>OU015763.1:22922384-23033253 GCA_907173295.1 Fagus sylvatica
TATGATAAAAACCTCTGTAGTCACTTGGAAGTTGGAATTTATTCAAGATTTTTGTAAGCCAACAAATAATGAGTTGTTGCATAAGAGAGGCTGAGACACCTTAAACAGTGGAGAACTATGCACACAGCTGCTCCATATATGGTAATGAACCAGCATTCATACTGCCATATGAGGTCAGAAAACCACTGGGTTTTATAGAAACTACACTTTTAAAATGATTTTCATTAACTGCTACCCTAACTTTTTATTTCAATAAGCCAAATTGAAGTCCCTAATAGAATATGGGTGCTCATTTTCTCTTAGCAGAGATGCCGTTGATGATGGATGGGCTATAAATGCTGCTAACAAAGCAATAACAAAACTACTGAAGATCAAAAAAAGAAATATGCCTCCAAATAATAATTCTGTTGGTATTCATGAAGAGGAACTGCATGAAAAGCAATCTGACTATGTAAGTGACTCTCTTCAGGATGATGCTATGAGTTATTCGAAAAATTTTATGAGGTCAGGGGATGATGAAGGTAATGCATCAGAAGCTGATGCTAAAGCAGAAACAATGATATTGAATACAGAATTTAGCCCTCTTGGATGGTTCTTGGATCTTCTTGAAAAGGACGATGGTTCTGTTTATGGGAGTGCTATAAATTCGACAGAGAGTTCTGTAGAAATAGAAGATATTGTCTCCAGAAAAATGGCTAATGCAGTAAATGAAGGACTCCAGATCATTGAGAAAACTGATTTACTAGCTACATTATCTGTGCATATTGATGGAAAATATTCTGAGGCAGGGGACTTCATTCAGGAGGTGACTAGCCATCAAGTTAATGTGGCTGAGTCTGTGAGTAACAAACTAGAAGATGGTGGAAACTTGGGTGTTTCAGGGACTGTAGCTACTCCTGCAGAAGATTCTGTTGAACTGCGAGGTGGACATGAAAAAGAGGGCTTAAATCTGGCTGCTTCTGTTCTTATGAATGATTGCAACAATATTCATATTGCAGCAGTCAATACTCTCTACAAGCATGAGGACATTGATGTAAAAGAAATTGAATGCATTAAAGGCTTTAATAATACTGAATCCGGTGGGGAAAACTGAAGGGCATGTTGGGGTGGATGGTGGCAATCTCAAGCAACAAGTGGAGCAATTGTGATAAATTCAGCATGGGTAGTGGGTTGATAAGGACTCCAGCTGAAGTTTTTAATGTTTCATGATTTGGGAGGGACAGGTCAGATACTTTGTTGGTGGTAAGCTACTTGAGAAGCTTTTGGATTTAAAAATCTACCTTGTGAGTTAATAAAAGGGTGGCACAACTAGTTGCTGGATTTTCTTGCCTCCACTAGTTTGTGGCATAATTTGTGATTGGTGAAATGCAAAATTTTTGCTGCATCACTATTTATAAAATAATTTCATGAATTTTTCTAAAAAGAAAGTTGGGTAAGAGTAACGTTATAATGTTTTTAAAACTCCAGAGACTAATTAATACAATATATAATTCATGAACGAAATTGATTATATGGAAATGGAAACAACGATATAATGATCAAAATGCTAATCAGCATTCTAATTTTTGCTAGTTGCTGACTTGCTGCTTATAATCTCAATTATATATTGATATTTTAATAATAACCATGATTACTATCTTCCAAAATCTCATGTGTATATATAAATGTATTGAATATGACTATTATTCAAATAATAGCGACAAAATCTAAAATATTGTTGCTTTTGTCCATGTAATTGAAATAACAAACTAATCCTTTTATATATATTGTTGCTAATTTCATTCTAATAGTAGAGATTAGAGAAAGCCAGTGCAATAAATACATAAGAGCCTTGAATATACATGCCTACCACATATCTTCGCAACGCTTTGATAACAGGTTGTAGCCCTTTTAGCTATGTTTCTCTTCAACCCCTTTTTTTTAGTAGTTTCTCTTCAACTCTTGCCAAGATGGTAGCTTCATTAATCTTACCTCTTTTAGGGGATTTTTTAAGCAATGCTTTAAATGCAAATAGGAATTCATTTCGCATATAAATTATCCTAGAATTACAATTTATGCCTCAATATTGCTTAAGACCGGAACGACAAATGAAGGCATTCCGAGATGTTCTCGACGACTGTGGTTTGGTGGATCTTGGCTTCACGGGATTTCCCTTCACATGGTGTAATAATAGAGACCCTCCTAACACAACTTGGGTACACCTAGATCGGGTAGTGGTTAATATTGAGTGGTTGACGAGATTTCCAAGAGCACGGGTTGATCACGTTGACGTTATCAAGTCTAACCATAAGTGTTTGTGGCTGGACAGTGATCCGCAAAACAGCAGAAGACAGAGGAGAAGACCGTTTCGATTTGAAGAAATGTGGATGACAGATTCGGGGTGTGAAAAGACCATAATGGAGGCGTGGAACAGCACTAGACCGGGGACTGCCATGTTTCAAGTGTCAAGCAAACTGAGAGAATGCAAACAAAAGCTGGGATCCTGGAGCCGTGATAGCTTCGGGAACATTAGCAAAAAAATTGAAGCCACAAAGCTTGAGCTCAAGCAAGCAGAAACACGTGCCATTCAGGGAGACAGCCATGAGAACCTGCAAATCCTTCGGCAAAGGTTGAACTCTCTGTTTGAGAAAGAAGAAAAAATGTGGAGACAGCGTTCTCGATCATTGTGGCTTGCAAATGGGGATCGGAATACAAAGTACTTCCACAGTAGAGCAACACAGCGCTGTAGACGGAACCATATCCATGGGTTGAGAGATAACATGGGAATAATTCATGACACTAGTGAAGGTATGGCCTCCTTACTAATTGAATATTATAGCTCCTTATTTACCACTTCTCATCCTGATCAGATAGCTGAAGTTGTGGCACAAGTACCTCAAGTTGTTACTGAAGACATGAATAAGGCACTGATCCGAGAATTTACAGCACCTGAGGTTGAACTAGCTCTGAATCAAATGGCTCCAACAAAGGCTCCAGGCCCTGATGGTATGCCCCCTGTATTTTATCAAAAATTTTGGCATGTAGTTGGTAGTGATGTAACAAAGGCTGTGTTATCATGCTTAAATTCGGGGCGAATCCTTAAATCCATAAATCACACATTCATCACCCTGATTCCCAAAATAAAAAATCCAGAAAGAGTGACTGAATTCCGACCTATTAGTTTATGTAATGTGATTTACAAACTAATTTCCAAAGTCCTGGCCAATAGACTAAAACTCATTCTTCCTCAGATTGTCTCGGATTCTCAGAGTGCCTTTGTTCCAGGTCGTCTAATTACTGATAATGTTTTGGTAGCCTTTGAAACTTTACATTATATGCATCACAACAGGGTTGGAAGAGATGGAGCTATGGCCCTAAAACTTGACATGAGCAAGGCCTATGACAGAGTGGAATGGCACTTCCTAGAGAAAATCATGACCCAGCTGGGTTTCCACCACAAATGGATTTCCCTTATAACTGAATGCATTAGTACTGTATCGTACTCTATTTTGGTTAACGGGGAACCCCATGGCTATATCCAACCCTCTAGAGGATTACGCCAAGGGGATCCATTATCACCATATCTGTTTTTACTGTGTGCAGAAGGTCTCCATTCTCTCATCCAAAAGGCAAAAATGGATGGTGATATCCAGGGCATTTCTCTTCTGCCGAAGAGGGCCAAAAATTACCCATTTATTTTTTGCAGATGATAGCCTTTTGTTCTCCAAAGCCACTGCAAATGCTTGTGAGAAAATTCAAGGCATATTGGCCCAGTATGAAAATGCCTCAGGCCAGCAGGTTAATAGGGACAAGACAACCATCTATTTCAGCAAACACACTCCAGAAGCATCACAACATGTAATAAAGGAGGCTCTTGGGGTTCCAATCATCCGGCAGTACGAAAAATACTTGGGGCTTCCTTCTTTGGTAGGAAGAAATCGCACTGAAAGCTTCACCAAAATTAAGGAAAGAGTGTGGCAAAAACTAAAGGGGTGGAAGGAGAAATTACTATCCCAAGCGGGTCGGGAGATTCTCATAAAAGCAGTCGCTCAAGCCATTCCCACATATTCCATGAGTTGCTTCAGATTACCTGCAAAGCTATGTAGCGAACTAGAAGCTATGGTTCGTCGTTTCTGGTGGAGTAATAACCCAGAACAGCGTAAGATTCATTGGGTTGCCTGGAGAAAGTTATGCAAACCAAAGCAAATGGGTGGTATGGGATTCCGGGATCTCCGCAAGTTTAATGAAGCCCTACTCGCAAAACAGGTATGGCGTTTAACCCATGATACTAGCTCCCTATTCTATCGTGTCTTCAAGGCAAAATTCTTCCCTCATGGTACCATCTTGGATTGTCCATCATCGACACGAGGGTCTTATGCGTGGCAAAGCATTCTTAAAGCAAGGGATGTTATTTCAAGAGGAGCTGTTTGGAGGGTGGGAAATGGAGCAAGCATAAACATTTGGGATCACAGATGGCTCTTGGAAGAAAACCACAGAAAAATAATCACCCCTGCTCCTAATATTTTACTGCATTGCACGGTGAACCAGCTGATCGTCAAACCTCAGATGGAATGGGACCACTCTCTTATTGATAGATTATTTTTTCCACATGATGCGGTGGCCATCAAGCACACTCCCCTTAGCAACCAAGAGCATCCCGACACACTTACATGGCCAGGTAACACTAACGGTGAGTATTCAGTCCGCAGTGGGTACAGATTCTTAGTTGACGAGGAAGACAAGTGCCTCCCTGGTAGCTCAAGGCCAAATCCTCTGCAGAACACCTGGCGCACTATTTGGTCTCTTCACATCCCAAAGAAGTGCCAAATGTTTGCATGGAAAGCCACATGTGAAGCTCTCCCCACCAAACTGAATCTCCATAAGCGGCGCATTCCAGTAGATCCAACATGCGAACTCTGTGGTGAGTGCAATGAAGATGCCATTCACGCTTTATGGAGCTGCAACCAACTGCAAATAGTATGGGAAAAGGAATCATGGCTTCAGTCAATCCGAAGTACCCCTTTTGTGGATTTTGCTGATCTTCTCACCAAAGTCCTCCACCATGGCAGAGACTCAAAACCTGAAATCTTCATAACTCTCTGCTAGGCACTGTGGCAAAGAAGAAACAAGCTTCGGCTACATCAGGAAGTTGATCCCATCAACCAAGTGGGTCAGAAGGCAAAGTGCTATCTTGAAAAATATCTCAATGCGACGGACCAAAGAAAACCCCAAGCACAACCAGCTCCGATAGCAAGATGGATGCCACCAAGAATGCTCAGATATAAGGTCAATTACGATGGAGTTGTATTTAAGGATACCAATGAAGCAGGCATTGGCATTATTGTTAGAGACTCCAGTGGGCTTGTCATGGCCTCTCTAGTTCAAAAGGTCCTCTTCCCACATTCTATCCCAAGTATCGAAGCATGGGCAGCGAAGAGATCAATCCAATTTGCTTTAGAAATTGGTCTTCCCGAAGCAGAGTTTGAAGGTGATTCCCAAATAATAGTGTCAGCCCTTAAGGACACTCATCCCAGCTTAGCTCCATTCGGCCTTTTGATTGAAGATGCTAAAGGCTTGGCGAGGAAGCTTCAACGATTCTCATTCTTGCATGTTAAGAGACAAGGCAATGGTCTAGCTCATGCCTTAGCCCGTAAAGCACAATTTTGTAATAGTCTTGAGGTCTGGATGGAGGCTGTTCCACCAGACCTGGAACATTTATACTTGTCATGCCTCAATTCCTCTTAATACAAAATCTGATCTATTTCCTCAAACAAAAAAAAGTTTATTTTCTTTAAATAAAAGACTTGGGTTTGAATCTTACCTACACCAAAAATTGATTGGTCTTGACTTGATAATAAAGAGCAATCACGTCATAGATTCAAATATATCATATCTTAAAAATATATATATATACATATATATATATATATATATATTGCTCAAGACAATAAAAGACTTCCTACATATTCATTTTTGTAACTTCTTTTACGATAAGCTATTTTAAACTTTCTGATTTAGGGCTGTAATCAATTAGTAGAACCTTGATTCGACTTGGATCCATTAGAGAGAAAGTGTGTATAGACTTTAGAGTCAGCTCGTGCTTAAGTCAAGCTTTATTAGCCTTGTTCAAACTTGGCTGGATTAGGTGTGCCATGAGCTCGAGATTAGCTTAAGTTGGCTTGATTAAAACACAAGAAACAACCACATAGTAGATCTAAGGAAGAAGAAGAAGAAAAGCTTTTGAGAGATAAAAAGAAAAAATAGTATCCAGCAGGGATGCCCACGATTCCTTACAACCCAAACGTTTAAAAGCAGCTTTAAAACATTTAAGCCAAAAATTCATTTGCACAAGATATCCATATATAATATGAGGAAGTGAAACAAATAAAATAAAATAAAAACCCTTGAAATTTTCAATCTTTAAACAATTTCATCAATAACAGAAAAATCCTAGAGAGATTTTTCTCTGATGTGTTAAAACTTAAAAGGCTTGATTACTTCTTGATTTGTTTTTGTTGAACAACTGACCACCATCTCAATTCTCTGATGACAGAAAAAGATCCCAAGTTTGTCAGCACTAAAGTGGGAGAGAAAAGTGAGAGAGAGCACCGGGAATCTTTGCTAGCGGCTCTAGACATAGAGAATGTGAGAACTGACCAAAATACAAGATCCTTTGCACCAATGCATGAGTATGAAGCTGTAAGTTTTGAATCAGTAAGCGGAGGAGAGAGTGTGATATATAAAGGCAGTGCCTCATCCCTGACATAGTTGAAATGATAGTACTCCAATTGATACACAATAATGTAAAAGAGAGACCAAATATTTACCACAATTTTATTATTTATAACTAACTAGTAGTGTACCCATGCAATGCACAAGTTAATCTATAAAAATGTATAAAATGTGAAAAAGAAAAAGAGAAAAATAGACATGTCCTTAAAAAGGTGCGAAATCATGGATGCAGTTGAGGATAAATTCATAAAAGAGAAATTAAGAAAAGAGGTGGGCGTGTATTGCTTTATCAGTGATGAAGAAGAATTATTTTGAGTACCTTAGAAAGAATTTAGTAGGACAAAACCAAAATTAACCCAATACATAATTGTTATCAAAACCAAAACAAAATGTATGCCAACACAACGATTTTTATGCCATAGTAATCCACAGATACAACCAAACTATTTCAAGGAAACTAAACATAGTGCAGAATTTGTTTGTTCAATTCTTCTTTTTCTCCCCTCATTTTTGTTCACACCAGTCATTCAAAGAAGATGCGATATTTCAGTTATAATCTGACACAAAACAGTTGCTGGCACTGTGCTCCTTAGTCCGGATTGTAGGGCTTCTATTCAATTGCCAAAAAATTATGCAAGAAAAGAGACTGAAGCTCATTCAAACCCATGTATCATGTTGGCAATATATCCATGGATAAATACAAAATATTACCGCTGATACTTGAATGCAAAACAGACCTCATAATACATCCAGTCTTGTAACTTCACATACACTAGATCCTTCTAAGCATGTTCACATAGGTATAACTGGAAAATGCCACAAAAAGCTTGCGGAACCTGCAGAAATAAAAAGATCCTCTCTTGATAGTAAGAAACGCAGTTCATTGGTACCTTTTTATATATAAGTAAAAATTCATTGACTAAAAGAAGAAGAAAAAGCAATTCCAAGTACACAGGTTGTGTACTAAAGGTACATGAAAATCAAGTAAATTTACATTAATCAAGAAAATCCAGGAAATTAGAGAAAGAATGACCACTTAAAGCAGCCATCCAGTTTCTTCTCAAAAAAAGACAAAAAGGAAAAAAGAGCAGTCATCCAGTCATACAGAGTGCAGAGAAAAATCAACTTCAGATCTATCAAAGGACATTCAAGACCTTTGAACATTTGGTTATGCCGTTCCTTCCATATAACCCACATGGTTCATTGGTACATTCATCTTGAAATATGTCTAATTAAAAAGATCATAAGCCAGGATTTCTTATGATTGATGAAGATGTAATCAGCTTCACAATCAAAAGCAAGGTAGTACATTCGAGAAAGCAAACAAATAATCAGAGATGAATTTGGTTGAAAATACATCTCATGACAAAAAGGTTTCCTTCTACTTTCTATTTGAATATAAATGAAAGAGTACATACCAAACCCATTGGCTTGAGTGTTGTGCCATTGCAAGGAAGCTCTTTTGGGGATGCTCATTTAGCAAGCAATGCATCACTTCACCTGAGTGTCGCATGGCATCTAAAATGGACAACCAGATATCAACTGGTCCAATATACTTGCGTAATATGTTGGTACTGACCTGAGAACAATGAAAAAAACCACAGGTGTGATATTTTGAGCAAGAAGCCCCAAAGAAAAGTAACGTGTCAAGTCAGGTCAAATAAAAGAAGTTTATAAAGCCTTCATCTATATATATATGCTCAGCACACTCGTTAGTAATTCTGTAAGCCTTCATCATGTTGTCTATGAGAAGTTAATAAGGACACTATCAAATGGAAACTTAAGGGAAATTTTTAATATTTTAATAGAATAATAATTATATTCATCCAAAATAAGGTATTTAGAACTGTGTTCTATCATTATGAATTTGTCAACAACATAAATTGGCAATGTTATTTAAGATGACGTCAAATGATACAATAAAAATAGAACCTTTTTCATTGGTATAATTGAAAATAAAACTGGAGAAGAGAAAACATACAAGTTCCCAAGCCTCAATATTTCCTTGTGAAGTATCACGCAAGAGCTTGCTGCTTACAACATAAATAAAGAAAAAATAAATAAATCTCAAAACATATTGTATTGTCATCATAGTAAAATAATCATCAAAACCATTCTGTAAATGGCAATTTGCTAAGACTCAGTAACTGGCTGAATTCGTCTAATGTGGATACATGGTTCACCTCATGCCAATGACATTTAGCTCAAATATCACCTCATTCCCATACAAGTAGTGGCTGGGGGGTGAATATAAAATCTAAAAATTGGAAGCTTCTTACAGTTGTGAAAAAGTAGATAAAATTCAAAATACAAAAAACAGAATTCAACTTACCGTACTCCATAATGCACATCACGATGATTGCAATGACCTGAAACACCATAACTGTCGAAAGTAATAATCTGAAAATGCCCACAAGAAAAATGGGATCTTAGGGGAGATACACGAATTTGTGATACAAGACAGAGCCTTTCAAGAGAAGCTTGTAGCATCACCCTGAAAAGCCAATGACTTCACAACCCAAACACATACAAATTAACAATCCCATAAACCACAATGGAACTAACGAGAGGAACTCATCCAAAATAAATAAATAAGAAATGATGAAGGATAAATTTTATCAGTAATAGGAACAACGATCTCACCAAGTCAATGCCATGATTAATAATTTCCCATTGAATAATCTTAGCCAATAATGTATGGTTCCAAACCCTGCTAAAACCATCCTAAAAATGACAACATGTCAAAGTATGGCTACTGCCTCAAATAGTATTTCAAACAAAATAAAGTTATAGGCTGTTCCATAAACTTATTGGACTAGAACCTGCAAATCTGGATGGTCCAGAGTCTTCACTTGTTGAAGTGGAACCTGCATATACAATTTCACATGTTATACAATTAAAAACCAATGCCTACAATTTCACATGTTGCAGTTTTTGCTATCTCAATATCCCCACGATCAAAGGTTCAAAGGATGGTGGAGAAAGAAGGTGAAAATCTTTTACTAGATTTACAAGAAAAGAATCTTCAATTAATATGTTATGTAACCTCAACACTGGTAGGGTAAGTTGGCACTAGAAAATAACTTTAATATTAGACTGACATGCATGTATAGAAGCTTAGGTTTTAGCTGGAAACTTCATATTAAGGTTGTCTTGAATTGGCATTCTAAGTGAATTTTTCAAATGGCAGCTAGTAACTCACCTTGAGAATTGCACAAGCTTGATAGAGCTCTTCTTTTCTGACATTCCCTTTTCCATCTGCATCCCCTACAAAAAATCATTTCTTTATTCTATACAGATATGGCAGATGAATTCGAATACCCAAAAAGTAGTTTCAGAAGCAGATGCTGATGCAAGTGTATTACCAATTGACAAGCACAATATGTGCAGATTATGGCCTCTTGAAGTAAGGTAGCTTATCGTTGGAGAAAAGAACCTGCAGACAACATAAAATCAAATAAGCAAAGAAGAGTTATCAATTTAAACAACAACAACAACAACAACAAAGACAAAAGCATACTATACATAGACTCATCATCTGGGTGAGCAACAACGAGCAAGATATTCCTCTCCTGAAATTGTGAGAATAGCCCACCACCAGCAGTAGTCAAAAGAGGTGAGGTTGGTGCATGGAGAAATTTGCAGAGAGTGAGAGATGCTAGCCAGAGCAATAATAGCAGAGAAGCAACAATCAATACCACCCATGCCATCTACTCAATACACACACTGTCTCAGTAGTGTGTTTGGTTTTTGAGACCTCAAGGACAAGATCGACGATCCTTGAACCCGACTCACCGCGGATTAGAGATCAATGAAATCAAAGTGGATTTTTGCTGTGATATGGTTGGGAGTGGGGAATGATTGTTGTGATTCGGTGAGGGTGGAGAATGGTTGCTGTGATGATTTTGGAGAGAGAATAAAACTAATGGTGAGGCTGTGTGGGTTAGTCAAGGGGTCGCTGGTGTGAGAGAGGCTCGAGGTCACTGATCTTGCTGCTCATGGCCAATAGAGCTCACCGACGGCGGAGTGGGTTTTGTTTACGAGTTTCTGATTTGGTGGGTTATGGGTTTTTTTTTTTTTTTTTTTTTTTTTTTTGGGGTTGATGGATTTTGGGCTTGTAACTTGGGCATTTTTTTTGCCCAATAATCCATTTTTTTTAAGTTATATAGCCAAACGGGTCACTTTAAAAGTTATATCAAAATATAGGTCACTTTTGGAAATCGTCTCTTGAAGAGACGATTTCTGTTGAATTTTTTATTATTTTTTTAATGCCTTTTTAACATATCTTTAAAAAAAAAATGTAAAATCGTCTCTTGAATAGTAATTTTGTCGATATTATATATATATATATATATATATATATTAATTATATATATATTTATTTTAATTTTTTTTTGTTATCTGATTTAAAAATAAAATAAAATTTTTTGTAAAATTTTTGATTTATTTTTATTTTTTTGATATTTTTTAATATTATTTAAAACAAAAATCGGTCTCTTGAAAAATTTTAATCTTTTTACTTTTAAAAATCAACGACTCTCTCTCTCTCTCTCTCTCTCTATCCCTCTTTGTGGCGACAAGTCCGTTCAGTGTTTCTGATAAAACAGGTCGTTCTCCCATTTTAAATTAAATGCACAGTATTTTTAATTTCACAAGCACAAAAAAGTAAAACCAAAAGCAGTTAATTCTTTCTCTTCTTCTTTTTGTTTTTGTAAACCAGATATCCAAAAGGAAGAAATTTTTATTCAAGGAATTACGCTCCGTTCCCATCCTCAGTGAAAAAAAATAAAACAGAAACATCGTCTCTTGAAGAGACGATTTCAATCTTTTATTTTTTTTTTTAACGCAATAATAAAAAATATTTGGTTTTTAAAAAATTAAAAATAAAACGACCATTTTACAAATTATTATTTTTTATTTTATTTTTAAATCAAATAACAAAAAATGCGTTAAAATTAAAATATATATATATAATTCGACAGAAATTGTCTCTTCAAGAGACGATTTTACATTTTTTTTTTAATAGATATGTTAAAAATGCATTAAAAAAATAATAAAAAATTCAACAGAAATCGTCTCTTCAAGATACGATTTCCAAAACTGATCTATGTTTTAATATAACTTTCAAAGTGACCCGTTTGGTTATATAAGTTTAAAAAATGCATTATTGAGCAAAAAATGCCTATAACTTGTGTTGGTTGAATGGTTGTTACAGTGAAGGCTTTGTGATGGCTGAATGGTTGTTTGGGGAGTTTTGTGGATTTTTGTGTTTGGCTTTGAAAGCTGGGTGATTTGGTGGGGTAGAAAAATGACAGTGGCAAAGATTTTTTTTTTTTTTTTTTTTTTTTTTTTTTTTTTTTTTTTTTTTTTTATGGAAAATATAGGATGGTGGCTGTTTGGCTGTTGGTTTTGTGATGGTGCTGAAATGGCAGAGGAGGAAGGGGTGTTGGAATGAGGTTTAAGTAATAGCGTGGGGATCGGAGTTTGCTCTAATACTAAGTTGATGCAGGACAACAATGGAAAATAGGGTAAATGGGAAAGAACGAATAGAAACAAACCAAACAAACCCTAGGAATCACCACCTAGAATTTGCCTACAAAACCATAGGCATCACCACCTTAGGGGTGTTCAGCATCACCACCAAACAAAGAAAAGAAACACATCTCAAATCATAGAAATTTTCATTAATCATCAAGTTCTTTGAAAATGAGTACAAACTTTGCTTATATAGGTTACTAAGTCTTAATTGAAGAAACCCTAATTCTAATGGGCTTGGCCCAATTATTGGAATAAACTTAATTAGATACTAAGACCTAAAATAAACATACAATCAACTTTAAAATTAAAGATAAAAATAAAATAAATATTCTGCTCCTGTATCACTTCTACAATGCTCTTGGCCGGGGGACTCTATCCTTCATGCGCTTCAATTCCTCAATTTGTTTTC
The DNA here is from genome assembly GCA_907173295.1 of Fagus sylvatica. NCBI lineage: Eukaryota > Viridiplantae > Streptophyta > Magnoliopsida > Fagales > Fagaceae > Fagus > Fagus sylvatica. The sequence continues at coordinate 22,935,043 of OU015763.1, forward strand.
CTTACAAATCCTGTCTTTTTCAATTTCTAGTTAGCAAAATTTCTCACTATTGCAGTTTTTGTCATTGTCTATATCATCATCTTTCTTGTTACGTACCAGTTTTTTTTTTTTTTTTTTTGGCAGAGTTAATGGGTGATAGAGTTTTTAATGTACAAGTTTGTGAACTACTTTTGGTTCTCATTGAGCAAATCTATTTATTTTATCCTTTGGAGATGCTCCTATGAATCCCATATATGTAGGCCACAATATTTAACTACCTTAACTCTTATATCTTCCCATTTCTCCTTCAAATTTACTCACAGTTTCAACCCAAATCTAGATCTAAATGTCTTGCCATGGCCATGTAAACGAAATGACCTTGTGGTTCAATGTTGTGTTCCCTGGTGGAGAAAGGTTATGGTGATGGATTGAATCTGGTGTAATTTTTATATTTGAAATTCAAAATAAAAGAAATAAAATTATTTTTATATGTAATTTTTATATTTGAGAGAATTTTTAACTTACTTGACACATGGCATGATTTGATTGGACCACCTTAACACATGTGACAGACTTCAGTTGCCATTTAGCGACCACATCAACATAAACAGAATGACCAATATCAAAATGAAACTAAACTCAAGTGAGCTGATCTAATTTTTTAAACATCATGTACCAAAATCAAAATAGGTTAAATTAATAAATTTAAAGGATGTACTATGCATTTTAGTCATAAAAAAATATCAAAATAATTGGAGATTCCCTCGTTCACTCAAAAGAAAAATAGAGATATCCTTTCATAATAAACTAATGATTAGTTTCTTATCTCATATGTATATATAACATCTATGAAAATAGGAATACAACTATAATTCATATATAAGAAGAAAAAATACGACTATACTTCAAATGATAGCGGTAAAATCTATTGTGATGTCACTTTTATTCATCTAACCTAAAATAACCAACTTATCTATATTATGATTGTGCTAATTTAGTATGCACAGGTCACATGAATGTTTAGTTTTTATTTTGTATAGAGAGACATAACAAAATTTGAAATTTAGAAAGCCTTTTTCATCAAGATTGTTTTTTATATTAAGATATTAGGTAAGATTTGAATCCTAATCCCTTATTACACGGAAAAGACACTTTCCTAATTAAATTAACTTGAAGCACGCGTGACATGAATGTTATTGCATACAAAACGTTGTATATACTACATAACACTAGTCCATAGTATTACATGTCAAACTAGTACATTAATGATACAGTTGGCAACATGACCTAAAAACGTGGACTTCGAAGAAGAAAGAAGGGAAACAATCAGAGGGTCGTCATTGTCATTGTTGTACTGAGGACACATCACACACGTCACTATCTTATCAAGTAGACACGTCATTAATTGGGATAGAACTGAATTTTTCTTGATTATTGTGTTAAAAAAAAACTCTGAGTTTTGATTATTATTATCATTATTATTATTTTTTTATAGAAAAATATTGTAAAACCAATATTATTAATGTTGTGAGGTAAAGACATTTTTGTAAATTGCTTCCGTGTGTTATTTGGATATTCGGTTAAGTAGTAATCTCCCTTTTTAAAAAATCTTATTTTTCTGTGAGGGTGTGGATTCAATCCCTGAGATTTTCAAAACATACATATATTATGTATGAATTTAGATTAAAATTTCTATTATATATGTATAAAAAAAGAAAAAAAAAGTAAATCCCCTTAGGCTCCGTTTGTTTCGACGTAAAACATTCTCCACCGTAAAATGTTTGTAAATGAAAATGATTTTCAGGAAAATATTTGTTTTTCCGGTGTTTGTTTGCATTCTGGAAAATGCTCCGGAAAATATTTTACGGTGTTTGGTGCGACGTAAAATGAAATTTTTTTTTTTTAAACCTAAAATAAAAAGGTATTTATTTTAGAAGTGTAAACACTCATCCATCATAACATTATAAAACTTAATACAAGTTTTTTCATATGATAAATAAACATAATAAATAAAAACAACAAACAATCGACACCATCCAAAATAATAGTTCATAACCATTCCCATAACATATATAACAATAATACTACTTATCCAATTTTTAATACATAATCAAAATACTAAACATAGTTCATAAATACATAACCATTGTTTCATAATATTACATATTTTTGGAGAAATAATTCTCCAACCAAAGCTTTCTTAGTTTAGGAGCCTTAGCCATGAAAGCTCTGCCAACCTTCTCTTCCTGAATCATATAATCAAAAGCTGAAGCAAGCATCTCCTCAGCAAAACCTTCAGTTGTCATCACCGCTTCATAAAGCTCATTTGCATCAAACAAGAACTAAGAAGCATAGGGTGCAGCAAGATTCTCATGACTGCATAGCAAATATACACAACAGTTAAGACAAATATGTTAATGCTACTGCACTCCTAACAAAAGCCATAGAGCAATAAATCACCTAAAGCAGTTCAATATCCTAACGATAAAATCATCACATCTGTACAATGATTACATGTATTACATACAGAAATCTGGTAAGCTTTTAATGACTAAAAGATACACAAAATGATACATAATCTAGAACACTTAGTTTACAAAAACAAATTTCAATAATAAGTTTTCCAATATCACAGCAGGCATAATCTTTTATCCACAAAAACCCAAAACCAATCAATCCACAAAAACTCATACTCAGCAAAAAAAAAATCAACAATTCCCAAATATTAAAAAAAAAATCAGATCAGATCTGATCAGATCAGATCAAGATCAGATCAGATCTGATCCGATCCAATCCGTTAGAGGTAGAGGCCGGAGGGTTGGGGGTTTACCGTCGGAGAAGCAGTCGGTGGGTGAGACGGAGCGACGGTGCGACGGAGGGACGGTGGTCCTCTGCGATCGGTGTCGGGCTGGCTCGGGCTGGCTGGCACGATTTGGGCGAGAGAGAAAGTGAGCAGAGAAGAGGCGTGGCTGGGGGTGACCGGCTGGGGGTGGCTGGGGGTGACCGGCTGGGGGTGGCTCGGGGTGGTGAAGAGAGCAGACAGTTGAGAGAGAGAGAGCAGAAACTGAAATGAGAAAGTGAGTTCGGGGAGAGAGGCACGCGTTATTTTGGAAAATGGTTTACGGAAAAATTTTCCGTAAACCGTATTTTACAAAGCCATTTTACGGTCAACAGAAAAAAATTTCCGTTGACTTTTCATTTTACCGCGTTCCAAACATCCAGCCTGACTGAAAACGTTTTCCGTAAAACGTTTTACTTCGATTCAAACGGAGCCTTAATGTGAGGGAAAGTTTTAATGACAATAATAATAGTAAGATTTGATTACTTTTGGAGAATATTAATGTGTTATATCCAAATTAGGCTCAGATTGTTTTTCATCAAACTTTATACTTATGAGTTTTTACTTATTTTTCATTTTTTTTAAAAGAAAAAGAAATTGCTTGAGTTCAATTCAACTCAGCTTTTTATAATAAACAAACCTAAAACATGGTTTGAACCATTTATAAAATTAAGGCTGAATTGTTTAGTGTTAGCTGAATTAAGAGTTTTGCAAGCTTTAATTTGAGTAGGAAATCTCCCATAACCCATCTCGATTCAAAAAATAAAAAAAATCCGGAACATAACAATCATTACATGAACAAAGCAAGCACGTGGGCGGGAGTTGATTTGGACATAAAAAAGCGCGCGCACTTAAAATCTGAAATCCGAGTATTTACTCTCCCCGCGCTCTGCTCTTCTTCTCTTCCCCATAAAAAGAATGAGTCTCTTCGATACGTCAAAACTCTGAAAACACTTTCTCATATAAAATCCCATCTCCCTCATCAGTCATCAAACTTTGCTTGAGAACTAAAATGCCCCATTCTTCTATGAGTAGTGGTACTACCACCACTAGCAGCAGACTTCTCAACCCATGCCTTCTCCATTACCATAAACTCGCTCTCGAACTCAACTGCCCTCTCTGGTATCTTTCATTTTTTTTTTTTTTTAATTTTCTTTTTGAGTTTGTTCATTTATGCTCTGTTTTGTCCATTCAAGATTGTTTGGTTCACGTTTTAGAACAGAAGCTTAAATTATATTTTTACATTGTTTCGTTATATTAATAAATCCGAGACAAAATAAAGAATAACAGATTGAAATTTCAAATATTTCTTTTGCTTATTTCCAGATCTTGTTTAATTTGAGTTAAAAAAATTTGTTGCGCCTGAGAGATATTGCCGATATATCTTCCATGCATTTTATTTTATTTTCTAACAAAAGTAAAAAAAAGAAAAAAGAAAAAAGAAAAAAAAAATGTAAATTAATTATCTTTATTTATTTATTTTTTGTGTGGTGATCTAATATGGGGTTTCTTGTTGGTGTTGCAGCTTAAACTTGCTCGAGAAACCAATGTTACTCCCTTGCAATCACATTTTTTGCAAGTTAGTTTCTTCTTCTTCTTCATCTTTTATTTATTTATTTTTCACATATTGTCCCTAATTTGATTTGGGTTTTGGTTTTTGAATTCCTTGCAGTTCCTGCATACCCATTTCAGCACATCTTAAATCAGAGTGCCCTGTCTGTAAGGCTCAGTATTTCAACAAAGGTATATATAATAAATGTTGGGTTCCTCTTTTTTCTCTACAAATATAATATTAATAGGTTGCAATGATTTTTTGATCTCTTTTTCTTGATGGCTAATATAGATTATGGTTGAGCAATGCTTTTCATGTTTCTTAAGCTTACTTTTGTGGGGCTTTTTTTGGGTGTAAGAATGATATGGGGAAGTTGAAAATATGTATCCATTATGTTTTTACTGGCTGGTTTTTGGATTGTTTGCGCTTGAGAAAACCATTCTTGAAGCTATTTTCTGTCTTTCTGCTGATTCAAATGTTTTATCTAACTAACTTATTCTGGCATGGCAGATTTAAGGACTGCACCTTTCATGGAAAATCTGGTGACAATCTACAGGGGTTTGGAAGCTACTTTCTCCGCCAATCTCTTACAGCCTGTTCTCTACTGGTACAGTCACTATATTTGCTCTTATCTAATGGGTATTTTTTTGATTGACTTTGTCTCCTATATAAGGTTTCAAATTTGATTTATAGGTTAGTTATTGTGTTTTACATGCTGATCATGTAGATTCTGGGAGGGTTTTGGAGCAACGCCAAGCTTCACTTTATACTGATAACTTTAGTAAGGAACCATTGGAAGTTGTCCAAGGGGATAAATCATGCAGTGGACAGTCCATCTTTTCGTTAACTTCTAATAAGCGAGTTCAGGTCCCACTGAATTTAAATTGTTCTGTTGAAGCTGGGGTCAGCAAGAATGAAAAATTTGAGAAACACAATTCGCCAATTGGTGGTAAAGGTGGAAGGGAAGGAGACAAATTCGATGCTGCAGTAAATACCAATCCACCACCACACAGTTCACCAATTGGACCCGGGGACCATCAAGAGTGTAGAGGTGTTGAAATAGAAATGAATCAGGTGGCACAGTCACTACAAGATAGCCCTCCATCGTTTGGTGAGTCTAAGGGTTCAGATGATGACAGTTGTGATCGGAGCAGTCAGCAGGTAGGAAATTAACAGCTGTTGACTTGATATTTATTTGCTACTTAGGCTTTTATTTTGTTTCTATTTTCTCTTTGTTCGAAATAGTTATTATATGTTTGTCACATTTTTATTTTTCAGTACATGATTAAGCTCAGCTAATTGTTGGAGGTTGTTTTGCTGTTTTTTATTGATTTTCTCCAATTGTTTTTCTGTCAATTATTCATAATGTCCACAATGGCAGCTTCATAGATAAACACTGATCCCATGTATTTGTATTATGCAAGTTTGATGAAGTATTGTAGAGACACCATTAGTCATAGAGAGAGTACAAACAATTTTAACAAACAGATTTATTTAAGATACTTTATGTTTTTTCCTCAACACATTGTTCTGTTCAGATAATATTTTGTGCTGTTAAAATTTTCAGCTATCTTGTGGAAAATAGATGCATGTTATGCTATTAATTTTATTTTTTATCAGTTACTTGAATCCTCATCTTTATATGCTTTTGAATTTTCAGAGTCCAGAAAATTCTTTAAACAAGAGAGCCATCAACAAAAATTATGAAGATAGGATTAGGCAGTTGAGGCATGAGAGGTCTGCCTCTGAAACTGAAGATGGTTATTTGAGGAACATCAAGAGGCAAAAGAAATTAAACTATGGCTTATCAGAGTTAACTCAACCATTTGTCTCACATTCTGAAGTTGTAGTGACTCCCAATTCTGAATTAGAGCTTGAGTCTAGGGTGCCTCCTGTTGCTCCGCGGCAGCCTGTGTCAGATGGCTCATTTATGAGAAAAAACATTTGTGCATTTTGCCAGTCTTCGAAAGTCTCACAGGTGAGTTTTACATATTTATATCAATTTAAGATACTCTGTGCGCCATTTCTTTTGTTGCTAAAAAATATCCTTGAAAGCTTATCTCAATATGTTACATAGTTACAATAGTTTTGGTGCTAATCCCCTTGCTTTCTTGATTCCAGACCACTGGCCCAATGCTGCATTATGCCAATGGGAAATTGGTAGTAGGAGATGAGGCAACCCGTTCAAATGTCATACATGTTCACACAATATGCATTGATTGGTATGTCATTTTGGCATTTCAAGTATTTCTGAAGTGATTTTAATGCCATTAGCTAGCTTGTATAACTTTTAAGACATTTGATAAACAATTATATGAAATTAGTTTTTTTTTTTTTAATAGGGTTACATAACTTTAATGGCTTGTCAATGCAGAATTGGGCTGGTTTTGGTCAAACTTGGTCTTGTTTAATTATAATTTTACTGGCAATCATATGTAGTCAATTCCTTTTTAGCATTTTCTTATTATATCTTATCTTTGCTATTAGAGGAAGATATAATGCATTTCAAAATGCAGGGCACCACAAGTGTATTTTGTTAATGAAACTGTTAAGAATTTGAAGCCGGAAGTGGCAAGGGGTGCAAAGCTCAAGTGCAGCAGTTGTGGACGGAAGGGAGCAGCCCTTGGCTGCTATGTGAAATCCTGTCGAAAAAGCTATCATGTTACTTGTGCAGCAGAAATACCAAATTGTCGCTGGGATAATGTAAGCTCTATGCTTTTCCATTCAGTATCATATGTGAACTTTTGTTTTCACGTCCTTTTTGATTCAATGTAGTGAGTTAAGCTTTAACTAATAATGGCTTGTTGGTCTTTGGTACAGGAAAATTTTCTTATGCTCTGTCCAGCTCATTCTTCTGTCAAGTTTCCTAATGACAAGTCTGAGTCTGGAAAACAAGTTCTTAAGGATCATCCTATGCCAATTCAGAGGTAGGGCATTATTTCCAAGCTGTGTTGATACTTGACTAATTAATTGAATTAGTTTTAGTTCTTCACACTGATAAATAGTTGCTATTGGCTTCTTTTTTGCCCTTTTTTGGTTCTTTGAAAAGTTGAGCATTTGGTGTTTGGTAGGAATAGGACACACGTTATATTGTATAAAAAAAGTTTGGAAATTATTTTATATTTCTATCTTTTTTATGTTACTGCACTATAGGTTGTATATGAGCATATGATTTATGTCCCATTTTCTGCCATTCTATATGCAGAGCCCCTCAGCACCGTTGGGTAGCTCCACCAAATGGAGCTAAAGAATGGGTTTTATGTGGATCTGCTCTATCTACTGAAGAGAGGGTTAGTTCAAATAAGATTTGTCTTTTTAAAATCTCTTATTGCTTGATTCATTGTTATAATGTAGTGAAAACTGAAATAGTTTACTTTTTTGGGATATTCGCATCCCTTTGAGAGTAGATATCTCTGAGATTATTAATTTTGTTTGCATGGCTTCTAAGGAGCTCATTGCAATCAAATGATTAATTTGTTGTTCTTAAGGCAATTTGGTGAAAAATAATTACATTTCTTTTCTCACAAAGTCATTTTAGATGAACTCTTGGATAAGAATATATGGGAGTTGTCATGTTAAATAGGAATTGTTACACTAAAGCAACTGCCTTAAAAGATTTCTGGCGAAGCTAGGTTTATTTTGATGCGGTCCCATACAGTATCAATTAGCCAATATGTTGTTGGAAACTCATTTTGAGTATATGCATTATAAATTATCCTGTTTGTAAGTAATCAAGTGATATGCTTTTTCACTTTATTAATAAAAAAAAAAATCCTGTACAGATTCTTGTGGTCAAGTTTGCGAGCATGTGTGGTGCAACTGTGACCAAGCTCTGGAGACCAAATGTAACACACGTGATTGCAGCCATAGATGCTCAGGGTGCGTGCACCAGGACACTAAAAGTTCTAATGGCCCTTTTGAATGGGAGATGGATTCTTAAAATTGACTGTAAGTTATACCTAAGGCTTTTATTTTATTGGTTTGTTTTGGCACTTGGAGATCACATTGAAGAGATAATATATGCCTTTCTTTTCTTTTCTTATGCTTATTCTTGTTTCTGTGTAGTTATTATTCATTTGAATGGCCGTTTTGTTTAAAAAAAAATTGCCTTTTCACTTGAAAAAGTGCAAAACCAAAACGTGGGTGGGAGGGGATTCGTTTTCAAAAAAAGCAGTCATTTCTATTGATTCTTGCTTAAATGCCAATGATGACATGCACCGTCGGTTCAATAGGGCTTATTTTGATTGAATAAGCACTTATTGTGGGAACAATGCTTTTGGTTTGGATTTTCTGGTGGATATTGGCTTATTTGCCTATGTACAATTTTTTAAAGCCTCATTTTTTCTAGGTATAACTATACTTCTACCCACTTTTAGCCAAACGTGCACGTAACTTGTTGATGCAACTTGAAATGCTGGCTTTGTAGGGACTGCTTATTCTTCTTTTTGTGTTGCTGTTATTCATTTGAATGATTACTAATTGAGGCAACATAAAATGCTTGCTTTGCAGGGATAAAAGCATGCATGGAAGCAATGCAACCTGTGAAAGAGGAACCTTATGAAGTTAGTCTTGACAACCATGGATGTCGTGATGGCCCCAAAACTGGCAGGCTTATGGCTTTAAACAATGTAAGGCTAATTCTCTCATGAATACTTGTATGCAATGTGACTGAATATTCCAACCTTTATAAGCACCTTTGTTTTAGTGGACCTGTCTTGCAAATGGAATATCTGGACTAATTTACAAATCATTCTCAGAAAGATGCCAATCTTATTTTGAATCCTCTGGTTTTCTGTTGTCCATTTGAACATTGCAATATTGAGGGAATATCTTGCTGGTAAATTATCATGGTGTCATCAAACCTCTTGGATCAAAATCTTTCTGCTGGGGTGGGCAAATACATGTTGAGTTGGCCTACTATTTGCAAATTGATCTGGAAAAATAATTGAACATTATTCCCTATTAGCATACTATTGTTATTTGTTTAGTCTCATGGTATTTGTGTTTCCTATCTAGTTGGGATAACTGATTTTCTTATTTCTTTTCTAGGCACCGAAGCTCTTTAATGGGTTAAAATTCTATTTCACTGGTGATTTTGTGCCTGGATACGAGGAAAACCTCCAAAATTTGGTTATAACTGCAGGAGGTACTATTTTGAAAAGTAAAGAAGAATTGGTGCCACAAAATTGTGATGGCCAGGCAGCTCCAAAAATACTAGTTGTTTACAACCTTGATTCCCCACAAGGATGCAAGGTAGGAGAAGAAGTGGATATTCTTTGGAAGAGATTGACTGAGGCACAGGATGTATCTGCCAATATTGGATCCCAAGTCATTGGTCACACTTGGCTTTTGGAATCGATCGCTGCATGTCAGCTGCAGCCTCTTTTCAGTCCAGGATTATAATCTCATTAACTGAATACCAAGTGTAACGGAGTCCCTTTGAGATAAGGAAAGATACGTTTTACTGCAGTAAAGTGGTCATCTGTAGGAGATTGCATGATTAAGTTAAAAATTAGATAGAGCTCTGTTTTTTTGTTTTGCTTGGGATCAATTGCTGGCCTAATGTTGCAGCTTTTTGTTAACTGATAAAGCATTTTACTTTCAGATATTTTGTTTATTATAAGTGAAGATTATAATCTGTTTATCACCCTTGTTTAAAGCTCCCCATGTATGTGATTATGTTATATAATTAAATACAGGCTATACAGCTATTTATTTTTGCTATAGATGTGGTAATGTTTGGAATAGATTTCTTTCACATGAAGATTTGATTTTGGACTGGCATGAGATTTTAATGTTGGAGATCAATTTCTTTCAGGGTTTCTTCCAGTTAGAATCAATTCAATTGATTTGTTTTGGCATTAGCACTATTTGATTTTCAAGAAATGAAATTAACATGTCTTCATTTGTTCTATCAAACTTGTATTCATGTGATCTTGTCTCTTGATACATGAAAAAATGGAAAAGTTATTATCTTCCTGGTCTTATGGAAACAAATGGAATAGTTCTTTTGGATGTTATGGAATCTGCCAGTTGTTACAAAAGTGACGGGCCCTGTAACAGCTAGCTTATTGATTGTTAATAAAGCAAAATTGGTCCGAGTTATTTTGCCTAATCGTGAGCTAAATGTTCTAATAAATGTTGTAAATGTTGTAATGATTCCTCTTTTCAACTGAAGTAGAAGACTGAATAACAGCTAGGTTGGTAATGACTAATGAGTTCTTAAGGTACTGTCATCCATACTGTCCCCAAGTGCGAATTAGATTCTGTAGGTTAAGTCCTCAAAAATTTCAAGCAGTTATTGAATCTAGATAATAATTCTATCATCTTAAAAGGGGTTGTTTTTAAAGTCAGGAGGGATTCACAGAATCATTTCTTCTCATCCCAACAGAAAAAAAGAGAAGGGGAATCTTTTAAGCTTGGATGGAATTTCTTTTGTATCTTTAGTTTTCTGAGTCATGATATATAGAAAGTAAAACTTTTCTGAGGTACGCTTACAGTGGATTATATTTGATTATGAAAAAAAGCAATATACATAACTTTTATCTGCTTAGTCCTGCCTTCAAGACTTCATTTTTTTGAGATTAAGCTCTGCTCGGTGAAGTTTCAATGGTTATGTCCCTCTTGGATTCTGTCACATCGATGTTGTAAACAAAGTACTTTGCAATGAGCAGAAAGAAGATGAAGTTGAGAAAGCTGAGGATAGCCAAGAAAGCATAATAGTAGTCTAAATGAGATGCATTTAGATTATCTAAAATCCAGCCCTTGTGGCCATGTCTCTTGGTGATATCTGAAACTGTAGTTAAAAGAAAACTACTAAGAAAGTGGACCAATGCCCACGCTACTACTGAAATATGAGGTCCCCAGGCTCTTCATGCCTTCCGGAGCTTGGTCATAGAAAAACTCTAGCTTTCGCAATTTCCACAAAGGCATCAGCAATACCCACCAATGCAAACTGAGGGAAGAGAACGAAAATTGAAAGAGGAACTGTATCATTTTTGCCAAATATGTGATTTTCTTTTGCAACCTTTAGTCTCTTTCTTTCGGCCAAGCAAGCTGTGACCATGATAATGACATGCAAAGTAAGGCCAATCCCTAGTCTTTGTAGCAATGTAATCCCTCTAGGGTTCTTTGTGTAGCGCCGGACTGTTGGAACGAAATAGCAGTCATAGATTACAATGCTTATCAGCATGAAGATGGTCACAAATGCTGTGAGACATCCTGCAGGGATTTCAAAATGAGGACCCAGGCTCCTATCGAGGGTGGTGCCTTGTTTGATAAAGAGCGTATTTACTTGAGCTATCATGGCACTTGGTATGATTGTTGCAATCAAAATAGGAAGCATTTTTATCATTTGCTTGGTTTCTTCCACTTGGGTCGCTGAACATAGCATCCATGGTGAGGTTGGCCCGATCTTTACTGCTGCTTTGTCAAGGAATCTGCAGGCAATTGTGAGCAAAGTAAGGCGATGGGGAGCCAAAAGGGTCAAATGCAAGTATTTTAGTTCACTCCTCATTGTATGATTGTGTTTAACTAGGAAAGTAATGCTTTAGTTGATCAAATTCTTGAAACAGAATTTTCCATTTCATACATATTATTATGATATGTACAAAAACATTTTTCCAATTCTTGATCAAACTTTTGAATGGGTTTCCTGAAATTTATAGATTAATTACCTTACAGTTTCTAAGATGGTGGAGGTTTTTTGCTACAGTGCTCTTCTTTTTAGTACTTTGGTGGTTCGAAAATTACTCGTTTTCTAAAAAATAAATTATTTTTTTGAAAAAATTGACTCTCTTTTGTATTGATATTGAAAGAGTCAGAAAACATTTTTGTTGTTGTTTGACTCGTATGGAAAACCATTAATTGTTCTTATAGTTCTAAATAATTATATGAACAGAGAGAAAAAAAAAAATTCTATTTTTGGGTCATTTGAGATCCCCAAATGGGAGCATAGACCCCAAATTTAGAATTTACATTAAAAGTTAAGTTAGAAAACAAGTTTGAGCAAAACATGTCATTTGGGAAAAGCGAATTGTCCGTCAACAATTTGCTTGAATGGTAGTCAATGTTGCTCTGTGGAAAGAAGGGGTAAGGAGAGAAATTACCATTGAAACAATTTTTGCGTGAAGTGGAGTCTATTTGTAGTGTTCTATTGAGTATGTAAAGTATTTGTAGTGTTCTATTGAGTATGTAAAGTTCTGAAAAATATTTCCTGCTCTTTAAAAGAAAAAAAAAAAAAAAAAAGGTTTTCTATAGACTCGTTTTCCATTGTTCACATAAAATATTTTCTTTGACTTGCATTTTTTGTCGTACCAAACACCAAAAAAATATAGTAAACGTTTTACGCAGATACAAATAGGAAAAGGATTAACCTTAATGAGGGGGTGTACTCAATTCTGAATTTCCCCTTTTTGGCATAATCTTCCAAGCTCAGGTCATATAACTCTTTTGGGTCATTTGGGACAGTTACCTTCCACTTCCTTATAACAGCCACAAGTACCTTAGTGATCCTAGTGAAAGGACTCCCTGAAGCCGCTTTGTGCCTATAAAATGGACTGCCCACCAAGAAAACCAAAACTGAAAACAATAGGCCAATTGTTGGAAGTCCATAGCCAACGGCCCAACCCACGTTGTCTTGTATGTAGATCAAGAAAGTGTTAGAGAAGAGGGTGCCAAAGAAAATGCTAAACATCCACCAATTAAAGAAGGAGAGCTTGTGGGTCCTTTCCTTGGGCTCAAAGTCATCAAATTGGTCTGCCCCCATGGTTGAAATGTTGGGCTTGGTTCCACCAGTCCCAACAGCAATTATATATAAGGCAAAAAAGAAAATACCAACTTGCAAAGATGAAGCTGGTTTATTGCAGTCCTCTTCTTTGACCTCATGACCGCAAGATGGTGGTCTTAAGGCTGGTAATGAGACTGCTAGGGTTAAAAGGCTCATTCCCTGTTTACAACAATTAGCTGTGTCATTATGAGTACACAAGTAAAGAATCCATATATTCACTTTAAAGTAAATAACTAATGTATTGATCAAAGCTCGTAAAATGCCTATATGGTTTTTATTACATATTTATGGGTGTCATGTATCCTTCACGGTACAGCAAAAATAGCTGAAACAAAGAAAATTTTGGTATTTTCTCCCTCCAAAAAAGAAAGGAAACTTTTAGTGACAAATAAAATACAAAAATATTTTATTTACTTATAAATATAATTTAATTTTTATAAGGAGATCAGGGATGAGTCAATGGGGAGAAATAGACACTACTGAAGCAAATGGCCTATCAATACTCTAAAGTCTACTAAAAAACAGTGATTCCCCACCATCGGAAATTATAGTAGATTGCATATGGTTGTTGTTTATTTGAGCAACAATCACGTAAGTGATCCATTGCACTGAACCCATAGAGATAAGATGTTAACACATATATAAAAATTATACAAAACTGAACATGACAATATTTCACGGTCAAATACTCTCTGAACCCAAGCCTTTCCCGTGGATGGGATGTGCATGTCCCAACTCCCAAGAAAATGTAAACATGTGATTGGGACTTTTAATTTTTAAATGATCAGTTTCACCTATTTTTCTTCTCTCTTTATTTAGCAAAAGACAAAAGGGAAATATATAGATTGAGGAATAGTAGTTTTGGAATTGGAAAATTTACCGCGAGATAAATTCCTGATGCAATGAGAAAAGTCCAATATCGGCCAAGATAAGTATCTGCAATGTAGGCACCTAAAATGGGTGTCATCCATACAGTAGCAACCCAGTTGGTGACACTGTTTGAAGATTTTACAGTGCCTTCGTGAAGCTTCCTTGTTAAATATAGCACTAGATTTGATGCAATCCCATAATATGCCATCCTCTCAAACACTTCATACCCTATAATTTAAAATATTTATATCCGGTTAGTCGGTTACCAAAAAAAAAAAAAAAAAAAAACTATGATAATTGTGAAGCATCCAAAGAAATTTGTGAATTATTTTAAGTGAGATGAGGGGATGAGAAATATTAGAAATAGACTTCATATGTGAACAGCATGCATGGTTCAATATAACGTCTCAGATGGTTTCCACAATCAAATTTTTGGTTGCGATCTATATATGAGTTAGTATCACTCTTTGACAAGGATTTAGACAGGAATATTTTCCTTTCATTTTCTTAGATTGCCTTGCTATACAGATTTATTCAGCAAGTCTTGAAGTTTGGCATAGCTGAATTAATGTGAGATGAAAGTGTAGCCTTTGCTCAATGGAAGGGTAATTAAAAGGCACTAAAAAACATAGGCAACAATATTACCTACAATGATTTAGCAAATAAACAATATTACCTACAATGAAGTAACAAGCTTTCCATCCCCCAGTCTTTGATCTTAAAACGGGTCTACCCTTGAGATCCACACTCCCATCTTGTGTGTAATCCTCCCTTTCATCTTCAGGGCCTTTCTCTTCTACCCTTGTCATCATGGTAGCTAGAGAGAAGAGAGAAGAAGGGACTTGGGTTTGTCTAGTTTGAAATCATGTGAGCATATAGCCTTTTATAAAGTTATGGTAGTCAAGAACCTTTGGGCTTTACCCACCTCCAGAATCATAGATTTTCCACATGCTTTCCTGTTCACTTCTTTTTCTTTGATTTTTTCCCACTTTATTCATCTTTTTTGATAAGTCCCACTTATTCATCTAAGTATAGCCGAGTAATGATTGCCTCTTTTTGTTTCTTTATAATGTCATTTAGTTTAGAAGTATTGTTTGCCTCAAAAGTATCGAACTAGTTAATGGGTGACGTTGACATGCTCGAAGAGATCATCATGAGCTACAAATTATGAAAAATGATTTTTTTCCCCCTCAAATGGCTTTCAATTGAAGGAGTACTTATAAAGTGTGCAGAGTTAATTCCATCTTGATCACGTTTTCCATGTGTCGTCTATCTTAAGGAGACCTAATTCTAAGGTGACCTAATTCATGTGGGTCATTCTATAATATCCATATTCTTTTTGTGGGTATGGTACTCATTTAATTGGTATCATTAAATGTGATATAAGTACCATCATATGTGATGTTGGTACTATCCAATGTGATATTGGTATTATCTGATTTTTTATATATATTAATTTAAATAATAAATAAAAATGGTAGGTACCATCATATGTGAGGTAGGTATCATAATATGTGATATTTGTACCATTAATATGATATTTTATCTATTAGAGGTACGATACCCACATATGGGTACTGTAGAATTACCCAATTCATGTTGGGTTGTATCGGATTAACTTGAGCTTGGACACAAGATCTTAAAAGCGGCTTGATGGAGGAAGATTGGTGAAAATGTCAGCTAATTGATCTTGCGAGGAGATAGAACGTAGTTGTAGTGTGCCTCGGTTTGAAGTAGATGGTGACAAACAAAGTGGCAATTAATTTCAATATACTCGGTATGCTCATGAAACATGTTATTATGTGCAATATGAATGACACTTGATTTATAGTAAACTCGTACTATAGTAGAACAATCAACATCTATATCTTGAAGAGCCAACACAACCAAAGAAACTCGGTTGTCATAATCCTATTTTTACTCCCAGGATTTTCTCAGGTGTTAGCACGCAAAACGAGACAGCTCGGGTTGAGCCGAGTTCGACTCGAAAGAGGCTCAATTGCATCAAAAGTAGGGATGGCAATGGGGCGGGGATCCCATCCCCCGCCACCACCCCGTTATTCTTGCCCCATCCCCCGTACCCGCCCTACCCGTCTCGGGGGGACTTTCTTCCCCCCATCCCCGCCCCATAGGGTACTCGCCCAGCCCCGCCCTAATATAAATTCCTTGTTATTTATTTATGTATTTATTATTTTTTTTTCCAAAAAATATCTATGACAATAATCAATTTACTTGCATCAATTTACATGAAACAACAATCCACAAAAAGATAATAATCTCATAATGATATTATGATTAAATGTTCCAAAAACCACTAAGTTGTAAAACATGAAATTGAAATTACAATCTCATTATTCAGAAAAATAAAAATATCATAATATTTAAACAACGAATTGTTCCAAATATCATCTAAATGCAAAACATCAAATTTAAATCACAAATGTTATATTCACTTGTGACATACTTTCCAACTATTTAGGATCTTCAACATCATCAAGCATGCTTCAGATTGTGCAATCTTTTGGCATAGGTGAAGAAACTACAACCAAATAGAACAATAAATAAATAAACATCATCAAATATTTAACATGCAAAAAATAATATAATCTTAATTTAATGAGAAGAATAAAAATAATCACCTTTAATTTCAAATTACAAATGTTCTAATCACATGTGACACCACTTTCCTCCTCTTCAAGATTTTCAACATCATCAAGAATGCTTTGGATTGTGCAATCTTTTGGCATAGATGAAGAACCTACAACCAAAAAGAACAATAAATAAATAAACATTATCAAATATTTAACATGCAAAAAATACATCTTTATCTTGAATTCATGAGATAAAAAAAAAAAAAAAAAATCACCTTTAATTTCAGTCCATAACCAACTCTGTGCACACATCAATGCCTCAATGGTCTTTGGATGGAGTCTGCTACGGTGTGGACTTAACAATCTCCCACTAGTGCTAAAAGCAGATTCTGAAGCAACAGTTGTGACAGGAATTGCTAAAATATCCCTCGCAATTTTTTGTAAAGTAGGATACTTGATACCATTACTTTTCCACCAGGTTAAAATATCAAAATTCTCAGTTCTTGGCAACACTCCATCGTCAATGTAATGATCAAATTCTAATCTAACACTCTCATTCCTTTTTGGAGTATCACCACTAACAAACAAATCATAGGATTGAAGGGAGCTCTGGAACCTAGATTTAGATGGTCCAACAAAACCTGAAGTTGTGGGCATAGGAGAACTCTTTTCTTTATCCTCATTTCCATCACCATATTCATCTAGCAAGCCACAACAAAGTCTCTTGAGATTGGCAATTTCAGCAGATGCATTAAGACCATAAATACTAGGGTAATAAAACTCTAACAACTTCATCTTATACCTTGGATCCAAGATAGCAGCAATACCCATGATACCATTAATATCACTCCAATAATTATCAAATTTCAAAATCATACTTGATGCCATTTTACTTATCAACTCATTTGAACATACGCTCCATTCAGACAATGCTATTTTCAGATCACACACCAAAGGAAAATACATATTAGCTGTTGGGTAGGTAGTACTAGAGAATATCTCAGTCACATTGTAGAATAACTCTAACCTCTCACAAATTTCTTTGGCTATATGCCAATCCCTCTCATTTGGCAAAGAAGTATAAGAAGAATCACGTTGTTTCAAACGAGAAAACACATCTTGATAAACCAAAGCAGTAGAAAGCATCAAATAGGTCGAGTTCCAACGAGTTTTACAATCTAGAACTAACTCTTTGGTGCATGGAACATGTAATTGACGTGCTATTTCATCAAATTTTTGTCTTCTCTTAGGTGATGTAGTCCAGTCCAAAACAACACACTATCACGGATTTTTTCAATACCATCACCAATAAGAGTCAATTCATCCTGAACAACCAAATTTAAAATATGCGCTACACAACGCATATGCAATAATGACCCACCCAACATCAGTGAACTAATTGGGAGCTTGTCTAAGAGTATTCTTAACATAGCATCATTTGTAGTACAGTTATCTACTGTCACGGTAGACAACTTCCTATCAATATTCCACTCAAAAAGGCATTCTAGAAGGACATTGCAAAGAAGTTTCCTTTGTGTGAGGAGAAGGTACATAGATAAACCTAAAACAAATAATAAGAATAATTAATTAATTATAGCTTAACTCAACAAATAAATCAATGACAATGGAAAAAAATTGTAGCTCTTGCAACTTGTGCTGTTGTGCAGCAGTGCAAGTTATAAACTATAAAAAATTAAAAGGTTTCAAAGAATAGAAGTATAGTATAAAATTTATAATATACACACACAAACAATACCTTAAAACCATACTACCAAAAAAAAAAAAATTACCTTAAAACCCGACTTTCCAAAGTCCAAGATTTATTGACAAAGTGTGCCGTGACAACCATGAATCCTCTCTTCTTATTACTTGAAGTCCACATATCTGTTGTTGTTGCAATTCTGCTTTCATTCTTGTCCACCACTTGCAAAGCTTTCTCCTTCTCATTGTCATAAATTTTAAAGATGTCCCTCTTCAAGGTGTTTCTACATATCATTTTAAACATTGGTTGGAGAAGACCCACAAATTCTCTAAACCCAATGTGATCAACCATTGAAAGAGGGTACTCATGCAAGATGACCATGCGAGCAAGCCCTCTCCTCACTTGGTCCTGATCAAAATGATAAGTGTTCAAACTCATTTTTCCGTCCATCTTATTTTGTTGTGTAATTAAAATTGGTTGACACATATCTCGGATATCTTTAAACTTTCGCATTTTACATCTGTCAAGATGATCATGCAAATGACTAGTCCATTGCTTGGGGTCACCCAATAAATTCTCCTGACAATAATTGCATTTTTCCTTGGGCTTCCCATCAACTTTTATTCTTTTATAATGATTTCATACCACTGATGTTGTTTTCCTTTTATGGACTTGTGATGTGCTTTCACTAGGAGATGCTGGATCATCTACCAATACCGGGGATTTAGAAGTCCCAATTGGTTCATAACGTTGGGTGTTTGAAATTCTAGCATGAACACCAAATTCACAAATCACATATGCAAATTTTTAAATATAAACAAATTTAAGACAAGATTCACAAAGCATAATCGTATACAATATTCACAATTCACAGTATAATCGGATTATATTATATAATGCAAAGGTATTTAGGTAGTTTCGTAGTTAATTAAACTTACGCAGTAGTTGGCAAGGGTGAGCCTCTAGATTTGTCTCCATTTTCCTTTGAATCAGATTGGGATTTATCTCCAATTTCCTTTAAACCAGAATTTTCTTTGTCTCCCATTTCCTTTGAAATGGATTTGTCTTTTTCCTTTATAGACCAGAATTTGTCTTTGTCTCCCATTTCCTTTTCAAACACTTTTCAAACACAATAGACAATAATTAGTAAATAGTAAAGTAAGGTACTAATTTTTTTTCCCATTAATGAATAGCATAAGTAACTACAGATCAATTTTTTTCACAAAAACAAAGTATTCAATAGTATAAACATTTTTCATTCATCATTCTACTCAGAAATAAAAATAAAAATTTATTTTCTAAGTGTGTAAGTGCACCCGTACTACCAAGTTCCAAGTTCCTAAGCTAACGCAGTGATCCTAAGCTAATTGATTACAGAAGCTAAAATAACACAACTGGATTAACGCAAATCATAGAATTAGTAAACTATATATGTAGTAGTATTCATTATCAATATATATATATATATATATATATATATATATATATATATATATATATATATATATATATATATGTAGTAGTATGTACAGCAATCCCAGAAAATAAAAAACTACACTGACTAATTTAATTTCCAGGGAGAGCATTGGATTTCGAAATAGTTGTAAACCTGTAATGTTTTGTATTGGAAAACATTCAAACATGCATATATATATATATATATATATATATATATATATATATATATATATATATATATTTGTATTATAAAATATTCAAACATGCATATATATATTTATAAAAATACATAAGTAGGTACTTGAGAGTTGAGATAGGCAGGTAGCTATTGGCGGCAACTAGCAGTCCAGTACAACGTCGGTAACCAGCAGTTCAGCGGCAACCAGTAGTACAGAAGGGCTAAGGTGTGGTAGCCGGTAGGTGGTAGTAGCTAGGTTTTTTTAGAGGAGAAAAATTAAACTAATGAGAGTATTTATATGTGAGTAAACTAAGTAAAGTTAAAACTTAAAAAAAATAAAAAGGGTTTTTATTAATATATTATATTCGGGGCGGGTATGGGGCAGGGGAGGCATCCCCCCTACCCCGCCCCAAACCCGCACGGGTTTTTAAAACATCACCCGCCCCCACCCCATTAACACTATGGATCGGGTAAAACCCGTCCCTAACAGGGTGGATTGGATCGGGTATCCGTGGGTCGGATGCAAATTGCCATCCCTAATCAAAAGGTTCTCAGAACATAGCCAGGAGCGCATTTCTCGAGGTTTGGGAAGGTTTGACCAGTGTTGACCAAATTTGACCAGAGTTGACTGGAGTTGACGAAGTTTGACCAAGACCATGACCAAGCCAAAAACAAGATTTGACTGACCACTTTTTGACCATTGAAAAGAGTATACCAAGACCTTCAATTCGACACTTTACGGGTCGAAAACAGGTGAGAAATGAGAGAGTTATGGGCAAAACCGTAAAAATTGACCCAACACTTAGCCAAATTTGGCTAAGTGTTACTGACAAAAAACATGCCAATTACGAGGCGACATTCGTGCACAGAGTTTTCTCAGCTCACTACAAGTTGACTTGCAAGTTTGAAACTTTAAAGAAGAGGACAAGTTCAGCTACAACGTGCAACTCTCGGATCGCCAAAAGCTCCCCCGGTCAGGCCAGAATCTCGATCAGAAAATGACTTTCTGTCAAAGAAAAACACTCCAATTGCCTCTGTTCGCAAGGCTATATCTCACAGGCCCAAGCTCGACTTCTTGCAAGATTTATGACACTCAGAAGAAGACATCATAACCTTTCCAGGGACACCAAGATCATAAAAAACCAACATCGGGAGCCACGTCAATTGTGCGCGGGAAAATCAACGCAAGTAAGAAAATTGTAGTGGAAATCCAAAGCGTTTTTCCACTTGGGAGACCGTCTTGGTGCGCAGAGTCTTCCTAACTCGTTGCGAGTTCATTCACAAGTCAGGAACTTTAAGAAAGAAGGCAACTTCGGTTGCGACGTGCAACTTTCGGTTCGCCAGCAACATCTCCGTTTTGGTCGGAATCTTCGCCGGAAAAACGTAGAAAACTTGCTTGGACACCCCTACTTCCGGGAGCCATAACTTTTCCGTCCGAGCTCCGATTTTTGCAAACTTGATATTGTTGGAAATTAGACTTCTCAATATTTCCAATGGTACTATGCATGACCCATTTTGGACACTAAGAGGCCCCCAAAAGTTGTCCAAAAAAAGAAGGTAAAAAGCTGTCTAGAAATTCGGGCCAAAAGAGGAAAGTTTTGTAGGAGGGACAACTGGCAGATAAGAATGCCAGGTGTCACATAGCATGATGCTATGTGCCGTAGCATGATGCTGCGTGAGCCTTGGCTATAAATACCACCCCCTCCCCCTCATTTCAACAGGCTTGGCTCAAGTATTTTAGGCAGAAAAAAAGGTTTTTCTTTTAGTTTAGGCTAATCTTTGATTAGAGTTTAAGAGGTTCTACTTAGGTAATCTCTCCCTCTATCCCTCCAAGCTCTTCTCATCCTTTCCCTCTCTTCATTCATATATCCTTCATACCCATTCTTCATTTTGTATGAATGGAAATGATTAGTGATGACCCTACAATGGGAAATGATTCACAATGATCCATGGTTTAATTTATTTAATGCTTTCATTATGCTTTACAAGCTTTTACTATGTTTATAGCTTTCATTATTTGCCTTTTTCTATTATGTTATTTATATTAATTATGTGGTTGTGTGAATGAGAATGATATGTGAGGATCCTACAATGGGAAATTATTCATAATGACCCATTATTTAAAGCTTTAACTATATCTTTATTGCTTTACTCTGTGGATTATTTGCTCTTTCCTATTACATCATTTACATTAACTATGTGGTTGTGCGAATAGAAATGATATGTGAGGATTCTACAATGGGAAATGACTCAAAATGACCTATTATTTAAAGCTTTAACTATGTCTTTATTTCTTTAATATGTGGATTATTTGCTCTTTCCTATTATGTCATTTACATTAACTATGTGGTTGTGTGAATGGAGAATGATATGTGAGGATCCTACAATAGGAAATGACTCATAATGACCCATTATTTAAAGCTTTAACTATGTCTTTATTGCTTTAGTATATGGATTATTTACTCTTTCCTATTATGTTATTTACATTAACTATGTGGTTGTGTGAATGAGAATGATATGTGAGGATCCTACAATGGGAAATGACTCATAATGACCCATTATTTAAAACTTTAACTATGTCTTTATTGCTTTACTATGTGGATTATTTGCTCTTTCCTATTATGTTATTTACATTAACTATGTGGTTGTGTGAATATATGAGGATCCTACAATGGAAATGACTCATAATGATTATCCCCTTTCCCTTCCTAATTTGGGTATGAAAATCCTAATTGGTCTTGGAGGTTTATGTAAGACTTTCAATAGCATTAACCTCCATGTAATCCTATAAGGTATTGGACTCTTGAGATCCCCCATTGCTTTAATTTTGTTATTTCTCCCTCTTTATGGTTTTTCCCTAATTTGGGTATGAAAATCCTAATTAGTCTTAGAGGTTTATGTAAGACTTTCAATAGCATTAACCTCCATGTAATCCCATAAGGTATTGGACCCTTGAGATCCCCCATTGCTTTAATTTCATTATTTTTCCCTCTTTATGGTTTTCCTCCTAATTTGGGCATATAAACCCTAATTGGTCTTGGAGGTTGAGGTAAGACTTTCAATAGTACTAACCTCTATGTAATCCCATAAGGTATTGGACCCTCAAAATTCCCCTTGTATTTAATTGCTTTTTCCCTTTGATTAATCTTGAATATTTGTTTGTTCATATAAATCCTAATTGGTCTTAAAAATTTAGGTAAGTCTTTCAATAGCACTAACCCTCCATGTAATCCCATAAGATATCGAACTCCTCTCTACATTTTATTTCCTTTATTCATGTAAACCCTAAGGTGGTATTGGAAATTGTGTAAGTCTTTCAATACAATTAATCTTTAATCCCATGAGGTATTGACCCTTTCCCTAATCCATCTCATATTGTCATTCCATCATTCTTCCATACTTGTCATTTTGATTGTCTTCATTATGTCATAATCATTCATACTTGTGATTTGATTAAATGTTGTAATTATGTCATATTCATCCACATACTTGTTATTTGTGATTAAACTGCTGCAAACATGCCATGATCACATGCTTTAAATGTTTACTTATGTTGATATAAATGTGGTTAAAATATGTACATTTTGCCATGAAAACTTTAAAAAGAGAAAACATGGTAATGTGTGCGTTACAAACAAGATTGGTTCACCCTAAGTTCTATGGCTCGACCTAGTCTTGGGATATCATGGTATAAGTCCTTTATGTGTTGATATGGCTTGCCGTTGACACACTATAAGAAATTCTACACGTTGTAATACCCATAATATTATGGCATAAAAATTCCCTAAAGTGAAAATTAATCATCCAAAAGTCCGCTATTTGATTGACTATTTTATTCTTGGAAATCAAGGGTAAAGGGATCTCGAACATAGCACCAAAAATATAATTGTTTGTCCCGACATTCAATGTTAGGATTTCAAGTGTATTCTACTTTTGAATTGCTCAGAACCATAAAAAATACAAAGATAAAGAAAAGTGAAACAAAGAGTCTAAACAAAACCAAATGAAGTTGAATAGCATATACCATTCTTTGTATATTGCTTGATGGAAATTGGGACATTTATGTCTAATTTAAACCAACATCCATGCTAAGCAAACATAAAGGAACACTAGAAAGGAGGTAACTGTTTTTAACGGATGTCGTGGGGTGACTAACACCTTCCCCATGCATAATCTAACCCCTAAACTCATCTCTGGTTCAAGACCATTTTTAATATGTCTAAGCAAGATAAAATCTATTAGACATAAGTGCCCAATCACATCTCAATTTCCCATGATTGGTGGCGACTCCAAATTTGTGCTCACTTGCACACACACACGTGTTCCCCTCACACCCACACACACATTGCATATAGAAATTCGCCAACGGGGATCGAAATAGGATTGTTTCTATTTTCATTAATCACGTCATATCATGCAAGCCTACCTAATGCGGCGGATAAGCGCATCTCATTGTGACGAGAAAGGAAATTCTCCGGTGTCGACATCGGCCATGGTGTCAACTAGCGCTTGATATTATTTTTCTATATCAGAGTAAGCAACAATAGTTTGCTTCTCTTGGTGGAATGTCGGTCTATGGGATCTCCTACCCAATCAACATTAATGTATACCTAGAGTGTTAGCGGCTACTGGATTGGGTAATGAAGTTTATGGAACAAGGTGTAGGAAACCTCAAATTTAAAGAAGTAGTTAAGAGTGCCCAGATCCTTTACCTCGAAGTGTTGACCAACACACGTTCACACACACACACACACATAATAGTCATTTGATAAGGAGGAAACCTCAAACTTAAAGTAGTTGAGAGTGCCCAGATCTTTCATCTCAAAATATCTTGATAAGGAGGAAACCTCAAACTTAAAGAAGTAGTTGAGAGTGCCTAGATCTTTCATCTCAAAAGTGTCGACCAACACACACACACACAGAGATTGGTCACGAAGTGGAAAGCCAAAGGAAAAACTACTACTGGTACAAAATACGTCTAGTCGAAAATCACTAAAAAGAAACATTCACAATGTCAATGACTTACAAAAAATTTGTTAAGTCTAAACTATGTAACCTTTGCAAAACTCCTTAACTTCCCCTCTCACCACAGTATTCCTAGAACATTTGGAATCCTCTTCTAGTGACCCTCGTTAAACTAGAACTTCTGGTACTTCAAGAACCTCTTAAAGGTTTTTCTTAGTGAACTTCACTGGACTTTGACTATGTGGTTTCAACCTCACACACACTCAACAATAGGATTGAAATATTTTTGGGTTGAATAAAATAGTTCTTTGATCTTTACTAAAGCAATGAAATGGAATAGCAAATCAAGACCAAGAACAAAAATCGGAGATGAGAAAAATGCTCTCTCTCTCTCTCTCTCTCCTCCTATTTCTTTAATGGCAAGAGCTCTAAAAAACTCGGTGCTCTCTTTTTTGTTGCACTTGTAGCTCTAACCGTTAAAACCTCCAAGCCCTTTACTTTTGTTACACTGAACGAACCCTTAAACAACAAACCCTTGAATTTTGTTATTAATCAACGAACCAATATATCTCAAGCATTCCCATCACTTCCCACTCATAAATGCAAGCACACGAAATAAGAAAAGCCTCCAACGATTTCTTCAACATGCTTAACGAGAATTCATTTTCTAATGGTCTTACTTGTGTTAAAGTCCAATGGGCCTAACTCAATCTCAAAAGACGCCTTGAGAGATGAGGATTGCCCATGGCTTATTAATTGCACAACCCAAGAATACTTGGTCAATGTGGGACAAGACTCTCACTTTAATATGCCCCCTCACGTGTGGCGGACTAACCAAACACGTGGACCATAATTGGGGGGGAGATCTGCCCAACACCCAAGGGGTGGCTCTGATACCATGTTAAAGTCCAATGGGCCTAACTCAATCTCAAAAGACGCCTTGAGAGATGAGGATTGCCCATGGCTTATTAATTGCACAACCCAAGAATACTTGGTCAATGTGGGACAAGACTCTCACTTTAATAACTTGAGTGGGAGTTAATGACTTGTTTGATTGGGGCTTAGACGACAGGTTTTAGGCAGGATCTCTATGTTAACAAGTGATTTCATGATGAGCTCGCTTGAGCGAGCATGGATGGGCCTTGTCACTTGAGTGGTTTGCAGGAGGGGTATGTTGTGTGAAAGGGCTTTCAGATGCACTTCTACACACAAGATTGATTGTGAAAAATAGTTATGCCTTGAAAAAGATCCCCAACAAATATAGGAACGAAAAAAACCTAAAAGAAAAATAGACACAATCATACAAACACCAATGATTTACATGGTTAGGCAATAACCTACGTCCACGGGCGACAACATAGAAAATTTCACTAATAAAGATGGAGAATACAAAATTGGTGTAGAGACACTCTCACAAAACCCAAAACCCCTATACACAAATGTCTCCATCTCACACATGAAAAATAATGGGCAAATTACACTTTTCCTCCTTTATGTATTGGGTCAATTTCAATTCCCTTATTTATCTATTGAAATAAGCAATGTTCGCCTCTATTTATTGAAACTGTACAACTTACCCAAAACCTAATTTTCTGTTAAATACTAATGTAACCTATACGAAATGTCTAAAATACCATATTTTAACCATTTAACCCAATCTACCGAATCTCTTAATCCAGATTTGATTAAAAAAAAAACTTTGAAACTCACGATTAAATATCATGATTCATGTATGGTTAACAAATATAAATATATTTTCATCAAAAACAAATATAAATATATAACAAATAGAATCAATGATCTTTGCTTTAAAATTGGAATGGAAAATATTTTCACTCAAGCATAGCTCTCTCAAATGGATGCTGTGCATAAAGTGGAAAATATGGAAGCTTCCACAACACGCTCCCTTACTCAGATTAGCTCTTAACTAGATGGTAGAGTACAAAAATGCAACATGCCTACATCTGTTCCTTAACTTATGAGCCCACCTTCTAGATGGGTACCACCACCACATAATATTTAAAAAATTAATGTAACCTTTGCCAGCATAATCTGACACTTCATTAATGGGTGTTGATATCTAGGATTGAGATTTCTTTGGCTAAGTTATTGCAGCTATGTAATCGCAAATACTGGCCCAATTAGAGCGTTTTTGTACGACTGGTGACGGATTTAGAGCATTATTATCATCCTCATTTTTTTTTTTTTTGTTAATTAGGTTCTAAAAACCATTTTTTCTAATTTAGCTAAGACCACTGTATCAGACTCCTATTCTAACTTTTTATTCTATTTTTTTTCTTATTATTTTATTTTTTTTTTATTTATTTTTTCACAACTCCCAAAATACCATCTTTTCTCATTTTTCTCCCTCCTTCTATGCACCCGTAGATATTCCTCTTTTTTTTTTTTTTTTTTTTTTTTTTTTTTTTTTTTTTTTTTTTTTTTTTTTTTCTCCTCCACCCACGTACACCTCCTCCTTTTTTTTTTTTTTTATCCTTTTTTTTTTCCCATTCACCCACGTACCCCTCCCTTTCTCTCATTTCCTCCCACTTCCTCTCCCCTTCATTTGCTTCTTTTTCTTTTTTCTTTTTTCTCTTCTCTCTCACGTTCTCTCTTTTCCTCATTCCTCCCCCTCCCCTCCCCCCATCCTCTTCTTCATTTTCTTTCTTTCTCTTTTTAATTTGTCTTTTCCTTTTAGTTGCTTATTCTTTTTTTTTTGGTTTTGAGCCTCCATCTTTACTGCCACTCACCATCATCAAACAGTTTTGAGCCTCCATTTTTTTTTCTTTTTTCTTATCAGTTTTGGAAGAGCTTTCTAATTTCTCTTTTTAAGCCTTTGATTTTTTTTTTTTTGGTTTGTGGGTTTTTGTTTGGGTATTGAAGATTTAGATCTGTACAGTGTTTGTGTTGTTGTTGTTTGTTGTTTTTTCCGTTATTATTGGCGCGGGAGACAGCTTGCAAGAGAGAGAAAAAAAGACTTTTTTATTACTCGAAGGATGAACAGTAGCTCCTTGAGTTGGGTGAGCTACTGTTCATCAGCTTCAGATTTTCACTCATCTGAGGAGGCTGATGCTGAGTGTTTTGGCTGCCTTCTCCTTATATTTTGTTGTTTTCAGCCGAATATTGAGTCTGATAATAATGCTCTTACATGAGCCCTCCCTGTGTTTGGAATAGAGTGGTCCAAGTGAGGCAGGTGAGGTCATGAGAGGACCGGCCGTTGAGAGGCAGTGGGAGGAGTGAGTGTGAGAGTGAGAGTGAGAGGGAGAGGTGAGAGAACATGAGATTTTTTAGGTAGCGATTTGATTTCAAAAGTGTTTTTCTTTTTTTAGTGTCAAATTTCTTTTTTTAATCAATATTCGGGTTAGAGAGTTGTGCTGGTTTAAATGAGTTAAAATAAGATATTTTAGACATTTTATATAGGTTCTGTTAGTATTCAACAAAAAAAAAAAAGATGTTTGGGATAAATTGCACAATTTCAAAAGATAGAGGGGAACAATACTCAATTTAATGGATAAAAGGGGAAATTGAAACTGATTCCATACATCAACAGAGAAAAGTGCAATTTGCCCAAAAATAAAATAGATTTCCTATTCTCTATTCTAATGTACGACTCTAAACCAAATAAAAAATTGCAAATACCAATCAAGTCTAAGTAGTGCTTGAACTTGTGCAATGGAAGTGACTTACTCTCAAATAACAAATGCTTCTTTCTCACAAATAACAAATAATAGAAAATTCCTATTGCCTATTCTAATGTGAGGTTCTAAACCAAATAAAAAATGGGTAAAACTTAGGTACGGTTTCTTATGTTAAGTACATTAAGTTTCCCAATTGAATTTAAACACATGGTTGCATTAACGAATAAAACACAAATAATGTTATCTTTTCCAAGAATATTTTTAATTTGAATGTATTTTTAATTGTATTCAACCTAAACCTAACTGTACTTGACCTAAATTTGTACCCATAAAAAACCCATAAAAAATTACAAATACCAATTAAGACCAAACAGTACTTGAACTTGTGCAAAGAAAGTTGCTTACTCTCAAAATACAAACCAAATTAGACTCAGAGTCAAACTCTAAGAAATCTCCACCTGGGCAAATTCATCAAATTCCTCTCACAATCTTGACATGAATCGAGCCATCAAATATAAATATTTAACAAATCTCCACCTGGGCAAGACAATAAGCCTGTGTTTGGATCCACTACTTAAAAGTGATTTCACGAATTTTTATGCATAGAATGTATTCTGTAAAAAATCTGAGATGTTTGGTTAAGATTTTGGAAAATGCAAAATGCATTTTGCAAATTCTCATTTCTAGAGTAGAAGTCAGAATCCAAAATATATTGGATTCTGATTCTAGCTTTTACTTTTAATTTTTGCTAAAGTAAATGAGACTCACTTACAATAGTTTATTACTCGAACAACTCTTTTTTTCCTACTTAATTTTTCTGTTTCTTTCTTTTATTTTCCTTCTCTCTCTTTTGTTCCCTGCTTTTTTTTTTTTTTTTTTTTTTTTTTTTTTTTTTTTTTATGTGTTCCCTATTTTTTCTCTTTTTTTCTTTTATCTTTGAAAAAGTATTCTCATTTTGTATCAAAGAACCATGTATGATTAGGAATGATCGTTAGTAATGATTTTTTCTTTGTTTAATGTAAACTTGTTATGATGTGCTTTTTCCAGCACTTTATTTGTAATGTTTGGATTTTATGTCACATTATGTTTTTTCTTTTATTTCCTTTTAATGTTTGTAATGTTTGAATGTTATATAAAAGAGAGAAAAAAAAATTGAGAAATGGGGGAGGGGTGTGAACTATGAGGAGGAAATGAGAGAAAAAAATGAGATAGGTGAGGGGGGATGTATGTGTGTGGTGGGGGAGAAGAAAAAAGAAAGGCAGGGGGTACATGGGTGGTGGGGAAAAAAAAAAGAAATAAAAAAGAAAAAAGAAATGGGGAGTGGGGTTTACGTGTATGGTGGGAAAAAAGGGGGAGTGGAAAAGAAAGAAGAAAAAAATTTGAAAGGGAAAAAACTAAATTGGTTTTATTTGTATGTTCACTTTGTTTGGTGCAAAAGTGTAGAATTGTGAAAATTTATTTAGAGGATGTCTATGATATTTTTTTTTATCATAAATGGTTTGTGTATATCTCTATTGCACACACAATACACATTTTTCTATATTTTTTTATTACATTGTTCAAATTTTATAAAAATGTGTGCAAGGAGATGTGCACAAATCATGACCTATTTTTTTTTTATTAGTAGACATTAATTTAAATCACAACGTAATACTTTATTTCTTTATTACATTGTTAATTTTGTATTGGTAATAAATGTATTTTTAGCCTTGTATTGAGATATTTAAAAAAAAAAAATGTTAATTACATAATGTATACTAATAATATATTATTTAATAGAAATAATGCATTCTTTAAAATACCAACCAAACATAATTCCTTTCAGTATAATCACTTTTTATAAATAATTTCAATATTTTACCAAACGCATTATTTTCAGCAAAATGCATTCTAGAAAATGCATTCTAGCAGGAATGTATTCTCTAGAATGCATTCCCAAAATAGAGGATCCAAACATAACCGGTTATTTTCTAAATTTTGGTTTGAGATATTTTTTTTTGATGAACTTTCCTGACTATAAATAACATTTGCTTATAGGAGAGAAATATATAATGCTTATCACAATATATAACTGGTACATGTCACTACGAATAAGATGATTTATTTGACTAAATCACTCCATTTGGGGAGGGGTGCGGGTGTGAACTCCTTACGTTCACATCCTGCCTTAGCTTTTTTAGCTGGACGTGTACGTTTTGACTAGAATTTTGGAAGTTTATTGATTCTAGTGGAGAAGTTAAATCTTCAAGAGTCAAAGAAAGGGTGCTAGCTAGGTACATTACAGCCAAAACACTGAAAAGAGCTATGATATAGACAAGGCTTGTAGATGAAGACAACCATCAATAAAGATAAGTTCAACTTGTTAGACCCATCCCACGGAATTAAAGAAAAAATGAAAGTTGTAAATTGTAATGGACCCAAGAATTTGAAATTCCTCTACTTGATTGTCTCATTTAACTTTAAGATTGATCACCTCTACCGCCCACATATCTAGTTTTGGATTATGAATAGGATGGCTAGTAACCAACCGAAGAAATAAACCAATAGTTGAGGCCCACAACAATCTGCTTCGATGGTGAAGAAATTCAGGAAGAGGGTTGTATGCATTGTATTAGGCCCACTTGAATCTTTTGGTCACATATTTCAAAAAAAAATGAGGGGTTGTCAAGACTCAAGAGGCACGATGATCAGTGGTGGAATTTGATTCATCTAGAAACACTTGACTTGTTGCGTTAGATTGTATGCAATTTGTCTTGATACTTTGATAAAGGGATTGATATCCGTGGAAGATTTTTTGGGAGGCGCAATAAATCTATAGTTACAATATATTCCACATCCAGGAGTTGATAGAAAATAAAGTTATATATATATTAATGTTTAGTTTATATTTAAGAATCAATAACAACTTATCAATTCAAACAAAAGAAAAAAAAAAATTATGTTTGAAATATTACTCATCAGCTGTGAAAAATATAAAATATTATGTATGAAAAATTATTTTATTTGGTGATGCATACTACCAATGTTTTTTTTGGAAGGGGGTCGTTTGACGAGAATTAACTGAGGTTCCAGTAGTTAGACCATTAGTCATAGGACAAAACCTCCAAATAAAAATGATTTTACATTTTTATTTTTTATTTTTAAAAAATTAACTCATTTTCCAGTGTATGGTTGGCAATCCTGAAAATGAGTTAGAAAATAAAATTTTTATTTTGTTTTCTCGTAAGAAAAATCATTAATATTTTTTGTAATACCAAATAATTAGATGAATAAAAAATTTCATTCAAGAAAGCAAATCCCAAGCCAGAAAACATTTTGGCAATTCAGGAGTCATAAATGGGAAAGCAAACCCCAAATTCAAACACACAAAAATTCAATAGAAAAGTGATTGGTTTAAGGAAAAAAGTTCATCCGGAAAAAAGTTCAATGATTGGTCAATGGCCGGTTTGTAAAGAAATATGGGGCATAGGAGACTTTTACATACCAGACACCACTAAGAAGTTTGCTTTTAGACCTTTGTTGGAGTTCTGGAAGTTGTTCACTATCACTCATTTGGAGTTTCGAGGCTTCAAGTAGTAAGTACAGGGCTGTCCCAAACTTTTGGGGGTATTCAAGCCAAATCTTAAATTGAGACTTTTTTTTTTTAACCATTCAATACTAAACTAAATTAATATCTATGATTTTTTTTACTAGAGTTTCATTTTTCTTGCTCTTTTAGATACAAAATTATTGATCAAACTTTTATAATTAATTTTTTCTAACATGTTTCTTTCAATTGATAAAATAGCTAATCCACTTAATCTTTCTTATGACATAGTTGATCTTAAGTAAGATTTTATCAATTTTAATTTTGAAAAAGTTCTTTATGCAGAAGCAACTGTTACAGGAATTGTTAATAAAACTCTATATGCGATGCATGCATTTGGAAAAGATTCTAGTTTTTTAATATAATTCAATTTGTCAATTGGAGTGTTCTTGTTTTCTTCTGTTTGTATAACTTCTCTTAAAACTTTTAATTCCGAAAATAAATCTAAACCATCAAGATCAATGGAATTTTCATATGTGAGAGCACTTTCGAGACAAAGACATTTATCTTTTAAGCTATCATCATCAAATGATTTTAATTTTTTGAAACTAAATAGAAAACCAAAAAGTTCTTCATATATATGAAATTGTTCAAACCTTTGCTCAATTGAGGAAATAGCTTGATCAACTATAAATAAGAAATAATCAATTCTAAAAGATTCTTCAACGGATTGTGTTATCTCGTGATCAACATTTTCATCAAAGTGTCTTTTCCTACGAATTACACGTTTTTCTTGAAAAACCGGTTGAATTTCTAATTCTTTAGCAATCTCTATGGCTGAACTCATAGCAGTTGCAAATCCAGTTTCTCTATAATTTTTTAAAAAAATCTATAAGAGTTTTTAATTGATTTATAGCCACATCAATATGCATATCTTTAGATTGTAAAATTTTACTAGCTGAATTGACTGCAAATAACACTTCATACCAAATAGTCAAACTCAATAAAAACTCAAAATCTCCAAACTCATATTTTGCTAAAGAGTTAGCTTCACTTCTTGTTTTAGAATCTTGATCACTACTTTCTGCTAACTCTAACAAAGCATCCCTTATTTTTGGAGCTTGAAATCTTATAGCTTTAACACTTTCAACACGACTTTCCCAACGTGTTTGTGATAACGGCTTAAGAGTGAATTTCGATAATTTTTTTTTTAAAAGATTCCATCTCTTTGTTGAAGAAGAAAATAATGTATATAAACGTTGTACCACTCTAAAAAAAGATACAGCTTTAGTACAAGAGTTTGCCATATCACAAAGTACTAGATTAATATTATGACTACCGCATGGTGTGTAAAATGCTTTAGGATTAATATCTAGAAGTCTTCTTTGTACACCTTGTTTATTTCCTTTCATATTAGATCCATTATCATAACCTTGTCCTCGTATGTCATTAATGTTAAGTTGAAGTTTCGTTATTACATTTATAAGTTCATTAAAAAGACCTAAACCAGTAGTGACATCTACTTTTATAAATTCTAAAAAATATTCTTCTATTTTTATTGGACTTGTTGAAATATCCACGCATCTTAGTACGAGAGTCATTTGTTCTTGATTACTTATATCAGGAGTGCAATCAAGTATAATTGAAAAATATTTTGCTTCTTTAACTTTTTTAATAATTTTACTTCTAATTTCATTTGCTATCATTTGTATCAATTCATTTTGAATTTTATGACCAAGATAATGGTTATGAATTTCACCTTGTTGAATACGATGAATATGTTCTTGCATCACCGGATCAAATTCTGCAATCATTTCAATTAAACTTTAAAAAATTCCATTATTTTCTTGATAAATTTTTTCTTTTGTTCCTCGAAATGGCAAATTATTTTTACCTAAAGTCTTTATGATTGCAATAATTCTTTGTAATACATTTTTCCAATGATCTTTCTCTTTATTAATTAGTTCCATGAACACTTTTATCAATTGTTTTATTTTTCAATAATCTTATTTGTAAATCACTCCAAGTGTTCATATTAGTAATATGCTCACTACTTGTTTCATGTCTTTTAATTTTACCACTAAGATTTCTCCAATCATTAGTTCCTTGATTAGCTAATTGATTTGTACAAGATTTCGAATTAAACAACTTGCAACAAAAACAAAATACTCTATCTAATTCATTTGAATACACTAACTATTTTCTATCATGTTTCTCCCCATTTGATAAGGTTCGAGTGTAATATGTAGTAGAAAAATGCCTAGAGTTTCCATCTTTAGGAAATTTTGAATCGTTATGTCTAATTGGACCCTTTTCTACTAATAAATCTCTCAATTTTGAGTCAATATTTTTCCATTGAGCTGGATCATAAATATTTAAAGGCCTATAATCAAGTGTTTCATTAATATATTCATTTGCTTCTAAATTTTTTTCATGTTCTTCATCAAAAGTAGGTATATTAAAATTTTGACTATCATTCGGTATATTTTCATTGGTATCTTTTGATTGACTATCATTAAGATTATTTTCATTGGTATCTTTCGATTGACTATCGTAAGTTGGTATATTACACTTTTGACTATCATTCTGAATATTCTCATTAGTATCTTTTGATTGACTAGCATTAGGATTACTTTCATTGTTATCTTTCAATTGACTATCGTAAGGATTATTTTCATTTGTTGAACTATCACCTAATTTTTCTGTGATATTTTGTTTATTACTGGTAACAAATTTTTCAAGAGCTCCCTTTTGGGATTCAATCAATTTTTCTATTCTTCTTTTTTTTTTTTTTATTTTTTAAGTTTTTGATGCCCAGATTCATATTTTCGAGGAGCCATATAGTGAAAAAAAAAAAACAAACAAACAAACAAACAAATAACAACAAATACTTTACAGCTAAAAAACAAATAACAGCCAAAACAACATGTAACAATACTACAATAGTACCTAACTAACAAGTAAAATTTAATAAAATTAAAATAGAAAAGTATAGAACAATAGAACCTGATTACGCTGATTTATCCCAATATCTACTGATTTATATAAGTTCAATACCTGAACAATGAATATCACAAATTCACAATTTATCAAATCTTAATTTACAAACAGTAATTGCAAAGAAAAAAAAAATTAGGGAAAATTACACTTTACCACCCTCAACTATCACCCATTTTTCACTTCACCCCCTAAACTTTAAAAAGTATCAATTGACCCCCTAAACTAATCTAATTGCACGGCCGTTACCCCCTAAGGCCAAAATCGAGTTAAAATAGACGGAATAGAGCAACACGTAACACGCACGTGATCCAGGACCCACCAGAACACCTTTACCAATTTTATTTTTATCTAAACCCTGAAATACCCTTATTCCCTTTTAACCAAAATCCACGATAACAGATGAATGGCGGTCATATAGAGACATTCAGAATGGCAGTGACAGAACTAGAAGGCGAGATTCAGAAAGATCCGCTGGATCCGGATCCGTAGTGGGATCGGGTTGGTGGGTCTTGATTTTGGTTGAAGTGGCGTTGGAGGTGGTAGTGAAGCTTAGAGCTCCGCTTTTGTATTTCCATGGAGACGGAGTCCTAACTCTCCTGTGTCGTATCGGTGGACGGCGCAAGCTAGTAGCAGCTCTTCCCACGTACCCCATGTTTGTTTCTCGGGAAACCTTTTAGTCGGCTTTAGATTTGAGCCAATGAATCCGATCAGCTTCGGATCTTGACCAAATCTGAGCCACTCTTCCGTGACGACGAAGCTGATGAGAATGTCATCGCTTGATGTGGCTTCAACCGGGATGGGGCATGGCCACCACGTGGCAGACGGTGCTTGGTTCCGTTTTGGGTGGAATCCATTTTCTGAAGTTATTGATGATGGTGGTGGCAAATCTTTTGGCAAGAAAACTATGCTGATTGTTTGAGAATTGGGGGAAGAATTACCTTAATTTTTTCTATATGGGTTCGGAACCTAGAGGTGGTAGCTCCAGTGAGCTTCCCGGAATTTGGACCAAGCCACTAACATCGATCTGGAACACTGATTAGAAACTATTTATCACAGCAACCAAACAAAAATTATTACAAAATTCTTTTTCCTACTTCTGTGAGTCGATTCCGCTCTCTGATTTTTTATTCCAATAAAATCTGTTGATTAAAAAAAAATACATCAGATTCCGGCGAGCTCATCGGTTAGTTTGGCCATGTCAGATTTTGGCGAGCTCATCGTGGTTCTGATAACATGGATTTTGGTTAAAAGGGGATAAGGGCATTTTGGGATTTAGATAAAAATAAAATTGGCAAAGGTGTTTTGGTGGGTCCTAGATCACGTGCGTGTCACGTGTTGCTTTATTCCGTCTATTTTAACTCGATTTGGCCTCAGGGGGTAACGGCCGTGCAATTGGATTAGTTTAGGGGGTCAATTGATACTTTTTAAAGTTTAGGGGGTGAAGTGAAAAATGGGTGATAGTTGAGGGTGGTAAAGTGTAATTTACCCAAAAAATTATTCAAGAGGGTAAAGATTGATATTATTACCTATTTATGTGTTGAATCCAAATTTTGTAGAAGATTTCAAGACTCAAATCCTCAAATTTGAAGCCAAGAAAAAATAAAAAAAAATATAATATTTATTGACTGTAGATTTGTAGTGAGAGAAAGAAAAGGTGTGAAGAGAGAGAAATACGTAGAGAGAGAGTCACAGTGAGCAATACGTAGAGAGAGAGAGACAACGAGAGCAATACGTTATACGTAGAGACTAGAGAGAGACAAACTTTTGTTGGAATGGCTGGATCACTTGAGAGAGAATCAGAGAAAAGTGGAGAAAATGAAAAAAAAAAAAGGGAGAAAGAGACGTTGAGGACGTGAGGGACAGAGGAAGTTAGGAGTGTCACGTGTGAAGAAGAAAAAATCTTCTGAAATTGAATTGATGAGTGTCACATGAGGTAGAGAGAGAAAAAAAAATCTTGGTAGTTGACTCCAGTTGTGGGCAGCTGTTGCTGTTGGTGGGCTTGGAAAAAAAAATTTAATGGTGTTTTTTAATGGGCTGCTGGTAACGGTGTTGGAAATTTTTTTTTTTTTTAATTGTGTATTTTAAGGCCTATTCACTAAAGTGGGCTTATATAGTGTGGGTTTTTAAAATTTTGGGGCCTTCCCAGTATTGGGGGCCTCAAGCCATTGCTTAAATGGCTTTAAGCTTGGGCCGGCCCTGTTACCTTGCTTTGTCCTATGGAATGAATACATGCAATTGATGTATTGGATCGGCCGGCACACCCCTAGATGACTATTAAACTAGTGAAGAGTGGAGGGTAATCTTGACCCCTCCTTCTACAATGTTGACGAATCACTAGCTCACAAATGCTAGTGATCAAAAATCCATTCTCAGACTTGTACCTAAGTTCGAAGTCTTCAATGATCTGGTATTTTTCCCTAAACCGAGTCATCATCTTTTGGATATTTGTTGACACCACAATTTGTACCGGTCAATATTGATGATTATTCAAGACTCTTATAAGACAATGTGTGTTGAAAACCACCAATAATCTTCTAGAAATTCGAATTTGAAATTGTATCTTGACCTAAGAGGCGTACACCGCTTTTCTTTGGGTATACGTCTGTAGTAAAGAGGCGTATGCCTTTAAAAAGAGACGTACACCAGTGGCGTCGGCCAGAAACTCTAATTGTGGGAATTAAGTTGTTTTCTACGGGAATAACTCAGTTTACCCTTTTTCGAAGCAGACTTAGCCCATTTTTTCACTATAAAAGGAGTCCCATACCTCACAACAAAGACACACTAGGGAGGTCCCAAGGATAGACAGAAAATACCAAGCAATGCTGGTATAGTAGAATTTAGAAGAATAGTTTAGAGCAGCGAAGTTCTGCTTAGTTAGAAATTGCTAGCTTACAACAAGCTTTTTATAGGCTAGGTATGGATTTTCTCAATAGTCCATATCAACCTCCATGAATGGTTTATAATCATGATATTTATTAGGTTTAGTTTGTATGTCTAAATTCTTGTTTTTGATGTTTATTCCGTTTTCATGTCTAGTTTTGTTTCTCTTCAATTAATTATACCATGACTCTTGCTCCCAAAGCATGTCTTTTTATGTTTCAATTAATTATGTCATGACTATTTTCTTAGAATATGTTGCTCAATTTGCCATATTCCTATTGCTGAAATTATGATATATGATTATTGTGAGGATGTTTTCCTACAAATTGGTGATGAGCTTGGACTCAGGTGAGTCTTCTCTTTTGACTCCATATGAATATTGTGCCCTAATTCCCTTATTATGATTGCACCTTGATTGTCATAGTTTTAGGTTTAATTGCTTTTTTTGTGTGTTTAGAGATTTATTTAACAAACTCACTTTAAGAATATCAAGTAATATAGAGGAAGGCCAGCCATGAGATTGAGCGTTCTTGGGTGCCTAACACCTTCCCAAGACGTACCTTAACTTCGAACCTAGTATAGACTAGTCTCTTTGTGCATGAAGTCATATTTATGGTTTTTGGACCTATAAACCAAGTGACGACTCCTTGTTCCTTTGCTTTCAACCCTAAAAATGTTCAATTGCATGAACGACCCCCTGAGGTACCCCGACTGTATCTCACAATATCTACCAAATCCCTCAATTTTCCCATTTCTAAGCAAACTAGATAAAATATTGGATGAATCTCCCAAAGGATACTAAGGAGATCGAAAAGCTAGAGATGAGAAATGATAACTTACGAGATTGAGGAAAGAAGAAGGGGTTTTTATAGAGTGTGGGCAATGACTAGTTACTAGGGGCCTAAACCGATATCATGTGTCATGATTGCCAAGGGAAAATGAAGTATGCTCTCTATTGTCAACCTCGAAACACGGGCAAAGTGACAGCTGCCCAATGACAATTAATGTTGCTACAACATTTTTAACTGAATCTGAGGCGACGTTCATATAAGGTTGACATAAGCCCTTAGATAGTGCTGTTCCCTAGTCATTTGAATCGCCCTTACATTTGAGAAAGTTTCTGCTTGTCTAGTAAGCCCCCGGAAGAGCGGAAGCTTGGGGGGGGGGGGGGGAACTGTAGGGGTAAAAAAGGGATCCTCAAGGGTCAAGCCCATTGCTGAACAAAGGGATCCTTGGGCGAGCACCCGACCCAAGGGATATTTGTTTAAAACTAAGTCTTGTGTTAATTCCACCTTACCCCTCCAATCAACATACCTTGTGCACTAATCATATCTCGAGTAATAATACTTAGATAAAAGTGCTCAGCCACAAGCCCCGATGGGACAGACCCTTACTTCAATTGATAAACTCCCAGAGATTGGTGACCACGCTCACCCGGACCTTGATAGAAGCAATGAAGGAAAGTCTTTGCACCCATAATGTCATTTATTACCTTGACCTACCGTCAAAGTTGTTAAAATCGGGATCCTACGCAGGATCGGTGGAGGGATTTCGTGGATTGGATCGTAGGATCGGATCGTGGATCGTAAGATCCTACTTATTTGTCGGAAAAGGTGTAAAAACACATTAATAATGGTTTTGTATGTTAAATGTTCATTAGAATTATGATATTATCCATAAAAAAAAAAAAAAAAAAAAAAAATAAAAAAAAAAAAAAGAAAAAAGAAAAAAAAAGAATTTTGCTTCAAGATAATGTAATTCATACCATA
Organism: Fagus sylvatica; assembly: GCA_907173295.1. NCBI lineage: Eukaryota > Viridiplantae > Streptophyta > Magnoliopsida > Fagales > Fagaceae > Fagus > Fagus sylvatica. Next base: position 22,974,778 of record OU015763.1, read on the forward strand.
CATGAGGTTGATACATCGTTATTCGCTACATCTATATTGACAAAAGATATATACTTAATTCTCAACACAATTTATCCAAAATTTTAATAAGTAATTACTAATTAGTTAGCAATTAAGTACGAAATAAGTGAAATAGTGAATAACTACATTAAGTATCAACAGTACATAAGTCATAAACTAAACATTTAATCATCCATTCTAAGATTCCTATTATCATAATCATCATAATCTGAATCTACAGAAAAATATTAATATACGTTAAGAATACATACTGATACAGTAAGAGTTTGAGACAATGAAGAGTTGAAGGCGAGTAGGCGAGGTTGGAAGTGATGGAGGCACAGCGGCAGCGACATAGCGTGTGGGTTTAGGGATTTTGGGAGCTGAGTATTGTGTGGGGTGTGGTTGGATTTTAATTGAGAATAGAGAGGGATTTCTTTGTCATTTCACAAGTTTTTTGGACTAAAAGACTAGTTTTAATCATTTGAGCTGTTTTTATTTATTAGGCTCGTGTACTTCTCATCAACCCATAATATAAATTAGCCCAAATAGCATGTTTAGTGGGATCGGAGTAGGATCGTAGGATCGGACGATCCTACCGATTCTACGGATCCTACTGATCCTACTGCCGATCCTATTGGGGTGTGTGATCCTACTCCAATCCGACTCTTTTTCGATATGTGGGATCGTAGGATTGTAAGATCCTACGATCCGGATCCTGATTTTAACAACCTTGCCTACCGTCACCCATTTTGCATTAAATGCAAATGGAGAAGCCCTTAGCGAACCTGGGGGGGAAGGATGGTAGGATGTTAGACTTCACTATTTTATATGTCACCAACCCACTCAAGAACCTATAAATACCCACTGAATCAAAAGGAGGTATGTACAAAATAAATCTCTCTATTCCATGGTTCTTCCCCCCAAATATTAAGAGTGATTCTGACCAACTCCACCGGTTGATCGGAAGCCTAGAAAGTAGGTTGTTTGAATTTTGTGAGTTCAAATTTGGTGAAATTCCCCCGTACGCCTTGCTCGGTTGATATCCTTGGTGTGGCCACTCCCTTGTGAAAGTTAGCTCTTATAATAGAATCCTAATTTGACTTATTACTGTTAGAGTAACCATCATAGAGTTGCAAATGTTATACACTAAACATTTTGTCTTGGTTTAAAAATAAGTTTCCTCCCTATTTGAAATTTGCACAAAAAATTAAGCCTACTATGTTATACATTCTTGATAACTGATGTAGTTATCATCAGCCCATGCAATTGTTTCAACTCAGTCATGGTTTTTTATTTTTCTAACAACGAGAGGATGGAATTGTAGTGTTTATTCATGGGCTTCAATGTTGAGCAAAGAAATATCTCATCATAAGACAAGGAAAGCTTTGGCCTTTGGGGCATATTTCCTACCCAGATATAGGAGCTTCTTGATTTAAGCAGCTAGTTATTCAGCCAAAAAAGAAGCTAGTTCTTCAGCCAAAAAAGAATATAAAAAAGTAACAAACGGTTAGTTTGCCCTTAAAGAACCAATTAATCTCATCAGGATGTCAATATTTTCAACTCTATGTAGACTGCGAAGAATGTCGAAATTGACAATCACTGATCTTATTCCCAACAAGGAGTTCGAGAAAAGGCATCAAATCCGCACATATATTGCCTTTTCCCATGATGTTTAAAAGCTGACGTTGTTTTCGAACACAAACCGATGTGGTTTTCTGATTCTCAATTTCATTTCACAAGGATGTCTAATCTTAATTTGAGTATCAAATTAAACCTTATAAAATCTAGGACCACAATCAAAACCGAACTCTTGGCACAATTGATGAGGTGTGTTGTGTTGATTGAAGGAAAACCATGGGAGTTCTAGTGGTGAACTCCGATGCTTTTATTGTTAACCACTCACATATTGCCACAACACTAAATTGTGGCAAAAGTTGTGACTTTTGTTGTGGTCTTAGGACTCTAACTAGATTCCTGAAAGCCAAGCAAATAGTAGCAGATGCTGCACCATCTGGCTGAATATACTCAAAAGAAAAACCACTACCAATTGTAGTATAAGCAACACAATTATTAAAGCTGATGAAAACAGTTATGGCAGATTCTTAGTAAACTATTCAGGAAAAAAAAAAAGAAAAGAAAAAAAAAACCCAACCAAACAAAGGATTCTTAGACCTTAGTAAACCAGAAATACTGAATGAAAAAACACTACGGTATAGCTGTAAATTTGGGAACGAGTTCAACGATACCATTAGCCTTTTAAATTTAAGAGAAGCCTAGCTGTAACATCCACTGGTTTTAGAGTTCCAATCTAAATGCAAAGTTTCATTTAACTTTTACATATATTTAACTTATCAAAAAGAATTACGATCAAGTAAAAATCAAAGCCGTACAAAAATTTAGAATGTAAATTTTTTCGACTTTATAAACATCAAAGAATACCCAAATATAGTGTCTATATTTAAAACTTAAATCACAAAATAATACATGAAAAACTTCAATATAAGTCCCTCCTGGCCACTGTTGGGTATTCAATAGGAAAAAAACCAGTGGCAGTATAATGAAGAATAATAAAGAGACAAGACAAAAAGAACAACATAGTTGATGCTCCAGTTACATATGCTAATCAGAAACCAAGTAATTGGAGAGGAAAGGGCTAGGGACTGGTAATAGAGGAAAGGAACAGAGGTTTGCGCAGAAATAGGACCTGCTCATACCCACTCTAGCAAAACTTCAAACCTTCCTTATATAAAGGCAATAGAACAAATATAACTAGTAAGAACTACTCGTCACAATATACTAACAGAAATACTTCTGCCTAATACCAGCGAAAATAATGCAAACAAACAAAGTACACCAGTGAGAATAAAGCAATCAAAAACAATCTCAATTCCGTTGCCATCATTGCCTACAGTGTAACAGTAGAACAAGTACAACCTCATGCATAACAGTTCCTTTGATAGAAAATCAAACCATTGGATCTCTAAGGTTAAGTCTGCCTGGACTGAGCACCACCGTATCCACCACCATATCCCCCAGTGGCCTGTGAAGGGTCAGATCTCCATGCCGCATTGGAGTACGCCGAATTTCCATTTGTGTCACCATAGCCACTTCCCATGTAACCACCACCCATCCCGTGTTGCTCTCCTCCACTAGCAGCACCACCAGCATTGCTACTTGGGGCACTTCCAGCACGTCCCCCTGTCGCCCCATAACCACCAGAATAAGAACCGTCACTTCCACCATAATTACCATACCCATACCCAGAAGCACCACTTGGGGATTGACCCCTTGGAGCAGAAACAGCACCACCACCACCTTGAGCATTCCAAGCTGCAGATCCATACCCTGCACTTCCACCATAGCCTGATGTGCCATACCCAGAAGGAGTTTGGTTGGTCCAAGTATTTTTTATTGCACCTGGCCCCCCACTTCCATAACCAGCACTAGCGGCATTTGGGTTTCCATATGCTCCCATGGGACCACCAAATCCAGTATTTGCACTTCCATAACCACTAACACCATAACCGCCATAACCACCATAACCAACTCCACTGTTAGCTGCTCCATAACCATAACCTGGCCCACCATAGCCAGAATATGCTGCGAAACCACCTGCAGTAGTTTGAGGCTGTATATATCTACTGCCATCTGTTCGACCATCAAATGTATTTGTATTTGCACCAGAGGCACCAAAACTTTGATAGCCCCCACCACGGCCCCCACCACCTGGATTTGCATCTTTGGGAAGGGCTCGTTTTACCTCAACTGATTTACCATTCAAGTCATGGAAGGTCTTGTGAAGAACTCTATCAACCGCATCCTCAGTGTCAAATGTTATGAAACCAAAACCACGAGGCCGTTGAGTATTCTGGTCATACATTATTACTACATCAGTTACTTGTCCATAGCTTTCAAAATACTGACGAAACCCATCTTCTGTCAGGTTGGAAGGCAGTCCTCCGACAAATATTTTTTTTGTCTTGAAATTTCCTCCCCCCCCAGAGTTTCTGCCAGAATTAAAACTTCCAGTTCTAGAGGAGGTCTGCTGTTCTTCTCTTGATAAAGCCCTTTTTGCCTCCACCTGTTTAGTCAAAATGAAATTTCAACAGCTGAAGGGACATACAAGTACAAGTAAAAGACATACCTACAAGCATGTTGTTCATGTGCATATACAAAGATCTAGGAAAGTTTATTCTAACAATTGGATAATCCTTTCACACAAAAACCTTAGATGAATTTCATCTATGTGGGTGCATTTTGCACACATTATTTAGAAACTCTTTTAACCTATGTCACCTCTCCATGTTATAGAGAAAAAGTTGTCCATGTAAGTAACAGTAAGCTCACTGAAAGGAAGTTTATGTTTCCTGGGCTCTGCAATCATGAAAGTCTAAGATCCAAAGCATTATTTCTTTTTCCCTTATACAATATATCAGTAGCCTAAGAAAAGATGAAACACAAAAATTCTTAAGGAAACAGAAAGAGACAGATAATAGTCAAATGATCTTGTTGCTCATGCTGTCTTAAAGAACCGAAAAAACCAATGTCCACAAACAAATAGCAATAGGCAGAACAGAAGCCTTTGAAAATCAATACAAATCCCAGAAAACAAAAAGAAGAAGAATGAGCAAAACCCAGATAAAGCGAGAGAGAGAGAGGGGGACTAACCGTACGGCCATCAATGGTGTGCCTTTCTTGGAGTACACGATCAAGGACGGAAGGGTCAGAGAAGACAACGAAGCCAAAGCCACGAGGGCGACCAGTGGGCTTCTCACGCATAATGACGGCTTGGGTGACTTGACCGTACTGGGTGAAGTATTCAGTCAAGGTTTCTTCGCTGGTGTCCCATGCTATTCCTCCTATGAATAGTTTTCCTTCGTCTGATTCCATCTCTCTCAAACTCAAATCTCTTCTCAGTTCTCACAATTCTAATATGAGAATGAGAGAGATAGAAGCGATTACTGGGTTGGGTTAGGGTTTTCTGTGAAACGACGCCGACTTGGGTCTCTTACTTTCGTATTATTTCCAGATACTCAATATGACAGAATGTCAAATGGGCCATTTCACTAGGACCACACACAATGGGCCGCAATACAGGTTTTTCTTAACCTCATCAGGGCCACACCATCGTAACCTCAATTTTCACGGATGTTTATGGAGCCTAAAATCATACAAGTACACTTTTTTCATTTGGTTCAAAGGTTTTTCTCAAAAACCATTTATTAAGAAAAATTTTCATCTTTACATTGTAGATTTTAGAGTTCTCATATGATTCATTTCTTAACTCCTCAAATTCTCTCATTTGGAATTTTCGTAGCTTGAATAGTCCAATAAACTTTATGCTCTAGTTCTACAGGCAAGTGACAAAGCTTGTCAAAAACAAGTCGATAGGGGGACATACCAAGGTGAGATTTATAAGCAGTGCGGTAAGTTAAAAGCACATCGGTAGCCCCAAAGACCATCATTGTGATCAGGTTAATCATCTTTTTCACAATTTGGTTTATCTCCCTATTAGCAAGTTCCACTTGGCCACTCGTCTATGGGTGGTACGAGGTTGCTATTTAATGGATTATTCCATATTTCATCATTAGGCTTTCAAATGGTTTATTACATAAGTGAATTCCTTGATCACTTATGATAGCACGTGGCATCCCAAATTTGGATAGAATATGTTCTTTTTAAAATTTTACCACTGTTATATGATCATGTTTTTACAAGCCACGACTTCAACCCACTTGGACACATAGTCCAACTATTAAAATGGAAAGATAGTCAAAAGATGGATGAAATGGGCCCATAAAATTTATACCCCAACAATAAAAAATCTCAATCACTAAAATGGGATTTAGGGGCATCATATTCCTATGAGGGTTGCTCCCAAATTTTGACATCTTTCACAAGAATGACAAAAATTATTAGTGTCTTTGAACAAGGTGGGCCAATAAATTCCACACTGCAAAAGTTTTGCGGCGGTTTTCTTTTAAAACACTCATACTTTCGTCATTTATAACACACCTTCTAATCATTTGGTCGGGGTAGTAATTAAATAAATAAGGATCATCCCAATAAAAACTACGTACCTCAACCAAAAGAGTATGTAGATACCTTATTTTGTACCAACTAATATCCGAAATCCCTGGTCCCAATGACGATACTACTCTTTTCTATCAAAAACAACTTTGAGTAGTGAGCCCAAGAAAAGATTTGGAATAAACCCAAACTCAAACCAAAGCCCAAGAGCCTAAACTGGACTAAGTGAGCATATGCACCCTTCTAAGAAGTGTACACACCCTTCATGGATGAGTATGCCTCTTTAACATGCTCAAAATGGCCCGTGCGCCTCCAAGTGGCATACGCATCTCCTATTTATGCTTACGCACCCGCCCAAGATGCGTACACATCTTTGAGACAGATCCCCAAAATTACTTATTTTCCATACCAATCTCAATTAACCATATGGGAGAGTTGACAATGGTCATCTAAGGTTTCTCAACTCTGGCCACACCAACCCCCACAGTCCATTTTTCCTATATAAACACCCTCATTTCACCATTTCCAATACACAAAAAACCCTCCAAAAACCCTAGGAAAAAATATAAGCAAATAGTTCAAGAAATAAAGATTAAAAAGGCTTTTTGAGAGCTTCGCTATTTTATGAGGTTCTCTAACCAAGAAAACAAGTCTCTTTCTCAAGAAGCTAAATACATCACTTCTTTTTTCAAATATCTTCTTCTTACATCACAATCAAAGTTGTGATAGACAAACAACCGAGGGACCGGTTAAGAAAACGATTCCTACATCAAGGTAGGCTCTTGGGGTGAGAAATGGATCTTCTTTATAGCCCATTTTCTCCACCTTAATCTCTTTTCTTTTATTATACAAGGTCTTGTTTAATCAAATGCTGATTTAATTTGTTTATTTTCATTATTTTAATTTAAACATTTCATTTCCCGCACTTTTCACTTACTGTATTTCTTTATTGGGCAAAGGTGTGTACGCCAATTCAAGTGGGCGTACGCCACCTCCTAGTAGGCGTACGCCTACTTGCCCAGAAACACATTTCTTTTATTTCTTTTCTGTTTCGTTTTCTTTCTTATTTCCTTTCATTTAATTGGACCTTCAATGAAACTTATGATGAGTTTAGACTCTCAAACTCAATAAACCCTAGGGTTTCATATGGAAATGATGTAGTAGACTCGAGGATTAAGTTGAGTGGTCTCATTTAATTACTTGTTATATATTGTGCATCATAAAGACCCAATGATAAGTCATCCATTCCAACACCCATCCAAGATCTTAGGATTTTGTGCAAGGGTGGTAGAAGGGACTTTAAGGTCACATAAATTGTTCATGTATTTGTTCCCCTTTCTCTATTGGTCCAATGATAAGTCTTCGTTCAAACATCTATCCAAAACCCTTGGGTTTTGTGCAAAGATGATAGAATAGACTTTAGAACCATGTCAATTGTTTATTATTTTCTTTATTCTTTAAATTCGATGATGGACCTCGCTTCTCTTAAAGACTCTAAGTCTCCAAATCCCCAATGGGGAACGAGTGAGAAGGGTTCTAGGATAATGATTGCCCCACCCTTTGTTTATATTCATTCTATATCACTTTCTTTACGCACTGTATTATATGTTGATATTGTATCTCCTCAAATCATATGTTATACTCCTATCTTACATGTCCATGCATTTACATTACTTGTACATTATTTCATATGCTATCTTCCTATATCATATCTCTTCATTGTGTGTTATTCACTTTGATGCATTGCTTGCATGGTAATGGTTTGTTTAATAAATTCATTGTCAAATTAATCTAAAGTAATACAAATGAAGGTCAGCCGTAAGGCTAGGCGGTCTTGGGTGCCTAACACCTTCCTAAGAATGCACTTAAGCTCCGGACCTAGTACAAGGCTAGTACTTTTGTACATGGATTATAAGTTGGTTCCTAGACCAAAACCAGGTGGCGACTCATTTTCTCCGCTCTAGCCCTTGAGGCTAGTAGGCATGCTCCCGAACTCATGTGTAGGATGGGCTTACACAGGGTAACCTGATCCATTACTTCAGAGTGGTTTAATATTCCTAAACAGAACCAAGTGACCCCCCTGGGGAGGGCCTCAAGAATGGGGATCGCGGGCGCTCACAGAGTGTCCCTAAGGAGTGTCCTTAAGAATGAGGTTACATAGAGGTTTAGAAACAAGACTGAAAAATTTTGTATGAACCTCTTATAAAAACCAGCGTGACTTAGGAAGGACCTCAAATCTTTCACTGTCTTCAGGATTGGTAATTTTTTGATTAATTCAAGTTTTTGGGTTGGGCCTTGTCAAAGAGAACAATATCATGCCAATTGTGAGTGAGTTCTTACAAATGGTGTCAAAGTCGAGGATGGATCTCCTCTAAGGGTGTGGGTGAGGCATATGTGTGAGTCAAGAGTCCCACATCGCTTAAATGAGCGTTCATGACTTGGTTCATTAGGATGAATGCTTCTCTAATTGGTATGAGACATTTTCCCCACAAATTATGGGCTTTGTGGGTGAGAACAAAAACCTTGAGGGGGGCTTAACCTTACCAAAGAGGACATATCATGCCAATTGTGAGCGAGTCCTTACAAATAATGGTATCAGAGCCCAGGATATCTCTCCTTTGAGGGTGTGGGTGAGGCATATGTGTGAGCCAAGAGTCCCATATCGATTAAGTGAGCATCCAGGACTTGGTTCATAAGGAGGGATGCTTCTCTAATTGGTATAAGGCCTTTTACACACAAAGTATGGGTTTTGTGGGTGAGAACAAAATCTTGAGGAGGGCTGGGCATTGCCAAAGAGGACAATATCAAGCCAATTATGAGGCCCTTACAACAAAGCTCCATGCTTTACCCTACAACCATCATTTTCATTCTACATGCATAGAGATGAACGCAACATGTCATTTTTATTAAATTTACAAGTTTTTATTTTTTATTTTTTATCTTTTAAAGTTTGGCCTTTCCCGGATATTATGTATGGTTTTGATGTCACTAGTCCATGCCATTTAAAAGATTGGATTTTACAAATTCATACTAAAGTCCCATAATTCTAATTTTTTTAATTTGTTTTTCACAAACGCTCCACTCGCCCCCACTTCCACCAAGGAAGTTGTACAAGGTTCCAACTTCAAAATTTGAATCAGGCACCGAGAGAATCAAAGGAAAACTCATCCAATAGGGCGTGTGCCTAACTCTTAAAATCATCCATATCCTTCGTGTCATAACCTTATTTTTACCATCAGGATTTTCTCGAATATTGGCACGCAAAACGAGATAATCAAAGTGAGTTGAGATTAGTCCAAAAGCAGCCCGAATGCAACAAAAGCCCTTTTGAATCATGACTATGGGCACGTTTCACAAAGTTTGGCAAGGTTTGACCAATTTTGATCGAAACCGTGATTGAGCCTACAATAGAAATTGATCGACCGTTTTCTCGCCATTAGAAAGAGCATATTGAGACCTTAGAGTCAATACTTCGCGAGCCAAAAATGGATTTGAAACAAAGAAGTTATGGGCAAAACTGTGAAAATTGGTCCGATACTTAGCCAAATTTTGTTAAGTGTTTTCGACTAAAAGAGACCCATTTTGAGACAATCTTTGCGCATAGAATCTTCCTGATTCACCGAACTTTGATTGAGGAGTTGGAACTTTTCTTAAACTACGCAATTTTTTCTATGAAAAGTGAGTCTCGGATCGTCAAAAGCTTCTCTAGTTTGGTCGGAATTTTGATTGGCAAATAACTCACCACCATGAAATCACTCTGGTAGCCCTCGTTCCCATGGTTGTAACTCATTGACCCAAGCTCAACTCCTCACAAGATTTGTGACACTTGAAAGAAGACATCATGAGCTTTCTAGGGATACCAAGATCATCAAAATCCAATACAGGGAGCTATGTCAACTATGTGCGGAAAATTGACAAAAGTGAGAATAATATGTTGGAAATCTAACACTTTTTCCACCCGGGGAGCTGCCTTTGCGCACAAAATCTTCCCAATTTGTTGCGACTTGATCTGCAAGCTAAGAAAATTTAAGGAAGAGGGTGAACTCATCTACGACTACTGTGTCTCGGTTCATTGGTAGCATCTCCCATTTGGTTGGAATCTTCATCAGAAAAGCAGAGAAAAACAGCTTGAACACCATTACTTCCTGAAGCCGTAGTTTACTGCACAGAACTCCGATTCACGTAAACCCGGTATCATTGGAAATTAAACATCGTAAGCTTTCCAACGACACCAAGCATGACCCATTTTGGATATGGAAAGGCCTCCCATATGTGCCCTGATAAAAAGTGATTAGAATTGTTAAAAATCCGAGCACAAAAAGATAAGATCGAGGAGAAGCAGGCGGATAGGGACAAAGAGGATCTTGCACCTTCTATAAATAGAGGCACCCCCCCCCCAATAATAAACACACAATCTAGAGATAGGGGAGAAATTATAGAGAAATAGGTCAGAAACTAGAGAGAAAAGTCTCCTATTCTAGGATAGACCCATTTTGAGATAGAAATGTGAGAGAGGTTTTGCCTAGGTAATCCCTCACCCCCCCTTTTAGAAGCTTTATCTTTTTCCATTACTCATACTTGCTTTCCTTTACCTCATTCACATTGCATGCATGATGGAAATGATACTTGATAATCCTTCAAATGGGATATGATTCATAATGATCCACTCTTTACTTAATGCTTTCACTATGCCATTTACATTTTAACTATGTGGTTATTTTGTGGAGATGAGGCATGATGATTCTTCTAAAAGGATGTGATTCATGAAGATCCATTCTTGTATGTGCTTTTTCATTATGTATTTACATTATGACTATGTGGTTATTTTGTGGAGATAAGGCATGATGATCCTTTCAAAAGAATGTGATTGATGAGGATCCATTCTTGTATGTGCTTTTCATTATGTATTTACATTATGACTATGTGTTGTTTGGTGGAAATGATACACGATGATCCTTCAAAAGGATGTGATTCATAGTCAGGTTTAGCCCTACCCTTAAGCGAAATAAGCAATCGCTTAAGGCCCCAACCCAGTGAAAGGCCCCATTTTTATAAAAAAAAAAAATGTAGGTAATATTATATCTCATATTTTCTCCTCTTCTCTTTCGATATTTTCCTGTCTTCTCTATAACTCTCTCTCGCTCAATCTCTTTGACTCTCTCACTCTAGGCCCCAATCCAATATGTTTCGCCCTCTCTTCTCTGTAGCAGGCACTAACCCTCTCTCTATTTTCCTTTGTTTCTTTCTCTCTCTCTCCGTGTCCCATTCTCTGTTTCCTTCTCATCTTGATGCATGCACAGATCTGTGGGCTGAGCTCAGCTGCTCAGTTTTGTGGTAGTCGAAACTTTAAATCTCTTTTTCAAGCATTTTGGTTCATTTTCTCTCTCTCTCTCTCTCTTCCCTGTAAGTTTCTGAAATGGGTTTCACTCCTAATTTTCATCTTTTATTTTTCTAATTTGTGGCTTAGCCAAAGCTATCTCCATTTTTTTTCTTTCTTCAGGTACCCTTTTCTTTTTAATTTTTTGGTTTGTGATAATTCTTTAATCACATATGTTTGTGATGAGAGATATTTTATCATAAATTTTAGGAGTATACAATCAGATTTGTGCTTAAAGTCATGTGAAATTTGATTTGGGGATGAAGTTATGACCTTTGAGATTGTGAGAACATAATATTTGGTTTGAATATTTCTCACTTAATTACTTTTTTTATTTTTTTATAAAAAGTTAATTAGCACTTTATTGATGAATGCAATTTCTCACTTAATTAGTTGAGAGTGTTCTATATTGAATATATATAGAGATGTACAATGAAGGGATAAGTCAAGTGTAACAGATAGATACAAGTATTTGAAATATTTGAAATACACCAAACTTTATCCTTGTCGTGAGTTTGAAGTGACGGTTTATTTGAGTTTGACTTGGAGATGGGAGTGTTATTTTTAGCAGACTTTGAGTTGGTGATAGGAGTGTTATCTTTAGTAAACTTTGAATGAAATTTGGATACTGTGATGTTATCCTTTACAGAGATGAATAATTTACCCACAATTGTCGAGCATTAGTGTGTGCATTTTGTGCAAATAATTCTGGGATCATCGGCAATATTGCAAAAAAAAAACCTTTACTTATAACAAAAAAAGGCCCTAATTTGAAAATTGGCTTGAGGCTCCCAAAATAATTGGGCCGGCTCTGTTCATAGTTAGGAGCGGAGCCAGGAATTTATTTTAGGGTGGGCTGAAATATTAAGTAAATCTTGACGGTACGAGAAAATTTTATTGAATAAAAAAAGAGTACACCTAGTCGAGTGGGACATAATGAACCTTATACCTCAATGCATATTTTATACATAAGCAAAAAGATAAACAAATATGCAATGCAACAAAAAGATATTATCCTAATCTTAGCAACAAAAAATACTACTTAAGTGGTGCCTTGCGATTCTTGATAAAGTAAAAATTATTAATTATCGAATATGAATTGATATTTTTCAGCAAGTTCTCTTTCAATGTAAATAATCAAACAATCTACAAGAAATTCATCTTCCATCTTATTCCAAAGTGTTGTTTTACAAGTTTCATAGCAAAGAATGCTCGTTCTGTCATTGCCGTGGAAACTGGAAGAGTCAACACTAGACGAACCAATTTATCAATCAAGAAATAAATTGATACCTTTCCCGTTTCAACCAATCTTCGACATAATTCAGAAAGAGAAGTCATGTTTTGAAATTTGGAGTTATGAAGCACATCATACTCATAAAGTTGCAACGTTCTTCTCAAATTACCCATCTCAACTTGAGTGAAATCTCCAATATAGAATTCACTAGCAAGACTACAAATATTATCTATTTTAAATGATTTAAATCCATCAACAGGATTTAAGGCTAAGCTAAGCACAAAGAGTCTTGTAGTCCGCTCTGTGAATCTGTTATCTAATTCCAATAATTGAAAATTTATTATAATATTAAATAGATCAATACGATAATAATGTTCAATTATAATATTATCATTTTGTTGACAAGAACGACCGTGAGGATGTTGAGCGTCATTCTAACTTTAATTGGGCTTATGCTACGAGATTCCATTACATAGTGCACTACTCTCGCCATGTCATCAAGAGTGTCAGCGGTTTGGTCTTTGCTTGGGAGGTAAATTCTCTTACTTATCTCATTTCAATCCTGTCTTGACATATCATTCTTTCTACTAGCCATTTCATTTTTCTCTTTTACAGATATGGGCCTACGAATACTTCGGCTTTGATGCCTCTAAGATGCAGAGACATATGTTGGATTCCTTCCCTTGGTTGAGGAGATGGTCTCACTCTAATTGTGTGTGATGTACCAAAAAGAATTGGGAATTGACATACTAATTATAAAGCTCAAATTAAATCCTAGCTCTTATTAACATGCTAATCATATAATCAACATCATCCAAGCAACATAATTCATTTGAACAAACTAAAGTAGAAGCAAGTAAAGAAAATGGGTATTTAAATGCGTATCCAGTAGGAAGATTGAATATAGGTTGGAGGAATCTTACCCTATGTCTGGATGAAGGGAGATTATTGGGGGGGAGGGGGGGGGGAGGCGATGGTCGAAATATATCAAAAATTAGTACATCCATAAACCTTTCCTTATAGTATCCTCTCCTCTCTCTCTCTATCTCTCTTCATCCTAAACACACCTTAAGAGAATTTTTATAGAGAGATTAGGACATGAAAATGGTGATTTTTGAAGTTTGGGAAGTTTCCATTTTCATTTTAAGGGCAGCAATTTATAGAAAAATTAAAGATCAGCCCCAACATGAGCGACAACGATGATCATGGGCTGTAACCGTCTATTGGGCACATAGTGAGGATGATTTCGAGCCTGAGGGGATCAGTTTTGGCACATGCAACCCACACAAATCCTACTTTTTGGTACCAAATTTGCATGGATATTTGATTGCCTTGGCGAACTTCGTTTTGAGAGTTCTTGTTGTTGTTAGAAAGCTTATACAACAACCTTTCCAATGGTTCTAGCATTGCATTATTTGGAGTTATGGTTAAAAATTTGTTCCATCGGGAAGTCGGATAGTCTAAAGAAGTGTACATGCCCATTTTTTTGACTAAACAATTGTTTGGGCCCCCAATAAAATATTTGGGCTTAATAAATTAACCCAATAAGCCCAACCCATTTAAATAGCCCAAACAATGTCAATTTACTTGGGCTCATTTTAAAAGTGCTTTGACACTATGTTAAAACAGCCCACAACCCAAAAAATATATATATGTGGCCCAACCCATTAAAGTGCTATATATAACACCCAATGAGCCACCTGGGCCCATTATGAGGGGATCTCGGCACTATTCACCAGCCCAAAGAAAACCCATATAAAGCCCATAACCCAAGGTGTGCTTATTATACAATTGTTTGGCCCAAACACTATTCAATGGATGGAGGGAAACAGCTGGAACCCAAGTGGTAGTCAGCCCCAAAATTCAAATGGTTGAATACAACCAACCCGTGGGTCCCACGAAGTCTGAAGCCAAAACTGACAAAGGATGGGCTGTGTATCTGCTGGTGGAGCCCACGCCATGCACCATTTTACTAAAAAAGAGAAGAGCAACAGCTCCCATCTTCTCCAACGTGACAAGAGCAATCATAATACCATTTTCAAATTATTCAAACACCACCAGCTCATTCCAGCTCTACACTCCACCGGAAACCATGAATTCTGGTACTGTTCACGCAGCAGACTTGTGCACAACAGCTCAAGGACTACTGACAGCAACCAAAACATGCTGGAAATGAAGAAGCGTGGTGGAAAACTAATGGCCATGTCCATTCCAGTCCCAAAAGGACTCAGGGAGTAGCTCCCATGGCCCAGACCCGTGAGGAAGCTACTCTCCTTATGTTGATCTGACTTGAGGAGTGTGGTTTGGTGGAGGGGAGTTAGTTTCAAGACTTAGGAAACCATGGACTGTTGTCATTAGGTCTGCTGGGAGACACAGTGACGAGTTTATGGAAACCAAGTCACAAGAGACATGCACAAACCCAACTTTACACTAAAAACCCACTAACTAAACAGTGGATACCTCTGACAAAACCATTTCAGAGGGAAAGAAGGCCTTACCCTGCCAATAGGGAAGGACCATGATCATTTTAGCTAATAAAACACTCTCTTTGACCAACACATGTGATGGAGGGTTAATTTTGAGAATAAACAAGATTAAGGGAAGCCAAAATCTCGTTTTGAGGCAACCCTAATCACTTATATATAAAGGACTGATTGCATTCTTAATGCATAAGATCCACGAGCCCCAAACAGATTCACCAAAAAACCAGAACAGGAAGAACACTTCCAAAAACTCAAGAAATTACCACAACAAAGATCCAAGGAGAAAAGGCCCCTGAAATGGGTTTCCTGAGATCTTTCCCAATTTAGAAACACCAATCAAAACTCAAAAATACATTCCCGTCTAAAAAGATTGGAATTCACAACTTAACATCTATCTCCCCAGAAAAAGCTCTCCTGGCAGATGTCTGGGCAGAAATCCTGAAATATCCTTATAAGGGCCACAATGGTTCTTTATCATTGATTTTAGCTCCATAAAAAGCCCAAACACAATTTTCTCTTACCCTTATGCATGTCTCATTGGGACTGACTCTCTCCCAACAAGTCAACCCCCTTTTTTAGTCTCAACAAGTGCATTATTTATCAGAGGTCTTGCAGCAGATGTCAACAGGAATATGCAGAACATGCGTTTTAATGATTTTTGACTGAGGACATCCTGTTTCAAGCCTGATCCAGCCAAGGAACAGTGAGAGGCTCGGCCCAACAACTGATTCCTGGGCTCCTTATTGACAACATTGCTTTGATAAGTTCTCTTGTCCTTGTTCTAATTTTATTTGGGTTCTTAAAAGCATGGGAAGCATATGAGCTGGTACTTTTTTGTGTTAAAGTCATTATGTTTCAAGCTTAGATTCAGTTAAGGAACATCAAGTGGCTCGGCCTAATGACTATCCTCCAAGTTTCTTGTCGGTTACAATATTTCTACGAGCTTTCTTAGCCCTTCTCCATATTTATTTGGGTTTTATTATCTTGGCTCTTTTAAAATACTTTTTGGAAGTATCCCATTAGCCCTTGGGCTGAATTTATGGCCCTTGGTTGAATTTTGGGTTCGACTACCCCTTCTCTAAAGCTCAAGCCCACGTAGTGATCGTCCTTGGCACGCCACGTGGCAATATAGCAAAAACACCCATCACAAGAAGAAACTTGAAAAGTTGAATTTTAATATAATATATATATATATATATATATATATATATATATATATATATATATATTTTGCACGAGTGGTTTCGAGCAAACCAGGGATCATTCGGTGAAGCCATTTGATGTACGTACTTTTTTTTTTTTTTGATAATAATGAACTTACGTACTTTTATGATAACCTATGCGTGCTTTACGATACTTTTTTGTGCAAAGAGAACACCTTAAACTAGTTTTATTCCTTTTTTTTTTTTGGGTGTGGGTTCCCGATTTTATTTTATTTTTTTTCAATTTTTGCGGACTTAGTTGATAGTCTTATCGATATCAATATCAAACGAGATTTCTTCAAAAACTCAAACGAGATTTCTTCAAAAAGCATTGGAATATGATTTCAATGCTGTATTTTCAGTTTTCTTTCTTTATTTTCGTGCTCTACAGATCAATCTTGTACTAGTTTTAAAAGGAAAGGCTAATCAATATTATCAAGCTTTTCCGAACACGGCTGAATATGGAGAGATCAAGTAGAAATTGAGATCTGGCTTTTCAACAAATCCTCCCTGTGCAAAGACAATGAGAAAGACCAGATAGACTTGGCTGGCCCCGTGACCAACCTAAGACCTCCGATATGTTAATAATTCCATAATTAATATCACATATCAGGAAAACAAACTGTGTATTTCAAATTCTTGTTGTTTTGGTACCTTCCCTTAAATCACACTTTCTTAATTGTATTTTCGTGAGTTTTCTTTGCTCATATGGACTGGTGGCTTGATTTTCGTGCATTAAATACTCTGACCCACCAGATCAATCTCGACCATGACCGAACAGTATCAAAAGTATAAAATACTACCCCTCCACTTTCCAAAAGACATTTTCGTTTGGGTCAATCTAATGTCGTTTTACTATAATTAGATTGTGTTCAAATTATTGTTAAACTTGGGGACATTATAAAAAATTGCTAAAGACTTGTTTGATACGCTGTAATAGACCCTGTAATGTAAAAACTATTACGTAGGAATAACTATTCAGTTGTTTGGTTATGTTTTTATTACGAGGAATAATTAATCCTTAGTAATAGTTATTCCTTAAAATGAAGAATAACTATTCCTCTAAAAAAAGAGTGTAATAGTTATTCCTTTATCTTACGTAATAACTATAAAATATAAAATACCCTAAAGACTCGATCAAAATATATGCCTCTACCTCTATCTCGCATTTTTCTCTCTTTTGCTCTTCATTTTCCTCATCAAGTTCTCTCTCTCTCTTCATCTTCCTCATCATGTTCTCTCTTTCTCTCTCTCTCTGGCCATCGAGGTCATCTTCTTCTAGTTGGCCGTGGAGATACTCTTTGTCTCATCTTTTTCTCTATAGCTGTGGAGGTCCTTTCTCTCTTTGTTTGTCTCGTTGGTGTTTTTAATATGTATAGTATTGATTTTTTTTTTTTTTTATATAACCATTGTTGTTAATCTATATGGTACTGCTCATGGAAAAAAAAAAAAAATTGTTTTTGGTTTTTGTGTTTACAGCATATACCAGTATTTATTTATTTTTTTGCTTTTGTTTTTGTGTTTACGGTGTTTCAAAAAAAAAAAAAAAAAAAAATTTGCTTTTGGTTTTTGTGTTTACAGCATATAGTATTTATTTTTTTTTGCTTTTGGCTTTTGTGTTTACTGGTGTTTTTAATCTGTACAGTATTGGTTTTTTTTTTTTTTCCTATATAACCATTGTTGTTAATCTATATGGTACTGCTCATGGAAAAAATAACCAGTTATATAATTATTTTTGCTTTTGGTTTTTGTGTTTACAACATATACCGTATTATATATTATATATATATATATTTATATATATTTGTGTTTACTGGTTGATGTTTTTAATCTGTATAATATTGGTTATTTATTTTATTTTTTTCCTATATAACCATTGTTGTTAATTTGTACGGTACTACTTAGGGGTGTAAGCTTCACCGACATAACCGACCAAACTGCAAGAACCGCACCGAACCGCACCTTACCAAACCGCAACCGATCTTAATAGGTGCAGGTGCAGGTGCGTGTAATAGGAAAACCGCACTCCGGAGAAAACCGCACCGCACCTCTTCGATTACACCCTTAGTATGTTATACTTGTATGCTAATGCTATAAGCAGATGATGTTACGTTATATTTATATGCTAATGGTATGTGAAGGTTTAGATTGAGTTATATTTGTATAAGGATGATATATATGTGCAGGTTGAGATTTAAAATTATGATTCATTCTATGAGATATGTATGTTATAATTTTTTTTTTTTCTTAAATATTCAGGTTGAGATTGGAAACTATGATTTATATTTGTATGCTATAGTTAGTCAAATTTTTGAGTTGTTGTAAAGGTGGATTTTTTAGATTCAAATTGACATTTGGACTGGCCCAATCCGACCCAAATGAGTCCAGCCCAAACCGCAAGACCGCACCTACATCGCACCACACCAAACCGCGCCGCACCGTGCCAAAACCGATCTTAATAGGTGCAGGTGCAGGTGCATGTAATAGAAAAACCGCACTATAAGGTGTAGGTGCATAAATCCGGAGAAAACCACACTGCACCTCACCGATTACACCCCTAGTACTACTCATGGAAAAAATAACCAGTTATATAAGTGTTTTTGTTTTTGGTTTTTGTGTTTATAGCATATACCAGTATTGTTTTTATTATTAAATATGTACTGTACTGGTATTTTTCAATTTATAAATAATAGAATACTAAGCAAGACTCATAAAAATTGTAAATACATTTCAAAAAGGGTATTTTAGGAATTTGAATGAAATATAATGTCATTCCACCATGTTATTATACAGTACCAAATTATGGAATGCAGATTGAGGATTCTATTCATGTGTTGTTACCAAACTGATGAATAATTGAATAGTAATAGTTATTCCATTACAACTTATTTTATTCCTTGTAATACTGATTCCTATTAAAGTGTAATAACCATTACAGTGTACCAAACGTACCATAAGTGTTTTGGCTACTTTTTCAATGTTTTCAACTCCGATATGATCTTGTGAACAATTATTTCGAAATGATTTTGTTTATCAAATCTTCTATCTCACTTTTTGTGTTTCACTTTATATTCCACTAATCATAATTCGTCATGTGTTTTTTTTTTTTTTTTTCCTTATAAAAAAATAACTAAGACTTAAAATGGAAAAAAAATCAAACACAATCTAACACATGACTAGTTGTGATTGGTGGAATATAAAGTGGAACATAAAAAGTGGAATAGAGGATTTTCATTCAGTTTTATATAGTCTTGAATTTATCTCGATTGGACAATGATCAATACAAATTTTCAATCCCACTTTTTATGTTCTACTTTACACCCAATTAATCACAACTCACCACGTTTTCTTTTCTTATAAATAACTAAGATTTAAAATGAAAACAAATTAAACACAATTTGATAATTGATATATTATAGTTGGTGGAACATAAAAGTAGAACATAAAAAATAGGATAGATGATATTTATTATAAGATAAGTGTATGTGAACATTAATTTTTTCTTTCCATCTTCATGCCATTGGAGAAATTACATTTGTTGCAAACAAAATATTAACATGATAAATTGTTAATATGGACTAATATAAATTTAGAGACAAATAGACAAGAGGAAGACCTTGATATCTTTAAAAATTTTGATGATGAAATTATAGGGAAAAAAAAATCTAGTGAAATAGAGTTGAATTTAGACTAAATTTTTTTAGGGACGGAAAATTTATTCTAGCCAAAATTTTAATATATTAAAATATTCTAAATCACTATAGGTCCGCACTATAATGTTTATCATTTTTCTAATCCATCCGCAATATATTATTGAATAATGATTATTTATTGTCCTATTATTGTGGGTTGTTTTGACAAAATTGAATAAATAATGAAAACATTTGGAAAAGAAAAAAACATGTGAAACAATTTTGCACGAGCCTAGACAAGTGGGATTCGGACATGGAAAGTTTGAAAACAATCTTTTATGTCTAATAAAATCTTGGATCAAAAGATCATTAAAGAAAAAGAAGTAACAAATAAGAAAATCTTTGAATATCTAATCTGAAATCTCTCACTTATTAATTCTCTTTCTAAGAAAAGAATTCTATTGTATTGCCATTGGTACTGAAAATTAACTTTACTTTGTAAACAAAGAGACGTTAGTTGATGGAGCATATAACTTTAACTCTCACAACAAAATCATTCATCATTGAAATAGTGGGTCCTATATGATGTATGGTTGATATAAGCCTATGCACACAAACGTTATTTGTAAAGACAACACGTTATAATTGCTTTTGGCAAATAAAAAAAAAAAGGTCAGGAATTACAGGCTGTAATCAGATTTAGTCATCAACGAATCCTAAGCCCCAACGGTCACTTCCTCTTTTCCCTAAAAAATAGAAAACAAAGTCGGAAGTACAACTAGAAGTAGGAGAAGAGCCCCAATTACAGAACCGCTCTATCTATACATTTCAAAACTTTGTTGACCGTTTTGTCCCTACCGCCTTGCCTTTCACGCACGCTCCTCCTCTCTTTTTTAAAACAATGGAAACCCATTAGCCAAAAGATCTTTCTCTGCGCAGAATCCAAAACCCATTAAGCAATTCTTTGAGATTTTCTTTCTAGAGGAAGAGTTTTTTTTTTTTTTTTTTTTTGGGGGGGGGTTCAATATGGGTTGCTTTCTTGGTTGTTTTGGTTCTTCCAAAGATGGGAAAAGAAGGAAACATAGACATAACAAGGTTCAGCCCCGTAATCAACAGGTAAGTGCTGTTTTCAAGCTTTGTTTTACGATGATGTCTTTCTATTTTATTTCTTTACACTTTGTTTGGTTGCTGAGAATATGCCAGAAAAGAAAGGAAAGATTCAAGATTTTGAAGCTTTTTTGTTTGTTTCTAAAAAGGGTCAAATAGCCAAGTTAATAAAGTTACAGAGTTGAATCTTTACGGCCAGTTTCTTGAAGATTCAAGAATTTTGGTTTTTTTAAAATTTCCTAGGTTTTTCTTAGCAGCCAAACAGAGCTTAAATTCGTTATTTTTTTTAGAGAATTAAAAAACTGAATTTGAATTTTGAAAATTGTTGCAGAGAATTGCAAGTTGCACGCCTGCGCAATCTACTGTGTCTTCAACTCAAGGTGCCTCCGAAACACCCATCAACATCCCGGTTTCACAAGCCCGGTGAGTTTTCAAATTCCTTAGCTTTTTATTTTATTTAATTTTTGTGAACAAAAGCAAAATTTGTTTTATTTATAAATTTGTTTTTGATATAAGTTATGGTGTGATTTGTGTGTAGGGATGAGCCTGAGAAAGAGTTGAGCTTTAGGGGCAGAAAGAAGGTAACATTTAACTCCAATGTGGAGACCTATGAACATGTTTCGTGTGAGGAAGTTACGGATTTTGTACCAGAGAGTGAAGGAGGGGATGTGAAGGAGGGGGAGGAGGAAAATATTGCAAAACCAAGTCAAACAAAGTCTTCTTCAGAGGATAGTTCGATCACATCAAGCTCAGGATCTTATCCACCAAATCATAGATACCAGAATTGCAGGGACAGTGATGATGAGTACGAAGAAGTAGACTATGATGAGAGTGATCTTGATGATGAAGAGGATGATGATGATGAGGACGATGGGGGACTGGGGGTGAATGATTTTTATGAGGAGGATGATGATGATGGAATTGTCGAATCAAGGAGAAGAATTTCTGTGGCCCATGTGGTTACTGAGGAGGTTGATTGTCCTATGCCGATATGTGATAAAGGGGAGGTGAAGCCAGTTGCATATAACCCGAATGCTCGTGATAGGAGTGCTTATGTTCATCCTGTGTTGAACCCGGTAGAAAATCTTACTCAGTGGAAAGCTGTTAAAGCTAAAGGGACACCACCATTGAGGCCTCAAAAAGAGAATTTTGTTTCAAATCAAGAAGAGGTTTCGTTTAGTTCAGAGCCATGTTTTATGGAACCATCATTCAGTTTTAAGTCAAAAACTGATCAATCCAAGAAGTCAAACCAGGAAGTAGCAGTTGATGCTAGCCTTTCCAACTGGTTGGTTTCATCCGAGGCGACTCCCATCAATAAGTCTAGCACAATTGGTCCTAATACCATTACAACTGAGAACAGCATGTCAGGACGATCAAACTCATCAAGGAAGTCACCAAGCCCAGATGATAGACCTATTTTGGGAGCGTTAACCCTCGAAGAGCTCAAACAGTTTTCGGCTTCTTCTTCACCAAGGAGATCACCCAGTCCAAGCCCTGATGACATGCCTATAATAGGGACTGTTGGGACCTACTGGAGTCACACAGGCAGGGCCAAGGATTCTGGCTCTGCCTCTTCCTTCAAAGGAATACCAAACACAACCAGCAAGTACAGAGAGGTATATGTGTATGTGAAATAAAGCTAGTGAGATTTTTGCATTAGGTGATGTGATGTGGAGTAGTTCTGATTAAGTTTTTATGGGTGTGCAGGATCAGAGAGTGAATTGGCACACTACCCCATTTGAGGCAAGGTTGGAGAGAGCTTTAAATAGGGGTTCTGCTGAAGCATAGACTACTCATACCTCTGGTGCATGTTAGACAAGCTTGTGATATGGTGTTGGAGTGTTGTTTTATGTTCTCGGCATCTATAATTTGTTAATTCTTTTGTGAAATTCAATTTGGCTGTATGTGACATTTGTTTTGCCGGTTGTAATTGTTGTAATTTCTTGATTTAATACAATTGAATTCATTCTTTTATTGTATCCATATTTCTTTCTGCAGTGCTGATTTATGATTTTAGGTTTTAACTAAAGTTCACTTTTGGCCCCTTAAACTTGATATTGTTTTCATTTTTGTTCTCTAACTTTGAAAAATTTCATTCGCGTATCCTTTAGGTTTTTACGTTTCAAAAGAGTTTTTCTGTCCAAACTTGTTTTTCAACTTTCGTTAAATGCCACATAAATCATCCAAGTGTTTTTTTGATGAAAGAAAAAAAAAAAGGGACTCGGAAGTTAGTATTTATTTATTTATTATTGTTTAATTTAATTCAGCATGTTTAATTAAAAATTAATTACCTTTTTTTTTTTTTTTTTTTTTTTTTTTTTTTTTTTTAATTCAATTTAGCATTTTTTAATTAAAATTTTGAAATTTTCTAATGAAATTTTATTTCCAAGTGTTTTAAAATCTCACCGAGCATGCTTGGAAGGTTTCGCTTTTTTCTTCGGTGGTGGCGGTGCTGAAATTCACATGGTTGATATTCCATCTTCTCCATAAGCTGTAGAAACCGCCATTAGTGATGAATTCTCTAACGGACCATTCTTCAACACTGGATCAAACCCAAAGAATAGCTTCTTCTTCTTCTTCTTGTTTCTTTCTTGGGTTTTCAATTTTTGAGCTCTGTAGATGCCCACTTTTTTACCAAACTATGGCAGATAGAAAGGGCCCGTTGGGACCATCTGCCGTGAGCCCAAAAAGGGCAAGTAATGGTGCAACGCAAGAAAAGCCCAAGATAGAGCAACCCACAATGGGCCCAGAGAACATTGAGTCATTCCAGAGAAAGGCAATCTGCTGTAAAGCCCAGAAGTCATGGGTAATCTGCTGTAAATTAGACACAATGGGACCAGCCTACAAGAGCCCAAGGAAGAGCTCAGATATTAAACGCCAAAGGATAATCTCATCCCTCACAAGTGGGGCCATTACCTCATCCCTCAAAAGAATAGAATAAGCTGGAATTCAGAAGACCCAAGGCAAAATCCTCTAAAGCAAATCTTGAGGTTACTGTTCATCATCCCCTAGGACGGCGGATTCATATCTGACAACAGGAGTTGTTCATTCTGCTACACGGCAGACAAGAAATGGGCAGCGGCAGATTCACCAAAGAGGAACGGTCTCAACCCAAGGTAGAAAGGAAGCCTAGAGGTAACGCAAGAAAGGAAAGGTAGCCTGACCTTTGGTGGCCGTTACTCTTTTCTCACGGCAGATGTGCAACAAACGGCAGATAAAGGGATGAGCAGCGGCAGATTCACCAAAAAGGAAGAGTCTCAGCCAAAGGCAAAAAGGCAACTTGAAGGCAACCTGAACAGAGGCAGTTGCCACTCCTTCTACACAGCAGACTTGTCAGAAAATCGCAACAAACACAGCAGAAACTTAGGAAAATGGAATTCAATTATATTTCTCATTTTTTCCATCAAAACAGGATTAGATTTGGTTCCATGCAAACCAAGGGCAGTAACCACCATGGCCCAGATCCATGGTGGTCATTGTTTATCATCATTAAAGACTTAGGGAGTTTTGGTTTGGAGGTAGGGGAGTTAACTCTCAAAAGTTGATGGTCTGCCGTGAAACCAGCATGTATCTACTGGGAGATACAAGTTACGGTAAGTCTCACCTAAAACTTAGGAAACGTGTATGATTCAACCAACCCACTGAACCATCTCCAGCAGTATTAAATTCCCATATATCCCCACCACCATGAATGAGTGAGCCCTCTGATCGAGGTCTGCCGTAACCTCTAATAACCTTAGGTAATAAGAATGATTTTCTTTTTACAGTAAGGTCAGCCAACCCTTTTTTCTGATCCACCAAAAATGGTTTCAAGCTTCCAAGTATCCCATAGATTAAATGAGGTCATGGGTATTATCCCTAACCTCTAAGAACACTTGATCCCACTATAAAAGGGAGAAACTTAGACCATGAAAGGGGATAGAAAAATCTAAAAATCACAACTCCATTACTCTCTACAGAAACACTCTAAGAGAAGAAACACTCACTGAAGTTTCATCTTAAACCTTTAGATTCAAAACCTATCTCTCTCCATTCATAACTACATAGTAGTCTGCCATACTCGTTTTTCGGCATAACTCAAAAATACCTTTCACAAAAGCCTATTTTTCACTCTCTTGTATAAAGAAACTCTCTCTTACAATCCTTGATCATGCACGTTTCCTGGAGCTAACTCTCTCCCACATAATCAAACTCCTCTAAGTCTTTTATAATTTCATTGGAGTGAAAGAGCCTCCATGGCGTGGCAGACATCATTTCACAGCAGAAGTGTTTTGGCTCACAAAAGGGAAGTGTTTATGATTTCTATTAAATTTACTAAAATATTTTCCTTCTTTAAATTATGAGTTGTGGTTTAAATATTGCAAATCATTTTCCTTGATTTTGAGTTCCTTTCAACATGCAAAGGATTACATATTGATATTTCTGTTTAACCTTTATTAACAAAAAACTATCTTTTGGCTGTAGTGTTGAGCTCCACTTGGATTTTGGTATGGCAGACTGGTTCTCATGTCTGGTAGATACAAAATCTCGAGTTTCTTGTTTCACCGCAGACCTGGACTTAGCAGATGCAAACATGGCAGAATCAGACTCAAGGAAGTGCACCATCAGCCACTAGGCAGACCACCAGCCTAGTGTGGAGTTTTGGACTCAACACCCCATCAAACAATACAAGTCACGCATCACCATTCACAAGGCGACACGTGGCAAATGTGGAAAAAAGAGCATCCACAAGCTCAAATAAATACTAGTTCACGACTTCGATTTCAGTGTTCAACTTTTCAGAGAGAAATGAAGAACCTTACCTGCTCAAACTGTTTACTTTGATTGCAAATAACCTCTGAACAAATTAATACTAGATTGAGAGACCATCTCGCAATTTCTAGGAATATTATGAAATTATGTGAAAAAACACACTGTAGCATATATTATTATACCAAAAACATAATCGCAAGATTGTTCTTAACTTGAATCATAAGTATAACTGATTTAACCTTAAAAAAAAATTAGGAAAAATTACCGTCAATGTTCCTGATGGTTGAATGCAATGAGAGATTATAAGTTGTGGTTTCAACTTTCAAGTACTTAGCGAGATTGACGGTATGAGAAGAGAAGACAAGCTGCAAAGGAAGGATAGAAAAAAAGTGAGGGCCTCGTCAAAATCTAGTTGTCTAAGAAGAGAAGATTGATAAGAGATTATTTCAAGTCAAGATATATAAAAAAAAAAGAAAAAGAAAAAAAAAGAGTGGGATTTGAGATTCTAAAATAGATGGAGATGGGGAGATATCGGGGCAACTAAGGGGTCGTTCTTGCTATTATACATCTATACTATAATGTAAAACTGAAGCTTTTTGACTTTTGGTTGACTTCATCATGTTGTGCCACATAAGCTTTTGAAATCTCACAATTTTACACCTCATTGTTTAAATATATATTTCCTAATTGAATTTAAATTTTATTCTATTATAAAACCTTCAATTAGAATTTTGACACATCATATTTTCTTTAATATAATAATATATTATTCCATATATAAAACACAATCATAATTAATGTCTAATACTAAAATATATTCCATATATAAACACAATATAAATATCTTTTAATAATAATCATAATTATCAATTTTCATCAAGATTTTTAGAGTTTTTTTTTTTTTCTTATGTATTTCATTTAATTTTGTTACTGGCAATGGAGAAAGATGGATGGATTTGTTATAATGAAACCATGTGAGCTTGAAATGAGTTATGAAAATTATTTAGGTTTGATCATATAATCATGTGTCCATATATTTATTTATCCTTCTTCTTATTTTAAGTATCTTTTATTTTATTTTTGGATGGAAACATAATCCATATGGTAAATATAAACATGAATCGTGTTTTATAAAAATTGGACTATATTCAACTTATGCCAAAAGAAAAATTACATTATATTAAATTTTAATTATCCTATGATAAATACTTTCTTAGTTATTTTTTTAAACCAAAAAGTAGATCTATCCTAAATCCGATTCGTAAAGTTTCTTTATCGATCTTGCCTACAACATTTTGAACTACAAAAAAAATCAACAAAAAAACAAAAAAGAAAGAAGGAATCAAAATTAATTTAGATTTTATTTTCAATTAATTTTTCTATAATTTTAATTTTTTCTGTTTGCGCATCTTTTGAGTTAAAAGCGGAGAAGGTTTGCGACTAGTTTTTTGAGTTAAGGAGTTGCCAAGGAGTTGCCACTTGGTTTATAGGTCCAAAAACCAAATATAAATCCATGCACAAAAGGATTAGTCTTGAGTTAGGTCCGGAGCTAAGATACCTAAGGAAGGAATTACACACCCAAGAGCATATTACTTGATATTCTTGAATAAAGTTTATAAAAAAAAAAATCTCTAATAAATTTGAAACCAAATCAATTTTGAATAATAATTTCGTACCTATAATCTTCAATCATGAACATTACCTTCAAAGCATCTACAATGTGAAAATAAGCATCACCATTTACTTGCCAACAAGCAAGTTTTTGTTCCTTAGAATCTTGTTTCATTGCACATCTGTTTCATTGAAACTATTGAAACTTAGCAAGTCTTGACCATCCCCTTGAAAGCCACTTCAAATTATTCTTTCTATCTCTTCATGAATCATCTAAAGATTGTTGAGAATTTTGAAGGAGACAATTGTAAATCAGAAAATAAAGGAGGCTTGGAGGCATGATAGATCATTGTCCTTAAGATGATATTTGACCCCACTCGATTGAGTTTGCTAATGGGTTACAAGCAAATCATCCATAGGATACAACTAATCATGGATTCTGAAAGTAGTAATCTTGGAGAATCCTATGAATCTCTTTTATTGGTGTGTGTAAGGCATGAAAGTTTTATGAAAAACTTTCAACAATTACTTACTCATTAGAATGTTTTGAAGAGACATAATGAAATAACACTATTAGAGTGTTACAACCTTTCATAATACAGTTATGATCGATTTATGACTGTTAGGCACAAAGACCATATAAAAAAGTAGAATAATCTTTGTAGAAAGTTGCACTGGTTCACACGGCCCCGAGTCTTTTGTGGACTAAAATTAATGGTAGAGAAATTGTGGTCCTTTGCAAATTCTGCCCAATTGCCAGGAGAGCTTTTCGGAGAAAAATGGATTAAGTTGTCATCTTTTCAATTGCCTTTCTGGGTTTATGGCTAAGTTGTAAGGGATTTGAACATCTATTTTCAGGTTCTTTCTTGGGTGAACAGAGAAAATCCTTTCTCTTGGGTTTTAATGGTAATTTCTTGTAGGGTTCTTCTTGGTCTGGTCTGATAAGTCTCTTGTAAACTTGAGAAAGAGTTCTCTATATATAGAATGAATCATGGCTTAATCCCTTGGGAACCCGATTCTTGTTCCCTTAAGCCTATGTTTTTTATTAGTCTTCTAGATGTTTTGTCAAGAAGAGTATGATTGATCTCACTCTTTTCTCCTCTGAAATGGCTCAGAAGGCACACTGTTGGTGGGTTTTTGTGTATGGATTGAATCTCAACTTGGCACATGAACCCATCATTTCCCAGCAGACTCAGAATGGCTGCTTAATCCAAGTTATTTCTGTCCACTTAGATTACAACCTACATGTATATACCTATATAGGCAATAGTACATCATTGTACTCTCCTTACTTTGTTAGTGAAACTCTTTCCTTGATGCTACTTGTGAACGTGGGCTTATAGTTGAACCACGTATATCTCTTGTTTCCTGTGTAATTGTATGTTCTACTCTTCCAGAGTTATACTTTTCATAAACACACTATATTTTAATTTACCCACAACATCTTCCTTATTCATTTTTTTTTTTTAAGTGAGGTAGTATCTAATGCATCCATTTTCATACAACGTGTCTCTTAGAGTCTGAGTTCTAAGGATGTGTGATTCTATTTGGAATTTTGTATCCTAAAACATATGGATTTGATTGTGTTTGGTTCTTGAGTATCAGTATAGTGTTTTCTAAATTTGTATTTTGGTGTTTTGAGAAATTACTCTCAAGAATAGTATTTTAGTAGTTTTGAGAACCAAAAGTTTTGTTTGGCACTTGTTTTCCAGTACAATATTTTACTTTTGTTCTCAATCCTTCATCCTAAAAACATATTTAATAAAACCAACAATACACTTGTAGACTCCCCATTTTGTACCTACCAATATCTGGAATCCCCGGTCCCAATGACGATGATACATCATTCTATCGAAAGCAACTTTGTGTAGTAAGCCCAATAGAAAACCTTAAACAAGCTCAAACCCAATCAAAAGCCTAGGAGCCCAAACCAGACCAAATGAGCATACACCTCTTTCTTAGAGGCATATGCCTTTTCCCTAAGTTACACTCTCAAAAAACCCGTACGCCTATACCTAGTAGGTGTACACCACTTTGAGACAGATACCCAAAATCACTCAATTTTTCATACAAATCTCAATTGACTATATTAGAGAGTTGGCATTGGTCAATAGGGTTTGAGAACTCCGGCCACACCAAACCCCCCCACACTCCCTTTTCCTATATAAACATCCCCATTTCACCATTTCAAACAACACAGAAAATCCCCAAAAATTCTAGACAAAACTATAGAAAAATAGTTTGAGAAAGAGTGATAAAAAAGACCCTTTGAGGATTTGATTATTTTCTTAGGTTCTCTAACCAAGAAAACGAGTCCCATTCTCAAGAGGCTAATAACATCACTTCTCTTGTTACAAAACAATCTCCTTTTCTCATTACAACCAAAGTTGTGATAGACATTAACTGAGGGATCGGTTAACAAAATCGTATTCAACTTCAAGGTTGGTTTCAAGGTGAGAAACGGCTCTTCTTCATGATCCATTATCTTCACCTTAGTTCTTTATTTTCATGTTCTTACTTTATTCCTTTTGTTTTGCTGTTTTTTTTTTTTTTTAATTTATTACATCAAGAAATAATTGCTTAAATTGATTATTTTCATTTTTTTTTAGTTTAAATATGAGGTTTTGCATTGTTTATTATTATTATTATTATTATTTTTTTTTAATGTCAAATTAACTGGGCAAGATAGGCATACACCTCTACTTAGTAGGCGGACGCCGCTGTCTAATAGGCATGTACACCTATGAGCCCATATATATATATATATATATTTTGTCTTTTCTTTTATTTGTTCCTCGCTTATTTTTATTTATTAAATATATCATTGGGCTTCTATGAGACTTGAAATGAGTTCAAACCCTCAAACTCTAGAAATCTTAGGGTTCCGTGAAGAGTTGATGTGGTGAACTCAATGATTAAGTCGAGTTGTCTCTTTTATGACTTTTTTTTTAAAATTACAAATTCATAGGTCAAATGATAAGTCCTAGCATTCAACTATCAATTTGAATCCTTAGATTTGGTGAGAGGTTAATAAACAGACTTTAGGATCAAATAAATTGTTCATGCATCTTTTTCTTATTGAATACCAATAAGATCTAATGATGAGTTCTATCATTCGAGCATCCATCCGAAACCCTTGCGTTTCGTGAAAGGGTGACAAAATGGACTTTAGGATCACATAAATTGTCCATGCATCTTTTCCTTATTTCATATGTAAGATCTAGTGATGAGCTCTTTCATTCAAACATCCGTCCAAAATACTTGGATTTTGTGAAAGGTTGGCATGGTGGACTTTAGGATCATGTAAATTGTTCTTACTTCTTTTGTTTATTTGTATAATCTGATGATAAAGCCTCAATCACTCAAACATCCAAGACCCTTGGATTTCGTGAAAGATTGGAGACATGGCTTTAGGATTAAAATCAATTTTACTTTCTTTAATTCGATGATGAACCTCATTTTCCCAAAAAACTCAAAGTCTTCAAACTCCATAAAAGGGATTAATGAAATAGGTTCTAGTGCCATGACCATTCCATCTCTCCCATTTCTTTCCATCATTAATCATTTTATGTAAATGCTTATTTCATGCATTCACCTCCTCACATGTTCATGCATTTGCATTGTATTTACATATTCCTTCACATGCCATGCCTTACCTTATTTCTCCATTGTTTGTTGTATTGCTTTGATATTTACTGCGTCCATGTTAAGGTTTCGATCAATAAAAATCATTGTCAAGTTAATCCAAGTAATACAAATGTCAACAGAAAAGTTAGGCAGTTTTGGATGCCTAACATCTTCCCGAAACCGTACCTTGGCTTCAAACTCAAAATCCAAGGCTAGTAGTACCTTTGTGTATGGATTCAATGTTGGTCCCTGGATCTAAACCAAGTGGCAACTCCTTTTTATCCTCCTTAGTCCTTAAGGCTAGTGGCGTACTCCCGAGCCTATGTGGTAGGATGGGCTCACACTGGGTAAACACAATGCCCCACTTCATGTTGATGTCATATAATTCTGAAAGTATGAGAGGGGCCTAAAAACGCTGAGGGTCGTGGGCGATCACAACACCTTCCACCACAACCTCCATCGGCCACCTATAAACCCTCTGTGTCCCACCTTGCAATCCACTGCGACCCACCCCGTAACCCACTGTAAATCTAACCCCAACAAAAAATTAACAACCCACACCATAACCTACCGCAAATCAAACCCCTAATAGGAAATCAACAACCCACACCACGAATCGTCCTGTAACCTACACCGCAAATAAAACCCTCAATAACAAATCAATAATCCAGACCACAACCCATCGCAAATAAAAACCCCAACAAAAAATTAACAATCCATGCCATGACCCACTACAAATCAAACCCCCACCACGAAAGGTGGATCTACGTCGTTTTGGGTGAGAGAGAGAGAGAGAGAGAGAGAGAGAGAGAGAAGTGATTGATGTAGGTAGCAATGGAAGAATGTGTAGGTTATGAAAATGGAAGAGAATTAGAGTTGATTAGAAGTAGAATTGAAGGTGGATAATCACCTCTGCAAAGAACACTGAGTTCTTAAGAAAGAAGCTCAAAGCTTACTATTTCATTCAATCTAAAACTATGCATATCAAACTAGTAGTTATACAATGGAAGTCTAACTCTAGGACTAGTTGACTAGCTAATCTATTACTGCTAATTAACCACATGTCAGTTAACTAACTTATGATTAACTGCTTTATAACAGAAATAGTGGACTAGTTTGGATACAAGCATAACTAACTAACTCTTGCTTACAGTAATTTCCAATAGCTTCTAGACTACCAGCTAGCACACTAATAGGTGGACAGTTGCATTAGATCAAATGCTCCTGCACTAGACCCCATTTTGAAGTAAAAAAAAAAAACACTTGGACTCAAGTGATCTTAGGGTCATGGTAGGAAAAGAGGTGCTAAGCATTGAAAGTATTTGAAATGGCCATGTGAGCTGGTGTTGACACCTCATTTTGCAACCGTTAATTTTACTTTTTTACACTTTAGTATACAAAGGGTAAAATAGTAATTTCAGAAACTGGAAAATTTAAAGTTGGTCCATAAATTTAAAATCATATTTTAAGCGATCAAAATTGAATTAAGAATGAGAGTGAATTTTTCGGATTGGAAATCGGATCAAAAATCAAGATTTTATTAAGGAAATAAATTTGATTGATTGAAATGATATTTATCATAAACTCACATGCATAGGATTACTCATAGGAATGTTTGTTTGAATTTATTTTTCATTTTTCACTTCAAGCAAAAAAAAAAAAATCAGAAAGCCAAAAAAAATTCTTTTTGTCCAATTAAGGGCATGGGCCATTAAGTTGCCTTTCAATGAAGAGTCCTGAACTGGAGGCATGGGCCCTAATGACTCCCAATCTCCTCAAGGCCCAAGGCCTTAGAGTCCATCCATTCATCCAATACTCAATGGATTGATCTCCAACCACTGTTGGTTTTCAAAATGTGCATATTCAAAAAGAAAAAAAATATTGTGGATTGTTTTTCAAAAGGAGGTGTTCTTTCAAAATCAAGAATCGCTCTTTTTCTAGAATGAGTAAAATTCAAAATTTTAGAACACATTTTCAAACTGTGCATAACGAAATATCTTTGATAAAATCTTTAGGCAAATCATAAGATTCCATAGCCTTATCGATCAATTTGCATAAAGAAGGGATTAACTTCATTTAATTCATGTAAGGATCTTTGCTCATGATTTAGAACAAAAGGGAAATAGATCATAAATGCAATCAAGGGAAAAATCACATGTTATTTGATTAAAGTGCAAAATCTTGTTTTGAGAAATTTTGATGTCACAACAATGGGTTGTTACTTCTTTTTACTCTAAGGAGAAGTCTATCAAGAGAGGTCATATCTTTGTGCTGATAAACTAGCATTACTAGGGATTGGAGGCCATCTTTGGGTAGACCACATCATTCCAGAATTAATCTGTCACAAATTAATTCATTGCTAGCCCATTTGAGCCTATACAATTAGCCTTTTTTTCAAGAACCAATAATAAAAACTTGAACCCAAGGGTGGGAAAAATCAAGTGTGCACATACTCAAAACTCATTCTAAGGAGGAGTCAAACCCAATGCTTGTCTGAAAAAGAGCTAACAAAGGAGGTACAAGTGTACCAAAAGTTTGGAAAGAAAGTGTGGTGATTAGGGGCATGTTCAAGACCCACCTTGAGGAAAGGTCGAATCTAAAATCTTAATTCTCACCAACTATGAGAGATTCATGTTAAGCTCACATGAGAGTCCAACAAACTATTCTGACAATGAGTGACATGAGTGTATGAGAAAGAAAATAACTGTGAAAGAAAAGTTCAAAAAAAGAAGAAGAAGAGAGACCCACTAGGTTGAAAACCTGAAAGGACCACTTAGGCAAAAAATAGGGTAACCCAGTAGGTTGAAAACCTGAAAGGGCGGCCTAAGTAAAAGTTAGGGTTTCATTAAAAAAAAAGAAAAAAACTCAAAGAAGAGATATGAAATCTTGAAGAGAGAAAGGAAGATGAAATTCCCTCAAAACCAAAAATGAGTGTCCATCAAAGCTGAAGACTTTGATTTTGATTTGGTTATTTTGGATGACTTTTGATTTTGATTTTGGTTGATTTTGGATGTTGGGTTTGCTGTTTGCAGCTTGGTGGAGTGGTGGTTGTGGCTGGGTTTTGGATGTTGGGTTTGTAGTTTGGTGGAGAAACGAAGAAGAAAAGAGAAATGAGGAGAGAAAAAAAAAAGTTAAAATAAAATAATAAAAATATTATTTTAATAAAAATAAAGATAAAATAGAGAGTTTGTTGGAGTGAAGTTGAAAAAATGGCTCTCTGTAGAGAACTCTCTACATGTGAAGATAAAATAGAGAGTAGTGTTGGACATGCTCTTATAGTGGATGGATTTCTACCATTAACCTTAATAATTATGTATGTTCCTCAAGCAAATAATTATGAATGACTTCAAATTTCAGTTTGAATGCAATCTTTTGTAACAATATACATCTATTCTAGAA
This sequence comes from Fagus sylvatica, assembly GCA_907173295.1. Classification (NCBI taxonomy): domain Eukaryota; kingdom Viridiplantae; phylum Streptophyta; class Magnoliopsida; order Fagales; family Fagaceae; genus Fagus; species Fagus sylvatica. Next base: position 23,009,235 of record OU015763.1, read on the forward strand.
ATAACTGATTGAATTTTATCAGTTCTTAATATTTACTAAAAATTCCACCATGGAAATACTTTAAATACTATAGAATTAATGAATTATCCTACTCCCATGTCCAAAGAACAACCTGAAAGGAACCAAAATTTAGGCCTATCGTGGACAATGTCAATCAGATAATAACACGATATATAAAGAAAAAAGAAATACCAGTGCCTATTCTACTCCGTCCACTGTCACTCTCCCTTTCCCACCACTCCTTCACTCCCACTCTTTCCCTTTCCCTCCTCACCTTCCACCGCCGCTCCATGGCCACTACCACCACCACCTCCTCCACCTCAGAGCCCATTAGCCCATCCAACACCCGCGTGGGCTGGATCGGTACAGGCGTCATGGGTCGTTCCATGTGTTCCCATCTCATCAAAGCCGGCTACACCCTCACCGTCTTCAACCGCACCCTCTCCAAAGCCCAACCTCTACTCGACATGGGAGCTCATTTGGCCCACTCCCCACTCGAGCTCGCTTCCAAATCCGACGTCGTCTTCTCCATCGTCGGGTACCCCTCCGACGTCCGCTCCGTCTTACTCGACCCCAACTCCGGAGCCCTCTCCGGCCTCCGCCACGGTGGCATCCTCGTCGACATGACCACTTCAGAACCCTCACTCGCCGCCGAAATCTCTGCCGCGGCTTCCGCCAAACTCTGCGCCGCGATCGACGCGCCTGTCTCCGGCGGCGATCTCGGCGCCAAAAAGGGAACCTTGGCGATCTTCGCCGGAGGGGACGAGTTTGTTGTAAACCGTTTGAGTCCACTTTTTGCCCTCCTGGGTAAAGTTAATTACATGGGTGCCACTGGTAAAGGCCAATTCGCGAAGCTAGCGAATCAGATAACGATAGCTTCGACGATGGTGGGATTGGTGGAAGGTATGGTTTACGCTCACAAGGCCGGTCTCGATGTGGGTTTGTTTCTCGAAGCGATTTCGAGTGGTGCGGCTGGGTCAAAGTCGTTGGATTTGAATGGGAATAGGATTTTGAAGAGGGATTTTGAGCCTGGGTTTTATGTGAATCACTTTGTCAAGGACTTGGGGATTTGTTTGAAAGAGTGTCAGAACATGGGTCTGGCTTTGCCTGGATTGGCTTTGGCTCTGCAGCTCTATCTCTCGCTTAAGGCTCATGGAGAAGGGAACTTGGGTACACCAGCGCTTATTTTAGCTCTTGAGCGGCTTAACAATGTTTCGCTGGAATCCGTGGCAGTTACTTCGTCGTCTTAGACCGGTACATGTTTGATGTTTATGGGTGCATTGAGGATTATATACTTGTTTGTTGTTGGTTGTATGCTTCAACATTTGAAATAATGAATATAAAGATACTACATTTTGCAATGTGTGGGTGTTTTGAGGCTTGCTTATTCTAATTCTGTTTGTTACTTGTGCTCTTGTTATGTGTGTGATATTTTGAAAACAAGGGTTTAGACATGAGGAATTTTGGGCATTGGGGAGATTGCCATTATATGCATGATCTTTTGCAGTAACATCCTTTTCGCGAGCAAAATAAATGTGTATTTTAGATTGGTTTAACATGCTAAGTATGAGTTTTAAGCATTGTGTTCTGAATGATGATTTGCTAGATAGTTTGTGCGGCAATTGATCTCATTTGATTCCTGAGAAACTTTGCTTTGCTCTATGATGATAAGCTGTTGTTTCCATGGTCCATTATATTTATAGCAACCATGAGATCCCGAAGTTCTTAGGATCGAATTGAAACTAAGAGTAGAAAGAGTGGAAGATGGTAGGAATGTAGGATATAATTGAAACTATGAGGTCCAAAAGTTCTTACGAGAGTGTGGTACACGGATTCCGTGAGATTAGTCGAGGTGCGCGCAAGCTGGCTCGGACACCTAAGGTTATCAAAAAAAAAAAAAGGAAGTGACAAGAAAAATTCTGGGGCTTTGTGTTTGTGGATATGTTGTTCTGTCTTCTTTGGAGAATTAGTGGTCTGTAGGGTAAGTTGTTGAACTTTTGTATCAAACTAGATGGAGAATTAATTTATGGAAGTTCACAAATTTCTACACGTATATGTGACTAAAATTTAGTGAGTGTTTGAATGGCTTGCTAGTTGCTAAACCAGTAAACCTAGTGGGCATGTGTGCCTCACATCTCTCATAGGCAAAATGTTCAGATATGATTCTTGAATGCCGCACATTAATGCCATTTGTTCCGCTATATTGTAAGTGTCATGCACGGGGGATACTGTAATTCTCCCCCCATTCTAAAAATGTAAATTTGGAAAAATCTATAGGTTGATTGGGCTCCTACTAGCCCTGAGAGACTAAATCGCCTGGAATTTTCAGCATGCACTGACCATTCCAGTTGCATGAAACCAAGCAAGGCACATCTTGATATTGCTTTAAGGTAATTTTGTACACCCTTGAAAGTGGAACTTAAGCAATGCTCTTATCTCTTGTTATGTTTGGAACAATACACGAATTACTTTGTTGAAAATTACATTATAGGTGAATTTCTTGTTAAATAATGGATAAAGTTTATCTTCAAACCAATTTAAAGGAATTTCTTCCAACCTATTATATGATGATTTATAAAATTATCCACTTGTATTATTTAAACAAGTCACATGACTAATTAAATAAGTAATGTGATAAAAGTACATGTGGATAGTCGTTTGAATCACATATAGTGGGTTGAAGGAATTTTTCTTCAAATTGATTTGGAGGTAATCCTTAAATGATTGGTTGCGTTTTGCTTTTATTGCAACCTAGCATGTAACTAAGATGTCAAAACAAAAAGAAGAGACATAACAAATGAAGGTTGAGTAACTAGGTTGGTAAGTAATCACGTTTTTCTCCGCATTTTATCAAACACTTTACGAGCCTCGGTTAATTTCCGAACTCCTTTACGAGCCTCGATTAAATTCCAAACCCTAGATAACTAATCAGCTTAGAGCATTCTCAGCCGGACCTCTAAAATACAATTTTGGCTAAACTAGAGACTACTGTTGCAAAAAAATCACAAAAATGAGCTCCCAACCGGTCATATATCCTACTGATTTATTTTACAAAAAGCTACAGTAACATGTAAAAATACATGCTACTGTAGCCTTTTGTATATTTTCATCCCTCATTATTTATTCATTCTATCTCTCTTTGCCTGTCAGACTCTACCCCTCTCTCTCTCCTTCACAACTCCACAACTCCCCCATTGTAAATGTAAACCTCCCTTCTCCTCTGAAAATCCCAAATTCCTCACTCCCCTTTCTCAAACTCTCTTTCTCTCACACGAGCAGCAAGTTGAAAATCCCAAATCCCAAATTCCTCACTCCCTTCTCTCAAACACTCTTTCTCTCACACGAGTAGCAAGTCAGCAACATCAGCAATCGGCATCGGCAATCGGCATTCTCTTATATTTCTCACACGATTTGAGTTTAACATGTTACGAAATCAGCATCGGCATCAGTATCTGCAAATTCTCACTTGTGGTGGCTGATTTGCGTTTGATTTATGGGAATGAGTTTGAAGATTTGTGTTTGATTCTTTGCACTTGTGATGGTTTTGAAGGTTTTCTGGCGTGGGTTGCCAGCATGGGTGTGTTGGAGCAAGAATCCGTGGGTTGATGTTGTTGTGGGTTATTGTTTGCTCTTGATATTGCAGCGGTGGGTTTGATTTTGGATTTGAGGGCTTGAGTGTGGGTTGGTTGTTGATGATATGATTGCCTTTGATGGTTGGCGTTGAGTGCTAGCCGGAGCAAGAGAGAGATCTGAGAGGTGAGGGAGAGGCCTGAGATAGAGATTGAGATTGAGCAGAGGCATGAGAGAGGAGAGAGATAAATTGTTATTAAAAAAAATTATAAGATTATTTTAATGAGATATTTTGTAAAATAAAGAGTAGGATGAGAAATGTTATGTAAAGATGAGTTTGTAAAATACAAAAAATGCTTTTTGGAAATGTAAAATAGATATATTATGCATTTCCGGATAAGAATGCTCTTACGTACTGAAACCCAGAAACATTTCACAACAATCACATGTATTTTTTGAATCTCTTTCAGAAAGCAATTAGACCGTTTTCTAGTCTATTAGTAAACAAATAACAAATTTAAGCTCAGCTCCAAATTGATGGTGGGGTTAAGTATTGAATAATAGCAATAATAGAGCAAATATCAAGACCCAAGTCAAATCCAAAATTTTTATCCTATTTAAACTAAAAGATCCAATCCAACTTGAAGAGTTTATGACACAAAGTCAAGTAATCATAAATATCACGTTGGAATGTCAGTATCTAATGTGACAAACCGACCCTCTTAGAATTTTCCTCATAATCAATCTGACATTTGATAATTAGTCATTTGTTTTCATGGTTTGGTTTCACAGTCTGAAACAACCAAGCAAATATGTAGTAATTTCCTGACTATTTGCTTATCTTTTAGATCAGAGTTCCAATAATGAACAGAACTCAACCTCCAAATGACGAAATCCACCCCGACATTTATCCAATTCTCTTTCTACAGTATCTTCTTTTACTTCCTGCTCCTCGTCAGCCATGCAAGCAATCAGCTCCATCATGAAGATCAAGTAGTCCTACTGAAACTATTGCAATACTGGCAAATCTCATATTACGGCTGGTCCTCTGCTAACTGTACCCCAGCAGACTGTTCCCCACCACCTGATTTAATCACCAGTATCAATGGCTCGGTCACCAAACTCGTACTCCAACACCAGGGCATCGCACTAGTCCCACCCTTCATCTGTGACCTCAAGAACCTCACGGTCATTGATCTTGGAGAAAACAACATCTACAGCGAGTTGCCAAAAGCTTTTTACAACTGTTCCAAGCTCGAATACCTGAACCTCTCATACAACAACCTAACTGGCACAGTCCACAATGACATTCACTGCATGGCTCGGCTACGCCACCTCTACCTTGGATACAACAACATCTACGGCAAGCTGCCAAAAGGTTTTTACAACTGTTCGAAGCTCAAATACCTCGATCTCACAGGCAACTACCTATATGGTACAATCCACGGTGACATTCACCGCATGTCTCGGTTGGGCTTCCTCAACCTTGGAGACAACTGCTTCTCTGGCAACATTCCATCATCTATCGGACAGTTAACAGAGCTGACGACACTTCAACTCTTCAACTGTCAGTTTAACAGCTCTTTCCCGCTAGAACTTGGTAACTTGTCCAATCTTGAAGTACTAGATTTGTCCGATAACACAGGCATCACACCGACCAAGTTTCCTTCAAATTTCACACACTTGAAGAAACTAAAGTCTTTAAGGATGTCCATGACAAATTTGATCGGGGAAATCCCTTACACAATTGGAGAAATGACGGCTCTAGAGCATTTGGATTTGTCAGGCAACAATTTGACGGGGGAAATTCCGAAGGAATTTTTTTTTTTACGTGGCCTTACTGATTTATACTTGGGAAATAACCAAATTTTCTGGGAGAATCCCAATTGAATTTGGTTTTTTACCTGGCCTTACTAATTTAAGCTTGGAAAATAACCAACTTTTTGGGAGAATCCCAATTGAATTTGACAATGATGTAGGCATCGGATCTTTCTATGGCAATCCTGGTCTTTGTGCTACCTGTTCTTTATACCTCCGCACCTGCAAAAATTATTCTCAATTTCTTGCTTTGATTATAAGTTTGATTATAGCAGCTCTACTCGTATTATTAGCTTCGTTCTTTGTAATTAGAATTTACAGGAAGAAAAAGCATGGATTAGAATCCACGTGGAAGCTCACCACATTCCAGAGGTTGAATTTCACAGAATCGGACATTTTGTCAAAACTGACAGAAAACAACGTGATTGGTAGCGGTGGATCAGGGAGAGTATACCGTGTTGCTATTAATCGTTCACATGATGTCATTGCTGTGAAGAGGTTTTGGAGTAACAAAAAGCTAGAAGAGGAACTTGAAAGGGAATTTTTTGCAGAAGTTAGAATATTGAGTTCAATTCAACATTCCAATATAGTGAAGTTGCTTTGCTGTATTTCCAATGATAATTCGAAACTTCTTGTCTATGAGTATTTGGAAAACCATAGCCTAGATCAATGGCTGCATGGTAAAAGTAGAGCATCCACTGTCTCGGATTCGGTCCATCACATCATCCTTGATTGGCCTAAGAGGTTGCAGATAGCAGTTGGTGTTGCTCAGGGGCTCTGCTATATGCACCATGCGTGCTCACCACCCATTGTTCATCGAGGTGTGAAGTCAAGTAACATCCTTTTAGATTCTGAGTTCAATGCAAAAGTCACTGATTTTGGTCTAGCCAAGATGATGATCATGCAGGGAGAACAAGTTACAATGTCAACTGTTGCTGGCTCTTTTGGATATATAGCTCCAGGTAAATTTATGAGTTTTATTTATTGATGATGTTTTGTTTCCTCCTTTTCCATTGGCATGAATTTTGGTTTTGTTTGTTTTGTTTGATTGATTGCAGAGTATGCTCACGCAACACGAGTTAATGAGAAGGTTGATGTTTTTAGCTTTGGGGTTATCCCTTTGGAATTGGCAACTGGAAGGAAAGCTAATCATGGTGGTGAACACACATCTCTTGCTGAATGGGCATGGCGTCACATTCAAGAAGGCAACCCTGTAGTTGATGCATTGGATGAGGAGGTCAGGGAAAACTCTTACTTGGATAATATGTGCTGTGTTTTCACACTTGGAATCATTTGTACTGGTACTCAACCTTCTACCAGGCCGTCCATGAAAGAAGTTTTGCAGGTTTTGCTTCGATGCAACTAACCACTCGCTTATAGAGAGAAGAATGCTGCAAATTAGTATGATACTTCTGTTTGTTTTTTATTTTTTTCCTTCTTCGAGTGGATTCTGTATTGTCTCAATTAAGAGGACTTAAATAATTAAAAATTTTATTTAAAAGTAAATAATAGAAACAATGCAGATGAATGTGACTAATTCTAACAATAGATTAACATTGTTATAATGCATGAAATGCATGTTCATTTGAGAATGTGGAGGTTCAAACTCTAAATGAGATTCCTACATGATGCATGAAGTCATTGTCAAGGGTGATTCCTTATGAATTTTTTTTTGTCATGTTACGTTATACATTTATTCATATGCATGAATCTAATCTAATTGACATGTGGATGATATGTAAGGAAGAAAATCATATTTTATTTTAAGTTTTCTCATTATCTTATGAGCGTACTATTACCAATTAAAGAGTCACATCTGATTAAGGATGAGCGAGATTCAAGTAAAAAGATGCCTGAATGTTGCCTTGGTTCTTATTAATCAGAGATCAACACTTGAGAGAATTAGAGGTACTCTTATGATGTTCTGCACCAGCCTCAAATCCACTCTTGCCTTATTGAAACATACAGAGGACTTAAAAGAAAGGAGTTGTTTAATGCCAAGCTAGTTGTATGAATTATTTGAACAGAATGGGCAGTACTAGGCATAATTGGCTGAGCTTAAAACGAACTTGGAAGAGCTGAAGGTAAAAAGAAAAGAGTGGTTAATTGAGTTGTCTTTGAAAAATTTTGGGGCTTTGTGTTTGTGGATGTGTTGTTCTGTCTTCTTTTGAGAATTAGTGGTTTGTAGGGAAAGTTGTTGAACTTTTATATCAAACTAGATGGAGAATTAGTTTATGGAAGTTCACAAATTTCTACAGGAATATGTGACCAAAATTTAGTGAGTGTTTGAATGGCTTGCTAGTTGCTAAGCCTAGTGGGCAAAATGTTCAGATATGATTCTTGAATGCCGCACATTCATGCCATTTGTTCTGCTATATTGTAAGTGTCATGCACGGGGGATACTGTAACTCTTCCCACATTCTAAAAATGTAAATTTGGAAAAATCTATTAGTTGATTGGGCTCGTACTAGCCTTGAGAGACTAAATCGCCTGGAATTTTCAGCATGCACTGACCATTCCAGTTGCATGAAACCAAGCAAGGCACATCTTGATATTGCTTCAAGGTAATTTTCTACACCCTCAAAGTGGAACTTAAGCAACGCTCATCTCTTGTTATGTCTGGAACAATACATGAGTTACTTTGTTGTAATGTCTGGAACAATACATGAATTACTTTGTTGTAAATTACATAGGTGAATTCCTCATTAAGTAATGGATAGAGTTTATCTTCAAACCAGTTTGAAGGAATTTCCTCCAACTCATTATATGATGATTCATAAAACTATTTACTTGTATTATTTAAATAAGTCGTATGACTCATTAAATAAGTAATATGACTAAAAATATATATGGATAGTCATTTGAGTCATCATATAGTGTATTAGAGAAATTTTCTTTAAACTGATTTGGAGGTAATCCTTTAATGATTGGTTGCGTTTTGCTTTTATTGCAACCTAGCATGTAACTATGATGTCAAAACAAAAAGAAATACTTCTTACACAACAAATGAAGGTTAAGGAACTAGGCTGGTAAGTAATCACGTTTTTCTTCTGCATTTATCAAACACTTTATGAGCTTCGGTTAATTTCCCAAACCCCAGATAAGTAATCAAATTATTGCTTACATACTGAAACCCGAAACATTTGATAACAATCGCTTGTATTTTTTGAACCTCTTTCAGAAAGCAATTAGACTGTTTTCTAGTCAATTAGTAAACAGATAACAAGTTGAAGCTCAGCTCCAAATTGATGGTGAAGTTTAGTATTGAATAATAACAATAACAGGGCAAATATCAAGACCTAGGTCAAATCCAAATTTTTTTTCCTATTAAGTTATCCAAACAGAGGATTTTGGACCAAATCCATATGGCCCAAAAGGAATTTGGTCACTGAAACGCGAGCTGGATGCACCCATGCGTGCAGAAATGGACATATGGCGTGCTGAACTCGCGTCCAACAAAAACACTGAACGTAAATCATTGTGTTGGTTTAGCTCACCTGAAGCGAATTCCACCTGGCATTAGATGGGTTTACCTGGCTTTCGGCGTTAGATGGGTCATTGAAAATTAAACTAAAAGATCCAATCCAATTTGAAGAGCATGGTCATGTTTGCGACACAAAGTCATGGTCCAGCTTTTTAAATAGCTCAGCAAGACTTCCAACTTTATTAGTCAACAACTTTTCTTGCTGGGTAAAAAATTGCAAGAGAAATGCTAGAGCCACTACCCCAATCACAGTTATTTTATTTGGATCCATTATAATACACAAACTGTGAGTGGGGTGTAAAATTTTGATAGCTCTAGCTTTTTTCATATTGCAAATGTAACAAACTGATGATCCTCTTAGAATTTTCCTTATAATCAATCTGACTTTAGAAAATTAGTCATTTGTTTTCATGGTTTGGCTTCACATTATGAAACAACCAAGCAATTACCTACTGATTTCCCGACTATTTGCGTATCTTTTAGATCGGAGTTCAAAATCACAATAAGGAACTCAACCTCCAATTCCAAATGACGAAATCCACCCCGACATTTATCCAATTCTCTTTCTACATTATCTTCTTTTACTTCCTCCTCCTCGTCAGCCATGCAAGCCCTCAGCTCCATCATCAAGAACAAGCAGTCTTAGTGAATGTAATGCAATACTGGCAAATCTCATCAAGCAACGGCTGGTCCTCTGCTAATTGTACTCCAGCTGACTGTTCCCCACCAGCTGATTTAATCACCTGTATCAATGGCTCGGTCACCAAAGTCTTACTCCAAAACCAGGGCATCGCACTAGTCCCACCATTCATCTGTGACCTCAAGAACCTCACGGTCATTGATCTTTCATACAACCTCATCCAGGGCGAGTTTCCAACAGCTTTCTACAATTGTTCCAAGCTCGAATACCTGGACCTCCAGAGCAACAACCTATCTGGCACGCAGCATAGGTAATTGTGGACTGATTTCTCAAACAAAATACGGCAGCTATCACTTTGTTTGCTTGGACAAGCAAACTCCAAGTGGCTATCAAAGAATCACTTCATCAATTTAAACAAACAAACTTCAGCTGGTGGTGAGTCCCACGGCACAACAGGATATGTAAGCTTATTTATACTCTAATAACTGCTAAACTATAGCCTATATTATTATTATTATTATTTTTTTTCTAGAAACTTCTCAAAATAATAAATTATTTATTATTTTACCCACAATTGAAAATTTATTAGAACACCCACCTTTTTTTTTTCTTTGGGATCAGGTATTACACACCCAGTTGGGGGAAAAACTTTTTCGCAGGTTAGATAAAGGCTCGCTGTATGATATTCAGACTTCAGTGTTGGTTTATCTAAGAAAATTGGGTTTAAAATAGTTAATATGACCCGCTATGTAGCAAATTGGTTTCCATGAACTGTTCTTAAGGATTTTTAGGAAGCAGATTCGGCCACTGCTTCAGCTGCTGGCTGTAAGCTAAAAAAAATAGCTCTTTTTATGCAATGGAGCTTAGTACTCCATTTTCAATCAGTAGTGGTTGGGATTTATACCCAATATCCCTATAGAAACAGAATAATCTGCGTGTTCTCTTAGAAGCTCTACTAATAGAAGAATATCTTCTTGAAATAACCATTATTATTATTATAAATGAAAAAATCATAACAAAATATATTATTATTATTATTATTAAGGAAAAACCATAAGAAAAATGAAAAATTCCTTTATAGATTATTTTGTCTCTTTTTGTAATTTACAATTTAAAACAACAGTTTTGGTAAGTGGTTACCAAACACTTTGATTATTGAAATCACATTTTTTAAGAGTTTTCAACTATTTCAAATAATCCATTTTTTACTAAGCAATTATTAAAATCACCACTTTTTTGAAAAAGCTATTTTTCAAACAGTTTTACCAAACTCACCTAGGTCAATTAAGAATTCATGTGAGACTCACACCGAGTGATGAACACTATTAATGTACAGCATCGGTACACACCATTTAAAATATGAATATATATTTATAAATTGTGGGCATTGATATTCATAATTTATAGATACTAGTCACGGGTCCACACTTTGTGTGAGAATATATATTAAGAATAAGGTATTTTTAGAAGAAAAAGAGTCATTTAGCTAAAGAGGTAATAACTTTAACTTAACCAAAGCCATAAGAGTGGTAGAAAAAAAAAACATGTGATGAGAAATTAAAAACACAACACCAAAATACCAAAACGCATCAACCCAAAGTAGAGTTATCAAAAACACAAAACTCATCAACCAAGAGCAAAGTTGCAAGAAATAAATTAAAAAAAAAAAAATCCATTAAAGAAAGAAGAAGAAAAACCAATTGGTGTCTTGACCTGATTGTAAAGACAGAGCAATTATCAAAAAACGGATGTCATAAGTTCAAATTCTATCATTTCTATCCAAATAAATAAATAAAAGAGTCACAATTTTTTTTAAGGAAAAACATGGATTTAATGGAAGAGAGATGCGTAAAGGAAATAATATCAAATTAAAAAAAAAAAAAGAAAGGAAGAAGAATAGTAAAAAAAGGGATGAAGGGAATTGTAAAGGTAACGTGTGAAGAAGAGTAAAAAATGGAGGGGAGTAGTTAAAAAAAAGACTAGAACAGTAATAGTAAGGTCTGGAAGAAGAAGAGCAAAAAAATAAATGAGAGGAGTGATTAGGAAAAATATGATTGACATGATGCAAAAAGGACAGAGACTCTGGGAGAAAATGATTTATGTGACACAACGAATAATTCGCAAATATTATAAAGTGTTTAATATTATATATATTGTACGTAAATAAATCTACTTTTTTTTTTTGGCTAGATATATAGACATATCAACTTTTTTTTTTTTTTTTTTGATAAGTATAGATATATCAACTTTAGGTACTGCATGGATGTGTAACAAAATTTATCATTATAGTAAACTGTAAACACAGGACTGGTCCTGGGAATTATAAGGCCTGAGACAGTGTAAAAAATTGAGGCCTTCTATTTTTAAAAATAAAATCATTGAAAAATTACTCTACATACGGTTTCTGTTACAAAATTACTAATTAAACCTTTACATTCAATATTTTCTAATAATTTTTGTTCAATAGATAATATGGCTAATTTATTTAATCTTTCTTGTAACATAGTTGATCGCAAGTAAGATTTTTATAATTTTAACTTTGAAAAACTTCTTTCAACGGATGTGACTGTGACAAGTGTAGTCAATAATATTTTATATGCAATAGATGCATTTGGAACAATTCAATTCTTTAATAAAATTAAATATATTTGTCGCTATCTTTTTTCTTTTTTTTTCGTTGTAAAATCTCTTCTAAGACTTTTAAGCCTGAAAATAAATCAATATCATCAAGATCAAAAAAATTATCAAGTTTTAAAAAACCTTCAAGATTAACATAATACTTTTTCAAATTATCATAATTTAATGAGATTAGCTTCTTCACATCAAATATATACCAAAAATTGTTCTTATACATATTTGGATTAGATAAATAAATTATTATTATGTTTAATTTAAATGCTTGTTTTAAATATATAGGCCTTTTAATTTTTGTATATATAAATATATTAAGGTCTTTTAATAAGAGTTTTAAAAAATTTTAGAATGAAGTCTAATTTTGGATTAGAGAAATAAATTATTATTATGTTTAATTTAAATGCTTGTTTTAAATATATAGGCCTTTTAAATGGATTATCTAAGCATTTGGCCATGTCCAATTGAAGGCCTAGCCCAAAAACTCCTGCTGACAACTCCAATACACTATTTCAGGCCTAAGAAGGATATTTAATGAGTGACTAAGGCCCAAGTGCAAGCCCAAAGCCTTAACTCAGCCTTGGCCAGCTTGGAATAGCCTGTCCATGGGTCCCACAAGTCAGAACAGTATTTAATAAAAGCTGAAATAAGGAATAACTCTCCATGGGGCCCACGTTTCTCTCTCTTACTTTTACAGAATTGGGGGAACGTGTTTTTCTTCCTCATTTAATTTATTTCAGGCATGGGAGACACAAATAAGCCCATCGATTGGTCCAAAATGCAGCTGGGAATCATAACTATTGGTTGCATGCTCTGCAGCAGTAACTTGACAGCATACATTTTTAAGCTAACCCAGCCCATGTGTATAAAGATTCATTGAAGCAAGCAAGTTCTGAGCATGGCTTATCTTCTTCAGACCAATGAAGCTCTGAACCCATGGATTGGTCACCGGAACAGTAATCAAGACAAGAACTCCAGCCACTATTGGCTATCAGACGCGGCAGTAATCCGTGGTAGTATAGATAATCATATTTTATCTTCATAATCATCACACAACTAGCCAATCAAGGCTAAGAGAGTGACCATTACAGCCTAGATTTATGTTGGGTTCACTTCTCCATTTGTAGGACTTAGGGAGTTTGGTTTGGAGGAGGGGAGTTAGTCCTATATGCCTAGGCTTCCACCAAAATAATTGCCCTATGCCTACTGGGAGGCATGACTGTTATTTCTTAGAAACCAAAGCCAAGAAGCATTCATAACCAGCCCATTATTAAGGGGATCTGATCCCTTTGATTAAAGAAATCAAGAAGACTTGGTTTTCTCACCAAAAACCTTCTATAAATAAGACCCTTGAACACAACATTGAGGGTAGCTGAAGCTTAAGCTTAACTTAACCATCATCAGCTCAACTACAACCCAAAAACACCATATGATCATCCCAAACACTTACCCACGACTAGATCAAATCATAACATCACTGAGATTGCTAGGATGATCTGAAACTCATTACAGCAGTAATCAGACTATTTTCCTCAAGAGCAATATCTAGTATATTTCCTCAAGTATAGAGTTCTAAGGTCATCTTTAACCTTAAAGCTCTAATCCTTAACCCTAAACACTAACCCAAACCCGAAACATCATGATCTAAGCTTATATTCCCAAAAGCACCTCATGGCAAATATTCAGGTTACAGCAGTAAATACTATATTGAGCTCTCGGTCTTCTTCAACCATGAGACTCACTCCACGAAAGTTTAAACACTTTCATTTTACCCCCATGCATGCTTCATAGGACTGATTCTCTCCCGCTTAGTCAAACTCTTTTATGTCTCTACAAGTTCATTATTAAGAGTTCTATTTGTTACAACAGATATCAGCGGTGAATCAAGGCATTAATGATTCTATGTCCATTTCAGTTAAAGTTGTTATACTTTAAGTCCAGATCCTATGCGAAATAGTGGAAGTCTCGTTCCATTGTTGCTTTGGGCTCTTATTATCAAAACTCTTATGTTGGATCATTTTCTTACTGTATCTGCTACTGCTCTTCTTGACTCAGGCATGGCAGATTTTGTTCTGCAATCTGGCAGACATCAGTTCTTAAGGGAAGTATTATCCTCTTTTCAATTTATGTTCTATTACAACTATATCAAATTATTAGCTTGAGTTCAAGTTCTTTACAAAATATGGAAAACTCTCATTTGATCCTTGTTTTGGGCTTTAACTAACAAATGCACTTTCATGTTTTGGCAAACATCAATTATTGATGAAACTATTAATGATTTAATCTCTTTAATAAATCTGAGTTATATTACAATTATTTCAAGCTATTATCTATATTTCAAGTCATTTACAAGATATGGAAAGCCCCACTTGACCCTTGTTTTGGGTTTTGACTAATATAAGTTATTTCATTGGATTCTAGTGCTACTATTCAAGCTGATATGGGCCTAGCAGATTCAATTCAAGACCTCTTAAGGAAGCTGCCCCATTAGCCCTTGGGCCGACTTTTGGGCCCTCGGTCGAATTTTGGGTTCAACTCTCTTACCCTTTAAAGTTAAGTCTACGTTCTAACCAATCTCATTATGGCACGTGGCATAGCAACAAAAACCCCCTTCACATTTTGGCGACTCTATTGGGGAGTTGAATATAGCACTTCCTAACAAGAAAAACATAAATCTAAAAATATGCCACCCAAGTCAAGAAGTCTAATAGAGGGCTGCTAGCCCTTAGATGAATCTTCTATACAATCTGTTGAAAAATTATGCAGCAGATGCAATATGAGTTAGCTGAGTCTCTACGGCAACTAGAAGAAATCGTAAGCTATATGGAACGACCAAGCCAACAGCAAGATGAGGTGTTGTCCAACATACTTTAGCAAGAAAAAGCTTTAATTGCTGATGGCCAACCTTCTGCAGAACCAATCTCAGTTTGTCACGCTATTAGACGTGGCAGACTCGCTCAATGACAATGAGTGCTCAAATCCCCACTTCACTAACATTTGGTCCATGAATGAAATTGGTGGCTTTTTTTTGAAGAAAGACAAAAGAAAAAGAAAAGATAATAGTGGCTAACTATCAATGTGGAAAACATAAAGGAATTAGCCTATTGACTCAGAGAAAGACCTTAAAAGACAATTAGATTTGGAATAAGTAGATCTGAACAAGTCTAAACCCAAATTCAACCTTCATTCATGGTGTTAAGGTAAGCTAGATTTATATACAAATTCGATTAATAAAAATTTCCTGTAATTGACAATTATGCAATTATTTGATCTTAATCGTCCGTTGAAAAGTGTTTTTTGATCTTGACCATTCAATAAAAAAATAACATTTTAAAGATTTTTTTAATATAGTTAATTTAACGACCGAAATCAAAAATTACTTTATAATTTTTCATCTCACCGATTAAAAATAATTGCCATGCAATTGGTATCTTTATCCCTAAAATCTCTATGCATACTGTTCATAAACAATTTCATAACCAGATTTCGTCAAAGTGGTAATCAAATACTATTTAGATACAACTATTCATAGTGTTGCCGTGAACGAAGAAATAGAGTCAATCCGTAAAAGCCAAAAGACTTGTAATAGGAAGTCAATTCAAAGTCACGTCGACGACTCAATGCTTCTTTTGATAACCAGTAATTGAGGGTGACAAAGGTTCTTGTCCGTATAATGCTTATAAATAAGATACTACACTCAGCTCGAAATATAACATATAGAAGTTTGAAAGCTAGACATGACAGCCACTAAAATGTCTCTTCATCTCTTTCATATTCTTTGCCTCTCCTTACTTCCATGGATGGTCGCATCATCTCCAAGAACACAAGCAGAGGCTCTCATCAAATGGAAGAACAGTCTGTCTCCTACTTCTTCTCTCAACTCATGGTACTTCACAAACTATCTTTGTAACTGGATAGCCATAGTCTGCCACACCACAGGAACAGTTTCAGAAATAAACCTTTCCAATCTAAACCTCACTGGAACACTTATCCAATTCGACTTCACTTCATTTTATAATCTCACCCGCTTCGACCTCAACACCAACAATCTCAGCGGATCAATACCACCAGCCATTGGGAACCTCTCCAACCTCAATTACTTGGACTTGGGCTACAACTATTTTGAAGATGAACTACCTTCTGAGATAGCTAAGCTGACAGAGCTTCAGTATCTTAGCCTTACCTTCAACAATCTCAATGGTACCTTGCCCAATCAAGTCACCAATCTCCATAAGGTATGGTACTTAGACCTTGGAGCAAACTACTTTGTATCTCCCGATTGGTCCAAGTTTTCAGGTATGCCTTCTTTGACCCACTTCAGCTTAATGCTCAATGGACTTACTTCTGAATTCCCAGAGTTCATAACAAATTGCCATAACTTGACATACCTCGATTTGTCTCAGAATTTTTTGACTGGTTCAATACCAGAATTGGTATTCACCAATCTGGGCAAGCTTGCATACTTCAATCTCACTAACAATCTGTTCGAAGGACCATTGTCATCAAATATTTCCAAGCTTTCCAATCTCAAAGAGCTTCGCCTAGGAAATAATAATTTCACTGGTCCAATTCCTGAAGATATGGATTTGTTATCCAATCTTCAAAAACTTGAATTGTATAACAATTCATTCCTTGGGAAGATTCCTTCCTCAATAGGCCGACTCAGGGAGTTGCAGTCCATTGATCTTCGAAATAATGCCTTGAATTCCACAATCCCTTCTGAGCTAGGCCTTTGTATCAACCTCACCTACTTGGCCTTAGCAATCAATAATCTCACTGGACCCTTGCCTTTGTCATTGTCAAATCTGACCAAAGTTACCGAGTTGGGTTTATCTGATAACTCTCTTTCTGGTGATATTTTGCCTAATTTAATCGGCAATTGGACTGAATTATTCTCATTGCAACTTCAAAACAATCATTTCACCGGGAAAGTTCCAGCAGAAATAGGCTTGTTGACAAAGCTCACTATTCTTTTTGTGTACAATAATCAGCTCTCTGGATCAATTCCCACAGAGATAGGAAATTTGAAAGATCTATTGGCTTTAGACCTTTCAGGGAACCAGCTTTCAGGTCCAATTCCTTCAACATTGTGGAATCTTGCAAACCTTAAAATCCTACAGCTTTTCTACAACAATCTTAGTGGCACACTTCCACCAGAGGTTGGGAAAATGATGTCGCTAGTTACTCTTGATCTCAACACTAACCAACTCTATGGAAAGTTGCCGGAAACCATTTGTCAGCTAAATAGACTAGAGTCATTCTCTGTGTTTACCAATAATTTCTCTGGGAGCATACCCAGGGACTTTGGGAAGTATAGTCCAAATCTAAGCTATGTTAGCTTTTCAAACAATAGCTTTTATGGAGAATTGCCACCTGAATTGTGTAGTGGTTTTGCTCTTGAAGATTTAACGGTGAATAACAACAGCTTCACGGGATCATTGCCTGAGTGCTTGAGGAATTGTTCAAAGCTACATAGAGTGCGGCTTGATGGGAACCAATTCACGGGAAACATCACAGACATCTTTGGAGTTCATCCAAATCTTAATTTCCTCACTCTTAGTGACAACCAATTTGTTGGTCAACTCTCATCGGTGTGGGGGGAATGTGGAAATCTCACCAGTTTACAGATGGACAGAAATAGAATTTCTGGCAAAATCCCTATCGAGCTTGGGAAGTTAACCAAATTGCAAGTTCTAACCCTGGACTCAAACAAAATGTCCGGGGAAATTCCAATTGAAATGGGAAATCTAAGCCTGCTTTACAGGCTTAATCTGAGCAAGAATCATTTGATAGGAGAGATCCCTCAGAGTCTAAGCAATTTGACCAAGCTTCAGCATCTTGATTTGTCAGAGAATTGCATGACTGGCAACATACCAATAGAGCTTGGCAATTTTAACGGCTTATTAAGCTTGAACTTAAGCCACAACAAGATATGTGGTGGAATACCATCTGAGCTTGGCAACCTAGTATCACTGCAGTATATGTTAGATCTCAGCAGCAATTCACTCTCCGGAACAATACCTCAAAACCTTGGAAAGCTTATAGCAGTGGAGTATCTCAATCTCTCGCATAACCACCTTTCTGGGAGAATACCAGAAGCATTATCGAGCATGGTTAGTCTGCATTCCATTGATTTTTCTTACAACAACTTGACGGGTCAAATCCCAACCGGTCAAATTTTCCAAAAAGAGCCAGCTGAATCCTATGTTGGAAACTCAGGTCTGTGTGGAAAAGCAGGAGGATTAACTCCTTGCAGTCCAGTATCCCCTCCCCACAAATCTTCAAATAATAAGAAAAATGTTTTTATTGGTGTCATTGTTTCGGTTTGTGGCTTATTATGTCTTGCAACCATGATTGTTGGAATTCAAGCATATGGTCGCACAACCAAGTTGCTTGATGAAGAGAGTAGAAGTAGTAACAAGTATGAGAGTTTGGAATCAATGATATGGGAAAGAGAAGCAAAATTTATGTTTGGGGATATATTGAAGGCGACTGAGGACTTCAATGAGAAATACTGCATTGGGAAAGGAGGATTTGGAAGTGTTTACAAAGCAGTGTTGCCAACAGGTCAAGTTGTAGCAGTTAAAAGGCTTAATATGTCAGACTCTAGCGACATTCCAGCAATGAATTGCCGAAGTTTTGAGAATGAGATACGAACTCTGACAGAAGTGAGGCATCGACATATCATCAAGCTTTATGGGTTTTGTTCCTGGAAGGGATGCTTGTACTTGGTTTATGAATATGTAGAGAGAGGTAGTCTAAGAAAAGTATTGTATGGGGTGGAAGGGGAAGTGGAACTAGGATGGGCTACAAGGGTAAAAATTGTGCAAGGAGTGGCTCACGCTATTGCTTACTTGCACCATGGTTGCTCTCCACCAATTGTGCATCGGGATGTGTCTTTGAATAACATACTGCTAGAGTTGGAATTTGAACCTCGACTTTCAGATTTTGGCACCGCCAGACTGTTGAGCTCAGAGTCATCCAATTGGACAACAGTTGCTGGGTCTTATGGTTACATGGCGCCAGGTAATCCAACATTTTATTAATCTGTATAATCTTGTTCATGTTTCTTCAATACTATTCCAATAAAAAAATAAAATCAAATAATTGCTAGATTAATAGATTGAAGAGGGAGGATATAAGTCATAGTCACATGGTTTGTGCTAAATGGTAAACTATGGTGCAGTCTATAATAGTTTCCTAAGACAAAGCACTCTGATAATAGGAAGTATTCTTCTCATCTCTACTATGTATGTTTCCTCCATATTATACATTGAACATTGTTGATTTTAACACTTTTTAATTTGGAAATGTTTCCAATAACATGTAATGTGTTTTCTTTCTGCTTTTCTTGATATGTAGAACTTGCACTCACCATGCGGGTTACAAATAAGTGTGATGTTTACAGTTTTGGAGTGGTGGCATTGGAAGTCATGATGGGAAGGCATCCAGGGGAACTTCTAGTGTCATTATCATCATCATCCTCATCAACTACAACAACATTATCCGAGAACCGGGAATTGCTTTTGAAGGATCTTCTTGACCAACGCCTCCCACCCCCCACGGGTCAATTGGCAGAAGCAGTGGTATTTGTAGTGACCATAGCCTTAGCATGTACGCGTAGCACTCCAGAGTTACGACCAACCATGCGTTTTGTTGCACAAGAACTGTCTGCTCAAACCCATGCCTTTTTTGAGTCGTTTGGTATGATTACTATTAGCAAGCTAACAGGCTTTCACAAATAAAAAAATTTATAGCTAGTGAGTGATTTTTTGGCTTTAGAGTACGACAGGTTGTGACTAGTGCTTATTAAATCGTAGTTCACAATAAAAGGATCAAAACTTGCTTGAAATGTCTTGTATAAATTTTTGTTCCTATAGTCTTATGTAACTGCTGAGTCAATAAAATTTTCAATCTCCAGGATCCATGAAAATTCTATTTTGATTTGTACGCATTTCTAACTGCTCTGATACCAATTGAAAATAATAATAATAATTGGGCAAAACTTACCTACAGTACCATAGGTCCTGTTGGTCCGGTTCCAGGCTAAAAATTAGCCACGTGTCTACCTTAACATTTATAACAAACGGCGTTAGTTGGGGAAAAAAATCTCAGCTCTCTTTCACCTCAGCTCTCTCTCACCTCAGCCCCAGGAGCTTAGCTCCTTCAACCACACACACGGAGCCACCACGAACTCAAAAAAAATCAAAAACCAAAAAAGAAAAAAAGAACCGATTGCAATCGGTATCTAGAGAGAAAGAAAGCGAGACCGGCAGCGGCATGGATCCAGACCGGCAGCGGCATGGATCCACAAACTCAAAAAAAATCAAAAACCCAAAACCCCTATATCTGGAGAGAGAAAGGGAGAGATACCGGCGGCGATGGATCGGAGCAGAGCCGACCTCAAAATCTCGTCGGTGACAGCTGTGGTTTCAGCCTGATCTCAGGCCGAGACCCTCTTTCTCTCTCACCGTGACTCTCACTCCCAGCTCGGTCTCTCTCTCGGAGCTTTCTCTTTCTTTCCCAACGACCGCCACGAAGAGAGCCCCGGTCTAGATCCATGCCGCCGCCGATCTCGCTTTCTTTCTCTCTAGATACCGATTGCAATCGGTTCTTTTTTTCTTTTTTGGTTTTTGATTTTTTTTGAGTTCGTGGTGGCTCCGTGTGTGTGGTTGAAGGAGCTAAGCTCCGTGGGTCTCTGGATTTTTTGTGGTGGTGGTTGCTTCGTGGGTTTGCAGGTTTGGAGCTTTTGGCCATGGAGGCCTCAAGAACAATGGGGCTGAGGTGAGAGAGAGCTGAGGTGAAAGAGAGCTGAGATTTTTTTTCCCACACTAAGGCCGTTTGTTGTAAATGTTAAGGTAGACACGTGGCTAATTTTTAGCCTGGGAACCGGACCAACAGGACCTATGGTACTGTAGGTAAGTTTTGCCCATAATAATTTAGACCCTAAACAACTTATGCAGGGATTAATTCAACAATTTAAGATAATACCAAACAGATAATCCAACATAGTAATTCAACCATGGTTAAAATCCACCAGATCAAAAGTAATAATAATGAAAGCAGTTAAAGGCACACAGATTGGGTGACAAAGTGGAAAACAAATAAATAACTTTTTCAAAGGAAAAACCACTTCTGGGGATCCAATCATGTAGAAAATTAACTAGAAAAAAACAGTTGTAATATGTTCTTATCTTTTTGCAAAGTTTGATTGATCATACAAATTGGTCAAGTAGCCCCAAACATCCTCAGTTGTGATAAATTTTTCCAAATGCATTCCAAATGAAGGATCTTCATAATTGTTGATCCAAGTAAAAATTCTTGCACTATACATATGTTATTTTTATTTTGAATTTGGAGAATTCAGTAATTTTAGAATTCAGAGCCTTGATAGTCCCATCGACATATCGCCATAGTTTTTTGCCAAAGAGGAATCTTCTCAAAAGATAAGACCAATAAAAGTAATTTGCTCCATCCAATTTTATACTAATAACTTGATTTGATTCTGATGCCAAAAACTCCAAAATCTGACAAAGGAACATTGCAAAATAAAATTCCAGCAGGAAAAAAGGATAAAACCCAACCAATTTTCACTGTGACATTTCTACAAACACCTTCAAGGCATATCTAAGCAATAACCAATAAAGTAATAAGGCACCAAAAGATATCAAGCATGAGACAATAGAACCTCGCAGCCAAAGAACAAATAACAGCGAGGTAGATGCAAGATGGAAACTAAACAAAGATGGTCCGGCTCTGATACCATAATAGGAATGAGAGTCGCTCGTGCTTCAATGGACATTACAAGAGGTTGTAACCATATTCAGCCTTGTTTATTGTATTTCAAAACCAAGTCAATCTGTATAAGAGGCTAAACAAGAAAAGAAAAGCTAAAGATTATTCTACCCTTATAATGAATTCAGTTATAAAAGTTTTTTTTTTTGTTGCTAAATTATCCTTATAAAAGTGGCTTTCGGTTCGGCAAAGTGGCAGCTGGACTTAGAGAAAGTGATGGGCTTGGGCTTGAAAAGTTAGAGAGCCTTCCTAGTTTTGTGGGTTTGGTTCCTTTTAGTTCAAATGGGATTAGATCTTTACTTGAACTAGATATTATCGGAGATTTAGATTTCAATTGGTATTATATTTAAGGTAAAAATACATTTTTAGTCCGTATAATTTAATGATATTTTCATTTCGATACCTATAATTTATAATATTTCACTTTAGTACTTAATTTTTTTATACAGGTTCATTTGAGTTGTTAATTACCAGTTACCATACTTATTTTTTTTTTTTTTGGAATCTTATATATGTCCAAAAAACTGAGGGCTAAATTGAAACAATATAAAATATAGAGACTAAAATAAAAACACCCCAAATATTAGGACTAAAAATGCATTTTGCCTTATCTTTAATTAATTATGGGATTTATTCCATAATTCTCTTCCTGTCACCCTTAGCACTGTGTGATCTTCCAAGCTTTTGAAAGAATAGCCTTAAAAAAAATTTCTGTTGATACTTTTGGCTACTACAATCCTTCCATTAAACACTTAGAATGAGCTGAAGGGTACAAATTTTGGAAGAAAAAGATTGAGATAGTTCATCAGGCCATAATTTGTTCTAAGGATGGGATCATGAAGGTGATAAGATGGCGGAGATGAAAACAAGCTAGAAGGCAAGGAAAACTTTTGTACTTCTGTGCTGAACATATAGATTTTCTGTTTGTTAGAATTTTTATTTATTTATTAGTTTTATGGAAAAAAAATAAAAAAATAAATACACTTTAGGTCCTTATATTTTGGGGTGTTTCATTTTGGTCCCTATGTTTTATAATCTTTTATTTTAGTCTTTGGTTTTGGATACATGTTTATTTGAGACCTTACCCCCTCTCCCTTATTTTCCTTATCTTTTTTAAATTTTTTCATCAAATATAAATTTCCAAAAAGCCAAGGACTAAAATAAAAGATTATAAAACATAGGGACCAAAATAAAAATACCCCAAAATATAAGGTCAAAATATATTTTTGCCTAGTTTTATTGGTTTGTAATCCCAATTGATGTGATGCAGGTTCATTGCCTTTTGGGTATTCTTTTATGGACAAAGTTTTCCTCCAACCCGATTTGGAGGAATCCTCCTTCAACCCACTACGTGGCAAGCAAATAGATCATCAACATGTATATTTTAAAAAGTTACATAACTCATTTAAAATGTCATGTGACTTAAAGTACACGTGGATGATCTATTTGCTTGCCACGTAATGGGTTGGAGGAGGATTCATCCAAACCGAGTTGGAGGTAAACTATTTCCTTCTTTTATTTTATACATCAGGACTTTGTCCTTTTGCTAATGAATCTGCTCATTAATTTGTGTGGTTGTGTGTTTAAATAACAATAAAGTTTGACCAGTTTTGATTTTATTTCCTAATGTTTGAAAATTTTGATTTGCTCCTTCTTAGTTTGGGTCTGTTTGGATTTTTGCCCTCTTGTCCAAAAAACGTTAGACCCTAATCGTTAAATGCCACCTAGACCTGACACATGTGTCAAGTGATCCAATTAAATCATGCCACGTGTCAAGTGTATTATAAAAATTGGTTAAATATACTGTTGGTCCCTAATGTTTTCCTAAGTTACACATTTGAATCACTTTCCCCAACCCCACATCCAAATTCCCAACACAAGCCTTAATGGCATCCAAGTAGATTACCTACAGGATATATCCCAAAGAAGCAGCACCAACAACATTTTGTGATTTTTTTGAATGTGGAAGTCAAGAAAGAGAGAGACCCATTTTTTTTTTACCGCTCGATTTACACTCCATTTGGGAGGGGGGAAAGGAATGGAATGGAATGAAAAAAATAAGAATATTTTAAGAATATTCT
>OU015763.1:23033263-23046773 GCA_907173295.1 Fagus sylvatica
TTAGAATGTTTTGAAGAGACATAATGAAATAACACTATTAGAGTGTTACAACCTTTCATAATACAGTTATGATCGATTTATGACTGTTAGGCACAAAGACCATATAAAAAAGTAGAATAATCTTTGTAGAAAGTTGCACTGGTTCACACGGCCCCGAGTCACAATTGCAAACAATTGATCGTCACAATTATGGCTGCAAACACTCATGGTTGTAGTCGTGTAAACAAAGACAATCATAATCGATTATGATTAAGATCATGATTGATCTCACCTACACGATTGAATCTCAAACATGATTTCTCAGAATAATCCAAGTTATTTCTGTCCATTTAGATTACAACCTACATGTATATACCTATATAGGCAATAGTACATCATTGTACTCTCCTTACTTTGTTAGTGAAACTCTTTCCTTGATGCTACTTGTGAACGTGGGCTTATAGTTGAACCACGTATATCTCTTGTTTCCTGTGTAATTGTATGTTCTACACTTCCAGAGTTATACTTTTCATAAACACACTGTGAGGGGTGTTTTTGTAACGATGCCACGTGGCGTGCCGAGGGCGATCACGACATGGACTTCGATATATAGAAAAAGGGGTAGCCGAACCCAAAACTCAACCGAGGGCCCAAAGTTTGGCCCAAGGGCTAGTGGGACACTTCTCAAGAATGTTCAAGAGCTAAAATCACTAAAACCCAAAAAAATAACATGAACAAAGATTAAGGGAAATTTATCCAAAGTGTAGTTACCGATGAGCGATCCAAAGAACAGTTTCGGGCTGAGCCTCTAACTGTTTCTCAGTTGAATCGATCTTAAAACGACACAGCTTTGATCAATGCAACTCAAGCATGGGTTCTCTGCACTGCTGATGACATCTGCCAGGAGAGCTTTGCACAGTAATAAGTTTTGTTAAAACTAAAAGAGGGTTGACTTGTTAGGAGAGAGTCAGTCCCGATGAGACATGCATAAAGGTAGGGGAAGTATGTGTTTAGGCCTTTTGTGGAGCTAAAATTAATGGTAGAGAACCATTGTGGTCCTTATAAGGTATTCCAGGAAATTCTGCCCAGACATCTGCCAGGAGAGCTTTTCCGGAGAAAAATGGATTAAGTTGTAAATCCTAATCTTTTCAGACGGGATTGCCTTTCTGGGTTCAGATGGGAGTTTCTAAGTTGTAAGGGATTTCAGAACATCTATTTTCAGAGGTTCTTTCTTGGGTGAATCTCAGAGAAAATCCTTTCTCTTGGGTTTTAATTGTGGTAATTTCTTGAGTTCTTGGAAGGGTTCTTCTTGGTCTGGTTCTGATAAGTCTCTCAGGTCCAATGGATCCGATGCCTTGAGAATGCAGTCAGTTCTCTATATATAGAATGATTATCATGGCTTAATCCCTTGGGAACCCGAGATTCTTGTTCCCTTAAGCCTATTAGTTTTTTAGTGTTAGTCTTCTATGACATGTTTTGTCAAGAAGAGTATAGTATAAGTAAAATGATTATAGCCTTTCCCCAATGTCAGGGCAAGACTCTTTTCTCCTCTGAAATGGCTTGTCAGAAGGCACTCATTACTCTTCTGTTGGTGGGTTTTTGTGTATGGTTAAGTTGATGCATGTCTCATGTGACTTGGCATCCATGAACCCATCATTGAGCCTCCCAGCAGACTTAATGACAGCAATCCATGACTGCTTAAATCTCGGAACTGACTCCCCTCCACCAAACCACACTCCTCAAATCGGATCAACATAAGGAGAGTAGCTTCCTCACGGGTCTGGGCCGTGGGAGCTACTCCCTGGGTCCTTTTGGGACCGGGATGGGCATGGTCACGGGTCTTTCATCATGTTTCTTCATTTCCCATGAACTTTTGGTTGCTGCCAGTAATCTTTGAGCTGTTATGCAGAAATCTGCTGCGTGAACAGTACCAGAAATCATGGCTTCCGGTGAAGTAGAGGGCTGGGATGAGCTGTAGAGGCTTGAGTAATTTGAAAATGGTGGGTTGGTTGCTCTTGTCACGTTAGAGAGGATGGCTTACTGCTGCCTTCCTCTTTCTTAGTAAAATAGGACATAGTATGGGTTCTGCCAGCAGCAGACATGCAGTCTTTCCTTTGTCAGCTTGAGTTCAGACCCCATGGGACCCACGAATTGGTTGTCTTCAGCTATTTTGGGTGCTGGGCTGCCTAATGCTTGGGCTCCAGCTGTCTTCCTCAATGAGTCCAATAATGTTTAAACCCAACAATTGTAATGTAAGCATACTTTTGGTTCATGGGTTTTATGTGGTTTTCCTTTGGGCTTATGAACAGTACCGGGGTACTTAAAAAATGAGCCCAGATGGTGTTGTATGGGTGTTCTAGTGGATTGGGTTATGTGTTTCGGGTTGTGGGCTTCTAGAGTAAGCCCAAGTAATTTATTAGGGGCTGTTTGGGATATTCTATTGGACTTGGCTCATTGGGTTGACTTGTTAAATAGTCAATTGAGCCCAAGTACTCTATTGGGTATTGTTTGGTATATTTAAATGGGCTGGGCTTATTGGGCTGGTTTATTAAATAATTAATTAAGCCCAAGTATTTCATTGGGGGCCCATTCAAATTATTAGTTAAAAAATGGGCATGTACACACACTATATTTTAATTTACCCACAACATCTTCCTTATTCATTTTTTTTTTTTAAGTGAGGTAGTATCTAATGCATCCATTTTCATACAACGTGTCTCTTAGAGTCTGAGTTCTAAGGATGTGTGATTCTATTTGGAATTTTGTATCCTAAAACATATGGATTTGATTGTGTTTGGTTCTTGAGTATCAGTATAGTGTTTTCTAAATTTGTATTTTGGTGTTTTGAGAAATTACTCTCAAGAAAAGTATTTTAGTAGTTTTGAGAACCAAAAGTTTTGTTTGGCACTTGTTTTCCAGTACAATATTTTACTTTTGTTCTCAATCCTTCATCCTAAAAACATATTTAATAAAACCAACAATACACTTGTAGACTCCCCATTTTGTACCTACCAATATCTGGAATCCCCGGTCCCAATGACGATGATACATCATTCTATCGAAAGCAACTTTGTGTAGTAAGCCCAATAGAAAACCTTAAACAAGCTCAAACCCAATCAAAAGCCTAGGAGCCCAAACCAGACCAAATGAGCATACACCTCTTTCTTAGAGGCATATGCCTTTTCCCTAAGTTACACTCTCAAAAAACCCGTACGCCTATACCTAGTAGGTGTACACCACTTTGAGACAGATACCCAAAATCACTCAATTTTTCATACAAATCTCAATTGACCATATTAGAGAGTTGGCATTGGTCAATAGGGTTTGAGAACTCCGGCCACACCAAACCCCACACTCCCTTTTCCTATATAAACATCCCCATTTCACCATTTCAAACAACACAGAAAATCCCCAAAAATTCTAGACAAAACTATAGAAAAATAGTTTGAGAAAGAGTGATAAAAAAGACCCTTTGAGGATTTGATTATTTTCTTAGGTTCTCTAACCAAGAAAACGAGTCCCATTCTCAAGAGGCTAATAACATCACTTCTCTTGTTACAAAACAATCTCCTTTTCTCATTACAACCAAAGTTGTGATAGACATTAACTGAGGGATCGGTTAACAAAATCGTATTAACTTCAAGGTTGGTTTCAAGGTGAGAAACGGCTCTTCTTCATGATCCATTATCTTCACCTTAGTTCTTTATTTTCATGTTCTTACTTTATTCCTTTTGTTTTGCTGTTTTTTTTTTTTTTTTAATTTATTACATCAAGAAATAATTTTTGATTATTTTATTTTTTTTTAGTTTAAATATTTTTGCATTGTTTATTATTATTATTATTATTTTTTTTTTAATGTCAAATTAACTGGGCAAGATAGGCATACACCTCTACTTAGTAGGCGGACGCCGCTGTCTAATAGGCATGTACACCTATGAGCCCATATATATATATATATATATTTTGTCTTTTCTTTTATTTGTTCCTCGCTTATTTTTATTTATTAAATATACCATTGGACTTCTATGAGAATTATAATGAGTTCAAACCCTCAAACTCTAGAAACCTTAGGGTTTCATGAAGAGTTGATGTGGTGAACTCAATGATTAAGTCGAGTTGTCTCTTTTATGACTTTTTTTTTAAAATTACAAATTCATAGGTCAAATGATAAGTCCTAGCATTCAACTATCAATTTGAATCCTTAGATTTGGTGAGAGGTTAATAAACAGACTTTAGGATCAAATAAATTGTTCATGCATCTTTTTCTTATTGAATACCAATAAGATCTAATGATGAGTTCTATCATTCGAGCATCCATCCGAAACCCTTGCGTTTCGTGAAAGGGTGACAAAATGGACTTTAGGATCACATAAATTGTCCATGCATCTTTTCCTTATTTCATATGTAAGATCTAGTGATGAGCTCTTTCATTCAAACATCCGTCCAAAATACTTGGATTTTGTGAAAGGTTGGCATGGTGGACTTTAGGATCATGTAAATTGTTCTTACTTCTTTTGTTTATTTGTATAATCTGATGATAAAGCCTCAATCACTCAAACATCCAAGACCCTTGGATTTCGTGAAAGATTGGAGACATGGCTTTAGGATTAAAATCAATTTTACTTTCTTTAATTCGATGATGAACCTCATTTTCCCAAAAAACTCAAAGTCTTCAAACTCCATAAAAGGGATTAATGAAATAGGTTCTAGTGCCATGACCATTCCATCTCTCCCATTTCTTTCCATCATTAATCATTTTATGTAAATGCTTATTTCATGCATTCACCTCCTCACATGTTCATGCATTTGCATTGTATTTACATATTCCTTCACATGCCATGCCTTACCTTATTTCTCCATTGTTTGTTGTATTGCTTTGATATTTACTGCATCCATGTTAAGGTTTCGATCAATAAAAATCATTGTCAAGTTAATCCAAGTAATACAAATGTCAACAGAAAAGTTAGGCAGTTTTGGATGCCTAACATCTTCCCGAAACCGTACCTTGGCTTCAAACTCAAAATCCAAGGCTAGTAGTACCTTTGTGTATGGATTCAATGTTGGTCCCTGGATCTAAACCAAGTGGCAACTCCTTTTTATCCTCCTTAGTCCTTAAGGCTAGTGGCGTACTCCCGAGCCTATGTGTAGGATGGGCTCACACTGGGTAAACACAATGCCCCACTTCATGTTGATGTCATATAATTCTGAAAGTATGAGAGGGGCCTAAAAACGCTGAGGGTCGTGGGCGATCACAACACCTTCCACCACAACCTCCATCGGCCACCATAAACCCTCTGTGTCCCACCTTGCAATCCACTGCGACCCACCCCGTAACCCACTGTAAATCTAACCCCAACAAAAAATTAACAACCCACACCATAACCCACCGCAAATCAAACCCCTAATAGGAAATCAACAACCCACACCACGAATCGTCCTGTAACCTACACCGCAAATAAAACCCTCAATAACAAATCAATAATCCAGACCACAACCCATCGCAAATACCCCAACAAAAAATTAACAATCCATGCCATGACCCACTACAAATCAAACCCCCACCACAAAAGGTGGATCTGCGTCGTTTTGGGTGAGAGAGAGAGAGAGAGAAGTGATTGATGTAGGTAGCAATGGAAGAATGTGTAGGTTATGAAAATGGAAGAGAATTAGAGTTGATTAGAAGTAGAATTGAAGGTGGATAATCACCTCTGCAAAGAACACTTAGTTCTTAAGAAAGAAGCTCAAAGCTTACTATTTCATTCAATCTAAAACTATGCATATCAAACTAGTAGTTATACAATGGAAGTCTAACTCTAGGACTAGTTGACTAGCTAATCTATTACTGCTAATTAACCACATGTCAGTTAACTAACTTATGATTAACTGCTTTATAACAGAAATAGTGGACTAGTTTGGATACAAGCATAACTAACTAACTCTTGCTTACAGTAATTTCCAATAGCTTCTAGACTACCAGCTAGCACACTAATAGGTGGACAGTTGCATTAGATCAAATGCTCCTGCACTAGACCCCATTCTGAAGTAAAAAAAAAAAACACTTGGACTCAAGTGATCTTAGGGTCATGGTAGGAAAAGAGGTGCTAAGCATTGAAAGTATTTGAAATGGCCATGTGAGCTGGTGTTGACACCTCATTTTGCAACCGTTAATTTTACTTTTTTACACTTTAGTATACAAAGGGTAAAATAGTAATTTCAGAAACTGGAAAATTTAAAGTTGGTCCATAAATTTAAAATCATATTTTAAGCGATCAAAATTGAATTAAGAATGAGAGTGCAATTTTTCGGATTGGAAATCGGATCAAAAATCAAGATTTTATTAAGGAAATAAATTTGATTGATTGAAATGATATTTATCATAAACTCACATGCATAGGATTACTCATCTTATTTTTTTGAATTTATTGTTTACATTTTTCACTTCAAGCAAAAAAAAAAAAAAAAAAAAAGCCAAAAAAAATTCTTTTGTCCAACTAAGGGCATGGGCCCATTAAGTTGCCTTTCAATGAAGAGTCCTGAACTGGAGGCATGGGCCCTAATGACTCCCAATCTCCTCAAGGCCCAAGGCCTTAGAGTCCATCCATTCATCCAATACTCAATGGGATTGATCTCCAACCACTGTTGGTTTTCAAAATGTGCATATTCAAAAAGAAAAAAAATATTGTGGATTGTTTTTCAAAAGGAGGTGTTCTTTCAAAATCAAGAATCGCTCTTCTTCTAGAATAAGTAAAATTCAAAATTTTAGAACACATTTTCAAACTGTGCATAACGAAATATCTTTGATAAAATCTTTAGGCAAATCATAAGATTCCATAGCCTTATCGATCAATTTGCATAAAGAAGGGATTAACTTCATTTAATTCATGTAAGGATCTTTGCTCATGATTTAGAACAAAAGGGAAATAGATCATAAATGCAATCAAGGGAAAAATCACATGTTATTTGATTAAAGTGCAAAATCTTGTTTTGAGAAATTTTGATGTCACAACAATGGGTTGTTACTTCTTTTTACTCTAGGAGAAGTCTATCAAGAGAGGTCATATCTTTGTGCTGATAAACTAGCATTACTAGGAATTGGAGGCCATCTTTGGGTAGACCACATCATTCCAGAATTAATCTGTCACAAATTAATTCATTGCTAGCCCGTTTGAGCCTATACAATTAGCCTTTTTTTCAAGAACCAATAATAAAAACTTGAACCCAAGGGTGGGAAAAATCAAGTGTGCACATACTCAAAACTCATTCTAAGGAGGAGTCAAACCCAATGCTTGTCTGAAAAAGAGCTAACAAAGGAGGTACAAGTGTACCAAAAGTTTGGAAAGAAAGTGTGGTGATTAGGGGCATGTTCAAGACCCACCTTGAGGAAAGGTCGAATCTAAAATCTTAATTCTCACCAACTATGAGAGATTCATGTTAAGCTCACATGAGAGTCCAACAAACTATTCTGACAATGAGTGACATGAGTGTATGAGAAAGAAAATAACTGTGAAAGAAAAGTTCAAAAAAAGAAGAAGAAGAGAGACCCACTAGGTTGAAAACCTGAAAGGACCACTTAGGCAAAAAATAGGGTAACCCAGTAGGTTGAAAACCTGAAAGGGCGGCCTAAGTAAAAGTTAGGGTTTCATTAAAAAAAAAGAAAAAAACTCAAAGAAGAGATATGAAATCTTGAAGAGAGAAAGGAAGATGAAATTCCCTCAAAACCAAAAATGAGTGTCCATCAAAGCTGAAGACTTTGATTTTGATTTGGTTATTTTGGATGACTTTTGATTTTGATTTTGGTTGATTTTGGAGTTGTTGATTTTGGATTTTGGGTTTGCTGTTTGCAGCTTGGTGGAGTGGTGGTTGTGGCTGGGTTTTGGATGTTGGGTTTGTAGTTTGGTAGAGAAACGAAGAAGAAAAGAGAAATGAGGAGAGAGAAAAAAAAAGT
This sequence comes from Fagus sylvatica, assembly GCA_907173295.1. Classification (NCBI taxonomy): domain Eukaryota; kingdom Viridiplantae; phylum Streptophyta; class Magnoliopsida; order Fagales; family Fagaceae; genus Fagus; species Fagus sylvatica. The sequence continues at coordinate 23,041,188 of OU015763.1, forward strand.
TAGAATAAAATAATAAAAATATTATTTTAATGAAAATAAAGATAAAATAGAGAGTTTGTTAGAGTGAAGTTGAAAAAATGGCTCTCTGTGGAGAACTCTCTACATGTGAAGATAAAATAGAGAGTAGTGTTGGATATGCTCTTACAGTGGATGGATTTCTACCATTAACCTTAATAATTATGTATGTTCCTCAAGCAAATAATTATGAATGACTTCAATTTTCAGTTTGAATGCAATCTTTTGTAACAATATACATCTATTCTAGAAATAACTGATTGAATTTTATCAGTTCTTAATATTTACTAAAAATTCCACCATGGAAATACTTTAAATACTATAGAATTAATGAATTATCCTACTCCCATGTCCAAAGAACAACCTGAAAGGAACCAAAATTTAGGCCTATCGTGGACAATGTCAATCAGATAATAACACGATATATAAAGAAAAAAGAAATACCAGTGCCTATTCTACTCCGTCCACTGTCACTCTCCCTTTCCCACCACTCCTTCACTCCCACTCTTTCCCTTTCCCTCCTCACCTTCCACCGCCGCTCCATGGCCACTACCACCACCACCTCCTCCACCTCAGAGCCCATTAGCCCATCCAACACCCGCGTGGGCTGGATCGGTACAGGCGTCATGGGTCGTTCCATGTGTTCCCATCTCATCAAAGCCGGCTACACCCTCACCGTCTTCAACCGCACCCTCTCCAAAGCCCAACCTCTACTCGACATGGGAGCTCATTTGGCCCACTCCCCACTCGAGCTCGCTTCCAAATCCGACGTCGTCTTCTCCATCGTCGGGTACCCCTCCGACGTCCGTTCCGTCTTACTCGACCCCAACTCCGGAGCCCTCTCCGGCCTCCGCCACGGTGGCATCCTCGTCGACATGACCACTTCAGAACCCTCACTCGCCGCCGAAATCTCTGCTGCGGCTTCCGCCAAACTCTGCGCCGCGATTAACAGAAATGCAAGCTTGAAGAAAAAAATGACAAAGAAGGAGAGAAAGCAGAGAGATGAATCTGGACTGAATTACATGAAAATACTTGCTTGATTCTTATTGAATAGAAGCAATGCTTCTTATATACACTGTAACAAAAAGTGTAAATAACAGAATCGAAATACTGAACAGAAAAACTAACTAACTACAATTCTCTCTCACCAATAAACTTATAACATGTGTACAATCAGTTATAAGTAATACCTAAGCTAAACTACATGCAGTATATACTATTGTATATTAGAAGTATTCCTAAACTACATGTCGTATGTACAACATCTTCTGCATAACTTGTAATCTTCTGCATAACAGCTTCTGCATAACTTGATCAGCTTCTGCATAACTTGTAATCTTCTGCATAACAGCTTCTGCATAACTTGATCAGCTTCTGCATAACTTGTAATCATACTAAGCCTTCCTTTCATTCTTATATCTCAATACTCCCCCTCAAGATGGAGCATATATGTTGTTGACTCCCATCTTGGTAACCAAAGAATGAAACTGATGTGATCCTAAAGGCTTAGTCATCAAATCAGCTAATTGGTTTTGAGAAATCACATGAAGTGTTCTAACCAATCCTTCTTGAATTTTCTCTCGAATTAGATGACAATCTAACTCAATGTGCTTAGTTCTTTCATGATATACAGGATTTGCAGCAATGTGTATGGCTGCTTGACTATCACAAAATAACAAGGCTTCTTGAGAGTGAGTGATCTGAAAGTCTTTGAGCAAGGGAATCAGCCACATTAGCTCACAGACAGCAGCTGCCATTGCTCTGTATTCAGCTTCTGCAGATGATCTGGAAACAGTATGCTGCTTCTTTGATTTCCAGGATATCAAAGAGTCTCCAAGAAATACACAATACCCTGTGATTGATCTCCTTGTGTCAGGACAACCAGCCCAATCTGAATCTGAGAAAGACTTCAAATGCAGATTGCTGGAAGCAGAAAAGAACAGCCCTTGCCCTGGTGATCCTTTGACATACCTTAGAACTCTATGAGCTGCTGTGAGATGAGAAGTGGTTGGTTTAGCCATATATTGACTCAATTTTTGAACACTATAACTAAGATCTGGTCTTGTCACAGTGAGGTAGAGAAGTCTTCCAACAAGCCTTCTGTAAACAGAAGGATCATCAAGCAAAGTTCCATCTGTTTCACTCAATTTCAGGTTTTGTTCCATGGGTGTTTGCACTGGTTTTGAACCAAGCATACCACTGTCAGACAGAATTTCCAAGGCATATTTTCTCTGACATAGAGATATTCCTTTAGAAGATCTAGCAACCTCCAAGCCAAGAAAATATTTTAAGTTACCAAGATCCTTGAGTTTAAATTCAGCATCAAGGGACTTCTTCAATTTGGTAACAGATTCCATATCATTGCTTGCTATCAAAATATCATCCACATAGACTAGCAAAGCAAGAAAAGAAGAACCATGACTTCTAGTGAAGAGAGAATAATCTGACTTGGACTGTATGAAGCCATGTTGCAGAATAGTGGATGAAAACTTTGCAAACCATTGCCTAGAGGCCTGCTTCAAGCCATAAAGTGACTTGGTCAACTTGCAAACCTGATTAGGCTCCCCCTTGCTGGCAAAACCAGGTGGCATAACCATGTAAACCTCCTCATGAAGTTCTCCATGTAAAAAGGCATTGTTGACATCCAATTGGGTAAGGGACCAGCCATGAACAGAAGCAGCAGCAAGTAAGGTTCTCACTGTGGTGAATTTGGCAACAGGAGAAAAGGTTTCAGAATAATCCAAACCTTCTTGTTGAGTATAGCCCTTAGCAACCAACCGAGCCTTATACCTCTCTAGAGTACCATCAGCTTTGAGCTTAACCTTATACACCCACTTACACCCAATTGGTTGTTTACCAGGAGGTAGAGCAGTGACAACCCATGTATGATTGGCCTCAAGAGCAGTAAACTCAGATAACATAGCTTCCCTCCAATGGGGAATCTGAGAAGCTTGAGCAAAAGAAGTGGGTTCTGACATTGTAGTAAGGGCTAAAGCAAAAGACTTATGTGAAGATGACAAATGAGAATAAGAAAGAGAAGAAGAGAGAGCATGGGGTTTACCTGAGGAAGAAGGCATGGGAGGACCTGCATTGGAGGATGAAGTGGCTGGGAAAGCAGTATCTGTAAGGGCCATTTGACAATGATAATCCTGCAGATAGCTGGGGGTTTTAGAAGGTCGAGTGGATCTTCTTAAAGGAAGGGGAGAAGACTCACTGATATGGATAGGAGTAGTGGGACTAGAACAGAAATCTGAAGCAGTAGAGGAACAAGAATCTGAAGCAAGTAGAGGAAGATGAGGGAATAACTGGAATAGGAGAAGAAGGAATGTGAGGTGAGGAAGATGGAGGCTCCTCAAATGAGTTAAAAAGCATAGAGGTGTTTTGCTGAGAACAGAAATCATGAGAAGTGTCAACATTAGGAAAGTCAGAAGCATGAGAAGTGGTGGATTGAAAAGGAAAGACACTCTCATGGAACACAACATCTCTGGATATCAAGTACTGATGTGTGGCTAAATTGAGAAGTTTATAGCCTTTCACATCAGGAGGATATCCTAAGAAAACACAAGGAATGGCTCTAGGATCAAACTTAGTTCTGTGAGCAGTGAGGGTAGAAGCATAGCAAAGACAACCAAAGACCTTTAAATGAGAATAAGTAGGAAGTTTGTGAAGAAGAGCTTCATAAGGGGACTTATTGGACAGAATTGGACAGGGCAGTCTATTGATGAGGTAAACTGCTGTCTGAATACAATTGCCCCAAAATTGGATAGGTAAATTTGATTGGAAACATAGAGACCTAGCAACATTAAGTATGTGCTGATGCTTTCTTTCAACCACAGAATTTTGTTGGGGAGTTTCCACACAACTATGTTGATGTGTGATACCTTTAGAAGAAAAGAAAATGGGCATCTGAAACTCCTGACCATTATCACTTCTAACAATCTTGATTTGACAATTAAATTGTGTCTTTATCATTGTAATGAAGGATTGAAGTAGAGATCTAGCTTCTGACTTAAGTTTCATGAGATAAATCCAAGTGGTTCTAGTGCAATCATCAACTAAAGTCAAGAAATATCTATAACCTTCTACAGTGGCAGTGTGATATGGACCCCAAATATCAACATGCAAGAGATCAAAAGGAGAAGAAACCAATTGATTTTTATTAGGAAATGGGAGCCTTTTCTGTTTTGCCAATGGACAAATAGTACACAAAGAGACATCTTCATTAGAATGAACAACATGAGGCAATACACTTGAAAGAAAAGACATTCTAGACAAAGAAGGATGACCAAGTCTACAATGCCAAGTGTGAAAGTCACTATCTAACTGCTTGACAGAAGCAAAACTATACAATTTATTGTGCAGAATTGTAGAAGCAGCTGTGGTAAGGGGAATGGAACTAAGATCAGCAAATTGTTCCAAGATGTAAAGGCCATTTCTCTGCTTACCCAAACCAATCATCTTCCAATGCAGTAGGTCCTGCAGAAAACAAAGATTGGAAAAGAAGAAAAGACAACAATGAAGTGTAGAGGTAAGCTTAGAAACTGAGATCAAGTTGAAATCAAAAGAGGGTACACATAACACATCATGTAAAATCAAGGATGATGTAAGATGTATTGTTCCTATATGTGTAACAACAACTGATTGGCCATTTGGTAAATTGACAGAAATATCATGAACAATGGTTTTGGTTGTAAAGAATGTAGTAGAAGTGACCATATGGTCAGTGGCACCAGTGTCAATGACCCATTCAGTGCAAGAAATATGAGGTTTTTCAGTTAGCTTAGAAGAGAAAACTGAATGATCTAAATTGGGTGAAAGGAAGGAGGATAGGCAGAAAGGTATACCTGCCATACTAGAAGAGGCATGAGATGAGGGTTGCTTTACAGAAACACTGGTAGCTGCTTGATGAGTTGATTTAGGAACAGAATTTCCAACACTTGGTGTGCCTTGGACTTGGGTATTCAACAATGTAATCAACTGTTGGCATTGGGCAGCAAGACTAGACATATTCTGGCCTGTATCAGCAGCACCATGGGTGAAAGAACCAGACACTTGGTTAGCAACAGGTGCTGCTTCTATTCTTGCTGTGAAAACCAGGGGGGTATCCATGAAGTTTATAACACTTTTCTGCTGTGTGCCCCTTATATCCACAATGAGAACAGGTAGGCTTGTCTTTCCTCCCATATTGGTACTGTTTACCATTCTCCATTCTTGAAAAGAAGGCATTTGGATTGTTGGCAGTGGAACTATTTGACAAAAATGCATTATTAGGAATGAATGCATTATCTGACCTAGAGATCAAAGCTGTGGATTCAACAGTGGGCAGAGGTAGGATCCCTTGTCCCCTTTGCTTCTCATCTTGTTGAATCATGAAGAATACTTTGTTCATAGGTGGTAGAGGCTGCATCAACAGAATCTGACCTCTAACTTGAAGAAATGATTCATTCAAGCCCATAAGGAAACTCAAAACATAATCCTTATGTTGGTAATCTGTGAGAATCTTATACAATCCACATGTGCAATTTGCTCCACAAGTACAGTTAGGTATAGGCCTATAGTTAGAGAATTCAT
>OU015763.1:23046873-23309500 GCA_907173295.1 Fagus sylvatica
AACGTATTATAATTCAATCATATAACAATTTACACCAAGTCATATAAATTGTTACATACTTACCTATTATTTTAATGGTTCCAAAATGCAATCATCAGGATACAACATTGACATCAGATTGTAGGGTAATATTAACCTTTTTTATTCATATTTTGTATTGCCTGTTAGCTCTAATCAATAGCCGTGTATATATATAACCTATAGCCCTTTTGTTCTCATCTCTGTAACTATTTTTTTTATAAATATATTCAAATTTCGTTGAATGATAACTTTTAATGTTTGTCACTTATTAGTTACATGGTGAAGGTGATGGTCAATATATAGGCTATGTATGATGGTGAAAGTGTGGTCAATATATATTTTATTTATAGTTGAAGCAGTAGGTGCTATTCAATCTGTAGTTTTTTTTTTTAGTCTTCGGAGTACTTAATTTAATTAAGTACGATTAATAACTGGAAATATTTTCTTACCTAGATGGATTTGGACGATGAAGTACTTAAGACCGTAGCTTTTACAAACTATAAGCGACGATTAGTCGTAGTTTATGCTTCCAGTCGTTATATGTACTACATTATAAAACAAAGGCAACAACTTAGAAGTCGTGTTCACCATCCTCCTATACAATCAACCATAGAAAGAGAAAGAGTACGTGATGAATTAATGAATTACCTTAGAATGAGTGACAAATGTTATGATATAGTACGCATGCGTCCACAAGCATTCCAAGGTTTTTGTGACATTTTATGAAGGGATGGTGGTCTTCAAGACACACAACGGGCTTCAGTTGAAGAACAAGTTGCAAAATTTCTTCACATTATATCCCATAATGTGAAGAATCGTACAATTTCCTTCTTCTTCTTTTTTCCGCCGTTCTGGTGAGACAGTTAGCCGCCATTTTCATAGAGTGTTAAGATCAGTAATTAAATTAGAAGATCAATTTCTTCTACAACCTGATGGATCCCAAGTGCCAACTGAAATACTACACAGTAGTAGGTTCTACCCATATTTTAAGGTAAATATATCATGTCTATATTTTACATTTGATAGTTATCTAGTGAACACACAAATAATTTTTTGAGATATATTTTACTACCAGGATTGTATTGGGGCACTTGATGGAACACACGTTCGTGTGAAAGTTAGTAACGAGGATGCACCAAGATATCGGGGCAGGAAGGGTTATCCGACACAAAATGTCTTGGCTGCATGCTTGTTTGACTTGAAATTCACGTACATTTTACCAGGTTGGGAAGGGACTGCTTCAGATTCGAGAATAATAAAGAATGCTTTAACTAGGAATGATAATTTGAAAATCCCACAAGGTAATTTTAATTCAAATAAATCCTAGTTATATTGTTTATATATATAATTTAAAAACCAAAAATATATAATTAACAATTTTTATTGTTTAATAGGTAAATATTATCTCGTAGATGCGGGTTATATGAATAGAGGTTGTTTGATCGCACCTTATAGAGGAGTGCATTACCATTTAAAAGAATACTCCACTCGTCCCCCACAAAATGCTAAGGAATTGTTCAACTTGCGACATGCATCATTGTGCAATGCTATTGAAAGAGCATTTGGTGTATTGAAAAAGAGATTTCCTATCATAGGAAGCACTACAGAGCCTACTTATTCTGTTGACACACAAACTGAAATTATTTTGGCATGCTGCATAATTCATAATTATTTAATGGGCGTGGATCTTGATGAAAGACTTATTGCTTAAGTTGATGAAGAGCTTTTACAATAATCTCATCATGAAACCGAAGCCCATGCTCCAAGAGAAGATGATGAGGATGCTAGGCAAGGAGAAATTTTATGAGATTCTATAACTTTAGCCATGTGGCAAGACTATGACACAATGTGATAGCCCATTTGATGTGTTGTTATCATCATTTATTTTTATGTTGAAATGTTATTATTTGGCAGGATTTTATTATAATTTTATAAGCATTTGGAGTACTATTTTACTATTCTCGTTAGGGGTGGGCTCGGGTCGGGCGGTTCGGGTTTGGGGGTAAATTATCATCCTATCCGACTAAGTCGGGTTTACAAAACCTAAATCCGTTGACCGTCCATTCAAGTGGTCGGCTCGGGTGGTCGGGTTTGGGGGTAAATCACCACAACAACAACAAATCACCAACACAACAACAACAAATAACCAAATACACACAAAATATCACCAATATATATTCGGATTTTGAGAGTGAGAAAAGAGAGAGCAAGACCTGCTTAAGAATTTCGGCCATGGCAGCAGCTTGATTTGGGTGTTGTGGTAAGGGGAAGACTTGGGAATGGAAGTGAGAGTGAGAGTGGGCGACCAGATCTGAGAGCGAGATCTAGTCGGCGATGGCGATGGCGACGACAGATCTGAGAGCGAGATCTAGACGGCGACGGTAGTATGTTCAGACGATGGTTTGAGAAAGATGGTGAGATCGTGAGGCGGCAGCGTGGTTGGATTAGGCGGCATGGTGGTGCGGCGGCCAAATCTGAAGAGTAACCGTGAAAGAAAAGAAAAAGAAAAGAGAGAGAGAGAGATATATCGTGAGGTGTGAGGGAGGGCTAAGGGGAAAGAAAAGAAAAAGAAAAAGAAAGGGGCGGGCGGGTGGGTGGGTTTAGGGGTATGGGTTAGGTTTTTTTTAAAAAAAAAAACATAGTATAGTTATTTGGTCGGGTGGGTCGGGTATCCACCTGACCAAAATCATAAAATCCGTGGACCACCCGAAACCCAAACAAAAAACAAAATAATATCTGTATCTGTCTATAACTATCTTGCGGGCGGGCGGGCGGTGGCTCGGGTCGGCTGGTTGAGTCGGGCGGGTCGGGTTTCGCGGGTTTTTGCCCACTATTCTCGTGGAACACATTCGTTTAGCCATACATGTTATGCAAATTTCTCTTTAACATTGGATATTTGTCTTTATCTGTTTGGTAATCAACATTAATATGTATGGTTAATTTTACATATATGTATTTTGTTCTATTAATTATAGCATGGGTAAGAAATCAAAGAAGGATGGTGGAGATCCAAGCAAAGAAGTACAATGGACCAGTGTTATGGATGATGTTTTAGTGGATGCATTGTTATATCAATTAAGTATAGGTGCAAGAGTCAATGGAACTTTTAACTCTAGAGCATATGATGAGGTTGTGAAGGAGCTGGTTGCAAAATTTGATATGGACATTAACAAAGATAAGGTGAAAAATCGACAGAAGACACTAAATTTTTTTTTTTGGAGAATGCTATGACATCTTCAAGGAAGGTTTGAGTGGATTTGGCTGGAATGATTCTTTGAGTATGTGGACAGCTGAACCTGAAGTTTGGGAGCCACTCATAATGGTAAATTACAATATGTTCATGAGTTTTATGTTTTACATTAAGATTAAATACATGTTTCTATGTTTGTCACTCATTATTTTTGTTTTTTGTTTTCTTTGATTTGTACTAGTCTAAACCTGCTGCCAAGAAGTGGATGGCAACACCTATTCCTAACTACTTTAAGATGGCACAACTTTGGGCCAAAGATAGAGCAACAGGTGATCATGCTGAAACTGCAAAGGAGAAACGTGCTAGGTATGCTACGTCAACCACTATTGATGGCATTGACTTGATGGTATCCCAAAATGAAGTTTCTTTGGAGAACTTTGAAGTTGAAGAAAGTGATCAAATGAGGTCACCTGAAATTAATGTTGTACGTTCTCGAGCGCAGTCACAAGAAGCATTCTCTTCTAAAAGCCAAAAAAAAAAAGTGTCAAAGATGGTGAACGTGATAATGCAATTTCTCGTTCCTTTGGTAATATATCCATGGCAATGAATCCTTTGGTAATATATCCATGGCAATGAATAGGGCAACTGAGGTTATGCAAAAATGTTTTATGAAAATATCTGGGGCAGAAATCTATACATCTTTGGAGGTATTGGACCTTGAGCCAACTTTGGTGACCGATGCCTACATATTTCTGATGGATAATGCGAAATATAAGGATATGTTCTTTGGTTGCCCAGTGTCTGGCCGTAAAGACCTCCTATTGAAGTTGATGTCCAAGTCCAAGAATTAAGAAGTGTGGGATTTCATGGCAAACTTTAGATTTGCGTTATTTTGTTATGATGTTTTGTTTTGACAATTACTTATTGGAGGTATTTTGTTTACCATGCATGGTCCTTTAACAATGTCAATTTTCTTTTAAAAGGTTATTTTGTTGACAATGAATATTGAGATTATATTTTAGTTTATATTGCTTAGATTTTGTGCTTGTTTATAATTAAGCAGATTTTATATCACCTGTTGTCCTATATTGGTTTCTTTCTCTGTTAGCAAGGGTAAAAAAAATAGAAACAAGCTCCCATGGTATTTCTATAATATTATTGTGACACCACAAGGTGTCATATATGGTGTGGTAATTCTATAGTATTATTCTATAAATTAATCCTACATTTTATAAAAATAAAGGGTATTATAGTAATGTTGTTATAAAATGATTCATTTCCATTCCTTCTGATATTACTCCCAAACAAGGTTACTTACATTCCATTCCATTCCTCTATTTTAAAACATCCAAACAAGATTACTTAGTTTTATTTCATTCCATTCCATTCATTAAATTAATTCCATTCCATTCTATTCCCTTATAATTTATTCATTTCATTCCATTCCATTCCCCTCTAAACTCCCAAACGAAGCCTTAAGCTTCTTATAGGCGGATCTACTCCTTCCTCTCGCCTATCTATGCCTCTGATCTGTATATATATATATTTTTTTCTCTTTATTCTGACCCAACTTTTTCTCTCTCTCGGTGGCTTTGCTGACATTGATGTTGCTCGCGTTGCTGGTTTTGGTTCACGGTGAGCAGAGGGTTGCTCGTGGTGGTCACTATGGGGTTGTGGTGGCTTGGGCTCGTGGGTTGCAGGTTGCGGTGGGTTTGCTCTCGCTATCGCCGTGAGGAAGTGGTGGTTGATCTCTCGCCAGATCTTTGGGTTTTTGGTTGATCTCTCATCGGATTTGTGGTGGCTGGTGGAGGACATGATGGGTTTTTGTGAAATTTATGTGGTGTGTTTTGTTGGGTTTGTGATGGCTGTTGGAGGATGTGGTGGTTTGATGAATTTGTGGTGGGTTTTGTTGGGTTTGTGGTGGTTGGTGGAGGATATGGTGGGTTTGTGGTGACTGGTGGTGGCTCATTGTTGGGGGTGGTAGCTGGACTTTTATAGACTTTTCTTTTCCACATTTCAACAACAATATCACATACATTTGATTTTTTTTTTTTTGTTATGGCTTGGCAGTAGAGGCGACGGCAAGGGAGAAAAGGAAAAAGAAAGAAGATGAAAAAAACAGATCTCTACGTAAAATAGTAAAATGAAAATAAAAGAAAAAGGGATAAAAATGAATTAAAATTAAATTATGTAATGTAATTTTTATATTTGAATAAATTTTTTTTTTAATTCAATTTACAGGTGGCATGATTTAATTGAACCACTTGACACTTATGTCAGGTTTAAGTGGCACATAACGGTCAGGGATTAACGTTTTTTAGACGGGAGAGCCAAAATCTATACAGATCCAAACTAAGAGGAAGTGGATCAAAACTTTCAAACATTAGTGAACAAAATTATAACTGACCAAACTTAGAGGGTGTACAGTGCATTTTAGTCTTTTTTTTTTTTTAATTGTCACATGACATCCACATCATCATTTGCTCATTATTTTAATAAAATCGTTAACCACGTCAGTATTTTCTTCTGTCTATCACTGAACGACAAGGACCTAAATGACACAAAGATAAAAGGTTGATGAGCAATTTGACATATTTGAAAGGTTGAGGATCCTTTTGTCACATTTGAAAGGTTGGGGATCATTTTGACACAAAAATCATAAGTTGAGGACCAATATGGTAATTAAACAAAAAAAAATTAACAATTTTGTGTAGAAAGAAAATTTACAAAAAGATAGAGAGGTACTCGTCCTTTTTTTATTTAGCCAAAAAACCTATAGTGGATTTTGCATTCTAGAGAGAGAGAGAAAGTCAGCATGACTGTGACTATGGAAAAAAAAAAATCAGCATTTTTGTTTAGAAAGAAAATTTACAATAAGATAAAGAGGTACTCGTACTTGTTCACATTGTCGTGGTCTAACTGTATGGGGTTAACGCAGGTTTCCATTGTTTACAAGGGCTATGTCAAAAGACTCATTTATTTATTTTTTTTGCTAATTAAGTAAAAAATTTATTAAAAAAAGACTAAAAATATAAAATAAGAGAAATCCTCCCAGCAACCAAATAGACTCATTAGTCATTACTCATAAGTCATAACCACTCTCGAGCTCCGACATTGATTTTAACTTTAGTGCTTCTTCACATTGTCACCTCATCATTTGGTATAGTTCCCAATTGATTGTGTTACAAGTTACAACTGGGTTTAAAAAGTTCACTTAAAAAACTGTTTACAATATTTGAATCAAGTCAACATGTTACAAATTCATAATATGCAGTCTACTTGCCCAATCTAATTAAATCCCACCCCTAATTAAGCATCTTGACCTGGAGTTTTGAATTAGAAAATTATTTAATAGATAAAATTATCCTTTCCAATTGAAACATGTGTATGAATTTGGGTATCCATCAAGAAGGAAGTTACATACAACCCACAGTTTAAAGCGTAGGATTTTTTTCACTTAATTTATTCATCAAATTTCAGCATTTCCCCAATCTGATCAGCTTCTGCTAGAGTAAAATTGTTCTTTAAAATAATTAATTAATCACATCTTCAATGCGCTCTCTGTCTCTCTGTCTCTATGGGAAAATAGCAACATTAAAAAAATATATATATATATATATATATATATATATATATATATATATATATTTTGTTAACCAGTGCCCTTAGGGCAATGGTTAAGGAGCATTAAATGCTTACACTTTATGAGAAATAACGAACTTTTAATATTAAAATAATAAATAGAAAGACTAAAATACCCTTAAAAGTTATTTTTGTATTATTTTAATATTAAAATTTTACTACTTCCTATAAAGTGGAAGCATTAAATACTTCCTTAACCATTCTTAAGACACTCGTTAACTCCCATTATATATACTAGTCGCAAACCTGTGCGATGCACAGGAAAATTATTGAAAATAAAATCTAAATTAATTTTGATTCTTTATTTTTTTATTTTTTTTTAGTTCAAAATGTTGTAAGGCAAGATCGATAAAGAAACTTTACGAATATTTAGATAGATCCTACTTTTTGGTTTAAAAAAATAACTAAGAAAATATTTACTATAGGATAATTAAAATTTAATATAATGTAATTTTTTTTATATTTACCACATGGATTATGTTTTCATCCAAAAATAAAATAAATGATACTTAAAATAAGAAGAAAAACAAATAAATATATAGGCACATGATTATATGATCAAACCTAAATAATTTCCATAACTCATTTCAAGCTCACATGGTTTCATTATAACAAATCCATCAATCTTTCTCCATTGCCAGCAACAAAATTAAATGAAATACATAAGAAAAAAAAAGAACTCTAAAAATCTTGATGAAAATTGATAATTATGGTTATTATTAAAAGATATTTATATTGTGTTTATATATGGAATATATTTTAGTATTAGATATTAATTATGATTGTGTTTTATATATGGAATAATATATTCTTATATTAAAGAAAATATGATGTGTCAAAATTCTAATGGAAGGTTTAATAATAGAATAAAATTTAAATTCAATTAGAAAATATATATTAAAATAATGAGGTGTAAAATTGTGAGATTTCAAAAGCTTATGTGGCAACATGATGAGGTCAACCAAAAGTCAAAAAGCTTTCGGTTTTACATTATAGTATAGATTAGTCGCTAACCCGTGCGATGCACAGAAAATTCAAATACAATTAATATATTTTATTTTTTATTCAAATTTAATTAAAGCGTAGGATTTTTTTCACTTAATTTATTCATCAAATTTCAGCATTTCCCCAATCTGATCAGCTTCTGCTAGAGTAAAATTGTTCTTTAAATAATTATTAATTAATCACATCTTCAACTCTCTCTCTCTCTCTCTCTCTCTCTCTCTCTCTCTCTCTCTCTCTCTCTCTCTCTCTCTCTCTCTCTCTCTCCTCTCTCTCTACTTATTTATAATATAAGATTTTGTTAACCAGTGCCCTTAGGGCAATGGTTAAGGAGCATTAAATGCTTACACTTTATGAGAAATAACGAACTTTTAATATTAAAATAATAAATAGAAAGACTAAAATACCCTTAAAAGTTATTTTTGTATTATTTTAATATTAAAATTTTACTACTTCCTATAAAGTGGAAGCATTAAATGCTTCCTTAACCATTGCCCTAAGGCACTCGTTAACAGGACCCATAATAAATAATATATATACTAGTCGCTAATCCGTGCGATGCACGGCAAAGTTCAATACAAATTACATATATTTATTTTGGTTGAAGTTACAAATTACAATGTTCATCTCACAATGCCACTTGAGAATGAACTTTGATCATCATATGTAAGAAATACATATAGAGAAAGATCATAAATCAACCTCACTGGAATTAAAATAAATGAGTAGTTGCACTAAAGATAACATTTGAATAAAGGAATTTACATTTTTGGTCTCTGACAGAGTTATGCTTGGAAAGGCTCTTAGATTTCTAGAAGAACATAATAATATTATGAATTTGCTCAATAGAGGCTCATCCAAAGAGAAATTGATACACAATTCCTGAATCAAACTTTTGCCTAGAAAACAACAACAATTCCATATCAAAAGGTGCAATAAAGAAGAGCTAATATAAATAAAAATGTTTAGATCCCAAAGAGAGAAAAAGAAATTTTTTTACCTTCCAGATGCAAAGACTTGGCTTAAGATATCTCTAAAATTAACCTTTCTTACAACTTCAAGCAGAGCTGGAACACCAACATAGAAAGCATAAATAGCCAAAATTTTCAAGGATCAATAATTTGGTTAAGCATCAGAACAAAATATTGATTTAATAGAAAAGATCACAATATGGATCTATAAATATTATATATATATATATATATATATATATATATATATATATAAAGAGTAGTCCTCTTGTCTACCAGAGTTTTGAACTTGAAATTAACATTTTTGAATGTACATCACCTTGGGCAACAAATTAATTAAATTTCTTATATAAACAATGCCTGAGACACAATGCCTATTGCACCTCTGACACAAATATGCAAATAGAAATACTCATTGAGCATAGTATCGTGATTTAAAAGAGGAGAACTACTCATGGATCAAGGCCCGAACCACAAATCAGAAAATTATTAAACATGCTACTAATACCACAATTTCTCCACAAATAAAGAGAGTAGTTTATTAACTTCTTGATAACTATTCCTAAGAAAAGAAATTAAATTCTTATAAATACTCTCCTTAAAATTCACATTTGTATAATTAGTCAGAATATAGCATATGCAAATTATACTGTAACCACTAATGCCATATAATAGTTAGATTTTATTGAAAAAATTGTTGTCTTTTCAATTTCTAAAACGGCATTATAACAGAGGCAAATGGACTATTGAAACTATAATTTCATCACATGCAAATTTCCAGAATTAATTATTTTAGTTGTTAAGTAATTTTTGAACAGGGATGGGGCTAAAGGCTTCTTTTTCATTGTGCAGAGTGTTGCATCTCCTATGCTTGGGAATATTCTGCAGCAATCAAAAGTAAAGAATGGTATGAGATAAATAAAGATTCGGTGCATTATCAAGCTGTCTCTATTTTCATCTGTTTTCTAAACTCATCTTTCTCTCAGATAGCAATTCTATCTTAAGACAATTCTAATGCAGCTATGAAGAGGAAGCAATGAAGAAGTTTTTTCTCCATTTGCTGGTTTTGTCACACTCCTACTCAATTCCATCACTGAAAAGAGTTTGTATATATGTTCTACAACATGGTTGGCTGACCAAAGAAAACGTGATAGATGTGCTTCAATTGGCAAGGAACTGCGATGCACCGCGGCTCTCCTTCATTTGTGTTCGAAAGTAGATATTCCAATGCGGGACATGGTCTGCAGAGTACAATTAATTTCTCAATATGACTTAGCCTAATTGGTTTGCTACCTCTTAGAAACAAAACATCAAACACATGGTGAGGAAATTAGCATTTGGTAAAAACATATAAACTAAAACAATTAAGCATTCAAAAAGTAATTAGAACTTGCATTACAAACAAAAATTAAGTGACAATTTAGCATCACCTAAACAAAATCAAGATGGATAGAAAACAAAAGAAAAAAATTGGTACGTAAAAGAAATTGGATTACCAAAGATTCAAGAGAGGATTGAGGAATTCCTCCCAAGCAGCAAGCAACAAACCGAGTGTGGTATTGAATGCTTGATAGGTTTCACACCGACCTCTTGCATTTCCCTCCAGATCCGCTAAGCATAGACCAAAGCAGATACTTGGAAAAATAAAAAAAAAGCTCAAAATTGAAATGGAGAGAGAACTTACTGGTAGAAAATAGCATTTTGAACTCAACTAAGGAAAGTTTTTTGAACTCAACTAAGGAAAGTGCATGCATTTAAAGGGTGAGTTGGGATTTTGAGATTTTGGACAGAGATGGAGAACTTTTAACTTTGCAAGCACCGTTACAATCTTAGAAACTTCGTGTCTTTAATTGATAAGATGTGAATACATGTAACTGAAGACGTGTGATTATTTGGAATTTACTGAAGCATAGGAAATACAAACTAAGAAGAGAAGGAAAACCGAGAGAGAAAAAAAGGAAAGGGAAGAGAGAGAAAGAGAGTTAGAGGCATTAGAAACCTATGGGGAAGTTGAAAATTCTGGAAGTCTGGAAGTGTTAGAGAAGAAGAGGAATAGACACACGGTGGAAAGAGAGTTAGAGAATTAGAGACTGTGTGAGAGAGATAGTGAGAAGGATTTTAATTGATAAAATTAAATGTTGAAATCAATAAGTGGGTTATTGAAGGTTTTGATGGGAAGAGGAAGAGGAAGAGGAAAGGCGGAAAAGAAAAAAAAAAAAAAAAAAAAAAAAAAAAAAAAAAAAAAAAAAAAAAAAAAAAAAAGGAACGTTTAGGGAGAAAGGAATAAAATTGAATTCTGGAATAAATTAAATGAGGTGAGTGAAAATAGAGGAGGAGTCATGCGTTTGAGAAAGAGGGAAATCTTTATAGATAAGGATAAAAATAAATTACAATATTAAAATAAGAAAAAAATAGATAAGAAATCCTTATAAATAAGGATAAAAATAAGACTCTGTTTGTTTCGCCGTAAAATATTCTTTGTAAAACATTTTATGGGTTTTCTAGTATTAGTAGCACCATAAAATATGGTCAACGAAAAACTATCTTTTAATCAAAAGAAAACTATTAAAAAAAGTAAGCTATTTTACTACTCATTGTTTTACCGTTCTCTTTTCGGTAAAACAATCTAAAATTTTTTTTTTTTCCTCTCTGTAGCTCGCGCGCCTCTCACTCTCTCAGAAACCAGTAAGCTCTCTCTTCTCTATCTCTCTCTTCCTCTCTGTAACTCTCTCTTCTCAAGCTCTCTCTCTTTTCTCAAGCTCTCTCTCTTCCGTTGCTCTCTCTCAAGCAATTTTTTTTTCACAAATCAACACCAGATTCGGCATATCGACACCAGATCCACCATTGGTAAAGTAGTATGATTGATTTTTAATTTTTTGGGTCAAAAAATGCTACAATGCCTTTTTTTATATATTTATTTTTAATTTTTTTATGCATAACATAGGGCTATGTGGGGTTTGTGTTAGCTCGGTGCTATTTGATTTTTTTATTTTTGGTATCTGATTTTGTTTGAGTTGGGTTTTCATATTCTTGTTTGCTTGCTATGTTGAATTTTTTTATGCTTCATTATGTGTGGTGAAATGATTGATATTGCCCACCACTTGTTTGATGAAAAACCTATATGGGTTCAAGCCTCAGTATTATAATGTTTGTAAGCTCTGTGTTAGCTCTGTGTATGCTGCATGTTGTTGTGTGTGTGCTATGCAATGAGACATTTTTTATATATATTATTGTGTTATTTATTATGCTAATATAATATTGATACTATATATATTGATATATAATATTTTTCGTCAGCCACTGATCCAATACTTTCTTCAGGTATTACACTAAAGCTCTTCTTTTTCCAAGCTTAGCTTCCAGGATTTTTATTTTTCTGCCGGAAAGTTAAAGATTTGACTGTTTTTTGTTTGTCTTCTTTATTCCCAGTTTTGGTTTTATCTTCAATTTCTAGTTACTGTACTTTTGTTGTTTCATTTTGGCTTTCATTTTTTTGTGCTCCTGAGAAATTTAAGGAATAACAGATAAGAGTTACAAAGGTTGTATCTTTAATGAATATCAAATTTGAACTCTGTGTTTAGTGGAGTTTCTTGTTTCCCAAGTCCCATATACTGGAAAAGTTCTATACTTTTTTATTTTTTTCCCTACCTTAAAAGGCATAAATTATTTCTCTTTATTTATTTTTCACCCTCCCATATTTATTGAAATTATTAGGTGGGTCTTTCTCTAATTTTTATTTTTGTAAGTGCATAGTTTGTTTTTGTTTTTGGGTTTTTCATGAAAGGCTATAATTGGTTCAAGTAGGTCTTTGCTCCTGAGATATACTATTTGTGCTTCAATCTGCTGCATATATATTAAATTTTTTTTCAGTCTATATTATACTAGTTCCATTAATTACTACTGATCCTTAATACATGCTCAATGCTTTTATTAATGTTACCTGTAGAAAGAGACAGTGGTTTGTGATTTAAGGATGTTTTAATTAGATAATGGAAATTCTATAATTGATCATTTGGTTACCTTCTAAGGAATGTATTTGCTCATTAAGGGTGCCTTGCTCTTGTCTCAATTTTCATCTGTTATTGCTGCATCTTTAAGGTTACCTTCTTGATCATTATGGGGGCAGCTGCATCTGTTATTGTTGTTGGTATTGTACTTTTGAAAGAATTAAGATCTAGGAGTGTCATACCCAGAGAACCATTTCATTATAGTGGTAAGAAATCTATTTTTATCATTATAGATGTTTACAAATAATTGCATTATTAAATATGATCTCATATTTGTTTTTTGGTCATTTTCTCCTTTCCCTTCTTAATATAGGCACGTCCTAGCCATGCAAATTTTCTAAACAAGAAAATTGAGATGTATGATGAGTTGGCTTTGGTTGTGGGTAAAGACTTGGCCACAGGATCTTTTTCCAAGGGAGTTACTGATATAGACGTGAAAGGAGTTAATGATGTAGACGTGAGTGCCTCAAATAACATTAATGTTGAAGAGGTATCCTTAAAGAAGCAAGTTGATTCCTCAACTCAAACAAGATCCCACAGAAAAAGGAGTCATGCTAGCATGCTTGATGACACTATTTTCAAAGATTTGTCATCACAGATGGGAAAGATTGCTAGTGCAATCCAAGAGGCTTCCTTACATCGCACAAATTTTTTTAGTAACCTTTATGAAGAAGTCATGAAAATGAAGGGTTTGAGGAATCCATGCTTGCATCTGCATTTGATCATTTGAATGAGAATGAAGTATTAGCTAGGTCATTTATGTTGAAAAGTGACAAGCTTCGCAAGCAATGGTTGGACAACTTCTTTTACTGAAATGGTTGAAGTTGTTTAGGAAAATGAATCTGAAGAAATTTTTAACTATGTAGGTGCTTTTTGGACAATGTATTTTGAATGTATGAAAGACACTTTTGAATTATGGAAGCATGAAATTATAATGTTTGTGGATTACGAAAATAACATATATACCAAACACCATAAAACGTTTTCTAAAAAATGTGTTTTGGAAAATGATTTTTTTGTGCGTACCAAACACATGAAAATGTTTTCCAATTATTCCAAATGACGTTTTACGGTGAAACAAACAAAGTTTAAATGATAATATTAAAATAAGGAAAAAAATATGGGAGGAATAAATGTGATTTGGATTGCCATGAGAATAGAAAATCTTACGTGGCATGTCTAGGGAGATAGCTGAGGGAAATCTTTAGAAATAAGGATAAAAATAAATTACAATATTAAAATAAGGTAAAAATAGATAAGAAATCCCTACAGATAAAGATAAAAATAAATAATAATATTAAAATAAGGAAAAAAATATGGGAGAAATAAATGTGATTTGAATTGTCATCAGAATAGAAAATCCTACGTGGCATGTCTAGGAAGATAGCTGAGTCATCAGCTATTAATTTATATATATAATAGATAATAGATATAATAGATATATGCGTGGCCATCTATTTTATCAAAAAAATATGCGTGGCCATCTAACTTACTAAGCCGGCTGAATTGACCATTCTTTGGTGGACTTTTAAGTTGTACCATCTCTAAATTGTACTGATTATAAATGAACCAAGATGCTTAAGTTTCACATATGCAGCTCATATCATTGTCAAAAATTAGGCATGGCAACAATTCTAAAGCCTCTTCTTCTCCTTCACATTCTCTTGCTCTCAATATCATTACTTCCACTAAAGAGCATAGCATCACCAGCAACACAAGCAGAAGCTCTTATCAAATGGAAAAACAGTCTCCTTCCTTCTCCTTTTCTCACTTCATGGTCCACTGCCAACCTCACCAACCTTTGCAACTGGAGAGGTATTGTCTGCGACTCAACAAAAACAGTCTCCGAAATAAATGTCTCCGGCAACAACCTCAATGGAACACTAGCCCAATTCAACTTCACTCCATTTCTTAATCTCACTCGGTTTGACCTCAGCAACAACAAGCTCAGCGGACCTATACCTTCGGAGATAGGCCAGTTAACAGAGCTTCAGTATGTAAGTTTTTTCAACAACTATCTTACTGGTGTCATTCCTTATCAGTTTAGCTATCTTCAAAAGGTATGGTACTTAGACCTTGGATCAAACTACTTAGAAAATCCTGACTGGTCTAAGTTTTTGAGCATGCCTATGTTGACCCGGCTTAGCTTGGATTTCAATTCACTCACTTCTGGGTTCCCAGGATTTATACTTGATTGCCACAACTTAACGTACTTGGATTTGGCCCAAAATCAGTTCAATGGAACAGTACCGGAAATGGTATTTACCAATCTGGGCAAACTTGATTATCTTAATCTAACTGATAATTTGTTCCAGGGAACTGTGTCACCAAATATATCCAAACTTTCCAATCTCATAGATCTTCATCTAGGACGAAACAAGTTCAATGGTCTAATTCCTATAAACATTGGTTCAATGCCCAATCTTCAATTTATAGAACTGTACAACAATTCATTCCAAGGGAGAATTCCTTCTTCACTAGGTCAGCTCACAGAGCTCTGGTATCTCGATCTTAGATGGAATTCCTTCAATTCTACAATTCCTTCTGAGCTTGGCCTTTGTACTAACCTCACCTTTTTGGCCTTGGCTTCAAATTCACTCACTGGGGAATTGCCTTTGTCCTTGACCAACCTGACCAAAGTTACCGACTTGGGTTTATCTGATAATTTGCTTTCAGGTGATATCTCGCCTAATTTCCTCACCAATTGGACAGATTTGACCTCATTGCAACTTCAAAACAATTCTTTCACCGGGAAAGTTCCAGCAGAAATAGGCTTGTTGACAAAGCTCACTATTCTTTTTCTGTTTAAAAACCAGTTCACAAGCTCAATTCCCTCTGAGGTAGGGAACTTGAAAGATTTGAAGGAAATGGACCTTTCAGGAAACCAACTCTCTGGTCAAATTCCTCTAACATTGTGGAACCTCCCCAACCTTAAGGCCTTAAACCTTTTCTCCAACAATCTCACTGGCACAATCCCACCAGCAATTGAAAATATGACGTCGCTAGCTACTCTTGATCTCAACACTAACCAGCTATACGGGGAATTGCCAGATGCCATCTCTCGCCTTAGTAATTTAATGACAATCTCTCTTCACACCAATAATTTCTGGGGCACTATTCCGAGTGAATTTGGCAAGTATAGTCCTTTTCTAACCATAGTTAGATTTTCAAACAACAGCTTCTCTGGAGAACTGCCACCTGAATTGTGTAGCAGCTTCAGTCTAAATGAATTCGCTGTGAATAATAACAACTTCACAGGTTCATTGCCTGAGTGCTTGAGAAATTGTTCGCAACTACTCAGAGTACGGCTTGATGGGAACAAATTCAATGGAAACATTACAAATGCATTTGGAGTTCATCCGGATCTTTCTTTCATATCTCTGAATGACAATCAATTTATTGGCAAAATCTCACCAGAGTGGGCAGAATGTGCATCTCTAAGCAATTTTCAGATGGGCAGAAACAGAATTTCTGGCGAAATCCCAGCTGAGCTTGGGAAGTTGACTCAATTGGGCATTTTAATTCTGGACTCCAACGAATTGTCTGGGCAAATTCCAAGTGAATTGGGAAATCTAAGCACGTTCAAACTCAATCTGAGCAATAATCATTTGACGGGAGAGATTCCTCGGAATCTAGGCAGTTTGAATGAGCTTCAAGAACTTGATTTGTCTGGGAACACATTGACTGGGAACATACCAAAAGAGCTTGGGAATTGTTATGGATTATTTAGCTTGGACTTGAGCAACAATAACCTATCGGGTGAAATTCCGTCTGAACTTGGCAACTTAATGGCATTGAGGTATTTGTTAGACCTCAGCAGCAATTCACTCTCGGGACAAATTCCTTCAAACTTTGCAAAGCTTTCGTCATTGGAGAGTCTTAACATGTCACATAACCAGCTCTCAGGGGAAATCCCGGCATCATTTTACAGCATGGTTAGTCTACTCTCCATCTCTATCGATTTTTCTTACAATAAGTTAATAGGTCAAATCCCAACTAGTAAAGCTTTCGAAGAAGCACCTGCAAAAGCTTATGTTGGAAACTCAGGTTTGTGTGGAAATGCAGAAGGATTAACTCCTTGTTACACAGATTCCAAAAAGAAAAGGCATTCGAATACGCTCCTACTTGCTGTTCTCATTCCGGTTTGTGGCATATTATTGCTTGCAATTATTGTTGCTAGTGTCATAATATATTGCCGCAAAACCAAATTCCACGATGAAGAAAGCAGAAGACTTGGACAGTACAATGAGGACTCTGAGTCATTGATATGGGAAAGAGAAGGTAAATTCACTTTCAGTGACATTGTGAAGGCCACAGAGGACTTCGATGAGAAGTACTGCATTGGAAAAGGAGGATTTGGAACCGTTTACAAAGCGGCATTGGCAACAGGTCAAATTGTTGCTGTTAAAAGACTTAACATGTCAGACTCCAGTGACATCCCAGAAGCCAATCGGCAGAGTTTTGAGAATGAGATTCGTGTGTTGACAGAAGTTAGGCATCGGAATATCATTAAGCTTCATGGGTTCTGTTCCATGAGGGGGAACATGTACTTGGTGTATGAATATGTAGAGAAAGGAAGTTTGGGAAATGCATTGTATGGGGTGGAAGGGAAAGTTGAGCTGAACTGGAATACAAGGGTGAAAATTTTGCAAGGTCTGGCTCATGCAATTGCTTACTTGCACCATGATTGCTCTCCACCAATTGTGCACCGAGACATAACCATGAATAACATATTGCTCGAGTCTGAGTTTGAGCCACGGCTCTCAGATTTTGGCATTGCAAGATTGTTGAACCCAGATACGACTAACTGGACAACAATTGCTGGGTCTTATGGCTACATGGCTCCAGGTAAGCTAACAATCCAGTTTGTACATTTTTGTGAAGGCTTCTCATAGTAGTTAGCATTTTTCTCATCCTGTTGCCAAATGTATGTCTTTCCTTGTTCATATGTTAACTTTGATTAGTTTCATAGTTGTTTTGGTGACAATGTTTCATTAGGTTCTTGAATTTGTTTTATAAATGTGCAGAGCTTGCGCTTACAATGCGATTAACCGATAAATGTGACGTTTATAGCTTTGGAGTGGTGGCATTAGAAATTATGATGGGAAGGCACCCAAGGGAGCTCCTATCTTCCTTGTCATTAAAATCAAGGACAGCAATAACAGTTTTAGACAGTACAGAATTTCTTTTAAAGGATGTGCTAGACCAAGGACTCCCACAACCCACAGGCCAAATAGCAGAGGAGGTGGTGTTTGTAATGACCATAGCCTTAGCATGTGTGCGTGACACTCCAGAGTCACGACCCACCATGCGTTTTGTGGCACAAGAACTAGCAGCTAAAACCCAAGCTTGTCTGTCCGACCAATTCGACAAGATAACCATTAGCAAGCTTACAGGCCATCAGAATTCAGAAGTAGTACAAATTGGCATCAGAGGTTGAGTTGTGATTAGTGTTTGGCAAAGGTATTGCCAGGCCTGGAATGGATCGTGCAGTATTTTTGGTCCCATTCCATGTAGTATACTACTAGTAGATGAGAATGTTGGACCTTGAGGTCCCAATAATAATAAGCTTTTTTTGTCCTTTCATTTCTTTTGAATATAACATGTAAGGCTGACCCAGCTTGAGCACTAGTGAGGGCAATCTTAGATTATGTTTCATGTATAATTTTCACTCTATACACTACTTAATTCACGTGCCATAACCTAATGTATTGTTCACATGTACCCGAGATTTTTTTTCCTGGAAAGTTCATGACTTCCTAACTATTTTCCCTCTAGCCAATCTCATTATTTGGTTATTATCCTTTTTATAATATTTGCTGATTTTTCTTATCAATCGGTCTCTACGACCTTGGTCGTGGAATATTTTGTTTGGCTATCACTGATTTCACCAAGGTGTACAGTTAGATCCTACATTTTTCACCAACCAACATTAATGACTTGTGGCAAAAGTGATGTGCAATTCGGTTGTCCTATACTTTCGCTTTTCTTATTAAGCATATGAACTAAGAAAACCATCATCCTTATTGTCGTTTTATTTATTTTTTCTCTGGCTGCTCAATGTGGACTTTTGACCAACTAGAAATGCTTGGCTTCTGACTAACCTTAGAATATATCGCCTAGGAAGTCAGTAGACTTTTTTCTTTTTCTTTTTCTTTGAAATGAAATGTACCGTACATCCTCTGAGCCTAGCCAGTTTTGATTTTGTTCCCTAATGTTTGAAAGTTTTGATCTGCTCACTCTTCGTTTGGTTTCGTTTGTATTTTAACCCTCTCGTCTAAAAAACTTTAGCCCCTCAACATTAAGTGTCACCTCATATCAAAACGACGTATTATACATGTAATTAAAAAATATATATATAATGTTTTTTTATTTTTTATATTTTTGTTATTTTAATTTCATTTGTTTCATTTTTCTTTTTTTTTCACTTTATTGAATTACTCTCTTCTCCCTCCCTCTCTCACATCTCTCTGTAAGATCAAATCATTCTCTCCATTTCATATTTTTAAATATCTAGCTTGATCCTTGGCGACGACTTGGATCGGCAACCGGTGGTGAGTTGGATCAGTGGTTGGGGATGACGGGTACGAGCAAAGGTGTGGTTATGAGTCACGGGAATTTCATCTTGGTGTTGTTGATGGTGACGATGGATCAAGACGGGGCAGGAGAGAAGCCCAACATGTTCCAGGTGTTTGGGCTTCCTCTACTCACAGCTACAGATCGGGAATGCGTTGGTCTCGATGGGTAGGTTCGAGCTCAAGAAAATCCTATACGCGGTGGAGAGGTACAGCTTGAGAAAATCAAGATTGGGAAGAGTGGTCCAGATCTAGGGTTTGGGGTAACCCAGATCTCCTTACCCATGATCGACCCACGCTTGACGATAAGAAGAAATTGTTGGGCGGGTGAGCTATGTCGGCGGCAAGATCTGGCTTGGTCCTTAGCTGTTTTTTTTTTTTTTTTTTTTTTTTATATGGATTTGTGGGTTGTGATTTTTCCATGGAGTTGTTTGATTTGTGGGTTTTTTTTTTTTCCCTTCCTCCTTTGTTAGATTTTTTCTTCGCAACTCTCTGTTTGTGATGAGGCTTGATTTTGTAAAAATGGGTTTGTGTTGGTGTGTAAATGGAGGAGGAGTTGGTGGTCTTGAATGGTGGTTATGAGGGAGTAATGGTGATGATTGTGCTGGGTTTGAAAAATATTCTGTTTGGATACCAAGAAAATCTTGAAAAGAAAGAAAATTAATTTCTATTTTTATTTTATGTAATTTTTTAGAATTTAGAGAATTTATTTTAATTTATTTTTCAAATTAATTTTTATAATACAATTGACATGTGGCATGATTTAATTGGACCACCTGACATATGTTTCAGGCTTAGTTGGCACTTAACGGTCAGGGTGTAACATTTTATTGACGGGAGGGCTAAAATACAAACAGAACTAAACGAAGAGTGAAGCAGATCAAAACTTTTAAATATTAAGGAAACAAAACCAAAACTAGTCAAACTTAGAGGATGTACAGTATATTTCAGTCTTTTCTTTTTAAAGGAAGTCTATAGACTGGGTTAGTTGCACTAAATCAATCGTCCACCCACCCAAATAATTTCTCAAAAAAGGCTAGCACTCCATTATTAATCTAGTCTATTGATAAATCATGTCAACTATCCACCCACCCAGTAATTATATGTTATATGTTATAATTAACTAAGATAGATTTTAGTGTGGAGTGTCATGTTATTATTTTAATACTTATATTTACACCTCATTAATTTATTATTATGTAATAAATAAAGTAAATATCTAAGATCAACTTACTGCTAAACCTACTCATTCGCAGTTAACGCCACCTGCCGGAACCCACCCACTACAAAAATCAAATCCCAAAACACCTTCCCATCAGCCTATGAGAAAACGCTGGCAAAAATCTAAAAGCCGTGAATATGAAAACACCTAACCAGGTTTGTTCTTTTTTTTTTTTTTTTTTCACTGTTAAATCAAAATACCCATGTTTATTCAACACCCAGTAGCATTCTCTTGTGAATGAGCAAAGTTCGCGATGCTTTTTATCATATTCTAGTGAGAAAGCATTGATGAGAAGAAGAAAAAAATATCAAACCAGATGTGAAGAAAGTGATATCCAAAAAAAAAAAAAAAAAAAAACTATATTGTGAAGAAGAAGAATAAGAAGAAGAGGAAGGATCGGGATTGCTTTAAGGGTGCCATTTGTCAGGCTTGGACGACTCAGGAGGCGTGTCACTCACTTGACCGGCACTGGAGAGTAAAAAGAGATGAAGAAGGGTTTCCAGACAAAGGAATGAGTTTCAAATGAGAGGTTTTGCTTCAAGGGCAGCAGCCTTCGTCGGACATGGACGACTCAAGAGATGTGGTGGTGGCGTGAAGGTAGCAATGAGAGAGAACTGAGGGGGGAATAGGCAGATTTGGGAATTTTTATTTTATTTATTACATAATGATAAATTAATTAGGTGTAACTTTACGTGTTAAACTAATGACATGACACTCTCCACTAAGATCTGACTTGGTTCATTATTATATATGTCATTTAATTATTAAGTGGGTGGACGAGTGACATAGTTCACCTGATAGACTTAATAATTTCTCCCTTTATTGAGCTTTGAACAAACAATCTGGAATAAACCCATAGTTAAGGAAGAGACCCAAATGCTTAGTACCATCTGTCCCTAATGAGAATGAAACATGTCTTGTCTTTAGTCCCAAAGCTTGGTTGGATTTTAGTGGGCTTTGTATTTTTTTATTTTTTTTATTTTTTTTTCAATTCTTGGTTTTTTGTATTGACAAATATACATAGCTTTAAAAATTGTTTGGACTTGTTTCTCAAAGAAGCATTGTTGGTGGGACTTGGGCTTGTATTTTTAAAGAAAGCATGGTTTTGTTTATTTGTCCTTGCACGGAATAGCATCCACTTGCAAAGCAATGGGCATAATGCCACGTGTAAAAAGAAATAATAAAAACATAGAACCAAGGGTAATTATTAGGTACTCCGGGAGTACATTAAATGCGTACTTCCTCCTCTCACAGAAGTTGCGGGTCCCGTTAATTAAATTCATGATGAGACCCATCATTTCTATGAGAGGAGAGAGTACGCATTTAATGTACTCCCGGAGTACCTAATAATTTTCCTAGAACCAAATGTTTGTTTCAACTCACTCAACCCATTAAGTTAATTGAGTTAATTCATTCATGGCTCAAATGAGTGTGAGTATTTGGTGGGAACTTTAATGGCTTACATATAGCCAATTTGGTTTGACACACACACTATTAGCTATTGTGAATTGAAGAAGACGTATATCCATTAGGCAAAGGCATGTAGCCTTTAACCATTACTCCATTAGCCATTGAGAAAAGGCTTTTATCCTTTAAATCAACCATTGGACAAAGCTATGAAACCATTAGTCATTAAGCCATTAGCTATTAGACAAAGACATTTGCTCGGATACTCTATTAACTTTTGTGATAGAATGCTCATGAATAATGCCAAAAAGCTACGGGTTAAGGACTTCCATTAGCACATTATGCCACTACAAACAACAGAGTTTTGGCTACATTTATAGCCAAAGGACCAACCTAGGTAAAGAAGTGAAAATGCACCAGACACATGCACCTAAGGCACCATGTGCATGAGTACTATTCTTGTCAAGACTCACCATTGTCCTTTTTCAATAAGAATGCAATACTTGTCCACCTTGTCTCCTCCCTTTTGGCTATAAAAAGGTGAAGAATGAAGACTAAAGAATCAATTTTTTCCAACCAAGCCTTCTCCATACATGGGAATTTCCCACCTCCAAAAAGGCTTTAATCTATCTTCTTCTTTTCTTATTTTCCCTCTTGTAAACACACATAACTTTTGTAATTATTTTCCATCACATAATGGAATATTCAACTGTGGCTTTCTCCCTCTCCAAATATAGAGGATTTTCACATAAAAAATCCGTGTTTATCTAGCATTTATAATTGATTTTCCTTTACAATTATTTTGCTCATTATCAAATTATCAAGCATTAGCAATCAACAACCAGCTATTGAGTGTATCAATGGTGACCAATGTTTTTTTTTTTTCGATAGAAATTCTAATATAAACTTACACACATGTATATTTTGAAGATCCCAGGGATCGAATCCACACCCTCATAGAGGAGTGGAGCCTTTTGGAGAATGAGATTACTACTGGGCTAAATTCCCAAGTAGCATGTATAGTTAACACAACTAAATCTAGTGTGCCTTTTGCAATCCATTTTTGTAACTGGCACGTACAGTCCTCACTTTTTTTCTTTTTTCTTTTTAATTTGGGTTTTTCATTTTCTTGGTTTCTTCTTACTTAGTGATAGTAATAGTAATTAATCTTTCTTTTAGAATATTATTGTACATATAATGAGATAAGATATATATAACTTTTATTTACTGCGTCATTTAACACAAAATCAATCATAGATGATTTCTATAATTATAAAAACATCGACTTTCATTTTATTAGATAATTGCATTACAATGTATTAAGAAATAGTTATTATGTGTTTTTTCATTTGTTGATATGTTGTTAATACAAAATGGATACAACTTTGGATTTTCATGAAAGAAAAAATATATAGCCAAAAGACATTGTTAAATGCAATTCACAACACATGAAGAAAGTTGTCATGATAAATTTCATATCTCAGTGTTTGGTATATAGTTTTCAATTGTACATATTGCAAGTAGCTCCCCTTTGGCATATTGCCAGCAAAATCTCTCTTTCATGACTATACACAACACACTGTGCTTGGAAGCTATAAAATATTTGAACAAACAAACAAGCGAATGTGTCATAAGCCAGAAACTACAATGAGAACGATTAAAGGCAAAGGTGAACAAAAGCTTGTCTAGCAATCCACCCCGCATTGTTTAAGGGTTGGGCCGGTTTGTTTGGGCAAGAAAGGATCAATTCGAACCCAAACCAGTGAGAAAATTGATGCAAGAAGTACGGACCATAGGACTACTATGGTAGGAGTCCTGTTTTGCCTTCCCATTAAACCTTTGAGGAAAGGATAAAGATGAACAATGACCCAGAAGGCAAAAAACAGCTTCCCGAATAATGGACCCCAAGAGCCATAGCCATTGCCAATTGCATCTGAAACTCCAGCCACGACTCCCACCATGTTCACGATTATAAGAGTGGTTGGTGGGATTAGAAGGGTGGTCCACTTGAAAAGGTAGAGCTCCCCAAACTCATTATCATCAGCTTGCTTGGATGTCACGGTAAAGTTGGTGTCAACTCCAGCAAGGACCTTGAGGAGGCCTTGGAAGACAGCAAAGAGATGTGCTGACACGCCACCAATCACCCAAAATTGCTCATTACGCCACCAGTCCTCGATGCTAACACCACTCCATCTGAGCTCAAGCACGCCCGTGAAAATGATGGACAGGAAAAGAGCCAAGAACCATACACTAGCAAGGTTGGTCAGCTGCAGATAAAAATATATACATATGATTAGAGATTATGTGGCTAAAAGATTTTTCATCAGAATTGGTATGTGTAAGGATGTAAATTTTTGGAATAACTTTTCATTAGGAAGGACTAAAATCCCAAAGGAAAATTACTTGTTATGATCAAAATGCCTTAGAAATCTTTGATTCTTAAGCATCATTTCTGAGATAAAGTTTAGTATGCTTACAGTAGGAATGATGAATTTTCCAGTCAGAAGACAGACAGCCGGAAGGATGCAGTATGCGAGGAGAGGAATGGAAGTGAAGGGATAAACAATGGTGTTGGTGTACGCCAGCCTCTCCAGCCATTTCAACTTTCCTCCATAAGCATACCATAGTGGGCAATGGCGACTAAGGAAAATTTCAACAGAGCCAAGAGCCCATCTCAGAACTTGATGTAAACGATCTGATAGATTTATTGGAGCTGATCCCTTGAATGCAGGTCTCTTTGGCATGCAGTACACTGATTTCCATCCTCTGCAGTGCATTTTGAAGCCTGTCAAAATATCTTCCGTGACCGAACCATATATCCACCCAATCTGTAATGGGAAAAATCATCATTGTGTAATCTTACAAGTCATATAGTTCTTTAAAATCATGTAATGAACCTCAAAATTATGGTTCACCAATCTGACTTTATGTGAAACCAAACACCATAATGCTGAAATTCTAGAAAATTGTCCAAATACAATTTGAGACATTAAAAATAGAAGCTACTCACCTCTTTGCCCCATTCAGTTTTCTCTTCATATCCACAACTGATAACATGAATGGCCTCCTTAACAAGTACTGTTTGATTAGTCCCTTCAGGAAGACCACCATCTTCCATAAGAGTGGAAGCAATAAAAACTGGTGATTGTCCAAACCGTTTCTCAAAGTTCTTTTGAGACATGAGTGATGATTTCTCCAATTCATCATAGCCTTCAAGCCCTTCTTCAATCTCTTCAAGATCAAACATAGATCCAGACCCTTTCCTCACATAGCTCTTCCCCATCATTTTCTTCTTCTTGGTATAGAGTCCCCCAAGCAGGCTTCTTTCACCTTTCTTCTTTGACTTTGACTTCCTTGAACCACCACAACAGCAGCAGCACCATGAAGGCAAGCAGTCACATGTCATCTTTGGCCGTTTCTCAGATGCTGGCGGATCATAGCCATACAAAGCCGGTCTGTTGAAGACAGTTCCAGTGCCAACATATACTGGGCCTTGGATGCCATCTAGGCCTTTCATATTGATCTGTGACCAAATAACATTGAAAACATTAGTATGTCATTTGTGAAAATTGCTATCCATATTAGTAATGATAATCAATTTTGAGATGACAGATTATTTAAAGTTTGTACTACTCACATCAAAGAACACAATATTGCGATTAGCATATCTATCATGACGATCAATACCATCGAATCTTTGAGGAAACTGGACATAGCAGAGTTTCTTTCCCAACTGGGGATCCATCAAGAAGCACATGGCTTCCCTTACAGCCTTGCTATTGTTGATGTAGTGGTCACAATCGAGATTCAACATGAAAGGTGCATTGGTAAGCACTGCAGAAACTCGAACCTATTGATCACATGCACAAGCCAACTTATAAGAATTTATAAATGTCCCAATTGCACTCAGATTAACAAAGTTTGAGTTCCAAGATATTCACCAGAGCATTCATGGCACCAGCTTTCTTGTGGTGTTGATAGCCAGGACGTTTCTCACGTGAAACATACACTAGCCGTGGCAACTCCTTACCTTCCACATCTAGTGCACCCTCACTTCCAAGATATACCTGCAAAGCAAGTAGCATTTCCGCAAGCAGTTTTAACAGCAACTCAACCCAAACAATTGTGACCCTTGAGTTAATTAGCATTATTTTTTATTCTTGAAATGAATCAAGGAAAATAATTTTTTTAAGTTTGAAGACATTGTTGGTCCCTAAGTTTAGCCCATGAGCGATTTCAGTCCCTGAAATTTAAACTTTAAAGTTGGTCGCGTTATACTCATTTTCTTCATAAATGAAATTACTTTATATTCATTTTCTTTTCCCTTACCACATTCTTTCCAAGAAATATACACAAGCTAAAAGTCAATTAGGACTTAGGAATCACAATTGAGGACATATAGTTCATTTGAGAAAAACAAAGTAGGGAGGATCTTGGCAAACCTGAATCATGCCGGGATGATCACGAGTGTTGTTTCCAGGCCAAGGGGTACCATCCTGCATCACCCATCCTTCTTCGGGTTTCTTCAAAGCCTTTGACACCAATGCATTAATCCTTACTTTGAACTCTTCATACTCTCTCTGCAATACATCACAAGCACTCCCTTAGGCCTCATTTGGTTGCTGGGGAAGTGATGCAAAAAAGTTTAAATTGATAAATTTTTGTTTTTGTATCAGTTTGCTTACTTTCATGGCTCTGCGCTCCTTTACAAAACTGGGCAGCACCTTATCTTTCAAGTAGTCAATCTTTTGAGAGAAATAGAACTCAGGGGCTCTTGGCTCAATGCTATACTTCTTGCAAAATGGAACCCATCTTCTTGCAAACTCAGCCGTTTCTGCTAGTGAATCGAAAAGAAGCATGGATGCACCATCATCCGATACATAGCAACTCACCTTATCGACAGGGTAATCAACAGCTAAGATGGAAAGAACTGTGTTTGCTGTTATGATTGGTGGTTCCTTGAGAGGGTCAACAGTACTCACAAAAACATCAACTGGAGCTAATTTGTTTGGTTCTCCCTCACGCTCAAACCTCATGGAAAGGCGGTCCAAGTATGTCTCCCGGGTGATGGGGAACCATTTAGGAAATTGATCAAGTATCCAAGAGAATGCAAACCATGTCTCGCAAATTACTGAGATGAGCCATAAGGGATAAGCATCATATGCTGGAGTTAAAATTCGAAACCGGAGGAAGCAAGCAAGAACCACGAGCCGGAGTACAATGACTATGCGATATGGATTGATTTTGCTTGAGGGGATTGGTATTTTTCGCCACAATGGTTGCCTGGCTTCGGCCAAACTGTAAAAGGAAGGTATTTATGTTGGTGCATAGTTCGAATAATTCAAATAATAATCAAGTTTGCTACGAGGCAAAGGGAAACATTCGTGTTATTTGATCAAAGATGGTTTGACCTGGCCACTGTACATTGTTAAATTGGATTAATGGTTTGCATTTTTTAGGATATGTTGTATTAGAATTGAAGGCCAAAAGATTTGAGGGGAAAAACATAAAACACTTACAGGTAGTCATCTTCTTCTCCTTGATCATTATTTCCATCATCTTTGCTTACTAAACCTTTCTTTTCTTGCCTGACTTTCCACTTCTCTACTCTCTCTTTCCATTCTGCATTAGTGTAGCCCTCTTTCTCGCCTTCAAAATCCTTACCAGTAGTAACTATACCCCCATCCAGAAAACATAATTCAATCAATAAATAGATGTAACAAATTAATCCCCTTGAAATTGAAAACCTAAAATATGTCAAAAAGATCTCCTACCACTTCCTGCAACAGAACCATTAGGATGCCACTGCTGGTGATTATAGTCTCCATTTTCCTGCAAAATTCACCACCTTGACCTTAAGAGTCCTTTCCTACTGTTTGAATTTCGCTATCATTTTTGAATATGTGATGAAAAAGGACCATAAATATGACATAATTTTTAAAACATTTTACTCTTTAAGATCTACTTAAAGAAAAAGAAACTTGGTTGTTGAGCCATAAAAGTATGCATAATTTGTTAGCCCAATATATATATATTTTCATTTTGCCATTGTATTATAGTTTAAATAGTAGAGGAGCCAACAACTTTCTGCCCCATTATCTTCCACAAGATGACAAATAGCTAGAGATCATGGAAGAATTATCCTCTTTATCGTATAGATTAAATATCATAAATCTAAAATCTTATCTATTGTCACGCCATTTAAAAATTTAAATAACGTGACACTATGATAAGATCTTAACCGTAAAATAGATTTGTCTCCATTTAAAATAAAAGGGCAAGGATGATCATAAAATTGGCCGAACTGTTAGGCTCTTTGTTTGAAAGACGACTATATATAAATCTAATTTGTCCCACAACCATATGAAATTGTTATCCTGAAATTTATAGAATGAAATTACCGAATGGTTAATGACATGTTGCCTATCTGGGTCATCAGCAGGGCGATTCTTAATCTGAAAATCATCATCAGAATCATCCGCATCAAAGTTTTCCTCGTCTCCAGCAACTCTAGGACATCCTGAAGAGAGAAATTAAGTCAGAAAACGGTATGTGATAGTCTCATTTTCATTGAAAATATAATGAGACTTAATGAGAGCATATATAAGCTAACCCTTATGACGCTTATAGCGAGTGTTGCACTGAGGACAGCACTGATTCCCTTCACTCCTTTCATAGTCATAACAAGGACGACAAACCGGGAATCCACACACATGACACGCCACAAACAACTCACCATCTTCCTTGTATCCAATCTCATCGCCACAAACTCGACAAATTTTTGACACAGACTGACGAGTTGGAGGCCGTTGCTGCCATATATATAAAAATGAATTGTTACAATATTGTTTCTTTAATAGATGTTGAAAGAAGAAAGAGATAAAGTAAGAGATACCTCGTCACCATGCAAAACATTGACTTCATTTCGGGTGTAAGAACCAGTAATTAAGCCAGCCATGGTGCTGGAGGCCATGGCAAGCAAAAAGGAGATGAAAGAAGGAAGGTGGATTGAGCGAGGTGAGAGGAGAGGAGTGGAAGGAGGTATTATAGGGAAGTGAGATCAAAACTATGAGGTGCATGCGAACAAGTAGTA
The DNA here is from genome assembly GCA_907173295.1 of Fagus sylvatica. NCBI lineage: Eukaryota > Viridiplantae > Streptophyta > Magnoliopsida > Fagales > Fagaceae > Fagus > Fagus sylvatica. Next base: position 23,076,004 of record OU015763.1, read on the forward strand.
GTGTGAGTTCGAAAGTAGCCTCTACCAACTGTAAGTTGGGAAGTCGTATGTTTGAGTATTAGAGACGTTAGCAAGCGATAGGTGGTTTGCTTGCTATGTCAAATTCCGCATAGCTAGCTTGGATTCAAAGGCGTTTAAGGCTGACGCTTAGCTAACATCTTCCGACACGAACCAACTATTGTTTAATATATACGCACACCTTACATGTGTCACCTACCCAATTGCACATTATGGCCTATACCAAAAGTATTCAGATCTCTCTCTCTATCTCTCTCAACAAAAAATACAAGGCCTCTAGCTTCAACTTGAAGAAGAAAAAAATGCTTCCTTAAATAATATACAAAATAATATAGTATAAATTGGTATAAAATAGTAACTTTCAATGTAAAATTTTTTGTCATTGAATATGAGACATGGGAAATGTGTGATTGATTATATATATAATATACATGTACGTATGTATATTTGTCACTATTTTTTAATAGATATAATAGATTTAAAACATATGAAAATGAGTCTAGCTTATACATAGGATATACATTCTCCCTCTCACAATATTCGAGAATGCACGTATTCTTAGAAAAATTATGTATATATTCGATAGATAAAATGCTTTTTTCTAAGTATATAGAGCCACCACACCACAAATGTGGAGTTGGAGAAATTATTCAGTCTACCAGGTGAACCACGTCATCTATCCACCAATCCACTAACTAAATGACATGTGTTATAATTAACCAAATAAACACTTTGTCAGCTTTTAACAACTAACCATAGTTGGGGTTAACAATTAAAAAACAATTATTTTATTTTTAATTTGTCTTGCTTATTCCAGCAACCACCCCACGTCTGTCAAGTGGAGGAGCGGCGATGTCTATCTCTCCGTGCAAATAACTCTGGCGACCAAACCCAACTAAAGTTCTGAAATTGTAGGCTCACAATCACGCTAGCCAAACTCAACCAAGTTGCCACCTCTTTAGATATACCATGGGGCTCGGTCAAGCTCAGAAACATATTTTCCTTACATTTTAATTTAAAGAAGTAGAAATCACTCTAAAGAAGACAATACTTCTTCTTATAGAGAATAAGGAGAGGTAGAAGGATGGAAAATACTTTTTGCCCAATTATCATTGATTCATTGTGTTGATTATATACACAGAGAGCTGTATCTAACTATGGTAAGTACAGAGAGGCAAGTAGTCAACTTATCAGAAATAGGAAAAACTAATTACATAGATTGTTGCTATAATTTGGGATGTAATTGTTGCAGTGAGTCAGCCGAGGATTGTGTTGACAGTTGGGGCTTGATTGGCGAAGGATTATCTCTAATACTTCTAATCCCAAACTATCCCATAGCCTATGAGGAATTAGAATTTACCACCTGATATATCAAATATCTTACCAATGAAATACCCAACCAAACCCCACCAAGGTATTCTCCCAAACAGAACAGCCCTCATCAGTAATCTTTGATCAAATCAAGCTTTCCACTATGTAAGCCGAAAGAGAACCATTTATTTGGCCGAACTAGTAACACCCATCGTTCGAAAACCCACCAATCCAATAGATGTCCCTGCGCCAAAACACCAAAATACCCACTATTAGATCTAGCTTCCATCCATTTTTGGTTGTTGGAGTTGGTTGCACGAAAACAATTTCAGCAATTTCAAAAGAGGTGGCACCTAAGGTTGTCTTAATGAAGTAGATATGCCATGGGTTTTGTGCTTCACTATTAGATCTAAATTTCATAACTTTCTGTGGGCTTGGTCTTGTCTTGCCTATGCGTCTTCAAGGAAGGAAGGCACTGGCTGTTGGCGGTGGGTTTGGTCACTGGAGTTCTTTGCCAGAGAGGTAGACATCGCCGCTCCTCCACCGGCGGATGTGGAGGTGGTTGCTGGAATAAGCAAGTCAAATTGAAAATATAATAATTGTTTTTTAATTGTTAACCCCAACTATGGTTAGTTGGTAAAAGCTGACTAAGTGTTTATTTGGTTAATTATAACACATGTCATTTAGTTAGTAGATTGGTGGACAAATGACATGGTTCACCTGGTGGACTGAATAATTTCTCGTGGTGTTGCCATTAAAATGAAAGGTTATTGGTCTATGATTATTAATTAAATGCCCCGCTGGTAATCTGCAAGTGGGAAGATCATAAGCATATTTCCAAAAGTAAAATTGACACCTAAAAAAATAGATGGCTGACCCGAATTCCATCATAACCCATACACCAGACCCAACATTTTTGGGACACCTCGGTCATCCATCACCGAATTCCAGCGCCACCCACACACAGCTGTTCGTGGAATCTCAGGTAAACACTCGAAGTAACACCCCCATTTATAAGAACCACCAACACAAAGTCAAATTCAAAATCCCTCATTTTTCTCTCAAACAAAATATTACTAATCCAAACCCCAAAGCCCCAAAGCCCATAAAAATTCCCATTTGATTCCATAAGAAATAGCTTAAAAACAATGTTGCATCTGGCAAGATCTGGTTGTGAATAAAGTTAACCTGTTTTGGGAGAAACAAAAGTAAAATCTCTCGGTTCAGTCGCCCTCTTCCAAGATTTTCACTATTATTGTGCGGTATTCTAGTGACCGACCTGAATGTAAACATGGCTTCAAGCCTACCTAATGGACACAAGCTGTGGCACTAGGTTGGGTTTGCTATGGCGTTGGGTTAGGGATTTGGTTTGGTATAGTTTTGGGGGAAATGTGTTGTTGGAGAAAAAAAAAAAATGAGGATTTTGAATTTGACTTCGTGTTGGTGAGAAATAGGGTGTTACTCCAAGCGTTTACCTGAGATGCCACAAACAGTTGTGTGTGGGTGTCGCGGTAACCGGTGGTGGATCACAGAGGTGTCCTGAAAATGGTTATGGGATTCCTCAAGTAGGTTGGGTGAGTGGGTCATGATTGAATTCGGGTCAGCCATATTGTGTCACGTAATATTAAAAAAATTAACATATCATCTTTCCGTTAGTTACGTAAGTAAATAAACTACCAGAATTAGATGGAGAACCAATAGCGCTCATTTTTTAAAACTGTATAAATCAATTGCGCTCAGTGAATAAACTTTAAAGATCAACATGTGTATTTAGGCACACACAAAACAAACAAACAAACATAAATAAGAGAAAATTCATTAAATCAAAAAAGACAAACTAATTACATCTCTTTGCCAAGCCTCCATGACAGAGGTAGGAAGAGAGCTTCGATCACAACTGAAAGGGACACCGAGATTAAATACAAATTTGGCAAGCTCGTGAGCTACCATATTTGCTTCTCTCTTAGTCCAAACAAAGACACAATTAACAAAATCTAAAGTTAAGTGATGAATATCAGTGCATAAAGTAGAAATGTTCCAGTTAGCCTCATCAGGATCTCCAAGTAGAGCATCAATACAAACCTTTGCATCACATTCCACAGTCACCTTATGGAATGGTTCCTGTTTGGCTAGAGTTAAGGCCCACTTGATGGCAAAAGCTTTGGCTGTAGCAAGGTCTTTTGCAACCAATTGATTGGCCCAAGCTTTAATAACACTTCCAAAAGAGTCACGAGCCACCACTGCTATAGTTGCATTTCCATTTTTCCAAGCAACATCAACATTGAGTTTGACAGAGTCACTAGAAGGTGGAATCCAATGTAAAGTTACATTACATCTTGATTGACTTGGTTTTTCAAACAGTTGTCAGTGTTCAAATACTCTAAGTTCCAAATCTTTACAAATGGTAAGAAAGTTCCGTGGGAAGGTTCATGAACTATCTTGTTCCGATGGTTCCAAATACACTCAAGGGTTAGTGCAAATATGGTAGCTGACTGGTTTTGGAGGGATTTCTTGGAAGTAGAGGTGGCTGATGTGTAAGGAAGGGGAGGATCAACCAAGAGTTTGATGATATCTAAGCATGAGTGAATTGGCAAAGTGTCAGAACGAATCCCCCAAGAGTTCGCATACCAGATGGCTTTTGCAGCAAAACATTTGAAAAAGAGGTGGATGATGGATTCCTCCTCCGAATTGTAGAGAGGACACAAGGTATCTCCAAAACCAAGCCTTTTTGCTATATTCAACTTGGTGGGCAGGATATCAAAACCGATTCTCCAAAGAAGAATCTTAACTCTATCATGAATCTTCAGTTTCCAAAAGCAAGTCCAAAGAGTGTTAGAAGGTTCCACAGCCGTAGGAATCTGGTGAGTCTTAAAGGCTGATTTAACCGAGAAAAGGCCCTTAGGATCAACTATCCAACCCAGTCTATCAGGTTTGAGAGTAGTTGGAATAGGGATATTTAATATTGCCTCCATCGAATCTGCATTAAATAAGGATTCTAACATACCTATATTCCAGCTCTTGGTAGCCTAATTAATTAGGCAAGAAACCACAAGTGGTCTTGTTGCCGTGGAGCTATCTTTGGGTGAAGGAGTAAAATTGGATAACCATGGAGCCCAAGGATCCTTCCAAATATCGATTAGTGCGCCATCGCCCACTAAGAAACAATCACCCTTGGAAATATGTGTCTTCATTCTTTCAATGGCTTTCTATGATTGTGACGCATTTTTACACAGGTACTTCCCCAACCAATCACTGTTAACTTTGTATTTACTCCGAAGTGCACTGATACAAAGACTCTCTCTATTAGAGATGATCATCCAAGTGAGTTTAGCGATTAAAGCATCATTGAAATCTTTAGCTTTCCTAAAACCAAGGCCACCGTTTGATATTCTGGAAAATTATTTAGTAGTCACGAACTATAAATAAATGCGTAGTCCCCTCTCTCACAGAGTGGCGGATCCTACCATGAATTTAATTAGTGGGACCCATCATTCATATGAGAGAGGAAATACATATTTATTTGTAGTTCTGGACTACTGAATAATTCTTGATATTCCTATTTTTTTGGGTAAATTAAAATTTAACCCCATTTGTTTCAATATTTTTCACAATTTAATACATAAAGGCACAATTGTTACAATTTAAATTCCTAAATTTTGGATTAAAATAAAACATTTGATTTTTCATTAAAAAAGAAGCCTTAATTAATTCACACATGTCACACATATGTACAATGCATAATTTACCCTATGTTAGTACCACGACAAAAGTGAACTACATTATCTATATATGGGAAAAGGGGCTTCAGTGGTTTTTTTTTTTTTTTTTTTTTTTTGGTGCTAGGGGAAAACGTACAAGCCAAGAGCCTTGCATCTCAACTAGCATTAACTGGTCTTCTACTTCCCCAACTATCGAATTATCACAGAAAAATAAAAATACAAGGTCACAATAACAACACCAAAATATGCACTTTGGGAAATTAAGAAATAAGTTTGGTAAAATTTTAAAAAATGTATATATTTTTATTTTACTTAAATAACAAGCTAAACAAAACTACGATTATACCTAAAAAAAATAATAATAATAAGACTTTAAAAATTTGCACATAAACAAATAACTTAAATAAGTTTTTGTTTTTAATTAAGAAAAAACAAAAACACTACTTTAGTGAAAAGAAAAAAAGGAAAAGAAAAATTAACATAACGAGACAAGAACCTGTCAACAACCATGACAATCACAAAACATCATTAAGTAGGAAAGTGCTTCAATTGAGCAAGGCATCCTATCTTCCACTTGAAGGAGTTGTTTAAGGTTTTAATTTGAAGCACTTTCCTCACTAAAAGAACTTGTCATGCTGATTCCCCTTGCAAATCTTCAGCTTGCTGTAAACATTTTAAAGGGGTACAGCTTCTCATTAAAGGACTGAAATGGATCATTAAGGTGGAAAAGAAACATCTAGGTTTTGGTGAATGAAACAATTGTACTTTTCCAAATGGTGAGATTTATTGGGTGGTTGCATACTCTAGTGTAGAAAATCAGGTTTGGGATCAGTAAAAGATTAAAATTGAGGAAGTGAATGGTTTTGGAAATGATTAAATACTCCCGAAACACAATACATATAAACTCCCTCCTCTCACATGAATAATCAGTTTTACCATGAATTTAATTAGTAGGACCTAGCATTAATTTGAGAGGAGTGATATGCATTTATTGAATACTGAATAATTTTCACTTCATTACCACAAACAACGCAACATATTTCAAGTATTTGGATTTGGGCCAAATCCAACAAGGATTTCAACGCTTCAAATTCATTGATTTCAAATGACATTAAAAATAAAGAATTTCACAAATACTCCCATTGGATACCAACACTCACGAGTCGTCTTTACTCATTTATTATTGTTAAATAATAATTAATATTGATTATCCGCTGAGCCCATTTTAATCAAGGCACATACTAAACCCCGCCCATTTACTTAACTATCACATTCACATACATATTTATAAACACAAAAAATTGTTAAAAGGACACCCATTTACTTAACTACTACATTCCCATACATAATTACAATCAGAAAAATTATTAAAAATGACCAAATATCGTCAAAGCCTATAAATTGGCCAAAATACCCTTTGGAATCTCTTAAACCTCTAAAATGACCAAAATAACGCAAAAACATCAAAATGTCCAAAATACCCCTTATTGTGATCATTTTAGAGGTTTCGAGGGGAATTTTGGTCATTTAATGTTTTAGGAGTTTTTTGGCCATTTTAAAGGTTTTTAGGATATTTGGGTCATTTTGATGGTTCTAGAGTTATTTGAGTCATTTTAGGGTTTTCGGAGGTACTTTGGTTAGTTTAGTGGTTCCAAGGGTTATTTTCATCATTTTGGTGGTTCTAGGATTATTTGTCATTTTGGTGGTTATATGGTTATTTTGGTCAGTTTAGGTATTTTAGACGTATTTTGGTAATTTTTAGGGGTATTTTAAATTTTGGTTATTTTGGAGATTTCGGGTTTGTTTTGGTCATTTTGTTGATTTTCAGGGTATTTTGATCATTTTAGAGATTTCAGGATTATTTTGATCAATTTATATAGGTTTTACAATTCTAAATTTCAAATTCTCATTTTTTTTAATTATTGGATTTCGAATGAAGACATTTCAATTTCAATTTTCAAATCTATTAATTTAAATTACATATCCAAGTATCGAAAGTTAGGATTATTTTGAAGGAGTAAAACTCTCGAAATAAGTCTCTAAAAGCTTGCCCCTGTAGCCTGTAGGGTCTTGGCCCATGATGTACGTTATTTTGCCACCTTGTTGTAGGATTATTTCGAAGGAGTAAAACCCTCAAAAACAAGTCTTAAAAAGGTGGGCTACACCCAATTTCTTTAATTTGGGCCAAGATATTTCAACGCTCCTTCTACGTTGAAAAAAAAAAACCCCAATTTCTTTTGCCGGTCCTCTCTCGCACTCTCTCACTCAAGGTTTCAAGACTCCATCACTGAGGTCTCTCTGATTCCTTTGGCTTCTGTTTGTTGCCGAGAAAACTCACAGAATTTGGGGTTCCTGGTCGGATTCGCAACCACCGGCACACTATCATCACCAAATTCCCTCTTGACGTCACTGGTATTCCCTAACCCTAGTTTTTTCCCTATTTCTTTGGCTTTCTTAATTGAATTATGAATGTCTGGTTTTCTTTGATTATAATTGCTAATATTGCTAATATAAAGAGAAAGGTCGTTATTAGATGCAATTTGGATTCAAGCCTTGCTTGTCTTGCTGATGAAATGAAGTTCATCATAACTATTAGCTTTGAAATTTTGGTGTTCTTGATATGTATTATATTACCCTACCATTCTCACCTATAATATAGAAATAGTTGACCAATAAATTATATTATACTCACACTGACAGAATTTTCCCTAATAAAACAAAATGATTTAAATGGACCCTTTTTCTTCTCTGGTATTTCTCTGCTTTCCTTCCTTTTTCTTTGTTCTATTATTACTCTCTGTTTCTGGCTTTCCCGAAATTGTGAACCTTAGGGCTGCACTTTAGACTTAGGGTAGAGCATATGTACGTCATTTGATAGAGAATGTAGAATTGTGGCTCTTGTTATGTGATTATTAGGATTTATGTTAGATTAGATCATCAAGTTATCAAATTGTTGGGCAAAAGCTCCATCAGTGCGTCTCTTTTCCAATTTCTTTCTATGATGGTCAGGGAAAAACCTCATTGTAACATTGGAACATCTTCCGTCCATGTGTCTGATTTAATGATGTTCCGTGGTGAGGATTCTTAGGTTGTAAGCTTTGGATGTCTTGGCCCATGGTGCTGTCCCTGAATCTCAAGCTCATTTTCTGCCTTGATTGTTGGTCTTTTAATGAGTGAATATATCTGTAAGCATTCTAGGCCTCAAGAATCGCGGATTTAACTTTTCTAGACCATCAAGACACATGATTTTGTTTGCTGAGTGATTACTTGCATAATATAATTTTAAAAAAAAAAAAACTGTGACATTTTGATGTAACTACTTACAAATTAAAGCCTTGCCTCTTTCTTTTTCTTTTTCTTTTTCAAATCGGTGCAGGTCCTATGACTATCACTTACTCTGATTACAACAGGAGCTACCATCTCTTCATTGACTGCTGCAACCAAAGTGTGAAATTTTGATGTAACTACTGTGCTTTCATTGACCAAGAAAGAGCAGCTTCAGGTGTCACTCACTCAAAATTTCTTACAAATTTTAGCACATGAGAAGTTGTTTTCAATTTGTATATTTAGTTATCAAGTAATTTTTTTTTCTTTAATTTTCTGCTTGAGTAGGTGAAGAGTTGGATATATGAATTGGGTAAAATTTTATTATGCTCCCAATTCATATATCAGATTTCTTTTTCTATTTATAATGCTTCGATGTACTTTAATGGTAATACTTCCATAAATAGTTCTTTTATTCATATTGCATCAACATTGAGACATTGGTTGTTCTATATATAAGATGGAACACAATTGGGTAAAAATAAAATTAGGAATAGAGCCCTTCCTGAGTATAGACAAGGAGTTAAGGAGTTCCTAGATTTTACATTTGTGCATACAACAATGGGGAATAAGATTTTTTGTTTGTGCAAGCGATGCAACAATTACTTTTAAGAGAGTTGAGATGATGTTGAGGCCAATTTGGTTACTATTTGGAATTGTCCCAACTTATACTTGATGGTTTAGACATGGTGAGGAGAGACGTTTTAAAACATTTGATAATTTGGTTAGTGATGATGAGTCAAATGGGGATGACTTGCATGAGATGGTAGAAGATCATTTTAGAGCTTTTAATGCAACGAGTTGGCTAGTTGGAGAACCAAGTGACAATGCTACTTCTGAAGAGCCTAATGATGATGCCACTAAATTTTTTTGGTTAACGAACACAAAATTTATCCTAATTGCAATTATACATAATTGACTTTTATTGTAAAATTACTTCATATAAAATGCCTTGATGATTGGACGAACAAATCATTTACTATATTTCTTCAAACTGTTTGATGACATACTTCCTAAATGTGAAGTAGATTTGCCAAATTCATTCTATGAGGCAAAGAAGATAATTTGGGACTTGGGTCTTGATTGCATGAAAATAGATGTATGTGTTAATGATCGAATGCTATATTGGAAGAAGCAAAATTATAATAAAAGCAACTGTCTACTTTGTGGTGTCTCAAGATGGAAATCAAGTGAACTAGTGAAGGGAATGTGAGTGGTAAAAAAGTCCCTCACAAGATGCTGCGTTTTTTTTCCAATAACATCATGGATTCAGAGGTTTTTCATGTCAACAAAAGACAGCTTCTTATATGACTTGGCATCATGATAAGCGAGTTGATGATGGGCAATAGAGCAAAGAGCGGGCTATGCAAGGTTCTTCATGTCATCTGCTCTTTGCTCTATGGAAATTATTACAATATGCCACCTCCAAAAGAGGAAAAAGGATGATGAAGAAGATGTCATTCAAGAACTATATCAGCAGAATGCTTCAGATGGTCATTAATTGGGTTTTACAAGTGTTTTGGACAATAACGATGATATGATTTAATGTGATAGGAATGAAATACCGGGCATAACAGTTGATATTTAAATAGTAGATATGGATCATGTTGACATAGATTAATGTGATTAAATGTTTCAAAATGATTGCAAATGTAATCTATTTACTTGAAAGTTTATATTTATCTTATCCAAATAGTTTCATGTTCATTTAGTTTGGAACTTTGTAGTTATGTATTTGTTTAATTTATATAGTAATATGTGTGTTGATTAAACTAAATATGCATATGACTAACATTTGTTCAAATAGTCTTATTCTATAGTTTTGTTTAAGTGTTTTGGAATTAAATCAAGGAATTCTATTTAAGGTTAAAAGAGGTAGCAATAGAGGAGTTGGCACAAGTGAAGGTGCTAATAGAAGCAGAAACGATGGCAAAAAAACATGGTAACTCAATATTACTCTTGTTTCTATATTCTACTTTCCAAATATTAATTTTGAACATTCAGTTAAGTTTTAGATTACACTTTCATTTTCCTTTTCCCTGTATCGAAATACATGTTCAAACCACATTTCTAATTGATTTTTTTATACATCCTCCAAACTTATTAATTTTGAGCATTCAATTTGTTATTTCAGAATGGAAATGTTAATGTGATCTCTATGTTTTTTTTTTTTTTTTTTTTTTTGGGAGTTGGTTGTCATCTTTATCCAAAATGTTTAATCATGTATAGACAAGAAGCAAGGGCGAGGGTCTACGCGGAATCTTAAATTGGCCAAGAAGCAATGGCGAGGGCCTACTCAAAATCTTAAGTTGGCCAAGAAGAAGCAAGGGCGAGGGCCTACTCGGAATCTTAAATTGGCCAAAGAGTTCAATGGGGAAAGGCTTCCAATCAATTGGTTGAACGGAAGAGCTGTAGGGAAACATGCGCGTTCATTGATAAATGAATGTACAAAGCTTGTTAGGGAAAAGCATAATGTACCTTTAAAAGTCAAAGGTTGGAAAGAAGTACCTTATGAGAAGAAAAAAATGCTTTTTGACAATATATTGGTACGTAAGTATAACAAATTCTAATAGCAACTTATATTGTTCATTTTGAAATCTTTATTTGTGTATTTTTTTTCATTCATTCTATTTTTAGGAGTATTTTGAAGTTGAGGATCGAGAGCAAGAGGTTTGGCGACAAATGGGTAATTCTTTAAAAAATTATCGTGACTCCCTAAAAAGAAAATGGTTTCAGCCATATGGTAATGCAACAGAAGAGGCACGGGCAAATGTGCCACCCGGAATAGGGAAAGATGATTGGAACTATCTTGTGGATTGGTGGACCAGCAAAGATTATAAGGTACCATTACATATAATTATTCTTAATTATGGCCAACATACTTTACATAAGAAGCTTTATTGTTTGTAATTCATTCATACTCATATCATTCTTAAATGAAGGAAATGTGTCGAATAAACAAGAAGAATCGTGGTGAAAATGATATTGTCCACACTTCTGGATCAAAGAGTTTTCAACAACGGAATGAGGAAGAGGTATAATTTGATAAATTATCAAAGTTCATATGGTGTATTAGTAGAAAATACTTTATTTACTTATTCATGTAGTTATGATTTACTCAAAAACCAAATTTATTTATTTTTCCTTATTCATTTGTTTCTGTCAAATGGTAGAAAGAGAAGACAGGCCATGAAATTACAAGGATCCAATTATTTGAGATCACCCATGTGCAATCTAATGGGCAAGCAGTAAATAAAGAAACACAGGATACATTGGTATGGAGTCTTCTAATCATATTGATATAACCAGTTTTATATGGTTATTTTTATATGTGGTTTTGTTGCATGGGATATAAGTACTTGTTTTTTTAGATGGCATTGAGGAGTCTTACTACTCAAGTGAATGAGGGGTCATTGCAAATGTCTGAAGACCAAATGTTTGTGGAGGTATTTGGACCTGAGCATCATGGACGAGTTCGTGGCTATGGGGCAGGTGTCACTCCTACACAATTATGGGATTCCTCCTCATCCAAAATTCAGAAGCTTGAGAAGCGACTACAGGAATCTGAGCAAAAACGTTTGGAGGATAATGCAGAGGCAAATGCTAAAGTTGGATCGTTGGAGGAACAAGTAAATCAACTCAAGAGTTCGTTGGAACAACGATCTGATCAAATGGAGCAACAAGCTAATAAAATGGAACAACAAGCGAGGCAAATGGAAGAACAAGCTAGTCGTGTTGAAGCTTTGATGGCGCAAATGATGAGTTATATGACCCCACAAGCATTCAGCAAAAAAAAAAGGACCCCACGAGAAGCTCAATCAAATAGTAATCACTAAGGTATAAAGATAATTAACTTCAATTTATTAGTTCTTCCAAAATTTTGTTACCATGCTTTATAAAATGTTGCAGAACAATCATAATTAACTAGGATAAAGATATCCATCTTTTAGAATCAGATTATGATAGAATTTTGGTTCTCTTTACTAGTCTTTTATGACAATTATTTTTTTCTTTTAGTGCAGGTACTTAATGCGGACGAGTGGATGGAATCACATGATTTAGTTATTTTGTTTTGATACATTTAGTCTATCCAGATTTTGGAACTATCGTGGACTTGGTGTTATGTGGTTTTTTGATCTCATAAGGAGGAAAAAAAAAAAAAAAAAACTTATTTCGATAGTTCGACAACCGTCGAAACACCTACTAAAATATATCTTTCGACAGCCAAGGACCCTCAAAACAAGGTTCTTCCACATTTATCGAGGGATATGTGTCTATCAATAAAAGTAATATAAATGAGGTATTCTAATTCTAACCCTTTTATCATTTTATGATATTTATGGAGTGTATTTTTCTTTTTCTTTTTTAAAGATAATTGACTTTTTTTTTTTTTGAATAGATATTGACCCTTGATAAATGATTAAATGTACAATACCCTTTTCGATGGCTGGCTTGGCTGTCGAAATTCTTTTTCAACGGTAAAGTGTTTGACGATTTTGACCCTCGAAAATTTTTTTTTACGTAATTATATTTTAAATGGAGGCAACCCATCCACTAGAATTTTATACGGTTTGGCATTATAATTTTCTTTTTTTCCTTTTGACAGCCAAAAAAAATGTAAAGAGGGGTCCATGAAGATCCAAATTTATTTCCATTGACATTTATTGAATTGAAGTATAACAAGTATCATGTAAACAATATTTTAGATCATACGTACAAATTTTTGTTTGAAAAAATAAAGTAATTAATAATTATGAAAAAAATATTTCTAGCAGGTCACATCCAATGACATTATGTCCAGGTGCAAAAATTTAAAATGTGAGATAGTAAGCGTGGCACTCGGGAAAATGATATTATGTATATTTAGTGTATAAGGAAAATAATAATATGACACGTGATTTGAAGGTATAAAAGGATAGACACATTTAAGACTAAAATACAATTTACATTCTTTAAAAAAAAAAAAAAACAATTTACATTAATTTTGGGGTTTGTAGATGCCCACTTTTTGCTCAAATCCAAGACAGTCCAAAACAAAGTGCCAACCTTTGCTCTTAAGCACAAACATAGCTCAAATCTAATAAGTCTATTGCAAACCAGAACATAAAGCTTAGGCCGTTGGCAGCAAATCACTGAAGCCCAAATTAAGTTGCCCAACCCACTTATTCAAATTTGGTCAGCTTAGTCTGCTGTGCCGTGGGACCCACCACAACAGCTTAAATCAAGGAGTCAAAATCATCACACGTATGAAGCACTTTTCTCTCCTTTTGGCGCAGAGCTCGAGGCACTGATCGAGTGCTTTCCCAATACAAATGCACAGTACTCCATGCCTTCATCATTACTCAAAACAGCTGGTCTTCTTCATTAACCTTCAGTTATGGCAGATATTTCATGATCATATCTGCTACAACACAAGCTATAATGGAAGAAGTGATGGAGAAGACAAGGCTAAGACAAATGAAGCCAAGGGAGCTACCATGGACACCAAGGCTGCCACCACTCAAGAGCAGCGACCACCATAACCCAGTATTTTGGTGGTCCTTGTTCATCTTCAACATAGAACTCGAGAAGATCAGTTTGGAGGTAGGAGAGTTAAATCTCATGAATTTGGCAATCTATCGTAAGACAGCATTACATCTGCTGGGGATAAATACTACAGTAAGATTAAGCCAAATTAAGAAGAAACGTGTATGAATCAACTTAACCATTTTTGTTATCCTTATCAAGCATTAAATTCTCACCAACCATAACAGCTGAAAATGGGGGCTCTTTGAAAAAGTCTACCGCAACCCAAAATCTGATCTGCAGAAGATAAGATATGATCTTCTTAAACAAGATAAGATCAAGTCAAATCACATCTCTTTTATCTTTTGAATAAACAGTGAAAACCATGATGAGAAAGATAATTCATGATACCTTTAGATATTTCTCTCCACTATAAAAGGGGAGGAGAGATAAAGAGGAAGGGGTTAATCTGATTTTGGGGAGAGAAACTTGAACCAAGAATCAAAACCTCATTCATCCTCAAAATACTCTCTGCAGAAATACACAGACTGAAACACTTGTTTTCTACCACAACTAAGATAGTCATACACTATCTACTAGAATGCCAACACAACCTACCAACAATGATTCATACACGGTTCATGAGATTAACTCTCTTCCTACTCACTAAACTCCTGAGTTCTTTATTTTCTTTAAATTTCTCGCGAGTTCTTACTGTTGATTTACTTTGAGTAAAGTTTGCTGTGTTGAGTTTAGTCTACGGAAGTACGTAAGATTATTGTTTGCTGTAACCTTCTTTATGAGTATTTGGGCCTAGCAGATCAGCAATTCAAGAGGAGTGCACCATCAGCCATTAGGCAGCCCAACAAGCCCGGTGTAGAGTTTTAGGCTCAACATCCTCATCAATAGATCCACCCCATGTTCGACCACTCATGAGGCGACACGTGGTAAGCTTAGAAATTTTGAGCATCCACAAGGTTATTTTAATTTTGCCCTCTAATGTTTGAAATTTTGGATGTGCTCCTTGAAGTTTGATATCGTTTTGATTTTGGTTATTACGTTATTTTGTCGTGCTTAGTTGTCCATTAAATGTTAGTTCATCCTAAAAAATGACGTATTTAACTTCTTTCTTTTTCTTTTTTTTTCATAGGTCGAAATTAAACAAAACCTAAAACAAATCATTTCCCAAAATCAGATAAAATTTTAGACAGAGAGAGATTGTCATCCGCACCACTACCACTAGTTTATCCTATCTTCTTGTCGCCACAACTTTTCTTGCTGAAAACATCTCTCTGTCTCTCTAGCTGTCGACCATCTCTCTCTCTCTCTGACCGAGCCTAGGTGAGACCACCACATCTCGCTGTCAATCTTGCATGGTGTCTTCCGGGAGTGTCTCTATGCTTGTTGTCCTAGTCGCAGGAGATCTTGCACATTTTTTGTCCCAATCGATACCATGACTTGAGGTTGCATGGGTTTCAGCAAGGTTGTGGTAGTGTTCTGCTTTAAATATGGGCTTTTGTTATTTGATTTGGTTTTTGTTGTTAGTGTGGAGATCGATTGAAATTTAGTTGGGCTAGATTAAGGCTAAATTTTGTTTTGGTTTTTTCATTTGATTATTTTGATTGTTGCTTGCAGTAGAGAGAGTAATTGTGATTGTGCTGGTTTGGTCTTACGTTGGGAAACAATTTCCTGTTTAGATACCAATAAAATGTTAGAAAGAAACAAAAAGCAAAAAAGTAATCATTTAATTTTTTGTTTTTAGTTTATGTAATTTTTATTTTTTATTAAATTTTTTTAAAATTTTTAAAGCTATTTAATTGACAAGGTATAAAAGAAAGAGGAGGAGGCAAGCAATTACAGAGAGAAGGAGAAAGGGAGAAAGCTCCATCAAGCATACTCTCATCCTTTGTAATGGGCTTTACGCCATCGTTGCATAAAATCACTCGGTGACGAAAGAATTCGTCACTATAACATTTAGTGACAAGCTTAATGTGATGAAATCATGTTCGTCACCGAATCACTCTAGTGACGAAATGAAGAGGTTGGATGACGAAAGTTGTTCATCTCAAAAGACCATTTTTCTTGTAGTGAATTGTAACGTGTACATTCTATATAGTGAAACCATCTCCCCACTCCGTGGATATATGAAATATAAGCCAACCATGTAAATCTTGTGTTTTCTGTGATTTCTCTCTCTCTCTCTCTCTCTCTCTCTCTCTCTCTCTCTCTCTCTCTCTCTCTCTCTCTCTCTAAATTTATGTAACCATCAACACGAGCCTCTTGCTATGCTGAGATCTGCGGTTCTATCGATATCTTAGAATTTAAACCCCTCACAATTGGCATTGTCTGCGAAGACCACTACTACGAGTTTTGGTATGAGTGGGGGCTGCCATTGGATAGATTGTCGTCTGATCTACCGAACCTAGAAAAATTGTCATTGTCGAAGTGTCCACGTGCCAACCAGAGAGCCGCCTTTTTGTTCCACGTGTGGCCACTCTCCACCAAACTAAAAACTCTCTCCTCTAAGCATCGAATCAAGCAACAAACACCACCATTGGCCTCCTCGTCACTCAATCTAATGTACCATAGTAAGAATGCCTCCATTAGAGCCACCACATGCCAATGGCTGCTCCGGCCGTCTTCCCACGTGTCTAGCACACGCCAATACGCGTCTGGCACACGTCATATGCTAAATCAGTTATGGAGAATCCGACAAGATCCAACCTGATGGGAACCAAGGTGGGCCTAGTCTTAAAGATCCTTTGCAAGTTCCAGATGGACCAATTACAAGATCAAGAGCCAAGAAGATCAAGGAAGCAATGCAAGGATTGGTGCAATCCACTTGGGATGAAGCTAGCAAGAGCCCAACACTCAAGATGGGTTTGAAAGAAGGAGAACCAATTTTGATCCACTTGATACAAGCTGTGGAAGACATGACTTAGGGTTATTGTTTGGGCCTATTGTTATTGAAGGATTTCAATTTGTTAAATGATTTATTTTATTAGTTTAGAATAAGTGGGCTTGAGGACGCTTCGCCCACATATGTCTTATTTCTTATGAACTAGGGTTTTGGGAAGGCCTTGTATTATGGCCAAGGGCTTATTTGGAAAGTTACTTTTTAGGAACTAGGGTTTCAAGAAGTTAATGTAGCGGAATTACTGTAGCCGAATTATTGTAGCGCGGCACTGTTTATGCAGGGGTATTTTTAGGAGAAAGGTCTTTATTTTGGCTAGGGTTTTAATTAGTTTTTGGTTTAAATACTTTTTGTAGCCTCATTTGAAGGTAGACAATATTGAATTTTCATTGTGAGTTGAGTTTACTCCTCTTGTTCTTGATTGAACTTTTGAACTTATCAAAGGTAAATCACAACCTTTGTGGCGTTCCTCCTTGTAATCTGGGTTCTTGAGGCAGGTTCTTCAACGGGTCTAGATTTTAATATAATCTAGGTTCTTGAAACGAGTTCTCAACGGGACTAGATTATCCATCCATTGACTTGATTTTGGTTTTCTTGGGTGAGTTTTCAAATTGATTATGGGTTCAAGGGATTCCATTACTGCGGGTTCATATCATTTGGTATCAGAGCAAGGTTTCCAATCAAGTCTGATTCTATCTTTTATTTCTTGCATATTTAATTCTAGGGCTTCATTGTTCCAGGGTTACCAAAAAAATAAAAAATGGTGGCCGTCGAATTTCTTCACTATTCTTAGGGCTGCCGAATTTCATTGTTCTAGGGTTTGTGTTGGCCGAAATCTCTTATTCTAGGGGCTGCCGTATATCACTTATTCTAGGGTTTTTGAGTTATTGTTAAGATTTTGTCAATTGCTTATTCTTTTGATTGTGATCAAATCAGTTGGTGGAAAAAAAAAAAAAAGAAAAAAGTATAGAAAATCCAAAATTTTTTCTTGAGCCTTATCATCAAAGGGGCTGCATACATCATTATAGTTGGTATCTTGTCTTATAGTTACTCTTTCATTCGTATAATTTTCTTGATTCTCGTGTCGTTTTTATTCCTTCCGTGTTTCTCTTGTTCTTGTTTCTTGGACCTAATTACTAGTTGGGATAAAACAAGGTTGCATTGTCTTGATTAAGTTCAATTAGTTCTTAAAGAACTTGAGTGGGAAAACTCTTGAGGTAAAAGGCAAGAGAGTGTGAGACTATTATCGGGAAAAAAAAAGCCAATTAAGAGTGAAATACGAGTGGAGTGTCATTATTCGAGTGTAAACACGTAAGGGAGTGTGTGAGGTTTTCCACTAACATTCTTTTTGTGCAGCACATTACGATGTCTCGTAAGAGTGACTCATCACAAAAGGGTATGGCAGATAACTCATCCTTTGTGTTGCAAGCCATGCAACAACGGTTTGAGTGGTTGAACTTTGTGTTGGGTGAAGTGAGGGATAGGATGGATCATCAAGAAGCAGCGATTAGAAATCTGCAAGGTGGGAGAGATAGGAGGCGACATGAGCCTAGGGTTGAAAATGAGTATGAGAATGAAGGAGATGGTGAGGATGAGGATGAGGAAGACTTAGCATCTGAAGTTGGGTCGGGTAGACATAGAAGAGTTAGGCGTGAAAGAGGACTTAAGGGAAACCTAGGGGGTCGGGATGGTGTAGATAAAGACCTTGGGAGCATCAAAATGAAAATACCATCTTTCCAAGGTAGAACTGACCCTGAGGTTTATCTAGAGTGGAGAAAAAAATAGAGTTGGTGTTTGATTGTCATAATTACTCTGAGGAGAAGAAAGTGAAGTTGGCGATAATTGAGTTCACTGATTATGCTATTATTTTGTGGGATCAATTAGTGACCAATAGGAGGAGGAATTATGAGATGCCTATAGAGACGTGGGGAGAGTTGAAAGCTCTTATGAGGCGGAGATTTGTACCTAGCCACTACTATAGGGACCTTTACCAAAAGCTCCAAAATCTTACACAGTGGTCGAAGAATGTAAAGGATTACCATAAGGAGATGGAGGTGGCGATGATTCGGACTAATGTAGAAAAGGACCAGGAGGCCACCATGGCTAGATTTTTCAGTGGTTTGAATAGGAACATATCCAATGTAATTGAATTACAACATTATGTGGAGATAGAGGACATGGTGCACATGGCTATGAAGGTGGAGAGGCCCTTAAAGAGAAAAGGGACAGCAAGGTACACTTCGGTTTCTAGCACTACTTGGAAATCAAAGTGGGATAGAAATGATCCAGCTGAAGTAAAGAGAAAGACCGAACCACCTAAGGGAAAAGATGAGGGAACTAACAACAAACTCAAGGTAGAATCTCAACCTTCACGGAATAGAGATATTAAATGCTTTAAGTGTTTGGGTTCAGGGCACATCGTTTCTTCAATGTCCAAACAGGCGGGTGATGATTATGCGTGACAATGAGGAGGTGATGACTGAGAGTGAGGATGATAGTGATGGGGTGCCCGAGTTGGTTGATTCTAGTGATGATGATGGAGTGGTATACCCCATGACAGGTGAGTCTCTTGTTGCCAGGCGTGCTCTCAATACACATATTAAGGTGGATGATGCAGAGCAACAGAGAGAGAATATTTTCCATACTAGATGCCACGTCAACAATAAGGTATGTAGTATGATCATTAATGGGGGGAGTTGTACTAATGTGGCTAGCACTACTTTGGTTGAGAAATTGAATTTACCAACCTTAAAACACTCTAGACCATACAAATTGCAGTGGTTGAATAATTGTGGAGAGGTTAGGGTGGATAGACAAGTGTTAGTTACTTTTTCAATTGGGAAGTATCTAGATGAGGTGCTTTGTGATGTTGTGCCTATGCATGCTGGCCATATTTTGTTGGGGAAGCCGTGGCAGTATGATAGGAGGGTGACACATGATGGGTTCAAGACCCAACTCAACCGATCTAACCGGAGATCTGGATCTGCGGATTGGAATCGCAAATCAGAATCGCAAACCAAATCCTCCCTGATCCACCTGCAACAACAACAACAAAAAAAAAAAAAATGCAGAATTCCTAGGGAGGATTCAAAAAAGTCTCTTAAATCTAAACTCTTTAAGTACATGGATTAAATTTTGGCCATTATAGAATACATGATTCGAGTGCATTAGAACCGACATTTTGGTCAAATTTGTGACAAAAAGCAAACTTTCATATCAGCTTTGAGATAAGAAGCAAATTTTCAAATCAACTATACGAAAAAAAGAAGATATTCATATCAAATTTACGATAAAAATGAAAATTTTCAAATCAACTATGTGACAAAATGCAAATATTCGCATCAAATTTGCGACAAAAATCAAATTTTCAAATCAACTATACGACAAAAAGCATATATTCAAGTAAAATTTGTGATAAAAAAAAAATAAAAAATAAAAAAAAAAATTTCAAAACAACATTCAGGCAAAAAACGGATATTGAAATCAAATTTGCAATAAAAACCATATTTTCAGTTAAAATTAGTTACAAAAAACAAATATAAAAATCTACTATGCAACAAAAATGCAATGTTCTAATTAAATTTGCGACAAAAAGAAAATTTTGAAATCAACTGCGCGACAAAAAGCATATTTTTCAGGTCAAACCTTTTACGAAAAGAAATTTTTTAAATGAAGTGTGGGCAAAAAGCAAAATTTCCAAATCTAATGTGGGACAAAAAGCAAATTTTCAAATTAAAACATATATTTTTGTCATATTTGTGACAAAAGCAAACCTTCAAATCAGCTCTACAACAAAAAGCAAATATTCAGATCAAATTTGAGACTAAATAAAAAAAAAAAAAAAAATTCAACTGTGGCACAAAAAGAAGATGTTTAGATCAAATTTACAACAAAAAGAAAATTTTCAAAAAAATTGTCCGATAAAAAAGCAGATCTTCAGGTCAAATTTGTCTAAAAAATAAAATTTTAAACCTACATTGTGTCAAAAAGCAAATCTTCAAGTCAAATTTGTGACAAAAAGAAATTTTTCCAATCAGCTTTATGACAAAAAATGTTGTTCTAATCAAATTTGCGACAAAAAATAAATTTTCAAGTTAACTTTTCGAGAAAAATCATATTTCCATTTTAAATTTATGACAAATAGAAATTTTTTAAATCAACATTGCGACAAAAAGCATATGTCGAAATCAAATTTGCGAAAAAAAAAAAAATCAAATCAACTATGCGACAAAAAACATATTTTTATGTCAAATTTGTGACAAAAAGCAAAATTTCAAATCAATTGTCTGAGAAATAGCAGATCTTTAGATCAAATTCGTGACAAAAATTTATAACAAAAAGAAAATTTTCAAATTAGCTCTGCGACCAAAAACCGATGTTTTGGTCAAATTTGTGACAAAAAGCAAACTTCCTCTCTAACAAGAAGCAGATAAGCAAATATTCAAACCAAATTTACGACAAAAATCAAATTTGAAAATCAATTATGTGACAAAAAACAGTTATTCATATCAAATTTGCTACAAAAAGAAAATTTTAAAATCAACTTTGCGACAAAAAACAGATATTCATATCAAATTTGCGACAAAAAGCAAATTTTCAAATCAATTGTATGATGTTTCATGTCAAATTTGTGACAAAAATAAAATTTTCAAATCAACTATGTCATAACCCTATTTTGACCCTCGGGATTTTCTCGAACATTGGCACGCCACGCGTGCTGACCAAACCGATTCAAGATTAGTCCAAAAACAGCACAAACTTAGCAAAGTCCCTCGAATCATTATTCTGAGCACATTTCACAAAGTTTGACCAAGTTTGACTGAGACCGTGACTCAACCCTAGCTCTCAGGGATTGGTCTACTGTTTTCTCACCATTGGAAGAAGCACATTAACACCTTCGAGTATATATCTCACGGATCGAAAATGGATTTAAAACGAAAAAGGTTATGTACAAAACCGTGAATAATGAGACGACACGTAGTGAAATTTGCTAAGTGTTTTTTTACCAAAAGATACCCATTTTAAGACAATCTTTGAGCACAGAATCTTCCCAATTCACCCAAAGTTGGTAAAAAATTTAGCACCTTTCTTGAATTATGCAAATTATCTACAATTAGTGAGTCTCAGTTCATCAAGAGCATCTCCGGTTTAATCGAAATCTCAATTGGAAAATTAACTCACCGTTGGGGAAATCACTCTAAAAGCCCTCATTCCCATGATTGTAACTCGCTGACCTGAGCTCAAAATCCCACAAACTTAGTGACATTGGAAAGTAGACATCACTAGCTTTCCGGAAATACCAAGATCATTGAAATCCGACATCGGGAGCTAGGTCAACTGAATGTTGGAAAAACAACGAAAGTGAGATCAAAATGTTGGAAATTTGACATTTTTCCCATCAGGGAAGCTGCTTTTACGCATAAAATGTTCCCAATCCGCTCCAAAGACACCAAACATGACTTAATTTGACCTCAAGAAGACCCTTCAAAATGCAACCCGAAAACAGGTGACCAAAACTGTCAAAAACTAAGAAAAGGAGAAGAAGGTTCGAGAAGGAGCTGAGCTGGTGGATAATGACAAATTGGATCACGCAGCATGATGATGTGTGCCGCAGCATGATGCTGCGTGAGCCCCTTCTATAAATACTAACATGCCTTAGACCAAAAGCAGACCGGAAAAGGGGGTGAAAAAGGTTGTACAATTCCGAAGTCATTTCCAAGACCCCTCCTGGGTTCCATCCAATCCAAACTCATTCCATCCAAAAAGCCATGGTTCTAATGCCAACCTCTTGGAGTTTTCCCAAGTCTGAACTTGCGATCCAAACGCTAAACCAAGCCTAAATTCAATTCCAATGCGGAAGCGCCGCCCATATTCCGACGTTCCAAGAACGGAATCCTAACCCCAACGCAGAAGCGCTGCCCGAATTGCTAAGCCACTTAGGTACACTCCAAATCCTAATTTACATGCTTTAAACATGTAATTTGATATTCCATTATGCTCATGGTTGGAGTTATTCCATTGTGATATTTGATCATGCTAATTTCACTATGATTCACATTGATCCAATTGTGGTTGTGTTTATCGCATAAATCCAATTGAGGATATGATTATTACGTAAATCCCATTGTGGTCATAATAATCATGTAAATCCCATTATGGTAGCGATCTTCACGTTAATTCCATTAAGGATAAGATTCATTTTAGATCCCATCGTGATTAATATGTCAATTAGGATTGTGATTATCACATAAATCCTTTTGTGGGTTATGATTTTCATGTCAATCCCTTTGTAAATATGATTATCATGTGAATCTCATTATGGTAGTGATCTTCGTGTTAATTGTATTAAAAACATTTCATTGCAGTTATATGATTAATATGTCATTTCCCATAAAACATAAACATCAGCATCAGTGCATTGTGAAAAGTTTTCCCCATTGACTCCACTGGGGACTTAGAGGATTTAAGCCTATAGTCTTTCAAATGTTCTTGTTTACTTAATCATGTGAAAATCTCTCATTTGTTGGTATTTGTTAAAGGGTTTCTCACTCTCTCTATTTCTCTTTGTATAATGTTTGGAACATTTTGCATGTCTATATTCTTGTAGATATATTTGCAAAAATAGGATAGAGAGTTAATTTCTGCAGCATCATTATCTATTGTGCTTTGTAAAAAATCTTTTCCCTTTTGTTTTAAAAAATCATAACATGTCCCTCATGACTCTTGGGTCAAACCCGGACCCGGTGGCTACTTGTCTTGGACGGTTCCACCACTACCTTTAGCCTAGGACCTAGGATCACGAAAATACAGACTCCTTCAACCGCACCCGTGGGGAAAAGGTTTGCGGAAAGTGATTCCCCTTAATCCAATACCCTTTGAACTTCTCTTGGAGGTCAATGTCGGCATGATCAAGACCCCTTTAGGAATCAGATTATGGGAACCAATCCATATCATGTCGCATATAGTAAAGCTGTAGAATAGACAGACCATCTGGTGAGGGCTAGGTAGAGCCTAAAGCCGAGTGAACATCCAAGCTGAGATAGGAAACCTAATTCAGGACTTGTCTTTTCAAAATGAGTTAAGGGAAAAGTGTTATGTTGATTTCTTTAGGTCTGAAAACAAGCCAAAGAAAAAGGGTAAGTGTAGACACCTCATTTTGCCACCTACATTTCAATTATAATATGCATGGGGCTTTACGGACTAAAAATCCAAAAAACAGACCCTGACACAGAAATCTATGCACATTTAGAGTTTTTGGTCCCAATTTGTTCTGGGCATCCGATTGATATAAAAATACATTCACACGAGTCGTTAGGTCAACACGATCACAACGACACGACTTGCACTCAATTTGGACTCCGGGCGTTTCGGCACGGAAATTCATGCATTTCTAGGGTTTCGGCCGATTTTTCTTGGGACGTCCGATTGACACCAAAATAATTTTAAATGAGTCTTTAGATCAACACGATCAAAATGACGCGTCATGCACTCAAATCGGACCACAAACGAGAAAGTTATCGCTAATCGAAGTTTTAACGCTTCGGGTCCGCGTTAGCTTAAATATGCATATATACATAGGATTATATCTCACTCATGCATGCCAAAAATACTTTTGGAAGGGCAGAAAAATTAGTTTTTCTGCCCATGCACGTTCCACAATGTGTGGCCAAAAGAGGTAAGTTGAAAAAAGTCAAAAAAAAGAATGTTTTAAATAACCCAAAATGGAGTGCCGGACGGCACTCTAATTTTTCAAAACAGTGTCGGCCGGCACTCCAATTTTTAGGCCGGCACTCAAAAATTTAATTCAAGTGCTGGCCGGCACTTGGATTTTAAAACACAGTGCCGGCCAGCACTGTGTCCCTGGACCCATTTCTGCACTTTTTTTGTCTTTTTTTCAGCAAAGGGGGACAAAGCATGGTTGGCATGCACGTGAGGCAGCTGGTGGGGGGCAAAAAAGCAGCCCCTTCCACCCCTCTTTGACCCTTTCACACTCCCATTTCTCTATAAATACAACCATGGTCTTCATGGCAAAGGGGTGGGAAAGTGTAGGGAAAAATTAGAGAGAAATAGGGACAGTTTTCAAGAGTGTTTTGAGCAGAAAATTCTTTGAAGCAAACCCTCCTCTTCAAAGGTTCTAAAGCTCTTGAAGGTTGAGAAATCTTTTAGATTTAACTCACCCTTCATTATCTTTGGAACCAAGACTTGGAAAATATTTGCACTTAAGCTTTCTTAAACCAAAATTCCTCTCCAAAAGTCTTAAAGGTTTTGAAGGTTGAAAAAATCATTTTGATTTGGTTCACCCTTCATCATCTTTACAACTTAGGTTTGGAATTATTTTTCCAC
This sequence comes from Fagus sylvatica, assembly GCA_907173295.1. Lineage (NCBI taxonomy): Eukaryota > Viridiplantae > Streptophyta > Magnoliopsida > Fagales > Fagaceae > Fagus > Fagus sylvatica. The sequence continues at coordinate 23,101,138 of OU015763.1, forward strand.
CAACCCACATACTCAAACACTTCTTAGGATTACCCATACAACCCACAAATTGTATACACATCCTTAAAGTCATTGAGTCACAAAGCTCACAACCACACAAGTTGTGAAGCACATACTTGATTTTAATTTTGTTTTGCATGCGGGTTAGTTCTCTAACCCTTATGCTTTAATTTTTGTGTGCTTACATTATGCTTTAATTTATTGTTCTTACATTATGTTTTAATTTCTTGTGTTTATATTTACAAGTTCATTATGATTATGTGTTTAAGCTTACAACTATAACATGAACATCATATTGCAACCAACATAATAACAACACGGACAATTAAAATTAATTTGTTTGCAACAACATACACATACATGCATTGACATTACAACATGCTTGGCCATTTTTAATATAAGAGGACCAATGTAAATCGGGCAAAATGGGGTGCCTAACACCTTCCCATTTTGTAACCAAGCCTCCGAACCAAAACCTTGGTTTGCATACATAGTGCCTTACAACAACATTTTATTTTCTTTTTACATAGATTGTAACTAGGAAATTCATACAATATTATTTTCTTAGATTGTATTCTAGGGGAATTTTATTTGTAACATTTACACACACTATTTCATTTAGCAATTGTACAAATTCTAAAATGGAATAAAAGGGGATTACATTACTCTTGTCTTTGGAATTTCTTAATTTGTCCTTTAAAATAAATTAAGTGGCGACTCCACAAACAACATGTCACATCGACTTTCAACCTCGAGGGTCGATTAAAACATTAAAGTTTTCATCCCATCATTTGAGACACGCTACCAATTTAATTTCCAAACCGAAACCAAAATCACATTAAACCAAATTTTGGGGTTTTCGCTTCGGGTTTGAGGAAAGGGGCGAGGTTCTCACAGTGGCGACTCCACTGGGGACACTGGAGGGCTTAACTTCATAAAATATATTAAGCTTGGCCAAGCTTTGTCATGTCTTTGCATTTTTGTGATTTATTGCTTTCCATAAAAATTGTTCATGCACCATGTAGTTGCATATGTTGGCAAGTAAATAAATGCATGAAGCCCGGAAGCCCCGGTAGCCTAGTCATGGATCACGGTCTTCATGAGACTCGGGTACCCTTGATGAAGTTACCACCCCATAGCGTAGTATCGATTTTGATCATTTCTTAATCAATACGTTAACGGATAAACCGTATCGTTTGAACCAACGTGATGCTCATGGCATCACAAGTTGGGAGATACAACGTCCTAGCTTGTGGGTTCCCTCTTTGCCTACCTTCTACCCATGTAGAAAAACCATAGAACTTTTCAATAGGCTTGACCCGGTAAAAATATGTTCATGCCTTGTTTGATTATAACGTCTTGTTGTTTGAACGTTGGCTTGTTGTTTGCTATATGATATATTGCTTACACCATTAAAAATGTTCAACACATAAATCAAATGAGTAAACATTTTTTTTACGCCGTAAGGCCCGACAAGGCTGTATCAAAATAATCAAATGTTTTCTATGCCGTAAGACCCTACAAGGTCCAAACGAATGAGCGTTTTTTTTTTAACATAAGGTCCAACAAGGCCTAGTTATAACAAATGACGTTTTGAAAAATTAAAATGCATGTTTTAAATAATACCTTGAGTGGTTAAAATTTAATATACACGATGCATTACATTTTTTAAAAAAATACACGTTGTAAAACAGCTTAAATGGTTAAAATATAACATATCACATATTCATAATTGAAAAATTAAAATGCATGTTTTAAATAATACCTTGAGTGGTTAAAATTTAATACACACGATGCATTACATTTTTTGAAAAAAATACACGTTGTAAAACACCTTAAATGGTTAAAATATAACATATCACATATACATAGTTGAAAAATTAAAATGCATAATTTAAATAATACCTTGAATGGTTAAAATTTAATACACACGATGCATTACATTTTTTTAAAAAATACACGTTGTAAAACACCTTAAATGGTTAAAATATAACGTATCACATATACATAGTTGAAAAATTAAAATGCATAATTTAAATAATACCTTGAATGGTTAAAATTTAATACACACGATGCATTACATTTTTTGAAAAAATACACGTTGTAAAACACCATAAATGGTTAAAATATAACGTATCACATATACATAGTTGAAAAATTAAAATGCATAATTTAAATAATATCATGAATGGTTAAAATTTAATACACACGATGCATTACATTTTTTAAAAAAATACACGTTGTAAAACACCTTAAATGGTTAAAATATAACGTATCACATATACATAGTTGAAAAATTAAAATGCATAATTTAAATAATACCTTGAATGGTTAAAATTTAATACACACGATGCATTACATTTTTTGAAAAAATACACGTTGTAAAACACCTTAAATGGTTAAAATATAACGTATCACATATACATAGTTGAAAAATTAAAATGCATATTTTAAATAATACCTTGAGTGGTTAAAATTTAATACACACGATGCATTACATTTTTTAAAAAATACACGTTGTAAAACACTTAAATGGTTAAAATATAACGTATCATATATACATAGTTGAAAAATTAAAATGCATATTTTAAATAATACCTTGAGTGGTTAAAATTTAATACACACGATGCATTGCATTCTTTGAAAAAAATACACGCTGTAAAATACCTTAAATGGTTAAAGTATAACGTATGACATATACATACTTGAAAAAAAAATTAAATGCACATTTTAAATAATACCTTAAATGGTTAAAATTTAATACACACTATGCATTACATTTTTTAAAAAAATTACCCGTTGCAAAACACCTTAAATGGTTAAAGTATAACGTATGACATATACATAGTTGAAAAATTTGAATGCATATTTTAAATAATACCTTAAATGGTTAAAATTTAATACACACTATGCATTACATTTTTTAAAAAAAATTACACGTTGTAAAACACCTTAAATGGTTAAAGTATAACGTATAACATATACATACTTGAAAAAAATTAAATGCAATTTTAATAATACCTTAAATGGTTAAAATTTAATACACACGATGCATTACATTTTTTTAAATAACACCTTAAATGGTTAAAATTTAAACATATCATGAATCACATCTTAATTGATTAAAATTCGCCACATTTTTTAAATAACACCTTAAATGGTTAAAATTTAAATATATCATGAATTACATCTTAATTGATTAAAATTCACCACATTTTTTTATAACACCTTAAATGGTTCACATCTTGAATTACATCTTAATTGATTAAAATTCACCACATTTTTTAAATAACACCTTAAATGGTTAAAATTTAAACATATCATGAATCATATCTTAATTGATTAAAATTTGCCACATTTTTTAAATAACACCTTAAATGGTTAAAATTTAAATATATCATGAATTACATCTTAATTGATTAAAATTCACCAATTTTTTTATAACACCTTAAATCATCTTGAATTACATCTTAATTGATTAAAATTCACCACATTTTTTAAATAACACCTTAAATGGTTAAAATTTAAACATATCATGAATCACATCTTAATTGATTAAAATTCGCCACATTTTTTAAATAACACCTTAAATGGTTAAAATTTAAATATATCATGAATTACCATCTTAATTGATTAAAATTCACCACATTTTTTTTTATAACACCTTAAATGGTTCACATCTTGAATTACATCTTAATTGATTAAAATTCACCACATTTTTTAAATAACACCTTAAATGGTTAAAATTTAAACATATCATGAATTACATCTTAATTGATTAGAATTCACCACATTTTTTAAATAACACCTTAAATGGTTGAAATTTAAACGTATCATGAATTACATCTTAATTGATTAAAATTCGCCACATTTTTTAAATAACACCTTAAATGGTTAAAATTTAAACATATCATGAGTTATATCTTAATTGATTAAAATTCACCACACTTTTTAAATAACACCTTAAAGGGTTAAAATTTAAATACATCATGAATTACATCTTAATGGATTAAAATTCACTGCATCTTTAAATAACACCTTAACGGTTAAAATTTAAATACATCTTGAATTATATCTTAACGGATCAAAATTTACTACATTTTCAATAAAACGGCTCACATCTTGAATTACATCTTCATGGATTAAAATTCACTACATTTTTTAATAACACCTTAAATGGTTAAAATTTAATCACATATTGAATTACATCTTAATGGATTAAAATTAATTCACCGCATCTTTTAAATAACACCTTAAAGGGTTAAAATTTAAATACATCATGAATTACATCTTAATTGAGTAAAATTCACCACATTTTTGAATAACACCTTAAATGGTTAAAATTTAAACAATCATGAATTACATCTTAATTGTTATTCACCACATTTTTAATAATACCTTAAATGGTTCACATCATGAATTACATCTTCAACAGATTAAAATTCACATTTTGGATTACACTTTAAATAGTTGAAATTCATTATTTCATCGTACAATGAATAACATCCTTAAAGGATTAAAATTCACATTTTTGAATTACACTTTGATTAGTCAAAATTCATCAATTTTATCATACATTGGGTAATACTCTAAATGTATATAAAAAAAAAAAGGCCTAAAGTTTAGGTTGTCGCTTGACATGAAATTTTCCTAAAGTTTGAAAGAACAACATTTTTAACATGTCATTAGGTCCAACAAGACCTACGAAAAATAACATGTTTTTGGTAGGTCCAACAAGGCCTAAATAAAAAAGAACAATATTTTTCGACACATCGTTAGGCCCAACAAGGCTTAAAGAAAATAACATTTTCTCACCTGCCGTTAGGCCCGACAAGCCTTAGGTAAAACTTTTTTTCGGTAAGGCTCAACATGGTCTAAACCAATTATCATTGCCTGTTAGGTCCAACATGGCCTAGGTAAATAATAATTTTTGTTAAGGCCCAATAAAGCCTAATCAAATTGAATAACATAAGTCTAAAATGAGAGTTTTAAAGTATGCAGGATAAGGTTTGGACTCGTGAAGAGAGGGGACGTTTGGAAGATTGTTCTTCACCATCTTCGAAGTTGAAGAGGTTGTTGTTCAGTGATAGTCCAAGCCCAAGTGACTCCCAGTCCGAACAAGAATCACCAGTTTCTTCCAAGAGCCCATCTTTTTCCATGGGGGAAAGTAGTAATTCGAAATCCAATGAGTTGAAAGAATTGTTGCACACTTTGGTCGTGGGCCAAACACAATTGAGAGAAGACATACAACAAATTTTCCAATATTTGCTATCTAGAGAACCTCAAGTTACGCCAGGGGGGTCCAACATCGAGAACAAAGTATTGGTTACAACGAGTTCGCCTATGACCGAGTCCGAGAAGAAGCTGCTCCAAAGGGTGGAGCAAATGGAGAAGGTTATCAAAAAGACCTGTAGATTTGACGAGGTGGTGGATCTACAATCATTGTCTCTTTTCCCCAAGGTTCGACTACCTCCGAAGTTCAAGATGCCATCACTAGACAAGTTTAATGGCATGGGTTGTCCAGTAACCCATCTGAAAATGTATACAAGGGCCATGCACCCGTTGGGGGCCGATGACGAGATTTTGGCACAACTATTTCAAAACACCCTTACAGGGGTGGCTTTGAAGTGGTTTTTCAATTTGAAAGACTCTCGCACCAACACGTGGGAAGACATTTGCTCGGAATTTTTCAAGCAATATCGGTTCAACAATGAAGTGGATGTTACAAGGAGGGATCTTGAGACTACCAAACAAGGTGCCAAGGAGACCTTCTCGTCTTTCATTACGAGATGGAGGGCAAAAGCCGTCCAAATGACCCCTCGGCCTAGTGAGGAGGATCAGTTGCAAATGGTAGTTAAGAATTTGTTACCTACCTACAACAAACACTTGTTTGCGCAATACTTCCCAACCTTCAAAGCCCTAGTTGCAGCTGGTACCCAAATTGAGGATGCTTTACAGACGGGTACAAAACAAGATTGAAGTTCAAAGCCTCTCAAATGGTAGCCCACAACACTTGAGCTTCAAGGCCATATAAGCTCAAACAATCACCCATGTTACAAAAGGCCACACAAGCCCAGACAGTTACTCACTCCACCAAAAAGCCACGCAAGCTTCACCATTCCCCATACTCCACAAGAGGCCACACAAGCCCAAACAGTCATTTACTCCACCAAAAAGCCACACAACCTTCACCATTCCCCATACTCCACAAAAGGCCCTACAAGCCCAATTTCCCAAACACTTACCCACATTTGCCAAAGGTTGATTTCACCATAACCCATACTCCACAAGCCCAGTTTCACCATTTCTATTACTCCACAAAAGGCCACACAAGCCAACCATTTTACAAAGATCACACAAGTCTCTAAGTTTCAAGATTCATGTTCAAGGCCACACAAGCCAACTGTTCTACAAAGACCACACAAGCCTTCAAGTCTTCAAAATTCAAGCTCAAGGTCACGCAAGCCAACCGTTCTATAAAGACCATACAAGTCTCTAAGTTTTAAGATTCAAGCTCAAGGCCGCTCAAGCCGGCCATTCCGCAAAGGCCTCAGAAGTCTTTTCTTCCGACAAGGTTGACCCATGGGCTTCCCCCCTACATCAATGTCCCACAAGGACAAACAACATTACTCATGCATGAAAACTTCATCAATCCATCATTTGGTTTTACATTGAATGTTGAATGTTTTGTTTGAATTGCTTTGTCTGTCTTATTGATGTGTAGTGTGAAATTTTGGGATCAAGAAAGACATCTTTTAAGATGACACATTTCTCAAGCTACGAAAAATCATAAATTGAATCACACTTCAATGGTTAAAATTCACATTTTTGAATTACACCTCAACGGTTAAAATTCATTTGCTCAAAATTTGATCACATTCATCAAAAGGAATTTCAACAGACAACATTCTTCAAGACTCCCACTTCCTCATATCATTTAAAAAAAAAATTCAAAATTTTGTTTGAAAAATACTTTTGAAAAAAAATGAGTTTTTAGGTAACAATGACAAATCGTGAGGTCACATAACTCGACCAATCAATTTACACTGTTAATGGGATCATTTTCATTCGATTCATATAAAAATTGTCGCCAAACACTTGGAACAATAAAAGAATGGATCTTAAAGGCAATCAAGGAAATTAAGTCATCGAGGAATCTCAAGTCGCTTCTTCCAAATTTCTTCTTCTACATCCGGTCATGATCTTCACATTCTTGCACATACATTCAAAAGCGTGTCCTAATAATTGGGCTTACAATTGACCATCCATGCAAAAGAGAAATGAAAGCCCGTTAGGTCGAAAACCCGAAAGGGCGGCCTAAGCAAAAATTAGGGCTCCACAAAGAGATAAAAACAAAAACAAAAACAAAAAACAAAATTCCAAGACGGAACTTATAAAAAGAGCTCAAACACTCCATGACAAAAGCAAGCTCTACCAAGAGTAGGAGGCCATTTTTCATTGAACCAAAAATCATCCTTGTCAATCCATGACAAATACAATCCATTACAAGCCAACTTGGGCCTTTTAAAAAAAGAATGAGCCTTTTCTTTCTTGAAACCCAAAAACCAAACCTGGGGTGGGAATTCTAGATGTGCACAAAAAGGAGATTATGGTTTCTTTTCACAAGATCAAAATGTCAAAGAAAAAAGAACAAAAGAACAGAGACGTCTATCTTCAACAATGAGAAAGACAAAAGAACACTTGATATAGACGTCAACATACAAAAAGAAAAAAAGAAAAGTCTGACAAAGACGTCACACGAAGACAAGAAATGTTGAAAGCGTTAACACAAATACAAAGAAGACGTGATGGACAAAAGCAAAGAGAAGAAGTCACAAGGCAAGATTCAATCCTTGGAATGCACACTAGGGGTACAATTGGGGAATTTGAGCCTGTATATCCTTCTTTTTCACAGCCCAAACCCTGACCTACATTACAACCTGATAAAAAAAAAAAGCCCTCCTTAAGGTTTTGCTTGCTCAAGACATGAAGCTAGCTCTTCCATTGGAAGTAAAAAAAATAAAAAATAAAAATAAACGCTCGATAGGTTGAAAACCCGAAAAGGGCGGCCTAGGCAAAAGTTAGAGCAAAAAAAAAAAAAAAAAAAAAAAAAAAAAAAAAAAAAAAAAAAAAAAAAAAAAAAATGATGGATGGTCCAAACACCAATCAAATTTTCCTCAGAAATATGAATTGTCGCAAAAAATTCAAACCCATGACACTTTCTTGTTGCGGTCATTCAAGTCTCTCTTCAAGACTTCGACCACACATCTCCAAACTAGGGGCATTCTCCCTAGTTTGTTGAACCCTCATCTGTCGATTCTCTATACACGATCTACACAAGATCATACATCTCCAAACTAGAGGCATTCACCCTCATTTGTCGATTCTCTCTTCAACATGATCTACACAAAATCATATATCTCCAAACTAGGGGCATTCACCCTCGTTTGTCGATTCTTTCAACACGCTTTACACAAGATCATACATCTCCAAACTAGGGGCATTCACCCTCGTTTGTCGATTCTTTCTTCAACATGATCTACACAAGATCATATATCTCCAAACTAGGGCATTCTCCCCAGTTTGTCGATTCTCTCCTCAACATAATCTACACTAGATCATACATCTCCAAACTAGGGGCATTCTTCCTAGTTTGTCGACTAAACAGTCCTCCCTTAACATAATCCACACAATATCACATGTATTCGAAAATAAGGGCATTTGCCCTCATTTCTCGATTGGTTAGATTTTCAAGTTAAAGGGCATACCTCCATCATTGCCCCTAACAATATTGATTAGCAAAGTCATCCAAAACCTTTCAAAAGGTCATTGCTCTTTCATAAATCTGCTGATTCAAGAGAACTTTCAATCACTTCATCTCTTTAATTGCCTTTAAAGGATTTGGTCTTACAAGCTTAAAGTGAAAGGCGAAAGTGTTTATAAGGGTTTAATGACTTTAATTCCTTTAAAGTGGAAGAGAACGGTTTTGCTTTGCAACCTTGGGTTTGTCAAACATGTCTTCCCAAGAAAACAATGTTTTCTCAAAATTCTCATTTACATAACGGATTACATCCATTTAAAAAAAAAAAAAAAAAAGGTTTTCAAAATGGTTTAGAAAAATCCATCTTTTCAATCTTGACAAATCAAGATACACAACCGAGATCACAAGTCAAGGTACACAGCAACAACAACAACAAAAAAAAAGATTTTCGGGTTGTTTGTTAGAACATAAAATCTTTCCCAACATACTGTTTTTGGGTTGTTGCAAACACTTAAAAATTTTCTCAATTAAATGTTTCTGAACTTCCACACAAGACATTCACAACCACATATTTCGAACTTCTAAACAAGAAGTCCACACACTTTTTGAAATTTCCCACAAGAAATTTCTTTCTTTTCGAACTACGTTTGGACCTGATCCTCTCGGATAGAGGCACGTAGGCAGTCTTCCATAAGGCTCGGTCCCACATCCACTTACACATATCCCCATCTACACATCACATAGCCCAAATGTTTTTGCTTTATAGATATCAAGCCCAAAAATTTCATTTTTCAAGATGGATCAAAAACATGGTCAGGCCCATCACATTTTGGACCTAATTTACAAAAATTTCCAGAACCACGCTTTTTAGCTAAAAATTCCTGGCAAAACTCTATACAAGAATTTTCACAACAACAAATCAAATTGGGTTTTTCTATAGCAATGTAAAATTAATCCCATGACTTACAAATTTTTCTGGGTTGTTTTCTGCAACATAAAATTTTTCCCAGTTAAAAATTCTCGAATTCTAACAAGAATTTTCACAACAACAAATCAAATTGGGTTTTTCCGTAGCAATGTAAAATTAATCCCATGACTTACAAATTTTTCTGGGTTGTTTTCTGCAACATAAAATTTTTCCCAGTTAAAAATTCTCGAATTCTAACAAGAATTTTCACAACACCAAATCAAATTGGGTTTTTCTGTAGTAATGTAAAATTAATCCCACAATTTACAAATTTTTCTGGGTTGTTTTCTGCAACATAAAAATTTTCCCAGTTAAAAATTCTCGAATTTCCACACAAGAAATTCACAACACTTTTCTAAATTTCCCATAAGAAATTTCTTCATTTTGGAACTACGCAAACCTGATCTTCCCAAAAGGAGGTAAAGGCGGCCCCATAAAGGCTCGGTTGCAAACAATTCAAAGTCAAAGCAATTCTTTTTGCTGACTTTTTTTGGATTGGGCTTACAAACTCGTCCCCCATTAATTCCTTGAAAGAATTTCTTCGGAATCACGCTTCTGGCTAAAATTCCCTGACACAACAACACACAACTTCAGGTTGTTTAAACTCGTAAAAATTTTCCTGAATACATTTTAATTCTTGGGTTGTTAAGACACTTAAAAAATTCCCCAACGAATTTATTCGGACTTCCCCACAAGAAGCCCGAAACACATTACATTCTGATGGCAAAAACTGGTGTCTTTCTCATACATTGACATTCGCTTTACAAGCTCTGCCAATGAGGGGCATTCTGTAGACACCTCATTTTGCCACCTACATTTCAATTATAACATGCATGGGGCTTTACGGACTAAAAATCCAAAAAACGGACCCTGACACGGAAATCTGTGCACATTTAGGGTTTTTGGTCCCAGTTTGTTCTGGGCATCCGATTGATATAAAAATACATTCACACGAGTTCGTTAGGTCAACACGATCACAACGACATGACTTGCACTCAATTTGGACTCCGGGCGTTTCGGCACGAAAATTCATGCATTTCTAGGGTTTCGGCCCGATTTTTCTCGAGACATCCGATTGACACCAAAATAATTTTAAATGAGTCTTTAGATCAACACGATCAAAATGACGCGTCATGCACTCAAATCGGACCACAAACGAGAAAGTTATCGCTAATCGAAGTTTTAACGCTTCGGGTCCGCGTTAGCTTAAATATGCATACATACATAGGATTATATCTCACTCATGCATGCCAAAAATACTTTTGGAAGGGCAGAAAAATCAGTTTTTCTGCCCATGCACGTTCCACAATGTATGGCCAAAAGAGGTAAGTTGAAAAAAGTCAAAAAAAAAAAATGTTTTAAATAACCCAAAATGGAGTGCCGGACGGCACTCTAATTTTTCAAAACAGTGCCAGCCGGCACTCCAATTTTTAGGCCGGCACTCAAAAATTTAATTCAAGTGCTGGCCGGCACTTGGATTTTAAAACACAGTGCCAGCCGGCACTGTGTCCCTGGACCCATTTCTGCACTTTTTTTGTCTTTTTTTCAGCAAAGGGGGACAAAGCATGGTTGGCATGCACGTGAGGCAGCTGGTGGGGGGCAAAAAAAGCAGCCCCTTCCACCCCTCTTTGACCCTTTCACACTCCCATTTCTCTATAAATACAACCATAGTCTTTCATGGCAAAAGGGGTTGGAAAGTGTAGAGAGAAAAATTAGAGAGAAATAGGGAGAGTTTTCAAGAGTGCTTTGTGTAGCAGAAAATTCTTTGAAGCAAACCCTCCTCTTCAAAGGTTCTAAAGCTCTTGAAGGTTGAGAAATCTTTTAGATTTAACTCACCCTTCATTATCTTTGGAACCAAGACTTGGAAAATATTTGCACTTAAGCTTTCTTAAACCAAAATTCCTCTCCAAAAGTCTTAAAGGTTTTGAAGGTTGAAAAAATCATTTTGATTTGGTTCACCCTTCATCATCTTTACAACTTAGGTTTGGAATTATTTTTCCACCAACCCACATACTCAAACACTTCTTAGGATTACCCATACAACCCACAAATTGTATACACATCCTTAAAGTCATTGAGTCACAAAGCTCACAACCACACAAGTTGTGAAGCACATACTTGATTTTAATTTTGTTTTGCATGCGGGTTAGTTCTCTAACCTCTTATGATTTAATTTTTGTGTGCTTACATTATGCTTTAATTTATTGTTCTTACATTATGTTTTAATTTCTTGTGTTTATATTTACAAGTTCATTATGATTATGTGTTTAAGCTTACAACTATAACATGAACATCATATTGCAACCAACATAATAACAACACGGACAATTAAAATTAATTTGTTTGCACAACATACACATACATGCATTGACATTACAACATGCTTGGCCATTTTTAATATAAGAGGACCGATGTAAATCGGGCAAAATGGGGTGCCTAACACCTTCCCATTTTGTAACCAAGCCTCCGAACCAAAACCTTGGTTTGCATACATAGTGCCTTACAACAACATTTTATTTTCTTTTTACATAGATTGTAACTAGGAAATTCATACAATATTATTTTCTTAGATTGTATTCTAGGGGAATTTTATTTGTAACATTTACACACACTATTTCATTTAGCAATTGTACAAATTCTAAAATGGAATAAAAGGGGATTACATTACTCGTCTTTGGAATTTCTTAATTTGTCCTTTAAAATAAATTAAGTGACGACTCCACAAACAACATGTCACATTGACTTTCAACCTCGAGGGTCGATTAAAACATTAAAGTTTTCATCCCATCATTTGAGACACGCTACCAATTTAATTTCCAAACCGAAACCAAAATCACTTGAAACAAATTTTGGGGTTTTCGCTTTGGGTTTGAGAAAAGGGGCGAGGTTCTCATAGTAAGACCAAGTTCTAGGTTTGATCTACCCACTTTCATATCATACAACCTTGAGGGGAAAGTGTAGACACCCCAATTTGTACCGGTTGATACTCATGGTCCCCGGTCTCAATGATGATAATTTAAGATTTCTCTTAAGGCAAATATGTGTTGAAAACCACTTAGAAAGTTCTAGAAAACATATTAAAAAACTGTCTCTTAACCTAAGGGGCGTGTGCCTCATTTATTCAGGCGCATGTCTGTAGTGAAGAGGCGCACATCTCTAAAAGTGGACGTACACCAGAGCTATAGGAAACCCTAATTTTTAAAGAGCCTAGCTACAATTAGGGTTGCCTCCTATAACCTTAATCAACTTGTTCTTCAAGAAACCCTAGTAGCGTCCTACTACTGCTATATAAAAAGGTCTTCACCTCATATTCAAAACACACCGGGGAGTTCCCAAAACACAGAGAAGGGTAGAGAACCCAGTATCCCTAAAAATACCAAGAAACACCGGTATAGTAGAAGTAGGAAGAAGTAGTCCTAGAGTAGCGAAGCTCTACTGAAGTAGAAGCCTGGAGTAGAAGTAGAAAGAGGTATTCCTAGAGGAGCGAAGCCCTGTAGAAATAAAAAGAAGAAGTCTTTTCCTTTGGTGTTCAACACACAATTCTGTCAAAGAGATCAGTCTAAGAGACCGATGATAATTTGCTAGCTTGCTACAAGCTCCCTAGAGGCTAGGTATGGATCTTCTCAATAGTCCATATCAACCTTCTTGAAAGTCTGGTTGGTTCAGTTCTCGGTTCCTCCTGCACCATGCGAATTTTCATATCAATTGTGCAACAAAATGTAGGTATTCGGATCAAATTTACAACAAAAAGAAACTTTGAAAATCTAGTTTACAACAAATTGAAAGGTCCCGAGTCTTGCATAATCTTCTTATACAAGTTATTTTTTCTTCTTCTTCTTCTTCTTTTTTATTTTATTTTATTTTTTTTTCTATCATTATTACTTTTGTCCTCCTATAGTTTTACTTCCACAGCCTCTTGCATAATGTTATAACAACATTTTTCATGAGATCTATGTTGGGGAATTTGCCAAGATCGGAAAATAAATGTGACTTTGAGGCGTGTAATCACTTTCTTTAAGGTGATAATTGCCTCCACTCTAAAAGAGTTTTGCTTCCAAGTTAAGGCAATTCACCTCCAGGATACAACAAAGTCACCAATTACAGAAAGCAAATTTTGGTAATTCCTTTCTAGAGTATTCTTACAAAATTGTATATTTGACAATGAATCAGGCACTTTAATTTGTACAGAATTTAATTGGCACCATTCTAAAACAATATAACCTTTTAGAAAATAACTTTCAAAAGTTAGTTATTCTCTACATAAAAAATAATTTCCATGAGTTAGTTATTTTCTACACCAAAATTACACGTGCACGTGCCACGTGTCAAAGTGCCAAATGTGTCACTAATGCCTTTAATCACAAACTCACTTCTATATCACTGTATATTATAACAAATATACCTTACTTAGTGATATGAAGTGTTTAGTCAAATACTAATTTCATCATGCATACAAGAAGGTATCTCTCGATTTAAATCTCAATTAGTGTAAGCATCTCAAATTTTTGACAAAGTCGATGATGGCCTCAGCTTAAACCAAGACTTTTTGTGTCATAAACGGAAAATACCACACACATAACTCCATCCAATTTTAGCGAATAAACTCACAATAATAGTAAAAAATTCACTTAACCAAGTGCTTCATCCTGGCATTTCATGAACATTTCCAAAAGTAAACCTTAAACTTTTATCAGAAATTGTTCCACTTCTTATGTTCATATAGGTGAAGTTCCTTTTCATGTCCCTGTTACTTTAGAATTTTAAAAATAGCATGAACTTCATTAAGAGTAGACACTCATCCTCAAATTACCGTAACAATCCGCACTAAATGTTCTAGAACGGGTTTATCACAATAAAACATACATGTTTCAGTGCTATCCTAGTCACATAACTGTAACTTGTTATTACCCATTAAACCTTAAAATTATTTGTTCAATAATATAAAGTTGAGTTCCCATTACAGATGACTTTTATACAAAAGGTTTCAAACCCATTCCACTAGATATTTCCTTTCACCAATTTCTCGAGACATCTTAGGTAAAAGAATTTTATCAAGTTGTCACTTGATTTTACGTAAAAAATAGTTATGAGCTCATCAAACTATTTATCATCTTACGTACTCAAGTCTTAGACTCAAATATCTAGACTTCTCATTTCTCAAATTATGGTGGCTTCACTCTTACGGTGCAAGATATAACTATCATTGGATGTGGCCACATCTCTTTTATATAACATCTCATGTTATTTCTTTCCCTTGCCCGTTGTCAACCATACAATCTTTATGGTGAATTAAGAAACTCACTTCGTTAACTGGCTCTTCCACCGAAAGTGAATATCCAACTAAAGATGGATTTTATCACTTACAATAAAAATCATTATTGATATCCTAGCTATTCTTGGATATCCAATGATGCAATGCTTTCTAATGATCTTACGTTTGTTTACAAAACTCTAAAAGTCTATGTGAAAGAAAGCCATGTACATATAGTACAACACATGACACACCATGCTATAATTGCACTAGCACAATCAAGTCATGATTTCACTAACTTTTAGATTGGAACAAAGACGGGTTAGCTTCTTTGTACTTTTGAAAAGTATTAAACCAAGAAACTTCATTTCATACACAAATGAAAAGTATCATCTCAATCTCAATGGGTTTATTAAATCATATTTCATTTCAAGATCATAACTTATAAAAAGCATATAAGAGGTATATAAAAATTGAGGCCAAGTCACTTTCAATATTTTGACTCTTTCGTTGTTCACTTTGTGAACTCATTTCTATTTTTTTAATATCACAAATAGAAATTCTTGAATTACAATCAAGATTAGTGTTTGATTAGGTTCTGAGATATTTCAAGAATAATAGAATTTAACCTCAATAAATTCATCTCTTGATTCCAATATAATATCACACTTAAGTCACCAAGACTTTAAGATTCTCAACTTGATCCACAAACACATCTTTAGAGTCTTAGCTTAGTCTTTTTCTGAGCATGAAACTCCTTTAAAGATCACCACACACTTGGATCTCAATGCCCCATACTTTTGGGTTTTAACATTCCATAGCTTATATGGAAACTCCCACACTTTGAAATAATCAAAGTTCAAATTATAATTACTCAAAATTTCACATCCTCTTATCTTTAGCCTTAATCATCTCACCCCTCACCAAATCATTTCCAAAATGATCAATCATGCCTACCTTCACAACAAATGTGGATTCGAGTTTAAAAACTTTGTTACATTTCATGTAGCAATTGAATCAAAATGATTCCACCACAATGCTTGTCATAGTGCATATTCAAACTGAAATCTTGCGCTCATGGACACATTTTTCAATTCAGTCACTTCCATGTAAATTCTCTTTACATGCGATCAAGTGGGATCATGCACTTATAACCCTTCAATTTTTCTTGCATTTTTGTGGTGACATTTTAGGCATCAAATTCATGAGGTTTAATCATATGAGAGTATGGTGAGCCAATTCACATAAGTATATTACATTATATTTTATCATGTACAAATTAATGTAATTATTACCACTCACCATATTTGATAAACACAATAATACTAGTAACAAGTATTTTGTAATATCATGTGGATATTTCTCATAATTAATTAATGAAATTTTTGTATTTTATCACATCACTAGAACAATAGAAAAACAATTCATGTTGTTCTAACACAGAAATATCATATAATAATTTAAAATCAAAGTACATTGAACATAAAAGTAACCGTACCTATTTCAATCTTTTACTTTGCAATAATATGCAGTAGAATCTTCATCAATTGCAGTAGACACTTCTCATCTTTGATCTTGAGAACATCTTTAAAACCATGAAATCAAAAAAAGCCGTGGAGTCCATTGGTTATCAAACTGTCTTGTTTTTCTCAAAATCAAAGCTCCAGTAACATTCTGAGCATGACCGAATTTCATGTCCATGGCCCAGATCATTAAAATAAATCATTGTCATCCTGAACCATTTAGAAAGTGATGATGCATGAATGAAAGTATATATATATATCATCCATATACTTGGGTAACAATGGATTAATATTGTAACTTTTGCAATTTGGAATTTGGAACCCGACTTTATGCGTATCACCACCGTCTTCTTCTTGATGCGTGGGTTGGTTCAAATCATTGCAGTCATCAATATGATGGCTCACTGCCACACAACACGCCGTAATTGCCATTTCAAATTTTGACTCATTGCTAATTATCACATTAAAATTGTTGGAGAATTTGCCAAAATCAGAAAATAAATGCGACTTTGAAGCGTGTAATCACTTTCTTTAAGGTGATAATTGCCCCTACTCTAAAAGAGTTTTGCTTCCAGGTTAAGGAAATTCACTTCCAGGATATAACAAAGTTACCAATTACAGAAAGCTACCAATTACAGAAAGCAAATTTCGGTAATTCCTTTCTAGAGTATTCTTACAAAATTGTGTATTGGACAATGAATCAGGCACTTTAATTTATACAGAATTTAATTGGCACCATTTTAAAACAATATAACCTTTCAGAAAATAACTTCCATGAGTTAGTTATTTTCTATAACCAAAATCACACGTGCACGTGCCACATATCCAAGTGCCAAATGTGTCACTAATGCCTTTAATCACAAACTCACTTCTATATCACTATATATTATAACAAATATACAAGAATGTTTGATTCAACATCCTTCCAACTGAAATTAGACCAGACACATAAATTATGTGGTAGAAACTGATTCTCTTTTCATTTTTTTTTTTTTTTGGTCTTTTTTTAGTCATACTAATAAATGAATCCAAATGGTTTAACTATTTTTTTTTTTATTGTCATGCTTTTCAAATAAGTTATAAAAGGTGATGTTGTGAAAAGAGTGTGGTGCATTTCTTCAAGGATTTAGAGGCAATTAGACTAAGGTAGTCTTTTATTTCTTGTTTGACTCTAATTTATTTTCTATTTTATCAATTGAAAAGAATATTTTTTTTCTCAATTATTATACAATATCTATTTCTTTTATTTTTCTGTTGTTGGTGCAATTCCAAGGGAGATCTATTTGTTATTATTGGTTTTATTTTTTTATTGAGCGTATTTTCCATAAAATAATTCTAAATATATATTTTGATCATATACACATTATGTGTTTATATAGAGTTTTTTCTATGCATTGCACGGATTTCATTAAAATTTACACATTAAAATTTCATTATGAATTTTACGTACTATACCAAAAAATTTACAGATTTTACATTTTTTCCAATTAATAATAAAAAATAAATATATCCCGCACAATGCGCAGATTAAAAGCTAGTAATACTAAAAGCAAAAGCAAGAGTACAAAGCACAATATATATATATAATGGATTTGGTCGAAATTTATATTGCATTGAGTCTTGATTTTCCTTCTTTGAGAAGTGTTTTTGGACTACAAGTTCATAAAATTTCCTTTACTTAGGACCACTCTTGTCATCTGATACCACTTTGGAACCTTTTTTTGTGTTCATAGGCCTTGCTGCCTTAACTTGATTATGCGCGCACCTTAGTTTTTTGGCTTGCGTTTTCTTTCTTATACCATATTCCGAAGATTTTTCTTCCATTAATTTGTTCCTACTTCCAATCAGCCCATCGTTAGCTAAAAAAAAAAATAGAACATTGTCAAATTTGGCGTGGAAAAGCTAGAAATCAATCATGACAGGAAAAAACCATTAGAAATTAATAAAGGGTGGGAAAATATAAATAAATAATAGAAAAATCCCATATATTTTGTAGCAACTATAGAATGCTATACTGGACCTCATTGACCTGTCAATTTGCCACAACCATCAATTCAAGAGTCTCTCGTCATTTTGATATCATTTAACAAGGCACCAATAGATAGGAAATATCCTTACTAATATTTAAGAAAATTAGAATTGATGCATATGCTTACTCACGTAATAAAATAAATCAGATTACCTGGACTGGATAGGACAGCTCGTGGACGTGGAACTGAGTTAACACTATCAATATGTCTGTTGTTCTTCAGTATTGTTCCTGAGAAGTAAGATATTCATCTAACATATTAAACATCGAATATCCATCTACATGAAATAGTACATTATCTAATCCTCTCCTTTTATTGACTTTTTTAGTAAAACTATGTATAGGAACTGAAAACAAAATGAACATATGTGTAAACTTAATTATAGATATATATGGACTGAAATTATACCTGTGGACTTTGAAATCAATTGTGTTGGGAAGTATGGGACACAAGCCTTTGTGATTCCAGCACTAGATGATGGGGAATTGATCTGACTCTCCTCTACGAAATATAATTTGATCAAGGTTTAAATTACTATATGACTAGTATATAAGCTTCATTGCACCACCCTAAGGAAATATTTTCACTACCAAGTCTGTTGTTTAAAAATGAAATTATCAATTTCAATAGTAAAAAATGCTGTTCTAAAGGAAAATTTTACATCACTAAACCTTATAAGCCAAACAAAAAGTATTTCACTAAAGATAATCCAAGTTTAGCTGGAGCAGGAGGTATCATTAGAGATGCAAATGGTCTTTAGATTATTGGTTTATCTCTTTATATTGGAAGATCAAAACTAGTATTGCTATAGGTTTATATCTTCATATTGGACAATTTGATCATATGGCCTGGAATAAAGGATACTGAATTAATTATCGAGCTGGAATCAGATTCCTTACTTTACTAGCATTAAATTGGCTTTTAGACCCCTCATTGCAACATCCTCCTTATCTAACTAGTTTATTAAATGATTGCAGGTACATGATCCAGAAGCAGTGGCGAGCCGTGCTTGGGCACATGTACTAATACACAAATGGTTGCACAGACAGACTAGCCGATAAAGGAGCAAGCAACAGGCAACAGCAACAAGAGATCCTCTATGATGCTTGCCCCACTTTTCTGTTTCCACCTACTTTTGGGATCAGGGTTTCTCATATGAGAGGAAACTAAGTTTATTTTGTTTGTGTGTTTTTATCTTTTGCTGGTATGTACCTATTTTGATAATGTGTAGCACAATTTGCTTCCTCTAATATTTTTTTAATATTTTAATATTATTAAAAAAAAAAAAAAATTGTGTTTTCTTTTTTCTTTTTGTCTCTTCAATTTCTTGATTAAGAATTTCGGGTTAATTGCACAAGTTCACCCTAACTATGAGGTACTTGCACTTTATATCTCAAACAATGAAAATTCGCAATCACTACTTCAATTGTAACAAAACTTGCAAATTGTACCATGTAAATTGATTATTAAATTAACAATTATGTGCAAATCACTTTATCATACATAAAAATGAATTTCCCATTTTACCTTTTCACCATTAAAATTTACTACACGGTTTACTTCCTGCTATCATATTCTTTCACGAACATGATTGGCGCGTTGGTGAAAGTGGCAATTTGATGCTATTGGACTACGTGGATTCTAGAGAAGTCATAAGTTTCTTTCGAAACCAGAAACTCAATGATCAATTGTTGGAGAAGTTGAAGATAAAAAGAGTTCTTATCTCTTGTTATTGTGGTCGACGATGTTGACGAGAAGCAAAACGAGAGCATAATGGGGAGATGAAGGGAGAGTAGTGGAGAAAAGAGAAGCTATAATATATACTAAAAATTAGGATATTCTATGAACTTTCCCCTCTACTCTCCTCTCCTCTCCCTCCTTCTCTTGTCGTTCCAAACATACCCTAAAGGTCAAAGAATGGCTCGACGAATGCCCTTCCTTTCCCCCCTTCCCCAATCAAACTCCATAAAATTATGACAATTTATAGTATATCTAGTTATCTGCTTACAATTACAACATAAAAATGTTATATTTTTATTTTTTAAAAAATAGAACCTCTAATCATGCGTTTAGTATCAATAATTGGAATGTTAACAGATGAGAAAAATATTAATTCACACCATCTACATTTTAAATCATTCAAAGTATAAACAATATTATCCACAGTTTGTGGATAATATTTTTCATAAATTTAAATATCAAAGACCTGATAGATATAATGGTGGGGAACAGCTACCTTGTATGAATAAGGAGTCCATAAGACTTAAAAACAGCATTGATCCATTATCATTTTTGGGAGAAAACTGATCATCATCTTCGTTTACCCTCACTTTTACACTTGGATACACTTCAAAATCCAAAAGCAAATTAATTAAGAAGGTTAGAAACTACCCCAAAAGACAAAAAGCTTATAGACAAAAAAGAAATCCTGAAAATGCAAGAAACAAAAACCCCACATACAAATACTCACTTTTGGGTCTTACACTTCAAAATCCAAAAGCAACGAAAGATTAATAATCCATATATGCGAATCACAAAGTCACAACAAAAATAATGGAAAGAATGTATTGAGTAACATGGAATCAGAATAAAACAAGGAAGAAGTGAATAAAATATACGGAGAAACGCTAATATGGTAAGCATATATATAGCTATACGATGGAACTCACTTGTGTGCTTTCTTCTTGTACCAAAATTCCAATGAACAACGAATTAGCAGTATCAGTATGTATAGCTGAAGAACAGTGTTAGAGTGGAACAGAAGTAACGACCACGTGAGAACTAATTGGCATTTTCATTTCTTGACTTGAAAACCAAGAAGAAAGGATTCTCAAGCTGACAATTAGCAGTGAGGGGCCCCCTGCAAGACGTAAGGCATACAATATGGGAAGTAGATTTTTTTTTGTGGACAGGTGGGTGTGGGCACTTCTGTGTTTCTTTGGCATCAAATTATATGGTCTTTTCTTAAAAGTGGGTAAAAAAAAATACTTATACCTACAAAAAAAAAGTAAGGTTTTATGTATAATTGTACTTAGAGAAAGTGATATATTGAATTATATATAATTTTTTAAGATATTTATTTTTGGATCGAAAACAAAAGCTCGAAAATTGCTTGGGTGAAGGTGAAGGAGACGGGTCGAAATGAGGACAAAAACAATGTTGACTCTTGACACTAGTGCATTAAGCAAGGCTCCTTATGGTTTGTGCATTGTGGTGGCCTTATTGCTGGCTAGTGATCATATGTTTTTTTGCTTAATTATTAGTTCATTACGTGGCCCTCTATGTCAACATATCTTTTCTTGATTATGACTTTTTTCAATATGTAATCCATGCATCCGCGGTTACAAGAATTTTTTCCAGGGATCATTAAAAAACTTGAATATATTAACATCACAAAAAATAAAATGCAAATACATAAAACAAAAAATACACCTATCATCTACTAGTTCTTTCATACATTAAAGAATCATCATGAGCATTACATAAACAAATGAAAAACAAAGAAATCCTTAAGGACGTGCTAAGGGCATAACTTCAATGAGTCAAAAATCTGCATATTTTTCTCATAAAAAGAAATTAAAGAGTGATCTTACCTTTTATTTTATTTTATTTTTTTAAAAAGCACTTATCTCATAAAACAAGTGTAGATGCCCACTTTTTTACCAAGCCACAACAAATAGAGAAACCCATGTTCGAATGATAGAATGATCTGCTGTGAGCCCAAAAGTAATGGGTAATTTGTGCGATCGTGAGAATAGCCCAAACCAAGCTAGACAATCTGCTGTAAGCCCAAGGGTTATTGGTTCAGTCCATGTAATTATGAAGAAAAGCCCAAAACAAAGGTTGGTAGCCATATCAAATATTAATTCTCTCTCCTAATAAGTGGGCCTGTTACTTTATCCCTAAAGGCGACGCATGAGATGAGGAGGTCTAAAGAAAATCCTCTAATCGAGAAAGGCATTGTTCACCATCTCCTTGAGCAACCAAATCACACATCTCCATAGCCGAGACACGCTAATAACCAGTTTGTGGAATTCTTCTACAAAGCAAACAAGAGGGTGCAAACAACGATAGATTCACAAAAAAGGGCTAATTTCAACAAGAAACAAAAAGGTGGTATGGTAGCAACAAAAATAGAGGTAACACAGTCACTAAAGCCCAAACCTATGGTGACTGTTACTAATCTTCATCAAAGACTAAGGAAATTCGGTTTGAAGATATTGGGATTATTTCCTTAAAAGTATTGAAGTTTGTTGCACAAGTGACATCATACATGTTGGGGGGTATGAACACAGGTAACTAGCAAACCTCAAATACCTTAAAGAAAACATCTATGGATCAACCTTTGTCATAGAGTCAACGCATTTAATGCTCACCAAACTCCATGTCAGCCCCTGAATCAGTCTGCCGTAATTGCTGGTTTAGTCTGCAGAAATAATTTATCTTATCCTTCAAAAAACATTGTCAGTTTGATGTTATCGAGGGAGCTAATAAGAAGCCTAATTAGTCAAGAGTTAAAAGGATGGCAAGGGTTCAAACCTTGGGCTTTAGGGATTATTTTTTACCACTATAAAAGGAGGAAAGGAGTCAGTATCAAGGATCCAATTTTTAGCCAAAAAACCCTAAGTCAAGCAGAAAAGAAAACATCCTTTTTTTTTCACAACAAACATTCTCTGTCAAAACTCAACCAAAACAGTTCATCCACTATGGCACCCACTACATCACCAATCACTACATAAAAACACCTTGATAACCTATTCCATGATCTATACAAGTTTTCATGAAATAATCCTTTCCCTTCACTAAATTCTCCTAAGTCTTTATTGATTTCTCTAAGTTCATTTTAACTTCATCATCTGACTATTTATTCTTTAGATCTTCACAATTATTGTCTACAGTAGTTCTCTTGATAAAGGTAGCAGAAGTGGCAAATCAGCAAAAGGTGTACCATCAGCCATCAGACAAATCTAAGGGCTTGGTTTGGAGTTTTGGACTCAACAACCCATCAAAGCAAGTTCAACCCACATTCAATCAATCACAAGGCGACACCTGGCTCCAGGGGATTTTTGAGCATCCACAACAAACAAGTAACCTATGCTTGCCCATAAAACAAAATGAAAATTTTTCTCATAAAAATTAAACAATTCGAAGATTGAGAGAAAATTGTGGGGTTTTTTTTAAGAGATTTTTGCTTCGATCTACCTTCCCAAGTCTCTCTGGAATTGTGTTTGCTTCATGGGGAAGTTGTAGAGAAAAATGCTTTCACTCACACAGAGCAACCAAAAAAAAAAATATTGAAGAAAACAAAGAAAGGTACACCTTATAGAGTATTTTTTTTTTTTTTTTTTTTTTTTTTTTTTTTTTTCACTTTAGTAGACTTCCTTATATGTATTTATTAAGAAAATCTTTCATATTTTGCCAAGGGTTCAACACATATAAAACAAAAATTAAGTAAAAAATAAAATAAGGAAATTACTTTTAAAGAAAAAAATACAAAATAAAAAAAACATTGCAATTTTCAATTACCGAGTCTCATGTGATGCATCAAGTACCAAGTGCGCCACAAAGCGCAACATTACACCACGTGCGCGTGTACGAGTAATAGAGCCACATGTCCATAGGTCCACTTTATTCATTTGAAGTGTTGGTGTTTGTGTTACCTTATAAACACCTTCAAGACTTTGTATGTTTGTAGGACAAGTATACAAACCTTCAACCCCTACTCTATATCACCATATAAGCAATAAATTTTTCAACAAGAGCTATAAGGCTCTAGCCATGTTGGCCATGGCTGCAGAGAGAGACATTAAAAAAAAAAATGCCTTTTTTCGAGGGTCAAAATCCTTGAAACAAGTAATAAAAGCCTTCGAAAAAGGTTGTTTCAACTGTCAAGATGGCCCTCAAAAGCCATCAATGGAAACACCGTCCAAAAAGATGTTTCGACAGCCTTTCCAACCCTCGAAGAAAGTATTTTATTTTTATTGAGGATCAAAACCCTCGATAAAAAGTGTTGGATTACATCACATATTACTTCTATCGAGGGTCATAACCCTTGAAATAAGTATTTTTATTTTTTTTAAATAAAAATCTTTATTGCCAAATAGGAACAATTGTATAGACAATGAGGAACTGTCACCTCCAGAATTTCGCCACCATTAATGAGGTTCTGCCGAGCACATGCATTTATATTCATGGTGTCACGGAAGTGAGGATGCAGAAGCTTGTGAATTGGATGAAGCACACTCAGCTCCCTGTTTGTTGCTATCACAAATGGCTCAATCACTGCGTGGGGATTTAATGTGTGAGCAATACAAAAGGCATTCAAAAACACATTTTTAAAAAATATCGACTAATAATATTTCCTAAGCTTTCTTTGACAGAGTTATACCAATGGCTAATGAGCTGATGGTAGCCAGAGTCATTTACAGCAGCATAAGCTTTTGCCAATTGCCAAAAAGAACCTTAATGACAACTATGATAACAAGAAGCTTCAGCCTGCTCTCACTTTTAGGATCTGTTACAATTATAACATAGAAATCTTAATGAAAACTATGATAATAGCAATAGACACTGAAATCATTCCAACTTTTTCAGTGAATCTAATTCTGATTTTTTCACTAAGAATTCATTAATGAATCTAATTCTCAAATTATTAGGAAGAACAAAAATATGTACATTAACTTTGGATGCAAGTTTTCATATCATATTTCAGTTGGCAGCTTCAGGTGATTTAGCTGTTTTATGCTTGCATCTGAAAGGGCCATTTTAGATATATGGAAATCCATAGAAGATATTTCATCTTACTTGCATCAACTACATGTCAACAACTACTATAGTTTCTAACAAAAATTAGTGGAACAGGAAGAACTTGTCCAGTTGAGAAGATGGATACTACCTGAGAATGCTGCACACCAACTCTAGCAGCAGCACAATTTGGTCCTCTGAAAACAATAGGGAGACTGATTTCTGACCAGCAAACATATAATTCAATTTTGAAGCAGAATTAATGATATGATCAATTTCCTGCAAAAATAATAAAATGAGTTAATATAGAAATATTAGAACAAGTGATACTAAATCATTAACCACACATATAATTCAATTTTGAACAGAATATAATGATCAATGTTGGATATATTATGTGTGGCCCATGAGGCCCAAATTAGTGAGGCCCATGTACTTATACCTAAAACTAGGTTTAGGTATAAGTACATGGGCCTACATAGATTTGGGCCTAATGGGCCACACATAATATATCCAACAATCAATTTCCTGCAAAAATAATAAAATGAGTTGATATAGAAATATTAGAACAAGTGATACTAAATCATTAACCACACTTTTGGCTAAATCAGAGATTAAGAGTGATCCACACCACTGTACTAAATTCAATGAGACAATACGTTAAAAAGCTAGCAGGCAAAATACCAATATGCAAATGAATCCATGGACAGAACCTAACCTAAGAAGAGAAGATTATTAAAATAAAATCAGACTCAACCTTTTTCAAATAAGTAGTAAGAACTGAGCAATGTCTCAGGTTTGCTATAATCAAAAGTCTAAATTGCTGTAAAGTCTTGCCCAGCATTCAATTTCCTATAAACATATCTAAATGAGAGTCAACAAAATTTGGGGGTTAAGGCTGCAAAAATCAAAAAGAAAGATAAGAGACTATTTATCAAAAAGCAGCGAGTGAGGCATTTTGACAAATACTCAATGTGCACATAAGAAATTGGTCATGACAAGGGCAGTGGGGGAACCTGATTTTTCACAATAAATTTACACACAATTCATTCTCAAGCCTTAAAGTTGAAAAATCCTAATTTAGTGTAGGACGAAAGCTAATGGAAATCTAGATTCTAAAATTTTATACAAGCTCTTCAAGCTTCATTCTTTCCAATCTAAAGAATTCCACAATCTGACTTTGACATTCCAACCTCAACACAGCAACACACATGAACACAGACAACAATACCCATTCAATCATATTGCCAAAGCACTAAGCCAATCGGAAACTAAAACTAATGGAAATCCAGATTCTAAAGCGTCATTTTCTGTTCTTTACTTCATCTCAGCAATTAAAAAACTGATTCTGAAAACAAAACAATAAATCAGACAACAATGTCTTATTAGATAAGCTGAGTTTCTAATTTTATAGCAGATGTTGACAGTAAATTCTAAACAACTAAATAGAAGAAGCATTGATTAGATAACTAATAAAAGTTTTTGTGTTATGACTTTGACAACTAAACAAATTCCCTGTCCCTTTTCCCTTGTGAGGGTAGAATTATAGTACAGAGCATTTAAACAAATTTCTTGTAATTTTGGGTAAGCACACATAAAAGACTCTTGTGAGTGTTAACAAGTCAATGCGTCAGAAATATTGAACAGCAATTAAACTGACTTAGCATTACGATCTATAGTTCAAAAGTGTTTTGGTTGTACAGTTCAATAGAAAGCAGCTGGGGCCACCAAATATTCTTTTTGATTCAATTTTTGTTTCTTCTATCGTGTCTAATATAGTATGACAATCATTGTAAGTGATTCAACTATAGAAACATTTGAAATTCCAAAAACATGTATGATTGCCTTCCCCACTGTAGCATGTAAAACAAATGTCAGATACACTAACCTCTTCTTCCAATTCTCGACAAACCAGTGTTGTTCGCCATCGCAGATGGACTTTGGATTGACTTACATTAGTGTAAATATGGTCACCAACATACAATATCTCATCTCCATGTAAATTTAAAGAATTCTCAACCATTTGAGCACTGCCTCCTGAATACACCCCCCTAGAAGAAAAGAAGATAGTAGAATGAATGCATGGGAATGTTGAATCATTTTGACAAAGTTAAGATCGAGATTAACAACATCAAATGATCACCACAAAACACATTCATATACTGATAAATAAAAATAAATAAAATAAAAAAAACACATTCATATAACTTGGCATGTATTTAAAGATCTCTCAGCATTCCTATAATGTTGGTTGAGAACAGAACTAGCGATTTTTTCTTCTTCTTTTTTACCAATTTAAGAAAATAGTCATTGAGCTAATTTAGCTTCACATGCATTGCTAAGAAATGCATGAGAGTTTGATGCTTTATGCTTGCTTAATAAAAAATTCAGGAGCAGGTTTCCTTATAAAGCCCTTTGTAATCAAGAGGACCAAGTTTTGCATCTATAGCTCCATCGTCCAATCTGTCAACCATCTGGAAGGAATGACACGACCTTAATAAAGCTCAACACATTGCTGTTTACACAAAGGAAACAGAAGTGACATACAATGAACAACCAAATCTCAACACCTTTTTTTCTTTCTTTCCTTAACAGCACATACTATATTATTTTATACGCAACGGAATTAACATCCGCCAAATGCCAATCTACTTTACTTAATGAGTGACCTATACATTTACCCTTTTTTAACAATTGTGAGACCCAAATGTCCCGGTCATTTGGTATCAGCTAGTCAACGATAAAGTTCATCCAAACAGGTCCTTAACCTTTATCTCTCTCTCTCTCAAAGAACTCCATCACTGTCCTCCACCTATTAACAACTGCACCCCCGTTTGGTTCCCATTCTCAAAAGCAATTATAATTCAAAATCTCCAACCAAACTATGCTAAAAGTCCTTAGCCACTAGGGTTTCACATCCACCAATTACAGAACCACAACTAGATAACAAAAACTAACCATTCCTACTAAACAAAGAAAAAAAAACAATAACAAAATGAAGCAGCATATTCTTTCTCAAATTCAAGAACACGCATATTGATATTAATCCAATTAAAGCAATACAAATAATAGGCATGCATTTATTCTCAGTTGTGAGCTTTCATGCGCAGCAAAGCACCAAAAAAAATGAAATTAGGGCATTTAATAGGCGGGCTAGAATGGAAGACAAACCTGAATGGCGTTTCCTTGAATCGGAGTAGCTTTTAGGTCTCTCTCTGATAGTTCAGTATTAACTTCTCCATTGTCGTTGTCTCTGTATTCCAAACCCTAATTCCAATCTCGCTCTCTTTTTTCAAAAATTGAGCTCCAATTCATGGCTTCCAGGTTAAGAAGAACAAAATTGGATGGTAATGGTGTCCGATTCCCAACCCTAATTAATTTGGGAATCCGAATCAGAGAGAGATTGGGGATTAGAAGGAAAGCAAATAATCTGAGGGAAATGCTATCTAATCTGAGAGAAAGCAAATATCTGGTTCGATTCTCTCAAGGGTTTTTTATTAGATATGATTGGGTATTTTCGTTTGAGCCTTTTATTTCTTTTACCTATTTTGAAGGATTTTAGGACCCTCGAAATAGGCTGACCACATCATTTTGGAGCTTAAGAAGAGATTTTAAATGATGCATGACTTTTTTTTTTTTTTTTTTTTTTTTAGAAAAAAATCTAGTAGGTATAAGTTTCTTAGGTACAATATAACAATGTTTTCTTGTCCAATGAAATTTAAATTTAATGCAACTATTTGTTTGAATTTAATTGGGGAACAATCAAAAGCTTTGTAGCTCAACTGATACTTCTTGATGTTTCAAACGGAGATATCTAGAATTTAAAATCCCACATCCCCCACTATTGAATTAAAAAAAAAAAAAAAAATAAATGGGGAACCTAAAGTACTACATATGAAATAATCTAAACAATCTAAAATAAAAAATCACATAAAATGCACAACCTACCAAGATAGATTTTCATCTATTGAGCCATTGGCTAAATTTTGGGACTTTAATTATTATTCCTACAAGACAATTAATAACTCAGATGTTTCTTCTATTAGCTTTTTAAAAAAAAATAAAAATAAAAAGAAAGATTTTATCAGTTTATAATTAGAATCTTTTTTTAGATTTTACTCGAATATTTTTTTTTTGAAAAAAAATTAACTTTTTTTTACTAATATTTGGGGCCTTCTTCCATTTGGGGGCCTTAACCGATGACCTTATTTGCCTATAGGCTAGAGGCTAGAGCCCTGAATAAGGTGGGGTCAATTTTGTAATGAAGCTGGAGGTGGGAACGTTATTTTTTCATGCTTATTCTGAAGGTTATATTAATGACCGTTAAAAGAGGTGAATTATATAATTCTTTTCTAAGGTTTATTTCAAGGGTTTTATTAGTGACAATTGAAATAAGTTAATTATATATTTCGCACCTATGGCTTACTGCACAAAATTGTATGCTATTGCGACCATTTTTAATGAACCCTCGAAATACATGTGTTGAAACAGGCCAAGTTTTTTGTAGAGAGAGAGAGAGAGAGAGAGTTACCAAGAAAGAAAAAGAGAGTAAATATCAAGATCTTTCTATTCTTTTTTCTTTTTTTGAGCTGGCATGTCATGTTAACTTTTTTCATAACTTTAATCAAATTGTTAGCCGCGTCAGCATTTTTTATCCAACACTTAACGGCAAAGACTATTTTGACACAAAGATAAAAGGTTGAATACCAATTTGACACAACTGAAAGATTAAAGACCATTTTAACACAAATGTCATGGATTGAGGACCAAATTGATAATTAAACCAAAAAATAATTAGCACTTATTGCAGCCAAAGTGCAATCAAAGTGGTTCTAAAAGTAGTGGTGATTAAGATGTTCTTGTTTTTTGTTTTGAAAAAAAAGCAAAAGATCTCAATAAATGACACAAAGGAGTTTTTCATTTATGGGATAAGATGACCATTTTATCATGAGACTATCTATTTTCTACTTCTCAACCTGTTACCCTAACAGTGTCAAATGGGTGAGTTTGGGTAGGTATTAAATGAGTGAGGCCTTTAAAACCAAATAACTCATTTAAACTCATTTAATAAAATAGATATTGCACAAACCCAATCCAACCCAACCCAATTATCTAAGCTAAAACCCAACCCACCCATTTACCTATTCATTTTATGCATATATATAATTAAAATGTCCTAAAACCTCTAAAATGACCCAAATACTCCTAAAATCTTGAAATTTACCAAAATACCCTTAAAGCCTATACTTCTATTCTTTTTTTCTCTTTTTTTTCCCTAGTTTGGACTTTTGTTAATGCCCAATAAGCAGCCCACTTAAACTCAACTTAATTGGATCTAATTGAGTTAGCACACATTTGTCCATTTATTAAATAAGTGAATTTGGTTGAACAATTAGTGAGTGGGTTTGGATAGACTAATGGGTTTGGGCTTTTTTTACCATCCCTACGGCCTAACACAAACAAAAATAAATAAATAAATAACTAACAAAGAGAAAGATCATATGGCCCATCTCATTGCTTAATAATGAAGGTATGAGGAAACAATCTTGTTGGAAACATCCGAGAATCCTATCACAAAATGCCAATCAAGCAGGAAAGACATCAATATTTAATGATTTGTATATCTGTCCACTAATTTAGTTGAACTTTCTTGAAATACTTTGCTGCACTTTGGGCTCAAAATTGACGGTGCTGATCCAAATCTTAATGGATAAGGCTAGATGGAAGGTCACACATGATAGGATGGACCCCAAATCTGCATGACAGGCAACCGTACTTGGATACACAATCATAAAAGGGAAAAAAAACAAAGCACGGAAATAAGTTTCTAATAGTCCAAAGGCTTTTCTCAGTGAAAGCTACTCCATCTTATGTTACCCACTACGCAATGTTTGTTGGAATTTGTGGCCAAGGAACAACAATAGCCCATGACATTTCTGTCCTATGCAATTTCTACTACAAAAATGTTTACAAATTAACATTATAAAAAATATAATTAATATCACATCGATGATATTATAAATAAAATTTTCAACTAATAATATATATTTATTTTTTTTTAATGTTCAAAAATTGATGTATCAACTTATAAGATGTAATAAATTCAGTAGTAAGTATAGTATTTGGAGTTCAACCTCCATGTATTTATCTAGAAAAATAAACAATAAAATTAGGTGTACAACACTTTTACGATAATGTTGAAGTGTCAAGTTGTAAATAGTAGACAATAAAATGGTATAAGTGATAAGTCCATATGAAAACCAATAAAAACTCAATACCTAAATAATGTTGTAAAAATATTGTAAAAACATTGTTGTTGTAGCAAAAATATAAAGAACAGAACAAATCTCCAAACTCGACTAGAATTCAACTTAATTTCATTGAGAACTTACCCTGAAAAACAGTTTGGACGTCTTATTAGAGCAAGACATATTTGTAGAAACAAAAAGAACTAAACAAGTATCCAATATGTTTATGCTTGCAGACCCGAATTAATATAAAAATATTAGAAATCAACTAACTTTTCCAGATTGGAACTTAAGTTCCATACCAGCATCCAACAGCCAAATTCCATGCAAAGGAAGTAATCCTTTAGTAATAATAAATAAATAAAAAGTAAATCTTTAGCAGACAAATTTTAAAGCAGTTTGAAGCAAGGAAAAATCTTTGGTCTCATTCTTGTTTTGGTCCCCTAGAGTAACATACATATTATTTGGTGTAATACACATATCATTTGGGACAACATGTTACCTCAAATGATATACATTTTATTTGAAACGGGACCAAAATAGGGATATAGGACCAAAGAAACCCCCATTACTCTGATTCAAAAGTTGAAGTTTCATTTTTATGGATAAACATGCAAGATAGAGAGACAACTAAAACTGCAAGCAGGAAGCAAATATTGTGATTCACATTGACTATGGCTCTAAATATTTGTACATCAGAAGAAACTGCAAGTCTGCAACTATAGTAGTAGTATGTATATGATTTAGCAAAAAAAAAAAAAAGTATGTATATGTAATGTGGGGGACACATATCTTTTCTCTTCACATTCCCCAATAAAATTTTCCCTTACTTTACTTTTTCTTCTCTCAATCATATCATATAAAGCTAATAATGTCAAAAAATTAGACCCACCCATCTTATAAAGCATTGCAAACTTCCACACCCGTCTCATCTCCTCAATCATCTGCACAAAAACGCATAATTCTCAATTATATATATAGCAATCATGCATACTTTGATAAGATGTAAAGCACAAGATTCAGGAATGGTAACATACGAGAGCAATCAAACTCAGCCTCCATGCTTACCACCTTTTTTCTTCAACGCTGATTTAACAAACAACAAACAAACAATAACAAAGCCAAAGGCTGCCAAACCTCCGACTGCAATGGCTACTGTCTTCTGCGTGTGTTGTTTCCCAGTCCCTACAAGAACCAAACATGTAACAATTACTAAAGCCTTGGATCTATATGCAACCCCAAGATTAAATGTAGAACTAAAAGCACCCACCTATCCCAATCACACATAAAGACCAATCTCTCTCTCTCCACCAAATAATAATTGATTTTTAATTTTCAGAATTATAAAAAATTAAATCCCAGAGGCCCTCTGAGAGGTTACCGACCTAACAAATTTCACAAATGTTGACTAACAAGGTAACATTACTTAATGTAATCTCCACTAACATCGTTATCATTTTTACTGTACATCAATCGGGATCTGTCATCTTTTATCATTATGAAATTTGTTGTGAATTTTGATTGAGATTTTAACTTACTTATATAAAAGAGAGGGAGCCCCTCGTGTCATTCATACAAGCAGATGATTGTTATTAGTTTTTATCAAATATGTATAACAAAAAATTTTGTCTCCCTAAGTTTACCTGATGATGGATATAAGCTGGGGACACCATTTGGGTAATAGCTATAGCTAATATAGCACTTGTGGAAATACACTTGGCTAGAGATAGAGTCACCACAATCAGCTTTAGCCCTCTCCAAAGCAATCTTCACACAATCCACACAATCATCACTTCCCAAATCACCCTCACACTGCCCCAACACATACACTGACTCATACATCCCTGTGTAAAACAAACCGCTCTTAACCCCACTCTCCACCAATTCAAAAGCTGTGTCCCTCTTTTGCTCAAACCCAGTTTCACTTGTTTGAGTTGATCCACACACCTTGTACAACAACTCAGTACTAGCAACTTGTTTGAACCCAACAATTTCATAACGCATGTAACACCCATTGAGTTGGATCCTAGCTGCTATAGCTTTGCCACAGAGCTTGTCAGCCATATCTTGGATCATGGTCACACAGCTGTGGCAGTTAGGGAGAGTTAGGTCCCCTCTGCATTGGTAAAGACCCAAAATGGCGTTTTGGCTTCCACCAGTGGTGGTTGTGTAGAAAGTTTTCTGTGAAGCTTGTGAAACAAGAGAAGACAAAAGGGTTTTGAGGTTTTGTGAGTAAATTGGGTCTGGGAATTTTTGGTCTGCACAGCCCTTGTAGACCAAGTTTGTGTTGTCTGCACCAATTATGGCATAGGGGAATAAGAACACAAAAATTGTGATTAAGGAAAACAGCAAAAGAGAAAAGTGAAAGAAAGATTTTGTGGGCAAACCCATTTGGAAAATTTTGAAAATTGTTTCTAAGTCATGGGTGGCTTGTGGAGGGTTCTTTTTTTTTTTAGGCTCAAATTAAGTCTGGAATAGGAGTTTCTAGAGATGGGTTTTTGTTAAAATCAAGGAATTTCAGAGTTGTTCAAAGTTTTGCTATATAGAGTGTGGGGATGGGGATTGGGGTGTACTTGGCTCCTTGGTGGGGTTGGAAACTTTTCGGGCAGGTTTTGTGGGTGGCTTTCTGTGCCTTTATGTTTTGTTTGCTAGCCAGCTCCACCTCCATAGTTGTATTAATATTAATGGAGAAGATCATTAATGACATTTGACAAGTATTTAAAGATATAATTTTTTATTTTTAATATTTCTATCCAAAAAGAAATTATTTTATTTTCAATATATATCGAAAGTGAGAAAATTATAGTTTAAAATATTAACTATAGTCAGATTATGATGGTGTGTGATGATAAAAGCGCATATGATCTGATTTTATTCTATTGCAGAGTTGGACAAAGAAGTACAGTGAGTATTATGAGTTTTGACCAAGATTTTAAAGGTGGCGTTTGACTGGGAAGAGAAATGAGTTGGGTCGTAGTAGTCTTGCTCTCCAATTAACCTCTTATCACACATGGTTAAGAAATGTAGCATATTACACTTTTCCACGTGGTTAAGAAATGGAAAAACATGGTTAAGAAAAGAAGGAAACTTTTCACCCTAAAGTTTCCCAATCTGTAATGTTCCTAAAACTATTAATTGCCCCATTTGTATTTAAATTTCAGAGAGTTGTATTAATATGTCTCTAAAAAAAATTAAGAGTAATATTAGACGAAAATTGTAGATTTTTTTGCAACAAATGACTCAATTTTTATCTCATTTAACATTCAATTTAGAGTGATTATTCAGTTGACTAAAACTACAAATAAACTAGTCGCATACCCGCGCGATGTGTGGTATATTTTATTAATTTGTTATTTTATTTTAATTTGTATAAGCTTAATGTTGTTGCAAATTATACAACAATTCCATATATAATTCAACTCTTGTCAATTTCTTTCACAGTTTGACTGTAATTTGTCATGGGGTTTTCTTTGGCCCAAGTAAGATTGATTCAAAAAGTTATTTCAATATAAATTTGAGAACCTCGTAAGTGAATAAAATATCTTAATAATTTGGATAACCAAAATTTCACATGTAAATAAAAGATCTTAATAATAATATATAAGTGGACATATATATCAATTAGTGCATGTTGATTTTTTCTCATTCAAGGTAACAACTTTTCTAACTTCATGCCTCTGGCATTGTCATAGGTCTGTATGAATCATCTCAGCCCTTCAAATGTACCACTAAACACCACAACTTCACAACTATACTACACCTGTGATGTTTTGAACTGATTCACACGAACCACACACGCTGTAGGCATATAGTTTATGAAATTCTGTAACAAATTTGATAGGGACCTGGAAAAATAAAAAAGAAACATAAAAAATAATGTAACATGGAAAGTGGAAACCCATCACTACATTTTTGCAATGACTATTATTTGGAAAAACAGCTTGTCCCTTGCCTGAGAAAATCCTTTATGTTAAATTTTTCCTTATCTTCCAATATAGAAACTATTGGCTATTTTGGATCCAAAAGATCATACACATACCAAAACATTTTTATCCTTCAAGTCAGAAATATACTAAAATTCAAAACTAAATTAATACATGGAAAATAAAATTAGAATTTATTCAGTATAAACAAGATAAAAAACACAAATAACTGGTTTTCAATATATTTCAAAACAATCATTTATGATACAGCATATTGAACTCAACTTTTTTTTTTTTTTTTTTTTTTTTTTTTTTTTTTTTTTTTAATTTTGAAAATTATCTATGCTTAATTATATACAAAATTTTGCAACAATTTCCCTTCTGATGTACAAAATCAAAAAGTATGTTAGAATATTGTCTTCAATTTTGTTACGAAACCTAGTTTTGATAATATTCATGATTGAAAATGTATGTTCCGTATTTATAATAGAAATTGGAAGACTACGTACAATTACAGCCACTCTATAAAAAAAAAATGGGTAAGTTATTGATTTTCTAATCCTTAAGTGATTATCCTTTAATTGTACAAATAGTTTGATTACTCCAAAAAATTGTTATGGCAAAACTGATGGATATAGTTTCTGAATAATTAATTAATTTTAGTTAAACATAAAATGTTGACGGAGCGGGAAAAGTGCTTATATTGAAAAGTTACCATGGCTCACAAATGGTTTATTTTAAAAACATATAACAAACTACTATTGAGATACATGTTATTGATGTGTCTTTTGTCAAAGCAAGAAAACAAACTACTATTGAGATACATGTTATGTTGTTGATGTGTCTTTTGTCAAAGCAAAAAAGAAATGAGAAGTCTATGTAACATTTTAATCTAAATGTGAGACTTAGCAATCGCCCTATATTAAAAATGCAATTTCCATTTACTCCCTAAAAAGCATGATGGTGGGAGACTAGGAACTCTGCGATTATAGGGAGAGGACGAGAAGTCAGTCACTGGTGGTAGGATACCGGTTATCAC
Organism: Fagus sylvatica; assembly: GCA_907173295.1. Taxonomy (NCBI): domain Eukaryota; kingdom Viridiplantae; phylum Streptophyta; class Magnoliopsida; order Fagales; family Fagaceae; genus Fagus; species Fagus sylvatica. Next base: position 23,137,624 of record OU015763.1, read on the forward strand.
GGGGACATGAGATCGCTAGCATGTTATGTATAAATAATTTATTGATCTATATGCCCAAATTCATTGTGATTGCATGTGTTTTCTTGATATGTGTGTATAGTTTGACATGTTAACAAAAGAAAAAAAAAAAAAAAAAAAAACAATCCTTTTGGTGGAATTAAATAACACATAGTAGTATTCACATCTCCGATCAAGTTAATTATATAATACTCTCAAAATGTGGTACTCTCCCATCTCACATGAATGGTGAGACTGAGACCCACTATTCATGTGAGAGATAATTATAAAATATTTCAAGAATACATTAATGATGTGCTTCCTCTCTTACAGATAAATATAGGCCTGTTTGGTACGTGTTTTCGTTTTCTGTTTTAATTTCGTGACTTTTTTTAATATTCAAGTTGGAACTTTAATCTTGATTTAAATTCAAGATTGTAAAAAAAATTCTGTTTGGTACATAGTTTTGGTTTCACAACTAAAATTACAATTTAAAAAAAAAAAAAATTATGTTTGGTACATAATTTTGGTTTTTTAACTTGGTTGCATCTATAATAATTGTAGAGGATTTGCACCCATCTTATATACTAAACAGAAAATCTTTTAACACAAAGCACTTGCTCTGCCTCTCTCTCTTCACTGACGAACACAAACCCTCCCTCTCCCTCTTCACCTTTTTGGCCGACGCAAATAGAGGAGATAGGAAGCCAACGGCGCAACTCAGGAGCCCAATAGCGCAACTCAGACTCAAAAAACCTCTCTCTCCCTCTTCACCCCTTTGGCCGACGCAGATAGAGGAGGCAGGAGGCCAACGACGCAACTTAGACTGTACCGACAGCGCAACCTCCACTCTACTAGCGCAACCCCACTATTATTGGGCAAGAAACAACCCCCACTATATCGGCACAACCCCCATTGTTCTCTATTTCAAGGTTTATGTTTTAATTTTATTTTCTTTTCAAGATCTGACCATGCTATTGCTATTTCGGTCATGCTTTAATTTTCTTTTCTTTTCTAAACTGTTATGGGCTTACATTTGGGAAATTTCTCTTCTGGTAATTAGGGAGTAAAATCTGATGCATTATTTGCTGAGGCCTCTCCTTTCTTGTGGGCACTACAGTTGGCTAAGAATACAGGTATACAGCAAATTATTGTGGAGGGAGATGCAAAATTAGTAGTTGAAACTTTATTGAATAATGCTAATGATGTTAGCTGGGTCATTGTTGCAAAAATATTGTAATATAGTATGCTCTGTTAGTGTCATGTTCAACAAGCTTAAGTGTGTTTTGTCTCTGTTAAGTGTGTTTTGTAGTGTGCTCTGTTAGTGTCATGCTCTGTTAAGTGTAATGTGCTTTGTTAGTGTAATGTAATGTGCTCTGTTAGTGTCATGCTCTGTCATGGATTGCCAATTAAAGTGCGCCACATAACCAAAGAATATAAAAAATAAAAAAAAAATAAATAAATAAAATGAGGGACTGTGTAACAAACTGATTCACTTGGTACTTGATAACTTGCAGAAGCATGATAGGAAGAAGACCAAAAAAGTTGAAATAAGCCAGCAAAAGTCCAAGTTCTCTTATTGAGTTTGATGTCCACTGCTATAAAAAGTATCATGTATGAACTAGGAAGTTTCAGTTTATTGTTTTGTCGTATTTTCTATGTCTAAGATTTTTGGTATAAATATGTACTAGCGAGCTTCCACAAGACTCTCTGACAAGAGTTGTGTTATCAATAATTTTCTATAATTTCTTTGTTCCTTCTTTGTGAATTTAAAATTCTTGATGGATGTTAGGATTATGTTAATCAGTTGTAAAAGTTGGCAACGACTTTCAGAGGTAAAACAAAAAGTCATTGCTCACTCTTATGAGTTATGATCATGTGAGGGTGAAACTCTGCTTAGAATCTGGAGAACTAGAAAATAAATGAATTGCATATTAGCAAAAACAAAACAAGGGCAACATCTTGTTCACTCAAACAAAGATGGCAAAGACATATAAGTATAAGAACAATAATATAACAGTGGTTGGTACTTTTGTGCTAGTTATTTGTGTGCTTCCAAATGATAGAAGACCTGTAGAGAGGGATAACAGTGGTTGGTACTTTAGACGCATCCATTAGCATAAATGAAAATAGGGCATTTTCCTTTGATGACTTTATGTATTTACTTGTTTTATCATCATGGTTTATCATGTATTTATTTCATTTTAACTATTACTTGTTTCATTCTTAATAGATGTCACACTCAAGTAATAATTACAGTGCTGGTACTGGCCTAAAATATGTAAATAAGAGATGTTGTTGTGGACAAAAAGCCATCGTCAAAATATCTGAATCTGCGAATAACAAGAATAAGTTGTACTACACTTGTGTTGATGGATGCTATGGGTGGATTGGATGGTGTGTGCCAACAATGAGCAATATATGTCAGCATCAGTGGGTGAATCATCTAACTCTGTCTTACTAGAATTGCATGAATTGCGAGCTGAGTTAAGGACATTCCAAATCATGTTCCAACCCATTGTAGACTATGTCGGATTGCTCAAGAGGTTGATCCTTGTTGGACTTGTAGTCCTCTTGTGCATTACACTGTTATTTTTATTTTTCCTCTAAATGTACGTTTATAATTTAATTTCATGCATTTAAGAAGAACTTTTAGTCCTTGTAGTCCTCTTGGTAAACATGAAACTTTTGTGATTCAAATAGTTTCTGTTGATCTTAGATATTGTATAAATTCATAATTTAATTTCATGCATTTAGCCAAATGAATATTCCAAAAATAAGTTCATTACATCCCTTTCTCCTAAAATATTATAAACATCACTTGAGCACCTACTTAGCTTTACAACAATTACTTGACTACTTCATAACTTCCAATCAATGAACCATAAGCAAGCACAAATGGACCAAGCAGTGCTACTACTTCCATATATATCTCAGAAGCTTTCTATTAGATTGAAAAGTTCACAAAATAAGTAAGCACAATAGGATGCCAAATACATTATGTCCACAAAATATAAGTTCACAAAATAAGTTTGGGGATTTAGCAAGATGGTTAAGTTCAATGACCCACCCACATAGCCGTGGTGATTGCATCCCGCAAATTTCTCATTTCCCCTTGTGCGGTTTCACTCACAGCTTCTACTTGTCTTAGCCTCCAATCATTCAGATCTTGTGGTCAATGAATATCACCATCGTCATTTGTTGGAATGTCTTTGTTTTGCCACTCTAAAAATAGTTGGTCATTCCGCTGATGTAAACGTATGAAATTGTGAATTATACAACATGCGGTGACTATCATCATTTGCCTAGCAACAGAATAATTAGGCATATGATAAAATATGGAAAACCTTGCTTTCAACACCCCAAATGTTCTTTCAACTACCATACGCAAAGAAGAATGCCGGTAGTTAAAAAGTTCAACAGCACTTTTGGGTTGGCGGTGTCTTCCCCTATATTCTTGTGCATGGTATCGAACTGATTTGTGTGGTGGCATAAAACATCCACCCAGGGGATATACAGAGTCCACAAGGTAATATCATGGTTTTAAAAACCGGATCGTGAAGAGAACCGGAAATGAGAGTGATTCCTGTATCACTGGTCGGACCGGTAGTCGAACCGGTGACGTCATAAATAATTTAATTAATAATTTTAAAATTATATAAATAATTAAATAAATACCTAAACAATTTGTAACTAATAATATTAGGTTAACAAATTTTAAAACACTTTATATGAGTTTCCACATTGTATATTTTCATTATTTTGCGAAAAAAAAAAATCAAAACTAAGCAAAATATAACTATGTAAGTATGTAACTAAACATATTAACATTACAAAACAATGATCCTTAAACCATATGAATAATAATCCTTTAATTAAATCAAATAAGTTTTAAATTCCATTACATTCAAACAACAAAGAACGTTCATTTGATAACATTAACATTTTTTTTTTTTGTTGCTAAATTGATAACATTAACATCACAAGAAATGAAAAAACACTTTATATTTGTTTCAAAGTTTCCACCTCTACGGCATGGATTAATGTTATAAGTTTCCAAGTTGCTTGTAACAAAACCCACAAAAAAGAAATGAAAGAAGAAAAGAAAAAGAAACCGTGACAAAACCAAAGTTTTGAAAACTGTTCCGGTGATCATTTCGGTTTGGTCATTGGAATGGAATATTTTCATACCACTGTATGTCGGTGTACCGTTTTGGGATTGCCGTGATATATATATATATAAGTCTTGTTTATTAGGAATTGGATATCTTATCCATTCCAAGACTTTATTTAATGGCTTATAATTTATTACAAGTCTAGGGGCTTTCAGCACCAATTCTTGGTGTCTGCAGATAAACTTTATGAATGGAATATTGATGGACTTTCTGAACAGGAAGTTCTTAATAAACTTAGTCATCTAACCTTCTGAGGATGCTGAAGATTTTGCTGGAGATTTTCCTTTGCCACTGGCAAAGGCAGAGGCTGTTTGGAAAAGTTTAATTTTTGGAGAGGAGACTACTAAACCACTATGTTTAATAGTTTCTAGAAACGTGTACGATCTGGATTTGCCAAAATCCACTTTTGAGATTTTAATACTACTCATAAAATAAGTATAATCTTTAAAATAGATAACACAAAAATTATTTAAATTGATATCTATGGATGAAATTCACAATTTTAGTTTGTCCTACCTAATAATGATAATGATAATAATAATACTAATAATGATATAAATATAATGATAATTTTTCTGTTTTTTTTCTTTGCTGGAAAAAGAATAATAAACAAAAGATGAGAGGAATAATATTATTATGGTTCAAAACTAAACTAAACTAAATGAACTCATCACAAATTTAAAAATCTTTTATTTTTTCTCATCATTTTATCTCCTTCACCAACCATATAAATATATTTTTTTCTTGCCAAATGTATCTCTTATGGTCCTCCCTCACTATTTATTATTTTTCTTTACTTCATTCTTCATTTTCTTATTTTTCTGTTTTTTTTCAAATTTGATATGAATGAATATGTATGTGGATTTGCTGGAAAAAGAGTAGTATATTCAAGAAAAGAAGTTGTTTTGAAAACTCACAATTTAATGTAAAGAAACTAAAATCTAAAAAGAGGGCTTTGTTCCTCAAATTTACTAAGATTAACTAATTCAATTTAAATCCAGGAATTACACAATTGGGGGTTTCAATCCCATCTATTTCATTTTTAATAAAACTAAATTAGAAATAATTGGTTTGATTTAAACACATAGTAAATAACTTTGGAAAAACCTAAAATCAACACTTTTAAAAGTCATATTCAAAACTAAACTAAACTAAAGTTTGAACTCATCACAAATTTAAAAATCTTTTATTTTTTCTCATTCGGGTTCCCCCTTAGCCCAAGCATTAGCCAACCATTCAAGAAATACAAAAACAAACTAAAGAAATAAAATCCTTAGAGAAAAAACGAAGAACAATAAGCTAAATTAATGGAAGCGGCTGCTGTCCATCACATCAAAAAAATATCTCATCGGAAGGAAAGGCCTTGCTGAGCTCGCTGGCGTCCTGGGCTTGCTGGGCCTGCTGCGTGCTGGCTGGGCTTGCTGGCTGCGATGGCTGGGCTGCTGGCTGCGGGCTTTTTTCTTGCCAATATTTTTTTTTGTTTCTCTTTTGTTTCTAGCTGGTCTGCTGCTACCCTTTATCTCTCCAATACTCCTCCGGTCCTCCCTGGCATGTGGGCCTATTTATTCTTGTTATTTTTCTTTACATAAAATTTCTTTATAAAATTCATAATGTAGATAAAATAAATAATTTTTTACAACGTAGTGAAATAAAAGAAATGTAATATTTTACAACTAAAAATTCAAACTTCACGTTAGAAAATGGGCTTAATAACATATTTCTGACTTATCACCAACCATCACATCAATATCTCATCAAACTTTTTTCTTTCCAATATCTATCTTCTCCAATACTCCTCCCTCACTATTTATCATTTTTCTTTACTTCATTCTTCTATGTTCTTCAAAAATCAGTACTCTCAAGTCTCACCGCAACTCCCCACGCAACTTCCTAGTCCTCACCATTTTTTTGCCTTCCTTCAGATAAGTTACAGCTCATCTTTCGCATCATCTCTCTCCAGTCTCTATTGTATCTCTAGTCTCATCATTTTTTTTTTTTTTTTGAAAGATGAACATTTCATTAACTGAAAAAAACTTTTGATGTGTTACATCATCTTGAATAGCATGCAAAATGAAAGTTGGAGCATCCTCCATCCATATCTCCATTTGTCTAGAAGAGAGTGCTTTTTTAGCTAATCCATGAGCAACCATATTTGCTTCACGTGGAATTGCAGATAGTTTCCATTGCTCCAGCTGGTACAGCAAGTTTCGCGCCTCAGTTACTCGATTTCCCAGCCAAGACATGTTGTGCTCCTTGCTCTGAAGTGCTTGGATGATGCTCACCGAATCTCCTTCTACAATTAACTTCGTAAGACCACTATCAATTGCCAATTGTAGACCATGAATGACTGCATTTAACTCAGCTGCTAAAAGGTCTGTGATGTGAGGATCACAAGTCATTAAGGTGGCCATTGGGAGGCCATCACTGTTGCGGATAATGACACCGGTTCCTGCTGTTTCCGAACTCCGTGAGAGGGATCCATCAAAGTTCAGCTTGTAAATGGAGCAGTCAAGGGGTCTCCATCTGACTTTGTTTTCTCTTTGGCTTTGATTAATGGTGGGCCTGTTCTATGCATGTTGATACTCAGTCAATGTCATTTGTGCTGCTGCGTGGACGACCTTAGCAGTGGTTTTCCAACCTTCAAAAACTTTTTTGTTGCGGTACTTCCAAATGTGCCAGCAGAATACCCAAAATTCTTCAATCATCCCATACTCCTCGTGGTCCAGGATTGTCCACATTGCTTCGTCAAAATCCCGATATTGGGCTAGTTCAGTGATCATCAGATTACTTTCCTCCCAGTAGCTCCTAATCTCATCACACTCCCACAAAGCGTGGTTAAGAGTCTCAGACTGCAATCCACATTGAGGGCACCACGGATTGTCAATAATTTTTCTTTTCTCCAGATTTGCCATGGTTGGGAGGGCATTATGTAGTACTCTCCAAGCAAACACCTTAATATTGTTCGGCATTGCTACACTCCACAGTGACCTCCATAATTTTCTCTTCACATTACCATTTGAGCTCTCTCCTTCTTTCATTTGTTCCGCCTCCGCAAGCACTCTATATGCACTACTGACCGTGTATCCACCATGAGGAGTTGCTCCCCATATCAATTTGTCCTCTGGGCAGTGTGGGCTAATGGGAATGGATAAAATGTTCTTTACGTCCTCAGGAAGGAAAAGGCTCTCTACCTGGTTTACCCTCCACCTTTTTAGATTATGATCAATGAGTGAATGGATCGCTTCAGGCACTTCGTACAAGGGTCGTGGGGTTGTCAGCTTATAGGTGGATCGATTTGGTAGCCACTTGTCCCGCCAAATATGTATTTTTTGTCCGTTCCCTACATGCCATCTTAGTCCTTTTGTAGAGGCCCGTTTTTTCTCAGTCCACCGTGGATCAAACCCCACACTTCGGTGGTCCACCAGGACCCAAAGCCCAATAACACCAGTGATCCACGGTAGACAACACATGAGGAGAAATGGCCCAAGAAAGGCCATCCATCGGACCCAAGTATCAAGTCAGCTGATAAAGGCCCAGCCCACTTACTCTTTAAACACAAGTCCAGCCCATTACTCCACAAACCTCAGTCTGCCGCACAAAGAAGCAGCCTGGAACATTTGAAAAGGAGAGGGAAAAGTGGCTTTCAAGCACCATTTTCCCTCCCACTTGGCACGATGCTCAAGGCATTGAAGAGGAAACATTTCCAAAGCAAAGATCAAGTTTCCAAAGCAGCAATAATCATGACAAGAGCTGATTTTCTGCATTAACCCACAACATGAGCAATGTGGTTCCAGAAAACATGGTCCACGGCAGCCCAGAAAAGAGAAAGGAACTGGTCCTTCACGCCACCCAGTGGTCCACCGCGGATTACCCAGCGGTTCACAACCAAACCCAGCCACAAAAACAGTCTGCGGTGGCGCCAGCCGTAATGGGTGATGAAGGGGATGACGACGAGGATGATGCAAGGTCTGAAAAGACCAAGAAATCTTCCAAGGCAGCCCAAAATCAGTATCAACTGAAACCAGCAATGATGAAACACCTGCTGGTCACTTTCTTTACCCACTGGTCGCGGTGGACTGCATTACAGACTGGTCCACGGCAGCACCAACTGAAACAAAGAAATCACAACCAAGGCTGCCATGGCCACCACCACTCGAGAGCAATGACCACCCCAGCCCAGCACTCCGGTGGTCCTTGCTCCTCCACATCACAGAACTTAGGAAGCACGGTTTGGAGGTAGGGGAATCAATTTACTCAAATTATACTTGATCTGCCGCAACAAAAAGGGTATGAATTTGCTGGGAAATGATGCCCAAAAATGGTAAGATTGAGTATAATTAATGCAAAACGTATATGGGTCAAGTCACCATAATTATTTCAGGTCATTACCGAGCATTAAATGCTCGTCACTTCCTCCCTCATAAATGGCCTGAAAATCGCCGCCCACCGCAGATCAAATCAGATCTACGGCGGATCAAAACCATCAGCTCAGCCCCAAAACATAAAACCTTGTCAAATCTCAACCCTTCTATCCCTTTTGGTTAAGCAATAATCCTCATGATGAGGAGGATAACAAGCAAGACCATTGGATACAAACACCATTATAAATAGGGGTGGGAAGAAGGAATAGGGGTTGGTTGGCTGGTCTGAGAATCCACACACTGAACTCTCTCCATTAGAGCTGTCTTCAAAGCTCCAGAAATACACTTAGCCAACACCAGTCCACGGGACACTTCCCGTAGGTCCACGGTGGACTAAAAAGCACTCTTTTAGTCTGCCACAACAGAAAACTCTCATCAAACACTTAACCAAATACCAAGTACTGACTCATGTACGTTATTGCACAGTAAATGATTCTCTTCCTACTCCAAATTACCTAAGTTCTGTGATTTGCTCTGATTTGTTATGCTTCTTTGCTCTGATCCTGCCTTTCTTACAAGTTATGGAGAAAATCAAGTGTTTTGTGCTCAGTACCCTAGTCCACGGGACTGACTTTTGATTTTTATGGCTTACCTTGCACTTTGTATTTTCTGCCATTGATTATTGCTTCTTGAAAAGGCTGAGTTCATTGTATTAAATCTCAGCCTATGAGATTGATTTTCTTTATCATGCGTGAGTTTGTAATACATTTCTCAAGTGTTATTAACATCATGTTGTAATTGCTGAATGTTCTGGTCTGGTGGAAGTAATTAGCTCATTTTGATCTGCGGCATTGGCTACACTAGTCCACCGTAACCCTTGTACGAGCATTGCATCACGGTGGATCAGAGAGTGTTAGAGGGAAATGCACCATCAGCCTCTGAGTGGTCTACCGCACTTGGAGTAGAGTTTTGGGCTCAACATCCCCCACACACAAATCCGGCCCGTATTCACCCTTCTCGCGGATTGGTACGTGGCCTATACGGTGCTGAAATTTTTGGCATCCACACCTTTTTCTAACACATGTCTAGCCCCTGCAATACTTCTCCATGCATATGAGGCACCTGGTTTGACTTGGGCAGTCATAAACTCTCCACTTGGAAAATAACGTGCCTTTAGGACCCGATATGCTAGCGAATTGGGATCCTGGATCATACGCCATCCCATTTTGGCAAGTGGTTAAACCATATTAGATTTCTGAATCCCAAACCACCTCTTTCCTTACGGTCACAAAGTGTCTTCCACTTAATCCAATGTATGCCTCTATCATTTTCCTGGGTCCCCCACCAGAATCCAGCCACTATCGAGTTAAGCTCCTTACACAGTGACACCGGTAACTTGAAAACCCCCATAGCATACGTTGGGATGGCCTGAGCTATAGCCTTAATGAGCACTTCCTTTCCCGCCTTGCTTAACATCTTCTCCTTCCACCCTTGTAATTTTTTCCAAACACGGGCCTTTATAGTTGAGAACACTTGTCTCTTAGTACGACCAATTAGGGATGGGAGTCCTAAGTACTTCTCGTGTTGACAACTGACTTGTACTCCCAACAACGCTTTTATGCGTTCCTGGAGGGCATGTGTTGTATTTTTGCTGAAATAAATATTTGTTTTCTCCCTGTTCACCTGTTGGCCCGAGGTTAATTCATAGATATGCAGCAACTCTTGTATTTTGGAACATGCAGCTTCCGTAGCTTGACAAAAAAGAATACTATCATCTGCAAAGAAAAGGTGTGAGATTTCTGGGGCTTGTCTTGCAATCCGAATGCCATAGATTTTTTGATCCCGTTGTGCCTGTCGAATTAGTGCTGAAAAGCCTTCTACACATAAAAGAAAAAGATAAGGTGATAGAGGATCCCCTTGACGGAGTCCTCTAGATGGTTGAATGTAGCATTTTGGTTCTCCATTAATTAGAACTAAAGAAGATACTGTGGAGATGCACTCCATGATAAGTTTAATCCAGGTTTCATTAAAGCCCATTTTGTGCATCATGGCTTCTATAAAGGACCACTCAACTCGATCATAAGCCTTGCTCATATCAAGTTTAAGGGCCATTTTTCCTTCTTTTCCTCTAGTTTTTCTCTTTAGTGAATGCATCACCTCAAAAGCCACTAGAACATTGTCTGTAATCATACGCCCAGGAACAAAAGCACTTTGTGTTTCATGGATGATATGTGGAAGAATGATTTTTAATCTATTGGCAAGAACTTTGGACACTAGCTTATAAATAACATTGCACAGACTGATGGGTCGATAATCTGTAATTTTTTCTGGATGGCTTGTTTTTGGAATGAGTGCAATATATGTGTAATTTATTTTTTTCAACATGTGACCAGAGTTTAATGTGTTTAACACAGTAGAAATAACTCTATCACCTACTATGTGCCAATAACGTTGGTAAAAGAAAGCAGGCATACCGTCCGGACCTGGCGATTTGGTGGGGTACATTTGGTGTAGAGCTTGTGTCACCTCCTCAGCTTGGAAAGTCTGTGATAGTTGAGTATTCATGTCTGCTGTAACTGTCGTCTCAACCACATCTAAAATAGACCCAAAATTTGGAGGATTTGAACTTGTAAAAATATTAGTGAAATAGCTCTCCACTATCGTTTCAATCTCCCCTGCCTCCATTTTCCATAGGCCATGTTCATCCTGGAGACCACTCACTTGATTTTTCCTTTTACGTTGACTAGCTTTGTTGTGGAAGAATTTTGTATTTTTGTTCCCTTCTTGCAACCAACGGATTTTTGATCGTTGTTTCCACATGATTTCCTCCCTTGCAAGTAGTTCGGTCAACTTGGCTCTACAAGATTGGATTGATACCCAGTCTTGGTTCCCTGCTCTATCTCCTTCAAGGTGTTGTAGTTCTTCAATAAGCTTTTAGATTTCTCGTTGTGCTCTTCGGAACACATTTTTTTCCCATCCACGCAACTTTTCTTTGCATGATTTTAAAGCTTCAGTGGTTTCAAACATTGCACTCCCACTTACCTCCCTGTTCCAGGCTGCACGGATAACATCCTCACATGATTCATGACGTGCCTATGCTTGTTCAAATCGGAACACCCTCTTCTTGTAAGGTGTGACTTTATTGTGATGCCACTCGAGAGTTATTGGTCGGTGATCCTAGGCGGCAGCTATTAGGTGCTTGACCATAGCATTGGGATAAAGCTCCATCCACTCATTTGAAGCCACAGCCCTGTCGAGACGTTCACGGATATTTTCAGTTCCCTGTCTACGATTATCCCATGTAAACCATGGGCCACGATATCCTAAATCTCGCAGTTGGCATTGATCTAAAATATCTCGAAAATCTTGCATCTGGCTTTCTCTCTTCTCAGCCTTTCCAAATTTCTCTGAGCCTACCAAAATTTCATTAAAGTCACCGATGACTATCCATGGCAGAATATTTTGGTCACCAAGTCTGTGTAATAGTTGCCAACTTGCCTTCCTTTTCTCTTTCTTTGGTGCTCCATAAAACCCCGTAATTCTCCAAAGGACTTGCCGTTTGTCATCTCGAAACACTGCATTTATATGGCTTATCGAGTAATTTTTAATCTCAATATCATCACTGGCATTCCATAGCATGGCTAAGCCTCCTTTTCTTCTCCTACTTGGGACCACAAAAGCATAAGTGAAACCAATACGTCGTCTAACTTGATCAATCTCATTTTCTTTCATCCTTGTTTCCATAAGGAATAGGATGGTGGGCTTATTCTCCTTCACAAGATCGTGAAGGTTTTTTACTATCCAGGGGTTCCCAAGTCCCTGGCAGTTCCAACTTAAGATACTCATTGCTGTCGGCAGGGCTGGTTCACAGCCTCCACCGTTGGATTTAAAAATTGATTCTCACTAAAAACCTCAATCACTGCTTTATGTTTTTTTTCCACGTGGTTCATTGGGTCCCCGTTTGCCACTTCTAGTAGTTTCCTCTTACTCGCCTTGATATCTTCTTGTTTCACAAGAAAGGATGAGTTAGAGCATGCCGAGATCGATTTTGTATCTACCTGGGCACGATCATGGGCTGTTCGTTTCCACTTTCGCTGTCCAATACCATTCTGTGCGATATTTGGACCATCATTAAGTGGTACAGATAGTCCATTATGCCCCTTGTTTAACAGGTTGACTTTTGTCAGCAACGTATCTTTAAAAGAGGGAGGCGTGGGCATTGATTGCTCTTCAATGGCGATCGCTATATTTGGACTGCCGTTAACTACGTTGTTTGTCTCCTTCTGAGATTTGTAACCCATATTTTCAGTCGTTACCTCATTATTAGTGTCCTCAATGACCTCCGTAACTACAGCCGTTACATCACGTAAATCCAATTGTTCCATATCTGTCTTCCGTATTCCTTTCATCTACATTAACTTCCGCATTTATTAACGGAGTAATTGGTGACGATCCACCACCGTGGACCAGTGGTGGTTGGTTCTCCGGGTGGGGCTTGGGTATGGGGTGGTGTGGCTTACCAGTGGAGGCGGGCATGCGTGTCGACTTTGTTCCTTCCACAGTCACTGCCCCAGTCTTGCGCCGTCCTATAGGAGCTCGTAACCATGGTCCATAGGCCATAACATCCCCTCCTTTAGAAGCTTCCTTCCACTGTTGTTCTCTGCATTCTCTGTCACTGTGACCCAGCCGACCACACTTGTAGCAGAAAGTTGGGAGCTTTTCATACCGAAGAGAAATCCAAATTGGAGGATCCTTGCCGAGCTTCACTAACTTCCTCCTTAGTAATGGTTTTGTGATATCCATTCTAACTCTAATACGCATAAACTCCCCCCATGTAAAGCCATTATCGGGGATGTCTATTTCCTCCAGTACACCCATAGCCTTGCCGATCCTGGTTGCTGTCTCCTCGTTCATTCCCTTCATTGGAAGGTCACGCAGTTGCACCCAGAAGGATGCCTCCGTGAGACCATAATCTGCCACCTTTTTTTCACCATCAAAAGCTTGTAAAAGAACCAAGCTTTTATCAAAAGCCTATGGATTGTTCATGAGGACAATGTCTCGATCCATCTGATCTTTAAAAATTGCTATGAACAGGTTGTCACCCATATCCTTCATGCAAGCTCCATGCGCTGGCCTCCATCGAGTTAACATGGCCTGTTTGAAAGCCTCACGATTGTACGGCTTAGGAGTAAGGAGTTTGACCAGTAGACTAAATCGTCCCTTCTTAACTGTGTCTTCCACTATTGGTTCCTCAATCTCCACCAGCTCCTCCTCTGACGACAAAGAAAATTGCTGCCAGATTTCATTCAATCTGTCACTCATATCTCATAAACAAAGAAAAGACAAGTTCAAATCCTTTTACAATTGGGCCCTACTAGAGGGTTGAAAAGACCTGTACTGCTAGACAGGATACTAGGCTTCCACAGAATTCCTAGAGCCAAGAGAGAGGCAATAGGATTTCAGGAAAGTTTTTGTCTCTATTGTATCTCTAGTCTCATCATTTTTTTTTTCTTTTTCTTTCCCCACCGTAACTCCCTACTATTTCTTTTCTTTTTTTTTTCTTTTTCTTTCGTATTAGACATTTAAAACAGCCATTTCTAAATTCGGCCCGACACGTTAATTTCACCTGGAACACTGATTCAAGCCGGTTCAGTCTGAAATTTGAGATAATACGTAACATGAGGTCTCTTGCACCGAACTTAGGTGAGTCAAAACAGTGTAGTTGTTGGCTTCAAAACGGTAAGTTTTGGAACTGACAGAACCGGACCATAATCGGTTCAACCATGCCAGTTCACGGTTTACCCGATCGAACCGCCGGTTTCTAGTTTTTGGTCATTTTTTTCAAATTTTTGGTTTTTTTAAAAAACTGAACCGGATTAGACACCGGTCTCCGATTCAATCGGTCGGACCGGCAGGTTCGATCCGGTTTTTAAAACTATGGGTAATATAATCCTGTATTCACAAATGAAATTTGGCCAATTTGAATTAATAAAGATATTGAATTTTTGCTAAACAAACAAAACAAAACATTAAAATTAAATTCAACCTTCAACAGGCTAAGGGAAAACCATATCATCACTCAAGATGACGTTCTCAAATACACTGGAATCATTCGCACTTCCTTCCCATCCAGAATACACAAATGTGAAACGCATGTCAAAGTTCACAGCACACATCAAATTTTGAGTTATGACATGTTTTCTCCCACGACATGAGGTCTTCTTCACAATAGGAATACTAACACTAACATGGGTGTCATCAATGACACTTATACACCTCTACAATATTTATTAACACGTAATACAAATAATAATTAGGCATATGTAGTAATAAGAAATTCAATGCATAAATTAAATGTGAGCAAAAACTCATTAGTTACCTCAAATCATGGAAAATACTTGTTATTAGTACGTAACTCTGCAGGGAAGCTATTATAATTTTCGTCTAGCTTGATCAGTATTACCCTTAATGCATGTATGGAGCGTAATACTATACGAAATCGACGATGGATCGTTTCCAATGAATGTTGGAAACGATCCCCAACAACCCTTTGTCTAGTATTATGACCCACAATGAAAAGGAATATAGCAATTGATTCCTCTAGAGATACATCCCCTTCGTCCTCTACTATTAGCCTATGTAATCGTAATGTATAACAAAAATGACGAAATACGGGTATGTGAACACGGAATATTTCAAAACATGTAGAATCGTTGTTGTTAAGTATCTCTTCAATTTAGGCACGTCTTGATAATATGCTTGTGCGTTGTAATTGTTTAAAATAATGTTTATCAACATATTCCATTGAACTCCTACAATATTTGGTAATCATTATATAGTCTTAGTCACTGTCACTGTCTTTTGAACTTGAAGAAGAAGAAGAAGAAGTGAGGCTAGTGAGGCTTGCTTGATAAGACATGATTTTCTCCCAAATTTTGATTTTCCTCATTAGACATATCAAAGTCCAACCCATTTTCTTCACCAGACATATCACATTCCAAAGAGTTTTCTTCATCAAACTCTAGACTTGTGACGTTCTCATCATCAGACATATCAACAGACATAATTATAGTCACTCCTGTGTAAATATTTCAACCATGTTTATAAAAAATTATCATATAGTTTCATCCTGGGAAACCCAAATATATCATTCTTATTAAGTTGTTCTAAAAAAGACAAGCCAAATATTTCAACCAAACACAATGTCTTCACTATCAACATTATATAAAGTGACAAATTACAAGAAATAAATAAAATGTCAAGCCAAATATATATAAAGATAATAAGCTTCTACTTGCATTAAAATAAAGAAATTAAAAGATGACAACGAAATGTCATTCGTACAAGTCTTAAACAAAAAGAAATCGTCATACAAACCATGAACAAGTGAAATTAAAAATTGTCCACAACCAAACTAACAGTCACAAAATAGTCTCAAAGTTCTCATATTTCCCATGAACTTCATCCATATTGCCCTCCTCTCCTCTGACAAAGTAAGAAAGGAAACCCTGTGATTTTGTTTATATAGTGCCAGCATAATCTTGCAAAACTTCTCAAGTAGTATATCCTTATATGTATCAAGTAATTCCACAGCTTTCTAGAGACTGCAATCATCAACTAAGAGAGTAGTTTTCATAGGAGGATGAGCACTACTAGCGGTGGTGTTAGCTGCCCTAGTTGCATACTTTGCTGCATGCCTAGCCTCCCTAGCCTCATTCTTTTTTTCAGTAATATAGGCAAAATTGTTGATTGCCTCAGTCATTTCACTGACTCTCTCTCCCTTCTTAGCACTCTTCTTTGACTTACTAGATGTCACACTCTTAGCCCGTTTTTCAAGAGGAGTCTCCTTAACATCCCCTTATACAGGCTCAGGGTCTTCTCCAATATCAAGATCTACTTCCACATCCACATCCACATTAACATGCACTCCAGTAATAATGAGCCTTTCATCAAGTTCACGCTCCTCATCAATATTAGTGGGATCCTGTGTAGATGCAAATGCCATGATACCAGTGGCAGTGGTCTTGTTAAAGAGTGTCCCCAACTGAATATAGTTCTCACATCCCTTTCTCCTAAATTCCTTCGCCTTTGGCATTGCCTATCAACAAACAATATGTATGTGAGACTCTAACAGAGAAATACACCGATTTTAACTTTAACAACCAAACACTTCACTTATCGCAAGTACATTCATCCACACTTCATCATTACCAGAGACTGTATTGGTCTTTGCATCCCAACCCAGCCCAGTATGTTGTAGGAGTTGATGTCTTTGTCTCAATCGATTGAATTTTGTTTTCACTTGTGGAAACTTATAATTCCGCTTGGTTTGCCGATTGAGTTCTTCCAATATCTTATCCCAAATTCTCTTATGGAAAACACCTTTTTGCATGTTCCCCTTAACCATTTCCTCGACCATGAGTTGTATAAACAACTTCTCAACATTAGGAGGCCACAATTTCGCATTATCAGCATCATTCAATTCAGTCGTCATCTAACCACATCAACAACATCAATCTTAACCATATTTTCAGTCAAATTGAAGTCCCTAATAAGCAAGGAAACAAGCACCTAGCTGCCTCATTTTGCTAAAAATATCTAAACATATTCAGCCCTTATTTAACTTATATACATGTTAACTAATCTTATGAAGTCACATAATTGATCCATAATAGTTTATGAAACACATTGCAAACAAATACACATATACATCTCAACAACTAGTGTAACCAGTGTACCATTTACCAATTTTAAAAAAATAAAATAAAAATAATTACAGGAAATAAGGAAATGAGAGAGTGTTATACTGGAACAAATTCTCATACCTATGCAGATGGTTGAGTTAATTGTATCCATTGCATAATAAAACCAAAATACACAAATGTATTACAAATAAAAATAAACCCATGACAGCAGATGCAAAACCAAAACCAAAACCAAAATAGATGAAAAAAAATAAAATGATGCATGCAAATAAGCCAGTGAGTCCGAGAAAAATACAATGAGTCCGACATCACCTCTAGTGACAGACAAAAAATACAGTTAATGAGTCCGAGATAAATAGATCACCTGGGAGTTGTCGTTGTTGTCGTGGAGGTTGTAGCCGCCTTGCTCTCCATTTGGCCACAAATAAGCCAACTCTCTCTCTAGATCCACCACTGAAGGAGAACCCATTCTAATAGAGTGGGCTGTTGCAGAAATTAATTGAAAGAAGGTGGAGTAATGAGGAGCGGTGTAGGGGTTTGGCCGAGAGTAATGAAGAGAGAGAATAGGATAAGAAGGGAAGAGAGAGAGATGAGCGGTGTACTATGGGGATAGGCGTGGCTTAATGAAGGGGCAGAGCCCTTTGTAATGGCCGAGAGAGAGAGAGAGAGAGAGAGAGAGAGAGAGAGAGAGAGAGAGAGAGAGTACAATCTGGAACTTGGAATTATGGAAGAGAGAGAGAAAACAGGGGAGAAGGTAGTGGAACGTGGGGCCTAATAACGGTAATAAAATTTGGGTTGAGTCTGGATTTGAGTTAGCCATTGAATCCAAAAACTGTCCATCAACTGTTTTCAAATTTGACATGGGACTCACATAAAAATTGAGTTAGCATTTCAGACTTCACTTAAATATCATGTATCAAACAAGATTTTTTTGTGTGGGACTTAGTGATTTTGGATTCAAATCACTGAATCACGGTTTGAGTTTGATGTACCAAACGGCCTCTATGTAGTCTCCCTTTCACATAGTAGTGGATCTTAGCATAAATTTAATTAATTAAACCCACTATTCATACAAAAGAAAAATTACATATTTATTTATAGTTCTCGCTTATTGAATAATCATTTGAGTCTCACTTACCTATCATTCATTTTAGAGTAAATACTTACCTATCATTCATTTTAGAGTAAATGGTATTGGTAGGAACATATATTTCCCATAACCGTCCTATCCTAAAATCTAAAAATTTTAGATTATCCAAAAAAAAAAAAAAATTTCTAAAAATTTTAATATTGAATCCCAAATAAAAACACAAGTACTATCGTTCCCAAAACTCGAAGCCCGTAAACTCTCATGCCGATGCACCACTCTCGCAGAAATGCGCGTTTGTAGAACGCGCCTCTGCACAAACTGCCTGGGCCACAAAAAGGAGAAGAGTGCAACGCATCCTGGCTCTTCGTCCAACATGTCTGAACGGTTCTCATCACGCGCTTCCTTGAGCGTGACAGCTATTTTCCATGGACTATTAAAATCTCGAGAGTCCAGGGCTCACTCTCATTCCCCAAAATCAATTTTCTGTTGCCCTATTGTCACTTGATCAACCCCTTTCACAAATCACTCTCTAATGCTGGTGAGTTTTGCTTCCAAAATTTCTATTTCTGCGCTCTGCTTTCTGTTTTTTTTTTTTTTTGAATTCTAGGTTTTGTTGCTGGGAATTGCTGAGAAAGTCCCTCTGTTTGGTTGCTGAGAAAATGTACCAAAAGAAAACGAAATTATTTCTCTAGGAATGTATTCCTCTTGTTGTTTCTAAGCTTAGTTGTGTTGATTTTAGGTTAATTTTCAGGTGATAATGGCTTGAGATCAAAACCTGGAGAATTGGGTTTGTTAAGATTATTCTTAACTCATACCTCTCTCTTTTTGCATGTTACTTTCTTTGAGTGTGAATAATAAACTTCCTAAAGCGCCATTGATTATTTAATTACGTACCCACATAAAGCTACTCTTTTTTTTTTTTTTTTTTTTAATTTCCTTTTTGGTGATGTGTGTCAAATTTTGATTTAGTTTTGGAGAATGCGTATAAGCCAAATGTGAGAGGTTTATTGTCACTGGAAGGTGTGGAGTGAAAAAGTGTTGTATTTTATGGATTGTGTTTCAAGTATTTATTTCTACCTTCATAAATATGAAATTACTAGTGTTTTCTTCTGTTATTTATCAATATATTTAGCTATGTGACGGATTTCTAATGAATTAACAGGGATTTATTTATTTATTTTTTAGTTGCTGTGGAGTAGGAATATCATCCTCTGTTCTTGGTGTGGAGTTTGAAAGTGATAAAAGGGTCATGAATACAAAAGGATTTTGAAGTGATATGAAATTCGTATTTTATTAAATATGGAATAGTTAAATATCTCTGGTGCATAATGGTTTCCTTAAAAGCATTGGGAAATGACTATTGACTATGTACACGTGTAACATTTATTTATTTGCCGAGAACAAATTGAGAAATATAAATTGATATTTGGTCTTTATTACCTAAGTGAAAAAAGCATGCCATGGAAAAACAAACTGAGAAGTATAAATTGATATTTGGTCTATGTTACCTAATGGTATGTTTCGGACAGAGGGAGAGGGGAACGTGGTTGGAAAGTACAGTGTACTAATTTTAAGCATTTTCCAGCCATCTTCCTCTCTCCTCTCCTTTCGCTCCATCTCCCTCCATCCAAACATAGGGTAAGTGAAAATGGTACACTATGGCAATGGTAAACAATGCTAGTTTATGTACAACGCATGCCCAAATTGATATTTGGTGTTTTCCAACTTGAATATATTTTGCCTGAGTAATTTTCTGGGTTTGAATCCTGTTTTAAGAATGTTATCTTGACTGGAACATGTGGAATAGGAAAATAAGATGATTTTGAATAAGTATCAACAATTTTGGATCTCGACATGTCTCAAGGGAATGCATTTTAGGGTCAATATTAAATCTACTGATCTATAGGTGCAAAATACAATATTTTCTTTCGGTTGGAACTTTTACTTTTTTTTTTTGGTATTGTTTTCTGTTTTCTCTATTATTATTGCCTAATCTTTTAGTGCCCTGACAAGTGCTTAGAAGTTAAGAACAGAGTTTCTTTGTTCTTCTTTGCCATAGCAATTTAATTTTACTCTTGAAATATTTGTTGATGGACCTGTAGATTTACTTTAAGGTTCTTTTATCCCCATACTCATACACTGGAAAATATAGGTGTATTTGGAATTTATCAATCTCTAGTATAAATAGCTGGTGAGTGATCATCAATGGCACCAAATCCAAGAGTTGCAGCAGCCTTTCGTGCTATGAAGGATATTGGAATTAAAGAAGATAAAGTTAAACCAGTATTAAAAAAACTTCTAAAATTGTATGACAAAAACTGGGAACTTATTGAAGAAGAGAATTATAGAGCTCTTGCAGATTCTATATTTGAAGAGGAGGATGCTAAGGTACAATTCTCACTTATAATTTAGTTGGAATGTTTTAACCTTCTTTTCTTTTCTCTCACATGTATGCTTATCTAACATTGATCCTACCAATCAGGTTGAAGAAAAGAGGAAGAAATGTAACGATACGGATGTATGTCACCAATTTTTCTTCTTTGCAAATTGCACTGACGTTTACATTTGGTTCATTTTTTTTCCCTATCTGCTGAACCGCCTACTTACCTTTAACAGGAGGAGGATTTGGAGGAAGCTCAGGTGCATGATGAGACTGAACGTCCCCTAAAGAGGTTGCGCTTAAGAAGCCAAAGTGGTCAGGTTTCACCTCCAGTCAATGCCAGCAACCATAGTGCAGGTACAAGTTCGTTAAAAAGGCCTAAATTAGAGGAGGATGAACTACCCAAAACTTCTTTCCAGCAGCAGCCTCAGGAAATGATGGAGAAACCTCAGTCCATAGCTCAACCAATCTCACCCCAGCATGGTATTGTTAACAAGGGCAAGCAACCTCTCTTACCTCAAGTTGCTTCCCCAGGGAAAAGACCTATGTCTGAGAGAGCATCTCATGTTGTGCGCATTAAAGAGCCAACTGTTGTGCCAGGCATTGTTCTTTTGCCTAAGCGGAATGTTCCTGATACTCATGCATTGATCAAGCCAAAAGATGAGCCCTTTACTGATGATATGTTTACTGATGATGTGTCACAGTACTCAGTTCCTATTGCAGTAATCCATCCAGGTGCATCTTCATTCCCCTGGATGAATCTTTTTTGTTGTTTGCTTGCCATTTTGTTAGAATGAGGTATGATAGCTCAGTGGCAATGTATAACTGTGAGCATCGTGGTCTTTATGCTATTCTGCCTTATCTTATCCATACAATAGATAGTTGGAAACTGGAGCTATAAATTTGATGAAATTATACATTGGTGTTATACACTTCATGGATTAGTTGCGTTTCAGTGAGCCTACAATGAGTAGGCTCAAATAGAGTTCTTTAGCCTTCTTTAACCCCACTGCAGCAATTTATTCCATAAATGTTTGGCCAATGTAATTAGACACATATCAACTCATCAATATGGTAAATTTACACTTGAGCTATATATGCAAAATTTCAATGAATATCTTGAGTGAGCGTTTGTTTAAGCTCATAAACTGGCTTAAAGCCTCACTTTTTTCTAGATACAGCTGTACTTTTATACCTTTAATTTTTTTAAGCCAATGAATTTAAGATGTCCCAAACGGAAACGATAAAATAATTGAAAAATGTAGGGAAAAGTAGATATTTCTGTATATTCTTTTTCAAATTACCATAATTAGGAGAGGCAGCTGCATATGTCATGTGTGTTTATTAATTGGTTATACTTATATGCCTACTCTTTTTTTTTTCCCCTAGGCTAACGTAGCTCGTGTTTACTAATACCTTTTAGTGTGTAGAATATTTTAAACTTGAATGTCTCCATTATTTGTGTTATGTTTTCTTTTAATTGTCTATATGTATATATGTGCTAAAACATAAGAAGATTAGATATTAGTATTACATTGAGCTTTTGCTCAAATGACACCTTCTCCTCTTATAAAAACAAGGTGGAATGTAAGATAGTGAGGTCATGGTTACAAACCCACTGGGTTTAATAACCTTTTAACTTTATACTTAGGTTGAGTTGCACACTCTATATCTCAATGTGAGGTTCTCAGCAAGGTCTTGATCTTTCCTATAATGAGTTACTGCTTGCTGGTTTACATCAATAGTTTTCATGAATATTTAATTGATAGTAGGCTCCACTTTAAGGGGTGGAGCCATAAATTTTGGTTTGGGGAAGCAAATAAAGAGAAATTCAAAACACTTGTGTACACACATTTGTGTCTGTGTTTACAAAATATATTTTAAGAGATTTTATTATCTTTATAAACTTTAAACAGTATACACTAGTTACTTAGTTTTCTATAGATATGTACAAAAAAATCACCATTATTTTATTATAATTAGTATTTTTTAAATTTCTTTTATTTTTTCAAGCACTATCACTCCTAACATATAAATCTATCCTCTTTAGTTTTTTAATTTACCATTTTGCGTCTAAATCAAGCATTGACAAACAAATAGAAACTTAACAACAACAACAACAACAACAACAACAACAAAAGGCTAGTACCAAATAAACAATATTTCTCCTAGATAAAAGTGCTTTTATTATAAACTCACTACCTGAACTCAACTACCAAAACTCCCCAAATGAGAGAGGAAAAAGCTAAAATAGATAAACATATTCTAGCAGTACTTTTTTTTTCCCTTTCTAAAATGGACAGTTTGTTTTTATTAAAAAACCTCTGTACTTTTTTTATGGGGGCCATTTGGGCAACTATATTTTGATCATCCAGAGTTCCCGGAAATATTGTTTGACAAAATCAGGGAGCTTAGCCTGCTGTTTGTTATCAATTTGTGACAATACTGGGCCACTTCTACCAAAGTTTGTCTTTTTCGTGTTTTGTGGATGTCTGTTTTGATTGACATAATGTATTAGGCATGAAAGTTTGCTATAGATTCAAACACATGACTTCTGCCTAAGAAGATAGTGACAGCATACTCCACCCCCCCTCCCATGTTTCTGCATCATTTTTTTTTTCTCTTTTTGTTCCTGAAATAGGTGCTTCAGTTGATGGGATCTGACTTTAAGCTGTTTATCATTTCTTATTAATCTTTTATGTTTTGTTGCAACTATCGCTATTTTATTGTTACATTTAAAAAAAAAAAAAAAAATTGGCAGCAAACTCTATGTTGTTTTTTATTTAATATTACAACCTTATGTTCTCCATTATTATTGGTCACCCTCCTCTATTAGGATGGTTTACTGCCTTGTAGGTTTGGGCCAATTGAGCTTCTATGACTAAGTTCTTCTGATTTGATTAATGGGCTTTACATCTGACAGTAACATAATGATTTTTGGACATACATGCATGTGTGCTTTCATTCAATGTATAATGTGACAATATTGGTTCAGTTAGGTAATCAAAGTGATGCCGCAACCATAACATGGCTAGAGAAACAATATCCTCTTTGGAAGTAAGAGAGCCCAAGAACAAGTGCCTATGTAGTTAATTGGGTTATGAGTATTGTGTTTTATGTCTTATTTAGTTATTCTAGAGTCAAGGGTATTTTAGTATTTTAGTAATTGTTGGGTTTGGGCTATAGTTGTAGGCCTCAGGTTTTATTTTATTAATAAGTCTTATTTAGTTTATGGGTCTTTATGTGTGGGCTTTGGTTTGATTCAATTAAGGTTTGATTTACTGATCAAAGTAGGAGTCCAGGAGTCCTGGTTTTATGGTTTTCTTAGGAGAAGTTAAGATATAGGGTCTATATAAGTGTTTTGTTGTGCTCAAATAAAGAGAAGTTGATCAATAAAATTTGGGTGTTTTGAGTATTACCCTGGCCTTATTTTTTTTTTTTTCCTCCCTTTCTCTTTTCTCTTTTCTTCTTGTGGTCCTGTTCACATGCACTATTTACACATACCGTTTATGCACACTCTTCACTGTCTGGGGAGGAATTTGATTTCTGTTTTTTCCTACCTTTTTCTTAATGCTATATTATATCTTTACTCTTCCCTATGAAACTCTTCTTTTAAAAAGTTCTAAACCCTAAGCTTTGACCCGTTAGGGTGCAGCCTGGTGGTAGGAGGCTTGGGATGAGCTGTAGACTTCAAACAACTTGGGTTCGATCTCCACTAGAAGCTTTCCTGGATCACTTAATACGTGGTTCTGATGGGTGGGGTCATGTATTTAGGGTTTACTACCCAAGGTGGGTTTGAAGGGCCCTTCCTTGGTAAGGTCCCTCATTATAAAAAAAAAGAAGTTCTAAATCCTAGATCCACAATTCCTTCTAAACCCAGCACAAGTACAGATACACAGTCTCCAATTTGTCCTACATCACAAAGGCATAATGAATATTTTGGAATACTATTTGAAACATATTTTGATCTTATTTAATAATGGATATGCAACATGTGGATAATAATCACTTCTGAGATTTATCATTTGTTTTGTTTCTATTGGTTGGACCAATAATAATCTGGGTAATATGACTAACCGTGAATGAGACATGTAAATGACTGCTAAGCATTGAAAAAAAAGGCTTGATGCCGTTGGATATTAAAACTGCAATTCATGCTCTTCTAATGGGTTGGTTTTTCTTACAGATCCATCAAGTAAGGTGGGTGCTTCAGTTGGGAATGATACAGTTGAAAAACAAGCTGGTCCAGAAATTCCAGCATCCCGATGTTTAGATGAAGGAAGTTCCAGCATCCCAAATAAGGTAAATACTTCAGTTGATGGTGTTCTAGCTTCATCCAGTGAGAGGGAAATCAACTGCAAGCTTTCAACCGTCCCAGAGGAAGCTCCTGCTAATTTGGAGATTGGCTCCTCGCCTTCAGGAGAGGTAAAAATTTCT
Source organism: Fagus sylvatica (assembly GCA_907173295.1). NCBI lineage: Eukaryota > Viridiplantae > Streptophyta > Magnoliopsida > Fagales > Fagaceae > Fagus > Fagus sylvatica. Next base: position 23,162,769 of record OU015763.1, read on the forward strand.
CTGAGCTGCAACTCCACTCTTGGAAGACCAGATTTCCATATGCCTAGTCGAGATGAGGTTATAAAAATGATGGAGGATAAATGTTTGCGGACATATAAAATCATTGACCCAAATTTTTCTGTCATGAAACTGTTGAACGATATGTGTGAGTGCTACTTGGAATTGGCAACTTATTCCACTGATGAATCGCAGGAAGGATCAATAAATATAACTCCAACTCTTGATGTATTGAAGAAATCTTCTGCGCGGGATTTATTGGGAATTGGAGGCAATGAACAGAGTTTGTGCATTCCATCCTGTACTTCAAATGGATCAGTCAATATTCAATGCTCTGCTGCAGTGTCTGCCCCACTTTCGAGACTTCCGTTATCTTTGAATGGACCTGATGACAATGTACAAGCCAATAAGAAGTTTAATGTGAATGGTGGTGCTGAAAGTGATCGTGAAAAAGAATCTAAAAACCCTGAATCAACAAATTTGTGTAGTTTGGTGGTTGTCCCACATTGTGAAATAGCTCCTAGTGATTTTAAGTCTCTCTATGATGCCAATGACATAGCAAGAGGAGAAGAAAGGGTCAAAATTTCATGGATCAATGAAATCAACTGTGACTGTCTACCATCCTTTAAGTATATACCTCAAAACCTTGCTTTCGAGAAGGCTCAAGTCAACTTCACCCTCTCTCGTATCAGAGATGAGGATTGTTGTTCGACTTGTTTGGGTGATTGCCTTTCCTTATCTACACCTTGTCCTTGTGCAAATGAACCTGGAGGCCGGTTTGCATACACAAAAGACGGCCTTCTTAGGGAAGAATTCTTGGAAGAGTGTATCTCTATGACTCGTGACCCACAAAGACACCAGCACTTATATTGTAGAGAATGCCCAATTGAAAGACTGAGGAATGATGACTGTTTAGAACCATGCAAAGGCCACTTGAGGAGGAAATTTATCAAAGAATGCTGGAGCAAATGTGGCTGCAGTAGAAACTGCGGCAATCGAGTGGTGCAGCGTGGCATTACTTGCAAGTTGCAGGTGGGGATTGTGGCTTAGTTTTTCCACTAGAATTTGGAGTCATACTGTCATTTCCCTATGCTAATGTAAAATTTTTCGTATAATACTCTTCATGAAGATATTTGTATCTCATTATTCTTAAATCTGCTCTTGGAATACACCATCTAGTTTGTTCACATGCAGCTTCCATGATTATTTCACTCTTTATTTCAGGTGTTTTGCACTTCTGAAGGTAAAGAGTGGGGTCTCCGAACACTAGAGGACATGCCAAAAGGGGCATTTGTGTGTGAGTATGTTGGAGAAATTCTAACCAACACTGAGTTGTTCGAGAGGAACATGCAAAGTAAAAGGAGTGGGAAACATACCTACTCAGTGCTATTAGATGCAGACTGGGGTTCGGGAGTTCTAAAGAATGAAGAAGCTCTCTGTCTGGATGCAACAAATTTTGGCAATGTTGCTAGGTTTATTAATCATAGGTATTTGTTTAAACCTCAAAACACACTGGGACCTCTCTTTATCTCTTTGTCTATTTATTTATCTGCTTGTTTTTTTTTTTTTTTTTTAATTTATTTATTTTTTATATTAAACTTTGTATACTTCATTTAAGTAGTTTAGTGAAGGTGCTGCTATGAACATGCTTATGATTTGGGACCTGGCATTTCTGTCCTCGTTTTGAAATATTAAAAAAGTATCCTCATTTCTTATTTTCGTAAAATTTGATTATTAACAATTAGAAAAGATACAGTAGGAAATTAGGTAAGCCTCCCTCGCATACTGATTTCCTTGCACAAAGATATTGTCAGAACTCACTGTAGATATAAGATGCGACATATGTAGTGGTCAGACCCAATGAAAATCTATATTAATATAAAAGATATTATAGTAGGGCTGTCAAAAGCATGTTGTGATGCGCTGGTAACTTAAAGACAGAACTGGGCTGTTCCCTGGAAAGTTGAGTGGATCCTGAGAGATTTTGAGGATGTCAGGCCTGAGTTTTAGGATTCTTATATCAAGAAGACTAGTTGACCATGACATAGAGCTGAAAGTTGAAGCTTTCCTTCTGAAAATGGCTCCATTTGAAACATCCCAGGCAGAATTGTAACTGAAGCGAATAATCAAAATGCTCCTTTCTACTTCCCTTGGCGGCATAATAGGCAACTAAGTGAAATCTTGTGCAGTAGACACACATTAATGATCAATCGATAGCAGAAAATTCTTTTCTTGAGGGAAAATGATGTATGATTCCCTATATAAGACAGCATATGAGAAGACTGCAATGCTGTCCTCTCTACTTGAGTCTCTTTATTAAATAAATTCTTATTTATCCAAAAAGAAAAAGAAAAAAAGACTTCATGGTATCTTTATGCAATTGATGGTGGCAAATTGTGGCTTGTGCCTTAACTAGCTAGACAAATGTTTTACCAGGTTATAAAGATTCATTTTGCAGAATATCTGATCATCTTATTCTTTATTGCACTAGATGTTTGGATGCAAACTTGGTTGAGATCCCTGTTAAAGTGGAGACTCCTGATCATACCTACTACCATGTATGGAATCTTTGAAATTTTTATTTTGATTTCTAATGTGATGCCCTTGCTTGGTGATAGGAAACTTCATTATTTATTGTAGCAAGTCTAATGGAGTATTTTTCCTTTGTAGCTTGCCTTCTTCACAACAAGAATAGTAGCTGCCTTGGAAGAGCTCACTTGGGTGTGTAGCTTTTTTATTATTAGAATATAGCTGATGGTGTTTACTTATAACATGATTTAGTTTTAATTATAAAAAAATATAAAATGATTTGGTTTAGGTTGTTATAGTGCATACTCTATTATATTGCCACCAAATGAAGGACATCGGCATAGTATTTCAGATTTAAGAGCTCATGATTGAAACAAAATTCTGTTTCATGTATGGTTTGAGATGTGTCATAACAACATTATTTTGACACTAAATGAAGGACATCGGGATAGTATTTCAGTTTTAAGAACTCATGATTGAAACAAAATTCTGTTTCATAGATTTGTTGAGATGTGTCATAACACATTAAGAAAGGCTTTTCATTTTTTTTCCTCTTTCTGTTGGGGTTTAGGTTGTAAGAGCAACTTAACAAAGTCTGCAAGCTTTTGACTTCATATGTTTTGGTGCATGTGCTTGCATACATTAGTTTGTACATTCATTCATGCAACGTGGTCCTGCTTCTCTTTGGATATATAGATTCAGTGGTATCATGCTATATGGTGATTTTGAACTCATATTTCCATATTGATATAAATATAAAACAACCTTGAACTTAAATTATGTACGCAATAAATCCATAGGTAATCTTTATTTTCCCTCTGTTAAGTTTCTATACATGATGTGTCTGCAGGATTATGGCATTGACTTTGACGACCATGGTCAACCTGTCAAGGCATTCCGATGCCTATGTGGTAGCAAGTTCTGCAGAAACATGAAGCGTTCAATTAGTAAGCATATATCATCAATTTTCTGATACACACTGTTTGCATATCCTTTTTTTATGGCAACATCTACTTAGTGACCTTTGTTTTCCTTGTTGATGATTTCACTCACTTGTAGTAGCTTGAGTTCATTGCTTGTGATTTTAAGCTACTTTGTATTTTTATGCAAGGTTATTTTCTGCAATGTTGCCTTCGTCTTTCTTATGTGCCTGTTCATTGGATTTAGTATTTTTAAGAGTTTGCAAGGATTTACAGTGAAGTCTTGGATGTTAAGTCTCAGGAATGGCCTAGTCAAAACAATATAAATGGTTTTGGTAATTCTCCAAATAACATTTGAGTTGACCACGATCTTGGTTGAGAGTCAGTACTCCTCAACATATACATGCCTTCAGGCCATTCATTATGAAATTATTATTGGATAGGAGGAAGTGCCAAGCTCTCTATGCAGGCTAGTGGATGGATTGGTATATTTTGTCTGTAATGTTCGAAGGTTGTGTTGTTCTCCAAAAAGTCTCAAAAGTCTCACTTTTGCTTTATGGTCTTTTTGGAAGGCTGGTATCCTTAGTGCTCCTCCACAAATTAGGCAACCCTATGTCATACTAAACATTAATGCACTATCTGCTTATCATGTTGTTAATGTAAGTTAGTTATTAACTAGCAGGTAGTGTAATATCTTTTAAAAATGGGTGACAAGTTTGCAATTTTTTAAATTAGGAAATTGCACACACACCCAGTTGGTTTTGAATCCATGACCTCACTCTTCATTCCGTTATTGTGGACGGAGGAAGTAACATTTGAGTTAGATCTCATTGACTTGCAAAATTGAAATAAATGTCATTGCCATAAATTTCGTATATTGTGAATTTGAGATATCAGGAGTAATCAATGTATGTACCTTTTAAGAATGTGATATTTAATAATAATAAAAATGGAGTATGAGGAGAAATTATTCACTCCTCTTGGAAGACCACATCAACAATGTCTAATGGTCTTCCCACTTAATAATGTAATGCCATTTGTACAAATTAATTGAGTCATAATCTAGTCACCTAAAATAAACAAAACCTTTCTTGTCTCTCTTGGAACCTGTACTGTACCCCTGCTGTCGGGTCCACCACCACCTTCAACTCTGCCACCAGTTACACCTGACCCACCATCTGATACCCAAGAATTTGTTTCTTCTAGAAGTGCTTGTTTCGTTGGAGAAGACATTGACTTTCACCATCATGGGGAATGATTAGGATTAAAAGCTTGCGCCTTTGAAACCTTTAAAATGTTACAGATCTTGCGTAATTCTTGGTGGAAAGGGTAAGAAGAAACAAATGGGTAACCATGAAATTTGACATGGTGGGTCTGGATGGCAAAACCCATGTTTCAGGAACGAGATTTGAGAAACATGGAACAAAGACCTTGTAGCAAATCAACCCAAAAGATAGTGGAAAATGAAATGAAGAATGGTTTTCTGGAAAGTTCTTCTAAGAAAGAAACAAGCATTTCCACAAGAAACATGAGATTCTGGTAGGAGAGTTGAAGGTGGTGGTGGAGCCGACGGTAACAACGATGCAGCGTTTTTTTTTTATAAATTTAATTGTTGTGTGGGTAGGTTTGTGATTAGGATCTACCTTAATTAATTTGTACAAATGGCATTATATTATTGAGTGGGAAGACCACTAGACATTGCTAATGTGGTCTTCTAGGAGGAGTGAATAATTTCTCAAGTATGAGACACTATATAGAACTATAATAAGTACAATAAGGAAAGTTTTCAAATTTTCTTAAATGGTTTTATCAAATATGGACAATATTTGCTTTGATTCCTTGATTGTCCTTGTTACTGTTGCTGCTGCTGTTGCTAATGATCATATTCATGTCTTCATGGCACAGGATCTAGAGCTGCATCAGTTGTGAGATGAAGGGGTGGTCTATCTGCTATCTTTTTTGATGTAATGGCCTTCCTCTCTGTAGAAGAAATAGTGATGAAGCAGATTTTAGTGCCTGAATTGCTCCCTCTGACTGTACTGTCTAGTGGCTGAGCTACAGGGTGCTGGTTACCTCGTCTGGTTGAACACTGGGGTTAAGTGTAAAGCTGAGGATAACCATTTGGTAGATAGAGGTGGTCCAAAGTTGTAAGCCATCTATACAAAAGACCTTGCTGCTACTCTCAGGCTATTGTACTGCTGAATGGATAGGGCTTTATAGTTTTGTCTGGTTGCTGCCTTTGAAGGGTTAGAAATGTTTGGATTTGTTCCATGATCCTTATAATGTGATGCATATTGTGGAAAGACTGGAAAAAAATATGTTGCCTGTGTTCGTTTCATTATGCTTTAGCCTTTGACAGGGTCTACATCTTGAAGTTAGCAGATTCCAGTGGCTGATATTTATGATTCAAGCTTTTTGGATGCTGATTATTTATAATTTACCCTGTTCCTTGATATGTGTCCTAAGCTGCCTTGTCTGCTGTTGATTTTTTTGGAGCAACCTTGTCTGCATGCTTAAAACCATGCATGACAGATGCTATTCGTTTCTGCTTTCCATTCTATTATTATTACATGAAGGATGCATTCTCGGGCTTTTCTGATATTCTGCACAGATAAGCTTTACTCTCCCCACTGAATACAAGAGAAGACGTTGACAATGATACTATATGCAAAGAGGATTTACTTTATTATAAATTTTTGGTTTCAAGTTTTTTGGCAAGTACAAAAGTTGGGTTTGAAAAATAAAGGCTATGCTGCTGTTGTAGTATGACATGATGATGGAAAGAATGAAGGTGAAACAAGGAAATACATGTTAACTACAAACCAACAAAATTATACTGAACTGTGTTGGAAGCAGCTTCTAGGGAAGTTGAACGTGTATGGATTTACATTATAGTGAACTGTGTTGGAAGTTGGAACCAACTTCTATGGAACTTGAACCTTTATAGATTTACTCTCTGCCAATGACAACGATTCTCTGTGATGAGGTCTGGAGAGGATCTCGTGCTCGCAACCTGAAGGCATGACGGGTTGAATGCTGCCTGGATTCAGTGGAAAAAGTATTTTGTAGTAACCATCCATAATGGCTGTAAAATTGCAAGTTTCTGCAACCTTAGGAATCTGTCATAAAATAGACATGCACCACTTAGTATTCGGCAAACTTTAAGAGGAAACATACTCGTAACAAAATTTTGGTATAAACAATGAACTCCTTGCAACAAGGGATGTTGGTACCTGGTAAATGTCACGCATATAGGCATGAAGATTGGGATACTCAAGTAGCTTCCTCTTGGTGCACTTAAACAAGACGTTGTACACAAGATCGAAGCGAATCAAAGTAGTAAAGAGGCATATATCTGAAAGGGTGAGTGTACCCCCACATAAGTAGCGCGACCTACCCAAGTGATCTTCTATCATGTCCAATGTACTGAACACTTGATTCACCGCCGTATCATATGCCTCTTGGCTTTGAGCGAATCCACATCTGCCAAATATACCTAATTAATATTATACAAGACCACCACGTGTACAAATATAGAAAATTACCTATAAACCCCATTGTTGACATTGGGATAAATTATACGATTCCATTCCTCCATGTTTCCTTTGAGTGCGGTGGGTGAGAGATCCAAACCCGGATTGGCTGCCAACCCATTTAATCCGGAATTGAAGAATTGAATAATATCATAACTCTCATTGCATAACACTTGCTTATTTTGTACATCCCACAGCATTGGCACCGTGGACCGCCCATTGTACCCTTCTTTCCTAAGCCTATAAACTTGTTTCAAATTTCTGCACCCGTTGGCATTATCCACAGTCGGGATAAGGATATGGATATCCCTGTCCGGGACAGGGACAGGATTGAACTCCCAGGAGCCGTCGAGGCCCGGGGAAGCTATGGAGACGGGAACAGCTTCTTCGAGGCCCTTGAGGGCCCGAACGATGAGGGTCCTGTGGGCCCAGGGGCAAGCGAGGCCCACGTAGAGGTGAAGAAGAAGAAGGTTAAAGTCGTTGTTGTTGTTGGTGTTGTTGGTTATCCGGAATTTAGAAGTGGGTCTAGAGTAACGGCCGGAGGAATCGGAGGGGGCGAGCTGGGACATCATGAGTTGCCACGTGGAGTGCCAGGATGTACGGACGGTGGAGATTAAGAGGCTCGGAGGGAGGGATGAACCCCAGAGGAGGTTGGTGATAGAGGTGAGAAGGGAAGAAGAAGGGTTTGGGGGTTGTTTGAGGGACATCCTAGGGCTGACGTGGTGGTGGCGTGCTGGAATGGGGAGGTGGGAGATGAGGAGGAAAGTGTTGGCCATGTTTCTTAACCAACCAACTGTTTTCTTTTTCAAAACAAGGTATCAAAAAATACCTTACAGGTTTTTTTTTTGGAATTCTGAATAAGAATTTAATTGAAAAAACACAACAAGAAACAAAACAAGACTAAAAGGGGAGGGTAGGGTAGGGTAGGGGTTCCAAACATGACTCTACTGATCTTTATTTGAAAACATAATTGTTGTGAATGTTATCTTTTCAAAAGAAAATATTGATTGTGAATATTGTTTTTTTAGAAAAGATGACATTCATGTAGTGTGTTTTTTCACAATAAGTCGTCAACACTTAATGCAACATTCATGACCAATACCTTCTTTTAAAAAGACGAGATTCAAAATAGTCGAGTTTTCAAATAAAGATTGGTAGAGTCATGTTAAGGTAATATTTTTTAAAAAATAAAAAACATAAGTTTTAGCAAATTTGGACAAAGAGAAAGACTATCTTCCTCATGGATCCTTAGGAAAAAATCAAGGATGGAGGAGTTTGAGATATTTCTAACCCTATTAGTCAAAAAGACCCACTTAACAATGTTGTGGGCCACAAAATTGACTTCCCTAAAAATGTGGGGGATACAAATCAAATGTCAAAAGAATTCAAAAGAGCTCTAATTTTGTTAATTATATTTACTATGGACCAATGTGTTTGTTGTAATATTTTGCTGAATATTTCGGTCTATTTTCTTCTCTCTAGGAGGTAGATTATATAGGGTACAATAGATCTAAATTTGCTGACTCCTACAATTACTCCTACAATTATGCTTACACAATTGACTCCTATAATTATGCTAATCACATCTAATTACACCTCCTATAATTATGCTAATCACATCTAATTACACAATCAACTCCTTCAATTACGTTATACTGACAACACTCCCCCTCAAGCTGGAGAGTAGATATCAATGACTCCCAGCTTGCTACAAATAGAATCAATGGCATTCTTAGGAAGAGCTTTAGTGAAGATGTCTGCTAGTTGACTTCCAGAAGGTACAAACGGTGTGATGATGTCTTTCGATTCTACTTTAGAACGAACAAAGTGACAATCAACTTCGATATGCTTGGTTCTTTCATGGAAAACTGGATTACTAGCAATATGAATGGCTGCTTGATTGTCACAGTAAAGAGGTGTCGGACCTTGTGTTAAGAGTCCGAATTCTTGAAGAACTGTTCTCAACCAGGTTAACTCACAAGTGGAATGGGCCATGGCACGGTACTCTGCTTCAGCACTAGAGCGAGCCACAACTGACTGCTTCTTACTTCTCCAAGTGACAAGATTGCCTCCTATGAAGGTGCAATAACCAGTGGTAGATTTTCGATCTGAAGGTGACCCTGCCCAGTCAGCATCAGTATAACCTTCAATGCGGAGATGACCAGATGATCGATAAAAGAGGCCACGACCTGGAGCATTTTTCAGATACTTCAGGATGCGTATGACTGCATTCATATGAGGAACTCGAGGGTTGGTCATAAATTGACTCACAACACTAACTGCATAAGAAATATCAGGTCGAGTAATGGTTAGATAAATAAGTTTACCCACAAGTCTGCGATAGGTGTCTGGATCATCAATAAATTCACCCTCATCTGGCATCAATTTCAAATTGGACTCCATTGGTGTAGCAACAGGTTTGGAGCCAAGATAGCCTGTGTCTTGCAATATATCAAGGGTATATTTTCTCTGGGATAAGCTTATTCCTGCTTTTGACCTAGCGACCTCAATACCAAGAAAATAACGAAGCTTACCCAAGTATTTAGTGAGAAAACTTGAGCTGAGATGATTTATCAAGATCTGAATACCTTCCTTGTCACTCCCAGTAATAACGATATCATCCACATAAACCACAAGTATCACAATACCCGTTTTTGTCTTTTTAAAGAAAACAGAGTGATCAGCTTGGCTCCGAGTCATACCATGAGAAACTACTGCCTTACTGAATTTGTCAAACCAAGCACGGGGAGATTGTTTGAGGCCATAGATAGATTTCTTCAGATGACACACATACTCCCCCTTGGACTCAAACCCAGGTGGTTGAGCCATGTACACTGTCTCATTAAGATCACCATGTAGAAAGGCATTTTTGACATCAAGTTGGTGAAGTGGCCAATCAAGATTAGCAGCCAGAGATATAATGATGCGAATAGAGTTCAGTTTGGCAACAGGAGAAAATGTCTCAGTGTAATCAAGACCATAAGTCTGAGTAAAGCCCTTAGCTACAAGACGAGCTTTCAGACGATCAACACTGCCATTAGGATTTTGTTTAACTGTAAAAACCCAACGACAGCCAACAATAGATGTACCTGCAGGTTTATGAACGAGATCCCAAGTATGATTCAAGTCTAAAGCATGCATCTCTTCTTCCATGGCCTTACGCCAACCAGGGTGAGAAAGTGCTTCCCTGTAGGACTTGGGAACAACAATAGATGAGACGGACAAAGAGAATGCTTTAAAAGAAGAAGATAAGTGATCAAAGGAAACAAAGTTAGAGATAGGATGGTCGGTACAAGTCCGCTTACTCTTACGAAGGGCAATAGGAAGATCAAGATCTGAGGTAGACTGAGGAAGAGGTGGATCTGCAGACGTCGAGGCGGATGAGGGAGGCAATGGAGGGGACTCTACTTGTGGTGGAACTAGAGGTGCATCTTGATGTCGACGACGAACATAAACCTGAGAGATAGGTGGAGCCTGTGGAGCAAAGGGAATAGGTGTAGGAATAACAGGACTAGATAGGATAGATTCCTGTAACTGTCCTCCCTGAGGAGAATAATAAGGAACATCCTCAAAAAATGTCACATCAGCACTAACAAAATGTTTCTGTAAGGAAGGACTGTAAGCACCGATAACCTTTCTGAGTGCGAGAATAACCGAGAAAGATGCACTTGTGTGCACGAGGATCAAGTTTGTCTCGACTAGGATTGAGATTATGGACAAAAGAAACACAACCAAAGACTTTAAGGGGAACAGAGAAAGGACTCTTATCAGCAAATAAAATCTCAAAGGGAGACTTACCTTTGAGAACACGAGAGGGCATTCTATTCAAAAGATATGTAGCAGTAAGAACTGCATCTGCCCAAAAAGGTTTAGGAACATGCATTTGGAGCATAAGAGCACGAGCAATAGCTAGAATGGGCCCATTTTTACGTTCAGCAATGCCGTTTTGTTGAGGAGTACGAACACAAGATGTTTGATGAATAATACCCCTAGACGTAAGAAATTCTTGAAATGAACTTTCTGTATATTCACGAGCATTGTCAGTGCGGAAAGCAAGAAGTTTGGCATTAAATTGATTAGAGATTTCAGCATAAAAAGATTGAAAAGTTGCAAACAATTGAGATCTATCTTTAAGCACATACACCCAAGTTAAACGAGAATGATCATCAATAAAAGTAACAAAATAACGTGCACCACATAAACCAGTAGTGCGAGCTGGTCCCCAAACATCAGAATGGACCAACTCAAAAGGATGTAAACATGGCTCATCATTACGAAGTTTAAAAGTAGCTCTATGATGTTTACTCAGTTCACAAGTTTCACAATTAAAGCTAGAAAAATCAGATAAAGATGGAACTAATTTTTGAAGATTGAGGAACGAGGGGTGTCCAAGACGGCAATGCCACTGATATGGAGAGACTGAGGAACGTAGAGCAGATGGAATCGAGGTGTGAAACGGTCGAAAGTAGTAGAGTCCATCCTTCTCAAAGCCCCCACCAATCATCCTCTTCGTCTTTAGATCCTGAAAGACACAATAAGATGGAAAGAAGGCAATAGAACAATGTAAGGCAACGGTAAGCTTGTGAACAGATAATAAATTAAAAGGAAACTCAGGTAAGTATAAGACATTGGAAAATGTGAGATTAGGAGTGCTAACAGTACCTATCCCTTGGACAGGGGTTTTAGTGCCATTAGCAACAGTGACAGAAAAAGGAGAACAAGGATCCGAAATATTCGAAAGAAGTGAAGAATTACCAGTCATATGATCAGAGGCTCCCGAGTCAATAACCCAAGAAGGACTAGATGATGAATGAAGACAGGTGTTACCTGAGGCGACCATGGAGGAGGATGAGGCACGTTGGAGAATTGAATCATACTCAGCCTTGCTTATAAGAACCTGCTCCTCAGAAGGAGTGGAGTTATCCCCATCAACAGTAGCATGATTAGCCCAAGCTGGTTTGCCATGAAGCTTCCAACAGAAATCAACTGTGTGGTTAGTGCGACCACAATGAGTACATTTCTTTAGGCCGCGGCCACCACCCCCACTACGACCACCTCGGCCACCACGACCATTATGGGTACCCCGGCGAGAGTTATGATCACCACGCTCCCCCTGAGGAGTATCATAATGCCCAACAAGAGCAGATCGCTCGTCTTTGACACCAGAAGATGAGATAGCTGCTCTTCTAACTCGAGCATAAGTCTCACGAACAGTAGGTATGTCCTTTCCAGATAGGATCTGAGAGCGAATGGGATTAAGGTCTGGCTTAAGACCAGATAAAAACTTAGCAACTCGAAATTCTTCCCGATACTTTTGCTGTTTCTGCAAGTCAGTGGACAATGGTTGATACACATTAAGTTCATCCCACATACCTTGGAGAAGAGAGAAATATTCCTCAATTGAGCGATCACCCTGCTGGAGAGAGAACATATCTTGATAAAGCTCATGAATTCGAGTAATATTTTCTTCAGAAGAATACATGAGATGCAGTGTATCCCAAATATCCTTAGAAGATTCCAAGTACGACACATTGTTGAATACATCGGGTTCCAGGCTGTTCCATAACCAAGTCATAATCTGTGCATCCTCTTTGATCCACGTAGAAATTTTGGTGGCATCAGTGGGTTTGGTAGTCGTTAGATACGATTCTTTGCCACGACCAGTCAAGAAAACAATAACAGCACGTGACCACTGAAGATAATTGGAGCCCTTTAATTTGGTACTAGTCATAGAACCAAAGAAAAAGGAATCCTGAGAGTCTTTGGTGTCACCCATAATTAAAAAAAAAATGGAATAGAGCAGTAACTCAATATCAAAGTAACAGTGACCAAGCTTGCATGTGAGACAAAAGGAGCTATAGAAATCACAGAAATATCACGAGGTAGTAAGGAGTAAAAGACTAATATGTTACCAAGCAGTCGAGGTAACAAAAAAAAAGAGGCCGAGAGTACCACAAAGGAGTCGGTGTTACCAAAGATGAGATGGAGTTTATCCAAGATGTAAGTGACTGAGGTAGTCTAATACTCACTTAAAAAAAAAATCTGATACCCACGGACTTAAAAGAGCCGAGAGAAGTGGTCAAATCTTCACTGTGGTCAAATCTGATACCCACGGCTCTTTACTGTGGGTTCGAGAAGAGCCGAGAGATGGTTTCGAAAAGAGGCCGAGAGCCAAGACGAGGTCCAAGGCAGGCCACCGGAGTAGGATCTGTGGAGTACGAGGAGCGGAGATGGTGGAGCACGAGGAGCCGAGATGGTCACCGGCGAGGCCCGGTGAGCCGATATAAGACCGAGAAGGTCACCGGCGAAGCCTGGTGATCGAGATAGGTACCGGCGAGTCCTGGCGGCGCCGGAATCTGTGGCTTGTGATGTGAGGGGATGCCGAGATAGTCACCGGCGGCGCTTGGAGAGCCGATTCGGAGAGAGAAGAAGCCGAGATGGTCACCGGCGAAACTTGGTTAGCCAGTAAATTCCGAGAAGACCATGGCAATGCCTGGTGGTCTGAGAAGAATACCGGAGAGGCCTGGCGGCGCCGGAATCCAAGAAAGAACAAAGAAACCCTAATTTTTTAGGGTTTTCAAAAAAGAACAGGTAACCTGCTCTGATACCATGTTGTAATATTTTGCTGAATATTTCGGTCTATTTTCTTCTCTCTAGGAGGTAGATTATATAGGGTACAATAGATCTAAATTTGCTGACTCCTACAATTACTCCTACAATTATGCTTACACAATTGACTCCTATAATTATGCTAATCACATCTAATTACACCTCCTATAATTATGCTAATCACATCTAATTACACAATCAACTCCTTCAATTACGTTATACTGACAACAGTGTTGAATTTGTAGAGTTTTGGAGTGGCTGAATCATGTTGACAGTCTCCTTCCCAAATAACATATTTGAATCATGTTGAAGTCTTCAGATATGTCAATGCATACCAAAATGAGTTATTTCTTATTGTTCCTACCTACCCACTTCTATCATGCATAATTTGTCTTCTCTTATAACTGCAATGAAATTCACTTTCACAAAAGGAGGGGAGGGGGTTCCCAAGAGCTGCTTCTTCCGACCTACTCACTTACAAATTTCTAAGATAATAATTTATTAATATGTCTGGCTAAGTTTAATGGGTCGATTACTTCCATTTTTTCTTGTCTCATTACTTGGTTTCTAGTCATCCATATTATATCACAACAGATAACTATAAATAATATAAAATTTCTTGTCTCTTCCCTAGAAAGCTTCAATTATTTTTCTGAACATATCACAAATCTCATCCAATTAGTTATGCGATTGAAGTTCATATCAAAAAATTTGATGGAGCAAGGTGAATTGAACCTACAAGGTGTATTTAACCCTAAAAAAAAGGTACACTTACTTGGAGGGATATAATGAATATTACTTCTCAATGCGTATTCTATACATAAACAAATATGTAATGTAAATACAATCAAGGTTGTTAAAATTGGAATCCTATGTAAGATCACTCGGTTTTGTTGATCGGATTAAGGATCCTAAGATCCTACTCTTTTTTTTTTTTCATCTTAAAAAAAAAAAGAAAAAGAAAAAAAAGAAGGTTACTTTGTATGTTAAATAATCACTAAAAAAGTTACATTGTGGGACTTGCACGAACACGTCCAGATATTTTTGGTACCACAGAGGAAAAGTCTCTAATGCTGTCAAGGCTGAGATTGAGAAGAAGAAAGACGAGCAACCAAAGCAAGTCATATGGGATGGTCACACTGGAAGCATTGGACGCACTGCAAGCCAAGCCATGTCACAAAATATCAGTGGGGTCCTGCGGCTAATAATGATGCAAGGAACCTTCTGGGTCCTGCGGCTCCCCCCCTAGACCTCCTGTTCATTAGTTCGTTCACTTCCTCCACCAGCTGGACTAGCCTTCAATCTTCTTCGTGTTAACACAGTACAATATTCTGCTTCACCTAGTGGTGGGCTCCCTGTACCCTTACCCAGGCCACTTGTTATGCAAATGATTCCTTCAGTTCGGCCACCTCCACTCCCAATGCCAATGACTTCTGGACAGCAATCTCTTTTGATGAATCAGCCACCCCCAATGCCGCCATCAATATCTATGAATGCTCCTAGTATCCATGTACCACTTCCACCGGGTTCTCAGTTTACACCTGTGCCAGTTCCCCGACCTTATGCCGCTATTCCTGTAACCCAACCTAACATGCTTATGATGCCTCAGCCACCTTTGCCTCAAGGAATGCCTCCACCACCACCACTCGAGGAAGCACTTCCACCGCTTCTGGATGAACTAGAGCCAAAGAGGCAGAAGCTTGATGATTATTTGCTTATTCCCGAAGACTAGTTTCTTGCTCAGCATCCGGTATGTGGAGTATTTTCCTTTGTCTCCTTTTCACTGCTGTAAATTTTTTATATCAATGCTTTCTGTTTGGTTTTCCTGATTGAGATTGATTTTCATTTTTGCAGGGGCCTGTTTGTATCACTGTATCTGTTCCCAATGTTGATGAAGGAAGTCTTAATGGGCAGCTTCTGGAGATAACAGTACAGTCCTTATCTGAAACTGTTGGCAGCCTGAAGGAGAAAATTGCAGGGGAGATCCAACTTCCTGCCAATAAACAGAAATTGACTGGAAGACATGGCTTTCTCAAGGACAATATGTCGCTAGCATATTACAATGTTGGAGCAAGAGAAATGCTTACCCTTTCTTTAAGAGAGCGTGGTGGTAGAAAAAGATGAATAGCTTCTTTGACCAGGCTGTATAAGGTGGTTGTTGGAATTTTCTTGTTTCCATGATAGCATTCTATATATTACTATGGAACTTTGTTACTTTATCTTCATTGATCTTATGTTGGAAATGTTGTTATTGGTATTAGGATGACTTTATGAGCTTATTATTTCATCTTTAAACTGATGGTATCTACCATAGATTTGGCGTGTTGGACAAGTTTCTTAAGGGCAACGAGCAGTTGAGAAGTTCTTTTTGCTCAGGCTGAGCAAGCATCTACTTTTTATTAATCATCTTCTCCTGGAATTAGGCTTCATGGTCTTTTTTTTTTTTTTTTTTTTTTTATAATTTTTATTTCCAATTTTATTGCTACAAATTTTGTTCTTGGTCAACGTAGTGATGAAAGGTTCTTTTTGATAGTATTTAGTTTTTTGTTTTATTGAGAGCATACTAATATGCCTTGACAAGTGGATGGACAGGTGGTTTATTTATTTTCTCTTGAAAACCCTGCATCTTATGGTGCATCTCTTGTAGAGCTCATGATGCCCCACAAGTTTGTTTCAATTTGCTCCCATGTTATCTCTAAACTAGCCAGCAAATAGCAAGCAATGGTTGGGGGAGTTTGGTGATTTCCTGATACTGTTGTTTTTCTTATTACAGAAAATGCTACTTGTTTGGGTTCATGAAAGGTCTGTGCCACCCAGCATGTTTCTTAAACAGGTAGTATAATTCGTCTATTTTTTCCCTTATAATGTGGTAGTCCTTGCCATTTTCACAGCTCTGATAGCAGCTATTTATACCTTTTGTTTTGTTGTAGCGTGGATCAAGTTTGATTGCAGTTTCATGATAGAGGAGGCAGCAGATAAATCTTCTCCCCACCCCCCACCTCATAAACTTGGAACTTACATTTACATTTACATTTATGTATACTCTTCATCAGAGCTAAAAGTTCCCATGCTTCCTGTTCCCTTGTCGAGTTTTTGCTCTACTTTGTTGATATACTGTGCTAATAATATACTTGAGTAATAAAAATAGTTTCACGTTAACCATTCTATGCGTCTGTTTGGCATTGCTGCAGGGAGTAGAGTTTCAAATTTCAGCTTAAGAGCTCCCTTAAACCTCTTTAGCGAAATTGCCTGATAAACAAGGATTCCGTTAAAGCACTTTTGGACCCTTCCAAAAGCAAAACCAGAAAGTATAATGTTTCAACTTTCAAGTTTCAACTAGGGTTTTGTTTTGGTTTTTTTATTTTTTGGGTCCACTGTACTCTTGAAGAATTAGGTTGACTTTCCTTCCTAAGAGCATTCTCAGCCGGTGCTCTAAAATACAATTTTGGCTAAACTAGAGAGTACTGTAGCCAAAAAATCACAAAAATCACTCCCAACCGGTCATGTATTCTAATGAATTATTTAACAAAAAGCTAGAGTAACATGTAAAAATACATGTTACTGTAGCTTTCTGTATATATTATTTTCACTTGTTTTTTCACTTTTCTCTCTCCTCTCTCTCACTTAGTCACTTGCCCCTCTTTCTCTCGCATCTCCCTCCTCTGGCTCACACATCTCTCTCATTTGCTTCATCTTTCTCACACATCTCTCTCACGGTGGGTATGTGTGGTCGATTCTTGGTTTTCAGTGATGGGTGGTGTGTGGTCGATTCTTGGTTTTCAGTGATGGGTGGTGTGTGGTTGATTCTTGGTTTTCGGCAGTGGATTGTTGGTTCTCGGTTGTGGGCGGCCGATTTTGGCTATTGGGTACCGATTTTGGCCGTGGATGGGTGGTTGTTCTTGATCATTGGGTTTGGGTTTGTTTGTGGTTATGCCTGTGGGTGGGATATGATTTTGTGGGTGGGGGAGCCGATCTAGGTTTTGGGTTTTTGCGGTGGTTGTGCTGTGAGTGGGTTTTGGGTTGTGAAGGTTTTGAAGGTTTTCCGGCGTGGGTTGCCGGCATGGGTGTGTTGGAGCAAGAATCCGTGGGTTGATGGTTGCCGTGGGTTTTGCTCTTGATGTTGCAGCGGTGGGTTTGATTTTGGGTTTGAGGGTTTGAGTGTGGGTTGATGATATGGTTGCCTTTGATAGTTGGCATTGGGTGTCGAAGCAAGAGAGAGATCTGAGAGGAGGCGTGAGATTGAGAAGAGGCGTGAGAGACGGAGGCTGAGAGGAGAGAGATAAATGGTTTCTAAAAAAAAAATTTATTTAAAATAAGGGTTAATTACACTTTACTATCCTAAACTATCACCCCTTTTTCACTTCACCCCATAAATTTTAAAAAGTAACAATTGACCCCCTAAACTATTAAAATTGTACGGCCGTTACCCCCTGATGCCAAAATCCAGTTAAAATAAACGGAATGGAGCCACACGTGACACGCACGTGCTCCCGGGCCCACCAAAATAATTTTACCAAATTCATTTTTATCAAAACCCCGTATTACCCTTACCCCACTTAACCAAATCTGACTCTATCACTATTCGCTTCTCATCTCTTTCCCACCTTATCTTCTTCTTTCTTCTTCTTCCTTTTCTTCAAGCTTCAAACTCACTCACGGAGCTCCGAATAAGCACTAAAATGGCAAACGAAGAAGACTCAGCTCAAGAAGAACAAGAGCAACAAAATGAGCAAGACCCAGATGCTGATAAAATATCCTCCTCCTCAGACTTCGACTACGACTCCGACAAAAACTCAGACGACGATTCCTCCTACTATTCAGACGAGTCTCTCACCTACTTGGTTTGCTTAACGATCGATCCGGATTGATTACCAGAAGAAGCTTCTAGCCCTGGTGATTGAACGGATCTCGGTGACGTGGCGGTGGTGGTTGTAGAAGTAGTACCTTCTGGTGTTGTTGGTTAATGGTTTTTTATTTAATTGTAAGTAAAATTGATAAGATAAAGATGAGAGGTTAATGGTTTTTTATTTAATTGTTGGGTTTTATAATCAGAAGTGAAACAAAAGTGGGAATTGATATTTTCATGCATGTGGTGAACATTGATTAGACACGAAGACCTTAGCTACCACTTCTTTTTCATCTTCTTCTTCTTGTTCTTGTTCATCTTCTTGCTCTGAAAATTGGCTTTCTTTCTCAAATTTCTGTCCAGCCTTTGATGAATCCCGTCAAATTTCGGATTTTCGTCGAAAACCCACTTGGAAGAACAAGACCCACTTGTGCCAAGCGGGTCGGCAAGGCTTGGGCTTGATTTTCCGGGCGATATGGTGGCAAAACAGGACATTTTAGAGCCATTTGCACCTGCGTTTTGTCGGGGCTCCGGAACGACGGGTCCGACCCGTGGATTTTAAAGCTTGTTTGGAGGAACGGCGAACCCAGACTTGACCAATGCATGTGACTTTCGGAGAAGATGGTTATTGGGTTTATTTATTTTGGAAACTGTGAAGTAGGATTTTGGTTAAGTGGGGAAGGGCATTTTGGGGTTTATGAAAAAATAAAATTGGTAAAGCTGAACTGGTGGGCCCTAGGTCACGTGCATGTCACGTGTTGCGCTTTTCCGTCTATTTTAACTCGATTTTGGACTCGGGGGGTAATGGCCGTGCAATTTTAATAGTTTAGGGGGTCAATTGTTACTTTTTAAAGTTTAGGGGGTGAAGTGAAAAATGGGTGATAGTTCAGGGTGGTAAAGTGTAATTAACCCTTAAAATAATTATAAGATTATTTTAATGAGATATTTTGCAAAATAGAGATTGGGATGTGAGATGTTATGTAAAAATGAGTTTGTAAAATACAAAAAGTGCTTTTTGGAGAGTTAAAATGCTCTTAGATGGAATTCAAATAAGATTCTTGATGTGATTAATTTGAAAATTCTAAAAAAGAGAGACATGGACACATACGCACATGTTCAGGAAATCAACAATTAACCCCGTTTGAGGTTTTGAGCATGCCAGTACTCCAAGAGGTTCATTCACAAAAGAATCCATTATAAATATATGTTACGAGACCAATTTACCCAGTCATGGGCAAAAACTGTTATTCTCTCATCCATGACCCTCCACTTAGTTAGAAAGATAATAGGAACCTGAGTAATCAAAGTGATAGGATTTTAGTACTTAGGCCTTCAACTTCAATGTTGTTAAAAAATTTAAAGTCTGGCTTTACATTTTCTTTCCCTCAACAGCCATGGCTTTGTCTTTGTTCCTTTATCAACCAAAGCTTAATGAAATGGTTTCTTGTGAGAATTCCTGGGTGTATTTCCATTCAATGTAAATATTTGCTAGATCTAGTTCAAGACCAAAAAATAGAAGGCTATAAATAAGCAATTTTGTAGTGTTTTGAACAATCACCTATTGATCACCAATAGAATAACCCGTTAAGCGGTTGAGGGGAGGAGATGAACGTTTCAGTTCTCCTGGGATATCTATTTCCTCTATTTGCCGTTAGTTTAATAATGTTAATGTTAGGTTACTGAGTTATTTTAAAAAACCATTATTTTAATAGTTTTATTAGTGGATTGATGATATGAGATAATCTGAACTATTTATTAAAAAAAAATGTCAAGATTAAAAGAACTCTATGTAATAGAGAGTACCTTAAGAACTCTGAAGGATCTTGATCTCACAGAACCCAACTCACATCTTGTGACTTGTCTTCAGTTAATAAGCACAAAAGGTTTAAGACTTAAAGTACAATCTTATCTCAATATAAGATAGGCTTAAGTACGCCACTTGGGTATTCGACCCAGTGGTAATCCCCTCCCCAAAAAGCCCCCCTCTATGAGGTTGTGGGTTCGATCCTCGGGATCTTCAAAATATACGTATGTGTGAGTTTAGATTAGAATTTCTATCATATCTCAAAAAAAAGATAGGCTTAAGTACAATATTTTTACTTTTAATTTTTAACTAACTGCTCTCCGTTCATACGAGTAGAATCATATTCGAGCTCAACCAAAACAAGGGCTAAGATCTAGTATAGTCAATTCAATTGACGGATCATGAATTCAACCGTTGATATTTAATATTTAATTTATTAATAATTAAAAAATAAAAATGTAATGAAAATTAATAGATAAATAAAACAATATAGCGATCTTAATCAATGTTTCAATAGTTTAATGGTATAAATTTTCCTAACTCCTTAGTTTATACTTTAGGTTAGAATCGTTAGATTATGTTTGCTCCAATAAAAAATCTTCCAAATTTGCATTATTATTCTTAGAAAATTTCAAGTGGATTTTTTATTTTTTATTTTTAAAATAAGCACATGTGTTGAAATGAACACACAATGTTATTTTGTTAAAACATTTTCTGTTAACGATGTATCTATAAATGATTTTATGGTTTTAATTGAAACATTTAATTCTTTTAAATATAGGTTTTAATTTGAAAAATTTGAAAGTAACATGCAAAACTTATATTGAGTCATATAACATGATGTATAAAACCCAAGTTTTATTCGTAAAATAAAAAATTATGGTACATGATTAGAATAATCTAAAACAAAGAACACAACTTCTTTTAAATTATTAGAAGCTTTTGGTAATAGATTTTTAATTATAATATTATTTTTTTGCAATATTTAGAACAAATTAAATTAATAATTGACGTGGACTTATTACAAATGAGTGTTTTTTTTTTGCACAGTGACACTTTAGAGTTTTTATGTGTTTCACTCCGAAAACCCCTTAAACCCTAACCCTCTCTTCTCCAGCTCCTGCTCCGCTCAACCCCTTAAACCCTAACTAACTTCTTGCCTCTCTCTCTGATGGCTTCACTACCCTTCAAGAAGAATTATCGGTGCGTGCCTTCACTCGAACAGTTTTACACAGGAGGACCCTACGCCGTCTCGTCGGACGGCTCATTCATCGCGTGCGCGTCCGGCGAATCGATCAGAATCGTCGATTCTTCGAACGCTTCGATAAGGTCCACGATCGACACCGACTCTGAGGCCCCCACGGCCTTGGCTCTTAGCCCGAACGACAAGTTGCTCTTCTCCGCAGGCCACAGTCGCCAGATTAGGGTCTGGGACTTGTCCACTCTCAACTGCGTGCGTTCTTGGAAGGTAAAGTAAAAGAAACGAAGCCAATGAAAATTTTAATTTTTTTATTTGGCTCAGCTAAGCTACGCATGGTTAATTTTGGGTTCATTGAATTGGTGACAAAAGTGAAATTATGGTTTTTATGAGAAATGAAAGATATTTTATTTTTTGATTATGACTTAATTTTATTGGGCAATGAGTAGGGCCATGATGGTCCGGTGATGGGTATGGCGTGCCATGTGTCGGGAGGATTGCTTGCGACTGCAGGAGCTGATGGGAAGGTACTTGTGTGGGATGTTGATGGTGGATTTTGCACTCACTACTTCAAGGGTCACCAAGGGGTTGTTGCTAGTGTTATGTTCCATCCTGATCCGAACAAATCACTTGTAAGTTCCAACTTAAAGGAAGTTTTTTTGCTCTTATTTTGTTTATTATTTGAGTATCTTTGTTTTGCTCATTATTGGCTGCTTTAGTTTGATGCTTCTTAAGTCTTTGTTTATGTTGAATCAATACCATAAGGTGAAAATTTGGAAAGTATATATATTAAAGGCTGGTCATTTTTGGTGGGATTCAATGTCATGGATTAAAAATACTAGGGGATTTTCGAATATTGGGTTCTTCATGCTAAAATCATGGGATTTAGAAAATTAACAAACAGAATCAACTTTTTTTAACCCTATAAAACACATTTACAATCCTGTTCTTTTTTCAGGTTCGGAATGTTCCTGTTGTGTAGATTTGTCTGTGTACTCTAAAAATGTGATATTGAGAAATTGGATGATTCCTTATTGGTGATGCCTGTAATGATGTTGATGTGAAACTGTGTCCTGGTGTTGCCTATGTGCACTCAAACCTTCCACTTAAAGCAATAGTTACAGGAACCGTAATTTATGTGGATGTAATAAAATTGTCAATAAAGCTGACTGTTTAATTTTCTTTTAGAATAAGTCCAGCGTGCCTTTTGGGTGTGTATATGAATTGAAATACTGCTGCCTTCCTCTCCCAATTTTTAAATGGAATGTCAAAATATGGTTTGTGCCTTAGTTACTTTGAATATGAGAGAGGCTTTCATATCAATTTGTGGTGTTTGTATCATTTACATTACTTGTAACTTCTATCTACATTCTTACGGCTTTATCTATTCCCCAATGTTTGAATTGCATGCAAGCAGCATGTAGGATCCAATGCCCCTAGGTTGCACAGATACTCCATTTTGGCCCATTTATCCGTACCCACATCGTACCGATACCTGTATCCGTATTGTACTTGGTATCCGATATCCATTGTGGCTCACATATATTTTTAAAAACATGATGTATCTCCGTACTAGTACCAGTATCGTATCCGATACCGTATCCATATCCATGCAACTTAGATATGCCCTTTGTTCTTTGCATGTTTGCGCGCAGCTGTGCAATTTTGGTGAACGCACTAAAGAAAAGGGACAAGACATAAGTTATATTAGGGATATAAACAATTATCATTCTAAAAGAAACTACCATGACTGGTAGCTTCTTGATGTAATCCCATCAAGGAAAATGTAATATATTTAACCCTTTTATTCTTTTGAACCATTAAGTTTACTCTTTTGAATTTTCTTGCATTGTTACTCTATTGCATTTTTCTTGCATTGTTAGCTTATCATCCTGGTTTGTGTTTATAGCTTTTCTCTGGAGGTGCTGATGCAACAGTACGAGTCTGGGATCTTTTGGCCAAGAAGTGTGTTGCAACTTTTAGAAAACATGAGTCAGCAGTGACTTCTATGGCTGTATCTGAAGATGGAATGATCTTGCTCACTGCTGGAAGAGACAAGGCAGGGTTTAACTTTTTTCTATCTTTGCTCACAGATGTGGTTATTTTAAAGTAATTATGATACTCTTATTAGATATTGTGTAAATGCATCTTCTCATACTTCAAGTTTGTCCATTTGCTTTTTCTTGAATATATTCATATAGCAGCCCTTTTATTTAATTTAAGTCATTGATGTTGGAGGCAAAAAAAATCTGACCAAATCCATCTTGTGTATCATGAATTTACATCTTCTCTTGACCAAATCCTTCTATGATTTTGTAACTTAGAACAGGGCAATAGTGATCTCCACTTGTTATTTTTTGAAAAAGGAGCACCTTTGACCTTATTGATAATTTTACATGATTAAAAGTGGATAAAAATGATGATAGAGTGAAGTAAAGTTACCTTAGCTAGCCAATTACACCTACACTTTAGGCTCTTTGCAGTGTCTTCTGTCTAACTGAAAACTTAGTGTTGGTCCTTTCTTACAGCATAAGGGATTTTGTTTCATGACTAGATTGTTGTAGTTAATGTCACAAGCAATTGTGATTGATTTTATGTCAAAATGCTGAAACTTGCTTCTTCTTTTTATTTTTATTTTTATTTATTTATTTTAATTAATTAATTTTTTTTAATAAGTAATAAGTTTTATTGAAAAGAATGCATCAAGTACACTTGGCGAAACTTGC
The DNA here is from genome assembly GCA_907173295.1 of Fagus sylvatica. Lineage (NCBI taxonomy): Eukaryota > Viridiplantae > Streptophyta > Magnoliopsida > Fagales > Fagaceae > Fagus > Fagus sylvatica. The sequence goes on from OU015763.1 coordinate 23,186,931, forward strand.
TTTGGATTTATATTGTCTTAAAACATTATTTCACCTCTATTGGTTGCTTCTAATTTTATACAGTTGGCAACCATTTAGTTCAGCTGAAAAATTAGGTGTAGGATGATTGCAGGTTGTAAACTTGTGGGATCTTCATGACTATGGTTTCAAAAAGACTGTGTTAACATATGAGGTACTCGAAGCTGTTTGTGTAATTCGCTCTGGAAGCCTCTTTGCTTCGTGCCTGGCCTTATTCTCTCAGCGAAGTGGGAGGAAAGCAAGTAGTTCATCGGCAATTCATTTTATCACAGTTGGTGAACGTGGGATTGTAAGAATATGGAACTCTGAAAGGTAAGACAACATCAGGTTGTTTTCCTATTAGTTTGTACGGATTCTATTTTCTGTTAAACAATTGGGGCCTTTGGGACTTCTATATTTAGTCCTAACGATTAGTTATCATTTAGAATGAACTGCAGTTTGATGAGTTGATTTATATGATTTCCTTTTCTTTTTTAACAGTGCAGGTTGCGTGTTTGAGCAAAAGTCATCTGATATTACTGTCAGCTCAGACATGGATAGGGGCTTCACTTCTGCGGTTATGCTGCCTTTAGATCAAGGGTTGCTTTGTGTGACTGCTGATCAGCAGTTTCTTTTCTATTCCCCAGTAGAGAACCCAGAAGAGATGTTTACACTAACCCTAAGCAGGAGACTTGTAGGATACAATGAAGAGATTGTTGATATGAAGTTTTTAGGTGAAGAGGAACAGTTTCTTGCGGTTGCCACAAATCTTGAACAGGTAAATGCGATTGATTCTTACCTATCTCAACATTATGTACTGGTAGCTTGCAAGTAGAGGATCTAAGACCTAATAATTGGTAACTGAAAAAGTTGATGTGATTATTCGATCTTATTGTTGTATCTTTTTTGATGTTTTGCTGGTTTCAGTGATTGAAAAGAGATCTTTCAATGATACCATCGTAAATTCTTTGATCTTTATTAGTTCTGGAAATTAATGTCGTCCAGCCTCCTAGAGGAGGTTTAGGTGTGTGTCACTTCAGAACAATTCATACACATTTATGTCTTGGAAGATCTCCGTGCTTCTGTTATCATGTCCTAGTGTAATTGTACGTTCTGAAAACTGATTTCAGTAATTATTAGGTTTTATTATCATGCACGTATATACCTTTTTAAGAGATTTGTAGCTAGCATCTTTTTTACCATCATTGATTACCTTTATTTTCAAGCAAGTTTGCGTTGAAACCTTTGTTTTTCATGAAAAGTGACATTTGTGTTGGATGACTGTAGTGTGATGGGTAAAAACATAAGCTACAGTTATGAGCAGTAATTAAATTGAAAATATATTCATGGTCTCCTCAATGCATAAGATAGGCAAGCTAGCTTGGATCTGGCCACAATGTCCTCTAGGCAGGAGGGAATTCTTACATGTGCTACCGAAGGATGATTTTAGTTTTGAGATTTTGGTTCCTCATATGTATCTCAATTTGGACACATGCAGGTACGAGTGTATGACCTAGCAGCCATGTCATGTTCTTATGTATTGGCTGGTCACACTGAAACTATTCTATGCCTTGACACCTGTGTATCAAGTTCTGGAAGAGCACTTATTGTAACAGGAAGTAAGGACAACAATGTAAGTTCTATTTTCTTCTTCTAACCTCAAGGCAGCCTTAGTGGACCTGGTTTGTTTTTCTCTAATCATGTAAGTAAAATAAAATGGAAGCCAATGAGCTCAAGCTCAAATTACACATCCCCTCCTTATACGAACAAGTTGAAGTTAATGTCATAGGTTATTGGACAGTGCATGCTCTCCCTCCCTCTCTCTGAGATGGTTTATATGTTTCTGCATCTCTAATTCCATTATCTATATAGGTTAGGCTGTGGGAATCAGAAACCAGACGTTGCATTGGAGTTGGCGTAGGTCATATGGGAGCTGTTGGAGCCGTTGCTTTCTCAAGGAAGCAGAAGAACTTCTTTGTTAGTGGTAGTAGGTGAGTGCTACTCATGCAATCCCTTTACCTAGAAATTCCATCTGCCATTTATTTCAAGTGCACTTCAGACTCTCTTGATGTGGTTTTCTCATGTTGTTGCTTCCCTTGCACTAGTCATTACTGTAGGGGTGGTAACTGGTAAGCTTTAGGATGAGAGCACTTATACTAAGGGCTATATAGCTAGTTGGTTCAGTGGAATGCCTGTAACTCTTTCTTCATGTCTGTGCTGAGCAGGGATGGAAATACCGGGTAATGATATCTATGTTGAGCTGTTCATAAAGTTAAGAAAGTGAAATTGATTGTAGATTGTACTGGGCCTCTGCTTTGCCTCGCGCTCCTTATAGTCCAGCTAATTGCATTAATTCCTAGTACCAGGGCTAGGTGATAATATTGGGCTTTACGGGTCCTTCCTTGAACTAAATTCTGATTATTCAATTCATAAGTTCCTCTTCCTATCCTGAACTCTTGCTCTCAATGGTTACAATGAGCAGCTAGATACCTATCAAAAAAAAAAAAAAAAAACCAATGAGCAGCTAGATTTTGAGAATATTGTCAATGCAACGTAGCATAAGTGTGCCCTGAAGAAGGCTGCTTTCATTTTGGGGAATAAAATAACTATGTTTTAAAGGTTTTCAGTTTAAGGTTGATTTTTGTTAAGTCTTAAAATGTGATATCAGCAACATGGCTAGAATAGGCCATGACTAAGTCAGGAGAAAATTGTGTTTTTCATGCACAAAATAAGTGAAAATGATTGGAGTCAGCATATTAAACTTGACAAAATTTTTCTGAAGTTCCCATCATGGAAAATTTAACAGTGTCAAATTATTAATTTAGTACAATATTATTGGTAACCATAGAAGTGCTCTATTTGGGTAAGATATGGAAGTTTATCACAATTTTTTCTGTCATTTTTTTTTTCTTGGTTTAGAAATGAATCTTTGTTACTAATACCTATTTAGATGAGTTTGCTGCAGAATTTTGTTATCTACTTATTCTTTATTGTATATATATATATGTTATGTATGTATGTATTTTGGAGTATCTAAGATGATAGAGCTGCAGAAGTACTCTGGTAAACTTAACAATTTCATGTTGAAATTAGATGCATTTATGGTGGTTTATCCTATTCCTTTGTTTGAATTTTATACTATTTTTTCATTCTCAAATTCCTCTTTTTTCTCCTTGTTTTGCTTTGACAAACTTTAACATGGGAATAAATATGTATGGATCTTCAACTTTTTGTTTTGCTGAAGTTGATCTTTATCCTATTCCTTTGTTTGAATTTTATACTATTTTTTCATTCTCAAATTCCTCTTTTTTCTCCTTGTTTTGCTTTGAAATGGCTTTGAATAGCACTCTGATCCTCTGTAGATACTTAGCTACTCATGGATCTTTTAATGCAACAATAACTGTATGCTCTGCTGCTCTTCCCAAGTCTTCTATCAGTATGTTAACCTAATTTGGTGCTCATGATTGACACTAGTAACCTTATGTTGCAGTACCCCCTGATATTTCTACATATTATTTCGTCTCTTTTATAACCTATATCTTTCTTTTGTTTAGTGATCGTACCCTAAAAGTATGGAGTTTGGACGGTCTTTTAGATGGTGCCGAACAGCCTCTTAATTTAAAAGCAAAAGCAGTTGTAGCGGCTCATGATAAGGATATCAATTGTCTAGCTGTTGCACCAAATGATAGTTTAGTCTGCAGTGGTTCTCAGGTTTGTAATTTCTAAGGCACATCTTCCTTCCATTTTGTTTTTATTTTTAGCAATTAATGTTTTTTCTCTGAAGAAAGTGGACATGCTGTAGGCATTCAAAGCATTGCCTTCCTGAAGTTGATTTGTTTATTCCTGGATAAAGTTGCTTCATTAGGTTTATTTGCTAAATTTCCTCCTTTTTTGGGGTGTGTGTGTTGAATAGGATCGCACTGCTTGTGTTTGGAGGCTTCCAGATCTGGTATCCGTAGTTGTACTTAAAGGGCATAAAAGGGGGATTTGGTCAGTCGAGTTTTCTCCTGTTGAGCAATGTGTCATAACAGCATCTGGTGATAAAACCATAAAGATATGGTTACTATCTGATGGTTCATGCTTGAAAACATTTGAAGGGCATACATCAAGTGTATTGAGAGCATCCTTTCTTACTCGCGGGACCCAATTTGTTTCTTGTGGTAATGTGGCTAGTAGTTACCTATTTGGTTTTATCTGTTGCTCATATGACATTTATTCAACTAAATAATCACTTTCAGGTGCTGATGGTCTGGTAAAGCTATGGACAGTGAAAACCAATGAGTGCATCGCTACATATGATAACCACGAGGACAAGGTGCTGAACCAGTTAATATTTTAATAATAATTTTAGTCCTTCTAACAATATTTCTTCTCATTTATCTCGTAGAGATCATGTAGACTATACTGGATCATATAGGTCATCTCATTCTGTGGATCTAGGTCATGAAAAAAGTATCTCAAACCCTTCATATGGTTTATCATCTGCATATAAGTGAGAAGGAAGACGAACCCTCATCTTCTGCTATCTTGGATGTCTGACTAATTTTATGGTGATGGTCACTTCTGAATTTTTCATGATCGGTTCACCTGGATAATATATGTTTTTGATTTATTGTAAAATTCATGTCTGACATGGGGAATGGCGTCCATCAATAGATATAATATTATGATCATGAATGTGGAGGATCCAAATTTAGGTTGTGCACACCACTAGGATACAGTTGCCAACAAACTGGGATTTAATCAGGCTGACCATACAATCATCTGTGTACAATTTTTTCATTTTAGTATGAATTACCTTAACCTTTACACTTGAGTAATCTACAAAGGGGGAAAGCCATATGTTTTCTGAGTTTCAGTCTGTGTTCATTTCTAGTCTTTTGGGTTAGTAAGCTTCTATATGCTGAACCAGTATATCAAGGTAAATAAAAAATGGATCTCGTCATCCCCCACTCCCCCTCCCCCTCTAATAATAGAAGACGTATTGAAAAAGAAATGTGGGTGAAGCCCAAGTACAAGGGAATTTTACAAGAGCAACTAATATAGGATCTAAAGTTACAATACACCACATCAAACATAATGGAATATCATTCTACACATCTGCACTTTGATGCCTCTTAAAGCCTCCTTTCCAACATGCTAAGTGATCCTTCACTGAAGATGGTATCACCCATGTGACTCCAAATAAAACAAAAATAAAAACTAATCTCACATCAATGAGAAACATAAATGAAGAGAATTGAGCTTTCGATAAAGAGAGGTGTCTGCTATATTTCCATGATTTTTTGAAGGGATCACTGGAAAAGAAAACTGTACAAGGTTCTGTCCATTAGTTCAAGGGGTATAGGCTCTTGGGGGGTTGTTAAAGTCAATGTTCCTCTAGTGTAATAAAATTTTAAACAAAACAGCCACTGAAGCCACCCAGCCTTTATGGGTGGTGGGGGTGGCTGACCCTGCTTCAAATCAGATGTGAGTTATCATCTAAAATGTCCTACTGTTATGGCACCATAGCAGTGTTCCATTTGTGCTGGGGTCATATGTCCTGTTTCTATCCCTAAATATGACTGCCGGTAATCAGCACTGAGCTACTTTCAATTATAATTGTTTTGAGAAATGAAAAAGATTGAGGTGTAATTGTAGAATTTTTTGCTGTGCCAACTTGGCAAATGCATTTTGCTGGGTTGGTTAAATTATTGATTGGTGCAATTGCGGCAATGGCCATTCACAAGATTCTTCTGTAAATTGATGAATGTTTCTCTCCATTTGCATCCTCATGTCACGGACATAGTTTTTAATCATTGCCCCACTTTGAATTCTTCACCAATTTGCATTCCCATCATAGCCTGGTTTCTTGAGCAGTAGTGTATCTGTGTGGGAGTGTGTCTCTCTGCAATCAGATTTTTGCTTGTCCTTCTCTTCTGCTCACAGGATTTAGCCTGCAGGTTTGGGCATTGGCTGTTGGGAAGAAGACAGAAATGCTTGCTACTGGTGGCAGTGACGCTGTCATCAATTTGTGGTATGATTGTACTGCTGATGACAAAGAGGAGGCTTTCCGTAAAGAGGTTAGTTGTCTCACCTGCTTGTATCCTTATCTGGAAAAACCTTTTTTTTCCCCTAAAGTAGTAAAGAATATTATTAAAGAAAAAGAGAGCTCAAATGGTAGAATCTCCTAAAGAATTACAAATGTAGATTTAAGTGATTCTTGAAATCAACTAGAGTCAGGCAGCAGTTGCAGTTGTCTGTAGTTGATATACAGTGATGTACAGACATTTTAGGTGGGTTGGTCTTTGTCTTTTAAATGGACTCTACGTAACTATATAGTCTCTGGCATGTTAATCTTTGATTATTGTTGAAAATAAAAAATATTATTGTTGTCAGTTTTGTCTTTTGGTTTTACTTAGTTGCCTAACTTATCCTTCACTCCATGAATTTTCGGCCTGGTTAATTTGCTAGTTGCCACGAAAGTCTCTTTTGGTGTATGTGGCATACACACACAGATAATAGTATTTAGGTGACTGGTATAGCCAACATATAAATTATACTAAATCAAACTTTTTTTTTTTTTTTGATAAGTAATCTACAATAAATCAAACTTGAACCAATCAAGTGCAGCAGTAAGAACCTTTCTGTAAATTTTGGACAAGGCAACTTCTAGAATTTATTGTAGTGTCTATCAAGTTTAGCTGGTTGTGTAGATGTTTGATATTTGGGTCTTTTTTTATTTAGACCTGATATATTCATTCATTTTGTCGTATATTATTATGTTTATGCAGGAGGAAGGGGTTCTGAAAGGTCAAGAATTGGAAAATGCTGTATCAGATGCTGACTACACTAAAGCAATCCAAATTGCATTTGAACTTCGCAGGCCTCGTAAACTTTTTGAGTTGTTTGCTGAAATTTTCAGGTTAGGAACATTCTTTTATATATATATATATATATATATATTTTGGTTTTCTCTATGGTGTATGCATTTCTTAGCCAAGTCCTCTGCAGGAAGAGAAAGGCTGAAAATCAGATAGATAAAGCTCTTAATGCCCTTGGCAAGGAAGAGTTTCGTTTACTGTTTGAATATGTTCGAGAATGGAATTCAAAGCCAAAGCTCTGTCATGTTGCACAATTTGTACTTTTCAGAGTTTTCAACATCCTTCCTCCAACAGAGATTATTGAGGTGATCTTTTTAAGTATTCCTCTTCTGTCTCTTTAACGTTGATGACAGCATTTCAAAATATTGTCGCTCAGTAGGTTAAGGTAACCATAGAAATGGTATATAAACTTGGTATTCTAGGCTTCTGGACACGCACAGGGCGCAAGGTTTGTGGAAACCTGATTTGTGGGACCCAAAACCCTGAATTCAAAATCTAGTGGTTCTCACAGGTTAGTTTGTCTGCAATGACTTTGAGCTTGTGCTCAGTCTTTGTTAGCTGTGTCTTTGTAGTCCTTTGGGGCAAAGTGTATTCTTTTTTCTTTCTTTAATAATATTTTAATGTTACCACATAAGCTTTTAAAAGCTCATATTTTTCCACTTCCTCATTCTAATAGAATACAAATCTTCTATCTCACTTTTTGTGTTCCTCTTTATACTCCACTAGTTACAACTCACCACGTGTTTTTTTCTTTCCTTATAAAATATCTAAGATTTAAAATGAAAACAAATCAAACACAATTTGACACGTGTTATATTGTAGTTGATGGAGTATAGAGTAGAATACAAAAAGTAGAATAGAGGATATTTATGCATTCTAATATATATATTTTAATTTTGTTTTTAGGCCATTGACTTTAGGTCAAATGACATTTCCTGGTATTTCCAATGTAGATATCTAGGGTTTTGAAACTTTGAATCCCCCCTTCCTCCACTTCAAATGTATCAAAAACTAATTTGGTTTTTAGAGTTACACATAGTGTTAAATTATGTTATTTTAAACTAATTAGAACTTATCGTCTTTTTAGATAAAGCAACCAAGTACTTCTGATTAGATTAAGTTTGATCTTCTCTAAATAAATTCTAATTAAATTAGGTATATTCTTTTCTATAAATTCTCTAATTTGACTTCTTATTTATTAATACTTATTAATTAAACATGTATATAAACATTTTTTCGTTAAAGTTTCTCGTGCATTGCTCCGGTAAACAATTAGTATTGATAGGTGTTAGTGGTCAGATATATAACAATTCAACTTAATGAATTTTGGCTTGTTTCATTATGACCCATAGCTCCTGAAACTTTGTGGTGAATTTTTTGGTCTGAGGTTGAAGGTGAAGTTGATTCATTCAAATTATTCACCAATGAGCTTTGGCTCGAATGACACTTCATCCTCTCACAAGAGTGGGTGGAGGATGAGGGCATGAGTTCAAAACTCACTAGATGGGTGAGTTACCAATAGGTAAAAAAAAAAAGATGTGTGTGAAGTTGTCCCTCTGAAGACAGGAGAGGATATACTCTCTCTCTCTCTCTCTCTCTATATATATATATATATATATAAACTCCTTAGGGACGCTACAGCTGCAGAGTTGTGGTGGTTTGAATTTCTAGTTGTTCTGGGTATATACTGAGATTAATAATGCAAAGTTTTTCATCCCTATAATTCTGCATAATTAGTTTACGTATTTGATTGCAACTATGTTTCAGATAAAAGGCATAGGGGAACTCCTTGAAGGTCTCATGCCATATTCTCAAAGGCATTATAGCAGGATAGACAGGCTTGTAAGAAGCACTTTTTTGTTGGACTATACTCTGACAGGAATGTCAGTTGTTGAGCCTGAAATTGATGCGAAGGAAAGGGAAGATGAATCTTTGATGCACTCTGATGTCAAGGATGTGGATGTGATGCTTTTGACAGAAAATGCTGATTCAGAGCAAAAACAGACTTCTGAAGAAGAACCAAAGGCTTCTTCAAAGAAACGGAAATCAAAGAAATCTAAAGAGAGTTCAAGTAAGAAGGTTAAGGGTGTGGCATACACTAAGGTTGAAGCTGTTTCATTACAGGCATGACACGTCTCAGATGCTTTCATCCTGTTCGTGTATCTATTGATTTTTGATTAGGAGAGTGTCTTAGATTCCTTCACAAGGTTTTGCAGTTTTGCTGTACTTGCATAAAGGCCTTGTTGTTTGATCCAATTGTAAAATATGTGCCTTTATTCTTTCTTCTTCTTCCCTCTTTTAACCTTAATCAATTTTGTGGTCTAACAATGATCATTGGAATGCTTAGCACTAATAAACATTATGTATTGAATTTTGATGTGTAGGGGCCAATGCTAAAAGTATTTTGAATTTTGCGTGCTTAGAATTGAATGATAGAATTCCTTCTTCTACTTATTCTCTATTTCGCTCTCTAGCCTTCAGTTTTAAAAAGAATGATTTTTCTATTTATTTTAATTGTATTTTTGGGTTCTCTCAAGGAAATTTGTAACAAAGTAGCAAGTGCACTAGCTCAAAAAGCAAGGACTCCTGTTGGTTTTTATGTTTAGTTTGGGTTCAGAATTCCTAATGAAAATATTACACAGATAATCAATAAAATTACTACTGCATTTATAAAAAAGAAAGAAAGAAAAAAAAAAGGTGATATTTATAAAAAACCCCTGTAATAATATTAGGCCAATTGTTTTTGGACTAAGTTAGGGCTTCGTTTTTATACGATTGTGGAACTTGTTTTTTTATTTAATTTTTTTTTATTAGTACTCTTTGGACAAATTCTTACTTTTTGAATAAGAGGTTCAAACGGATATTACTAGGGTTTAGCCAAATGGAAGTTATCGGGGAAGCAACTTATTTTCTTTTAAAGAATTTACAAAACTATAACTCCTTTGCACCGGATATTGTATTAATAGTTTTATCCTTCACTTATTGGGTCATTGACAGGAAAATAAACATCCTTTTCTGGAATCAAACTCTTTAAAAAAGTTAAATTAAAATTTTTGGTCATCACTCTCGTGTTCTTAATTTTCTTTCAGCATTTTCCTCATACAATTTTGTTATTTTTCCCCCTAAATATTTTTTTAGAAAATAATTAATACTAATTTGTTTGTTTTATTTGCGCACACTTATCTTGTATCCACTATCCACTTATGTTTAGTAGATAGTGTGTGAAAAAGGTATCACATTTGATATATATATATATATATATATATATCATTCTTCTTACAATATGTGAGTTTCACACGATTGTGAAGTCTATATACTATAAGAAAGAAGATGTATTTATCAAATGCTTAAGATTATAATTTTTGTTCTATCTTCTTATGAATTAGATCCTATTGGAAATAATTTTAAGAATGCACAAACATTATAACCCAAGAACAAGTTCAAAATGAAAATCAAGTTCAAGAACAATCTCACCAAGCTATAGAATCACGTAGTTGCGTTGTTCTTAAAAGTTGATTCACGTCACCTAAAGTGGAACTCGATACGGTTGGCTTAAGGCGAAACAACCCCCTGCGGATAAACTTGATATTAATAATAACCTTGAAAGTAGGTCTCATCATAACAACTCAAATGCTTGGTATTAAGTGTAGTCACAACATGCGACATCCTTCTCACATGAGGTGAACTCCACAAGTGCAAGACATTGTATATAACTATTACACCAAATATCACCTCCCTCTTATATGAGGTTGGATCTTACACTTGTATAGTGTGTTTGGATGGAGGGAGAGTAAAGGGAGGGAGATGAGGATAGTTTAATGAATTTTTTTTTGAGGTTTTTTTTAGAGGGGGAGAGGGAAAGTTTTGAGGGGATTTGGAGGGGTATCTTATCGCTCCAAACCCCACATTTTTAATTCCCTCGAATTGAGGGAATTTTGAGTGGGAGGGAAGAGAAGCGTTTTTATTTATTTTAAAAAGATTTAAATTGTCAATTTTACCCTAATTATATCAATTTATGTTTAATTTTAAAAGTTATAGTCTAACTGGCCTAATTCAATCTCAAAAGACGTATTAAGAGATGAGTGATGCCTATGACTTATAAATTGTACAACCCAATAATACTTGATCAATGTGGAACTAGATTCTCTTTATAAATTTATATATTTATTTTTTTCCATGGAGTTGGGTGAAGAATTATGGTGATGCATCACACATCATCATGATGCGTCATGCAACGTGTCATGGGTCTCTTCTTGCTCTAGTTTTTCCTGATTTTCATCCCATTTTGGCCATTCCAATCGACTTTTTTTGGACTAAAAGTTGGAGATCTTCCCATGCTTGGATTTGGTTAAGTTTGGTGTATATGGAAAGCTTGCTTTGTCTTCTTTTCAACAAGACCGATCTTGTGCAATTTTGAGTTCTGTGCAGGAAACTCCAGTTTCGGGAAGTAGGGCACTTGAGCGAATTTCTGTTAATATAAAATAGACTTCCTATGTATTGTCCCACATTACTAAAAAATAAGGAGTTAGTCTCCTAATGATAGTATAAATAAAACCTCTATGTATATAATACAACACACCAATCATCACACAAATATTATTCTCATCAATATATTCAAGATGTAATCTCTAGAACTTTACCACCGTGTACGTATATATTCTCTTTCCTTATACTTAAGTCAAAACGAAGAGAAATTGATATTTGCCTTGATGACACCAATAAAGACGGTATATTTTAGTTGAAAGAAAACGATTTTGTAAGTTATGTAACATGCTTCTCACTCACATGCAACAGATACCACCTGGTTTACAACAACCTTCACCAGTCGCCACGTCACCGCGTTCCTTCTCCGCAACAGAATCCAATTCATAACATAAAGCTAATCAACACTCTTCATTTCCACTTACTCTACATTTCAATTTTCGAAAATAAAAATGTCATCTCCATCTTCAAGGTACCGCATAGGCTACGCTCTTTCTCTCAAGAAGGAGCAAAGCTTCATCCAAAACTCTCTTATCAATCACGCCAACCAACGCGGCATCGATCTCATTCGAGTCGACCCCTCTAAACCCTTGACTCAACAAGGACCCTTCGATATCATCATCCACAAACTCTACGGCCCCGATTGGAACCACCAATTGCAACAAATCTCTCTCCAACACCCAAACGTCGTCGTAATCGACCCACCGGAAGCCATCCAGATTCTCCACAATCGGGTCTCAATGCTCGAAGTGGTCACTCGCTTGAAAACCCCTCAACAAGGTAACCAAACCTTTGGGGTTCCGAATCAAAGAGTAGTGTATGACTCCGAGACTCTTATGACTTCCGATTCGATTGAGCAACTAGGGCTTAGGTTTCCTGTGATCGCCAAACCGGTTACGGCTGATGGCAGCGCAAAATCACACCAGATGTATTTGTTGTTGAAACGTAATGGATTGAATAAACTGAACACACCAATTGTGTTGCAAGAATTCGTAAACCATGGCGGGGTGATTTTCAAGGTGTATGTGGTGGGAAAACATGTGAAGTGTGTGAAGCGGAAGTCGTTGCCGGATGTATCGGAAGAGAAACTGAAGGATATGGCGGATGATGAGGGTTTGTTGTTGTTTTCGCAGATATCGAATTCGGTGGGTTCGGATGTGGATAAGGCTATTGAGAAGGCGGAAATGCCGGCTTTGGAGTTTGTGAGGGAGTTAGCGAAGGGGTTGAGGGAGGCAATGGGGCTTAGGTTTTTTAATTTTGATTTGATTAGGGATAGTAATGATGGGAATAGGTACCTTGTTATTGATATTAATTACTTTCCGGGGTACGCCAAAATGCCGGAGTATGAGTCGGTTTTGGTGGATTTTTTCTTGGATGTTATGCAAGAGAAGAGCAGGAATAATATTGCTGAGGAGGAGGTGAAGCAGAATCAAGAGTTGTGACACGCTTGGATTAGTGGGTTTCAGTTTCTGACTCTCAATAACCTTTTGGAATTATGTGCCAATTCCGTCTATTTAGCTATGCCACAAAAAGGTACTTTTTTGGATACTTGAAGCGCAAATTCAAGGGATATGTTTTGGTGAGGATACTTGCACACGTTGTTATATGTTCCAAAAAATGTTACCACCTTTAATGCATGAAGTTTCTTATTTCTTCCATATGTTGCCATTTGTTTTTTCTTGCTTTGGAATGGATTTGTCATGTAGGTGCATCAGTAAATAATTCAAGAACTAATTTATTTTAGTACCTTTTGTAATTGCAATGTCTTCCTTTTCCTACTCCAACTTTGGTTGCTTTCTTGATTATTTTGTATTCTATATATTTGCTTCACTTCTCCTGGTTTGCTTAAATAAATATGTGCTGTAAATTTGTGCCTTATTAGCATGAATGAATTCCGTTCTGCTTTCTTTGGTTATTGCAGTTTCTATGATACGAATAGTCGAATATAGGAGTTGTACTTAATTTTTTTTTTTTTAAAGAAAAGATAAGATTTAGGACTTGTATCTGTTAGAACTTAGGACATGTAGGCAGACTTTATTTTAAATCTGTAACATGGGCTAGATATCAGTTTTAAAAGGGATTATTGATTAAAATGCACAATTTTTTTATCCTCCAGACACATCCCAAGCACGCAGGCAGCTGTGTCTCTGCTTCCTAGGATCCATCCTCCCAAAAAAAGAAGCCCAAAACTTTTTTTGCATTGCCCTTGTCTACCTGTAGCTTTCAAAATCCAATATTCAATATTTAAAAGGAAAATGCTAAAGCTACTGCCAATTTTACTATAAAAGGTTTGCAAATTGACGTGGACAATAAATGTGATTGGTGCCACATCAACATCATAATCAATAAATTTCTTAATTATTTTTTTGTGTTATGTTTAAAAGTTGACACATTGTGTATTTATTTGCTCAATTAAGGTAAGAACTAAGGATTAGCTTGTTTTTCAAGGGTTAAGATAGTTAATTTTAGGGTTTTACCTGATCCCAAGAAAAGGGGAAAATCAGGGTTTGCCTTATAATCTTCTCCTTTTTCTTTTTTTTTGATAAGTAATAATCTTCTCCTTTTTCATGTGTGCGTGTCTAAATATACTGATAAGACTCTAACCTTGAGCTTCGGTCGTATATTTTACTAGGGTTCTTTCTTTCGCTTTTCTCTTGTTCAACATTTACTTTGCCTTCTTTCTATTCTACGCTTCTTTCTTCTTCCAATTTCTTTGTGGTCAAGGAATTGGGAGAAGAAAGAAGACAGAATTTGTCAATGCATTAAGAAGATTGAAACTAAAAGCTCATAATCTAGTCACTTAGTAAGAGGAAGGAGTTGTCAATGCCTTAAGCAGATTAAATTAACCTTAGAATCTGATCACTTAGCTTCCAAACCAGTGATTCTTACAGTCCCTGCTAATCTGCCTTGTAACATAATCATTTAAATTCCAAATTTGTGATTTCTTTCAGTCCCTACTAATTTGTTGATATGATAACTTCTAATTATGTTTTTATGTAAGTCTTCCAATGTAGCTTGATGTATAGCTCCGTCTAGTTTAGTGTTTTGTTTTTTTTCAAGACGTGGGAACCCTGCCAAGGTTGGACCTTTGTACCTACCTTGGAGAGTAAAACCCAGTTGCATGCATTGACCACATGAAAGTTTCCCTATATGCAACAGGGATTGGATTCATAAAGAAAAACTTAATAATACTTAAAGTGCATTTTGGGATGAGTCTTTAGGGTCAAACTGTATTGACTAAATGCCCAGTAGTTTTCGTGATTGTGGTCAAATGTGGTGTGGATGATTGACAATGGTGGTTCCTGGTAATAAAATGTGATGAGCTATGTGGGAGGTGTGCATCCCTGTCTTTTGGGAGGGTAGTTTTGGGCTAAATTTTGAGATTTTGTTGTTTGGGGGAAAAGAGGGAACACTGTTTATCTCCCTCATGTTTCCATTAAATAGAAATCAATGTGAAAATGTCTAGAAAGAAATGCTGAAATTCAGGAGGTTTAATGCTTTTTGCTGAGCTTGCTAATATTAATAAAATTTTGATAGAAATGAGACTCCCAAGACATTTTCTTTTGCTTAGGTGATTGGTTTAACTGGTTTCCTATTTGGCCTGTGGCCTACCATTTCATATATTATTCTAGACCTTTAGGGCATTGTTTCTTGTGGTAAGTTCTACAGGCCACTGCTTAGATGATGCCCCTTATCATTTAAGCTAATGTATAATTTTTATCTTTACTTATATGAAAGTATTGTAGAGGAAGTTTCTGCTCGTGACTGTCCTGTGTCCAACACCAGACTCTGTTCTTCGTACTTTGTGTGGACTAACATTACATTATTGTAACTTCTTTTTATAAGTAATTAAATTATTGGAATAATAAGGTGTTGATATGAGGGATTGGTCGTTCTAGTTGCATGTTACAGTTAGAATAAGAAGGGGAAGATTCAGCATTTTTTCAATCTTATATCCGATTTGATGAGATGTAATCCATTTGTTCTTCCCCCCACCCCCAACATTTTAAATGCATAAATTACAATTTTTATTTGTCATTTTTAGTGATGCCTCTATGTTATACTGTCTGATTGTATCTTATGCTTCCCTGTGATTTTTTATTTTATTTTTTGATAATCAAGAATAGATTTTATTGAAACAAGCTGGAAAAACCAGCAAACACATTACAAAACAAGCTGAATGAACAGTAAAAATACATTACATCACAACTGAAACAAAGCCTACGTCTATGCGGATGGTCTTACAGAGGACATAAATCGTCTAAGTCTACAGATAAGCCACACCTACAACATATCTCTTTGTTCATCAGAGTAGGGAAATGAACCTTTGAACTCAATGATATCTTTCACTTCTCCTGATGGTTGCAACTATCTGCTCTTCAGAACTAATGCAACCCTTGTGCAGAACAGCATTTCTATGTTTCCAGATGTGATAAACAGTAGCATTTCCCTGGGATATAAATTGTAGTAAGGTGAATAGCGTGGTTTTCCCTATTCCAGTAATCTGAGGCATGTGCCTCCATGACAAAATTTTTATTAATAAAATCTGCTATTTTAAAATCAAGGAATTGTTTTTCTTTGCAACTATGTGGTGACAGTGATAGTTGGTAACAAAGTATTAATATTGTAGTTCTACTTTGTGTGTTTTTTTGGGGGGTAGAATTTGAGTAGTATGGGCTTTTTTGGGGCTGAATAAACATCATTTTATCAAGAACAACAGACCGGACCATCTCCATCTTTTAGTCGACACACAGATTCAGAGAGTTTAGAGACCTTGTTATAATAGAAGGCCCATTGGGCAAGATCAAGGACATATGTAATTAGTTCTTATGAACAAAATGAATACGAAAACGAAAAAAAGTATGAAGTAACTCATACTTGTGAACAACTGTGCTCTGCTGGAACATGGACACGAGTATCCTGCAGTCACATACAAAGGCAGCAACAAGCTTGTTAGGATGTTGATTTTTCTTAGAAGTTGACAAGTTCAAGTGCATCCATCTTCACATGGAACTTGTGCATGTCACAGTTACGAACAACTTTAGACCATCCCCAGAGTTCAAACACAAAGCTAGAAGAGTGACCAACAGTCCTTGAGAAACCCACAACCCAATGTGGATCTATCAAGTGTCGAGCTTGTGCCAATAACTAGATTTCCATTGGCAATAAAACATTTCAAGGTAGGGAATGGCGGTGTGAGAGAGTATTGGAGAGACCATTGGACTTAAGTCTGTAATTTTCTTTGCCAAGTATCAAAAAAAAAAAAAAACATATATACATATATATATATATTGATTTACAATAGGTTATAATTATGGTGTGCTCAAAATGTATGTAAATGTAAATTTGAATTTCCAATTTTCTCCTCAAATCAAGTATCATTTAACTAGAATCGGAATTTCTAACTTAGGATTTAGCGGTAGCCTATAGTGGCTATATATAGTAGACTGAGACTAGACTAATCGTGGTGTATCTTCATGTATGCAATTACCTCACTAATTGGTGGATGGTGTTGCTTCACAAGAAAATGTATTGTTTCAATTGAGAGACATAACTTTTGGGATATGACCATGATATATCCTTTGACTAATGGATGTGTTCATTCCCAAGAGGTATGTAGTTGCCTATAAATAGATGGACTCTCATTTGATCCATATACTTAATCCTCTCTACAGATACAATGCATTACGTTTGTGGTCATCAACCTAACGGGACTGCCATCCACATTATCGGGACCAAAATGCTTTTGCTCCCATTATTTGTTCAATTGTGATTTAAATAGCGCAAGAAGAGGGACCAAGATTTTGGATACCGTCATAGGGTACAAAGCAGAAAAAAAATAAGGCTGCTATATTATAGTTATAAATGGTTTATTCATGTCTGTCCTCCTAACAATGCTTCTTCTTTTTTTTTTTTTTTTTTTTGCTAATCGTCCTCCTAAGTCCTAACAATGCTTAATTCTTCTATCTCCACCCAAATAAATATAATCTTTATCTTAGTCGTCAAACATTTCACATGTAATACGTAACATATGTATGCATGGACGTCATGACACGATCACCATTACCCATAGTTTTTAAGACTTGCTAGTTGCTAAAGTCTTTTTTTCTCCCTAATACCATAAGAATTGCTAGAGTTATGTATGCCATTTATGATTGCTTTTGGCTGCATGCCCCCACCTGGAATCTTTCTTCACTATAGTGTTGACCCAATAATAATCGTTGTTAAACGGGCGAGATATCATATCATCCAATTTAATCAATAACAATTCCATTTTCATGGACTTAATCATTACAGAATCTCAATCAGGTAGTTTTCATAAGCGCCAAAAAGTCCATCCTTTTGTCATTTCAAATACTTAAATGCACCACCTTTCAAGAATACTTAAATGCATCTCTCAATGGTTCACCAAGTAGGGTAGCGGATGTAGATTAGGCAGTTAAGCAAAAAAAAAGAAAGAAAGAAAGATGTAGATTAGGCGACTAATACATACCACACCAGTACAGTGAATTTTTGCCGGTGTTAAATTGTTGAAAACATCGTAAACTGTGTTGCATGTCTTGATCAATACAAAGTGATAGTATCGCAAGGACATTTTAAGGTGCCTAGAACAATGGTAGACCTTTTGCTGTCTTTTTGGTTGGTAACTCATTTTTGCGTATAAGAAATATTTTGAGAATAATTTTTCTTCAAATCAATTTAGAAAAATTCTTCCAGCTCAATACATGATACAAATGATCACTCACATGTAATTTTAATTAAAAGTTTTTTTTTTTTTTTTCCTACCAAGTAAGCATGATGATTAAAATACACATTAATGGTTTTTAATTATCTCATAATACGTTAAATGAGATTTTTCTAAACCAGTCTAGAAGAAAATTTTATCACTCACATTGTTTACAATATAAAAAATATTTTGTAAGTATTTTGGTCAAATCATTAGCAATTATAGGCTCATGTTCTCCTCCAACACACCTTATGGTATGTGATCTTTGGTTTTACCGATGCTTAATGTTTTCTAGACAACTGGTGTGCTTATTTTTTATTTTTTATTATTATTTTTTCTTTATGAAATGACGAATCCTTTAAACTTACTAATTTTTTTTTGATAAAGTATGTTTGAGATGGTGTCAATAGTTCTAGATAACCAAGATTAAAAGTTGTTCTTTTAACTTTTCCATCTAAATAAAATGTAACTTTTTAACATTTTATACAAAATATATCTGTTCGGACAAGGGAAAGTAGCAAGACGGATTGAGGGGTGTAAATCGAAACTGATCCTTTCCATGGTTGGCAGAGCAAGGCTCATAAATTCAGTTTCAAGTACCATTCCTACTTAGCCGATGCAAACCTGTGTCCTTCCTATTAGTGCATGTAACAAAATCGATCGGTTAATCCGTAAATAGAAATTTCCTTTAGGGAGACTCTTAAGAAATGGCAAGGAGACTTGGCGTTGACCAAACAAGAATGAATATTTAACCCTGCTAACCAACTTATATCGTATGGTATCTTTGTACAAAGTGCAATTTACGACTATGCCCTATAATGTGGCAACACAGAAACAACGCTACGTTTATTAAGACTTGCAACACCCACGTGTTTAGACAAGAATTAAAATAAATCAGTCCTCAGCACACACACACAAAAAAAACAAACATAAATCAGTCTCTCAGATTACCCTGGAAGAACACAATAGCTAGGCACCTACTCAGGAATGCATGCATGTTCAGTGTTCACAATGTCACTCTTGTTTTTTTTTTTTTTTTTGGAATGTAACTTTTAGACTATCTTTAGTGAAATAAATATGTGGACAGAGTTTATCTCCAACCTGGTTTGGAAGAATCCTCCTTCAACTCATTACGTGGCAAACAAATAGATCATCCATATGTGTATTTTAAAAAGTCACATGACTCATTAAAAATGTCATGTGATTAAAAGTACACGTAGATGGTCTATTTACTTGCTACGTAATGAGTTGAAGGAGAATTCTTTCAAACTAGGTTAGAGATAAACTATTTCCTAAATATATTCCCTACTAATAAAAAGAAATCTCAAAATTATGGTATGCATCTTATATCACTTTATCTTCCGGTGGTTCAACCTTTTCCGAGGCACGTGGGGTTGGTATAATTAGCTCTGCACTTTGGATTATGGAGAGAAATGTAATAAGCCATTTTACCTATATATCAAGTGATTAAGATGATTTCTTTTATTAACGTAAAATAAAATTGTGTACATCAACATAAAAAAATATTAACAATTTATGAATATTTATTTACATTTAAATGATATGTACGAATTGTGTGTATTAGGTATCAATGCCTGTGTAGATATATAGTATATAGATACAATATCTCCTCCAATAGATTATTTCCCAACCTATTGTTTTCGTTTTTTTATAATAGAAACTGAGATGAGATTAAAAACCGTGGCTGCTATCTGTTTTTTTTATAGTGGTAAAAACATGGTTAACTCAATAACTTATACACATACGGATATAGAAACCATTGGTTCAAATTTAATGATAGGATATCTAGCTAGAGTTCAAACAATGGTAAAACTTAAAAGTCATTGGTTCAAGTTCAACAAAAAGTATAGAACCTAGCTAGTAGATAGTAGATAATATCCAGTTTGATAGTTACTAAATTATTATATTACAATTTTTTTAGTGAGTTTTGTTATATAGAGAATGACAATTTAGACATATCACTATTGATTTGTATTGAGTAAGGACTCTTCTTAGAGATGGAAAAGATATCTCATGCAAAAGATGCATATAACTTCACATGCTATAGGGTTTACACATTTACAAAGCTTGCATGCTGCGAGAGACATTATTTATATATTTGTTGCATTGCATGAGATAATTTTTCCTAAAAATAAAGATGAATTTTAATCATTAAAATGACGGGGATAAGATTCCTTGCCAATCGATCCCCACCAGAGCTTATTGTCTTGAATATGGATATTAATCAAAATCATTAGCGTCTATTTGTTTTGCATTTTTATAGGCCTTGATTAAATTTTGAGATTATGGGAATGAATCTATGTATCTCATTCAATTATTATAATTAAGTAATTGTTTAGTATTTTAGAAACAATATCAATACTTTTCATTAATTTATCATTCATGTGAGAAGAAAGATTATTGTCATTGAGTAGGTTCCAATTAGCTCAACTGGTATGGGATCTAGGTTCAAATCTTGCCTACACTAAAAATCTGGTATCTTGGCCTAATAACAAAGAGAAATTATCATAGAGCGGATGCCATAGATTCAAATTTTATTTTATTTTTTAAAAATAAATTGTCATCGAAATATATATTGAATAATTTTCCTTCAGTCTCCATCATATTATATATGGAGCTAGCATGAACTGCATATTAATTATCTGGAACCATTTCTTATAGAACATTTATCCACTTCTATGATAAAATTAATCTTAGTTGATTTTTCAAACAAAATTTTGGTAGGAAAATTATTAAATTTTATGAAGTGCCTAGCTGAATCATTATTTAATTAGAGTAGTTCATTTTAGAAAATTAGTTCTTATAATATAATGATTTATAAGAGCTAATAGTAGTCTAAACATATCTTCAATGTTGGGACATACAATACCTACTTTTTGCGACCATATCCACTGCAATCTCTTAAACTACAATCCCAACAATGTAAACTAGGTGGCCTAATCATAACTCGCCATGTCAATTAAAAATCCAAATCAGCACCAACTCACCCACCAATTAACAGAACCCAAAAACTCTCTTAACGTTTTCCGTTAACCCTTTTTTTTTTTCTCTTTCCCTACCTACTGGCCTTCTTCAGTTCTCCGGCGAAGCGCACTTCACACGGCAAACTCACAACCCCAACAATCACCCACAACCCACGGCAAACCCACAACCAATGGCAAACCCACAACCCCAACAGCCACCCACAACCCATGGCAAACCCACAACCCCAACAACCACCCACAACCCACGGCAAACCCAAAACCCCAACAGCCACCCACAACCCACGGAAAACCCACAACCAATGGCAAACCCAGCCATCCACAACCACGGTAAACCACAACCCAAAATAGCCATGGACAAACCCACAAAAAATCACAAACCAAAACCACCACCAAATCAAAAGAGAGACCAGATCTGATCGGCGAGATCGCGAGCCCAACGTGACCATTGCGAAGCCCACCTCAAGTTTTTTTTTTTTTTTTTTTTACTTCCGCTTTCTTTTTCTTTTTGATTTTCATGTTTGCCTGTGAGATGGGTGGAGTTCGGAGAGAGCAAGGAGGCTGTGAGATTGGTGGAGTTCGGAGTGGGCAAGGAGACCTTGGTGGAGAAGAATAAGTTGCAGAGAGAGTCAACTGGGTTTGGATAGAAGGCGCTCCAGATCTGGAGATTCTGTGAAGTGGGCTTCGCCGGAGGACTGAAGAAGAAGGCCGGCAGTTAGAGAGAGAGAAAAAAAGGAACAGAAAACGTTTGAGAGTTTTTGGGTTGGGTGAGTTGGTGCTGATTTGGAATTTTAATTGACATGGAGAGCTGTGATTAGGCCACCTAGTTTACATTGCTGGGATTGTAGTTTAAGAGATTGCAGCAGATATGGTCCCCTACTTTTTAAATATTTTTTCCTAATTAATAGAAAAAGTAGCAAGGTTAATAGCACTAATAAACATTATTACGGGATTTTCGATTTCTTTAGGCTACATGAGAGATAACACTAACAAAAATGTATGCTTACTGAGCACTTGTCATCAATCATTCTTTTTCTAGAAGCTAGCCATGATCTGAATTATGTGTGAATATGATATGATCTGAGTATCTTGTTTTCTATAAATTGGACTATGATGTATTTCTGAGTCGTGTCATCATTCATTCATGTTTTGAAAAATCCTCTCAAGCAATCATAGCTTTTAACTCTAAAGAAGATTATTGTGAACTCTATTTGAACATTAGATTTACAAAAATCTTGAAGATCGAATAAAAGCCGGGGAAAATGTAAAATTTGCATTGTATATATATCGTATTTTTAGGAAGCATCGTACGTTTTATGCATGATTCAAATGAACCTAATCTTTCTATATATGCTAATTCACCTAACTTTATTTCCTGCTAGAGTTCCGTTCATGGGCAAATGTTGTATTGCGATGACTTTAGTCATAATGCAATTTACATTGCTGCCACTACAGCACAAACAATTAATTAAAATTTTATTGATGGCCAAGAAACACTACTTTGACGACAGTAATCCGTAAAATATGATAAAGAAATCTAATATAAGCATGAAAGTGTTTCGCCTACATTTTCAGTTTTGTTAATAAGTAAGATTGGGATGTTCTATAATTTCTATTGTAAAAATGACAAACTTTGTTAATCTTTGATGAATCACACATGTACACAAGCATATTTATATATATATATATATATATTAATTAGTAAATTAGTTACATATGTCAGTATATGCCATGACATCAAATCTTAGTTTGGATGGGATCAAGGAGTATTTGGCAAGGTAGGTGGGCTAGTTGTTATTTAAAGGTCAATGAGGGGGTACCTACTACTATCATGAAGTCCCTTCTTGGACAAGGTTGGCTTGTAATTATGGGATTTCTCATAAGCTTATATGTTGCTAGAACTCAAACAAAATTTAGAAGTTTTCTAATTTCTATCTCAAGACACCATACTTGTTTTCTGGAAAAAATTAATAATAATAAGAGGGCAACATTCTCAAAATTAAGAGGCCCATTAAAAATAAGCAAATTAACTTAAAATAAGTGAAAATTTCACCTTAACAATATATAAGAAATGAACTTGGAACGTGCTATTCTTTTTAGACCAGAAAAAAAAAAAAAGTTACTTAGCTTACTAATATAGCTGGCTTTTGTACAATTATAACTTCGTATCTTGTTTAAAGCAAACGAGAAGAAGAGCGAGGGTTGTTAGGTTTGTGATCGAATTGCTTGCTTGAGTGTTGCATCAATGGCTTGAATCCAAAGGAAATATCCTCACCTAATAGGCAACAAAAAGTCTTGACTTTTTACCAAAAGACAGATATAAGTATCAATTAGTTAAAGATTAATCATTATTTTAATTTTACCTTTTTGTTATATTTTAGTGCGTATATTGTGTGGCTAGCTACTTTCTGAGATGCTCATCATCAGGGAGAGACAAAGCCACAAGACACATCAGATTAATTAGAGAAATGGGGCTACCTGTGGACATTTTTGTCTTAGGGTTTTTGACTGTCTGCATTAGAGATCCAAGTTTGACATGAGTTTGTTCCTTACAAAATGTCAGACTTCCCCTTCTACTTCGAGAAGATGTGTCCTTTTCCTTAATCTATTTCGTGTCCCAAACTATCTACAACTAACCTATATTCAATTCACCCACTGTTTGATTATGTTTGAGCCATCTCTCTCTCTCTCTCTCTCTTGGTGTTTGTGTGTCTTTTTTCGTTGAAAATGAGAATTCACAAGCTGGCCACGGAAAGATGACATGGTTAATAATTCATTAGGCCCGGATGAAGTTCAGATTTTCAATCATTCAAGGAATCCTTTGGAAGCTCACAAATAGATGTCCCATTCGTTCATCATGACTTTTTCAAAGCTATTTTTGACCATTTTATATAGAATATAATTTACCTTCAAAACAATTTCAAAAAATTTCTTTCAACACATTATATAACCTATTTATAAAACCATCTATATGTATTATTTGAATAAATTACATTTTTCATTAAATATGTCAGGTAACTAAAAGTACACGTGTATAGTTATTTGAGTCGCCACATAATAGGTTAAATAAAAATCCCTCTAAACCGATTTGGTGGTAAGCGGTATCATTTTATATATATCTTGATGTACCATGCACAGCTTTATCATGTTGATTCATGAAGTTCTATATAATTAAGAACGGAAGAAGAAAAGGAAACAAAAGAAAATATTATATAGATATCACACGGAGTTTATATTCTCTGCAATTTATCAAAGGATGTAATATACAACAAAAACGTATACTGTGTAAGAAAAGGATTACATGAATGATGGGGTATCTTTCATAATTAATACAATAATGGGAGGTTTTATATAGTATAGAAAGTAATTAAAAGTCTAGCAAATCCAGCTCATATATATAATGAACAATATGTATTTGGTTTACAAATGAATCTAACTCTTGTAATATAATGGGAAAGCGCGTTGATCTTCTATGAGATTGGCCATGGCTGTGAAGATGCTTGTCTGCAGTATAAAAAATATTCATAAATAAGAAATGTAATTAAACAAGGAAAAAAGTAAAAAAGAAAATGAAAAGAATGATTGAACATTTATGCATTTGCTAACATGAAAATCTAATCATTTTGGTAATTAAAGAGAAACACTTACTCTATAAAGTCTTTCCAGTAAGAATCACTTGCTTCATCATCCATGATATCTCCCAAAGGTTCAAAGGTGGTAGAAGTGGATGAAGGATTAGATATATCATTTGGGTTAATCTTGTTTTCAATTTGACTAACAATGGAACACTCAGGTGAGGCTGAAACCAAGTTAGGAAGTGAATTTGAAGGTGGGATATTGAAATATGAGATATCATGTTGATTACAATATTCACTGTTATAATTGCCAGTAATACTGGGTTGTGGTAGCTGGGGGGTACTCTCAAAGTTTGGAAGATTGGGCTGCATTTGAGTAGTGCTTTGTGTAGGAAAACCAATCATTGAGCCATTGACATGTCCTTCAAGTTTTGAATTCATTTGCAAGTACTCATATAGCTGATGGTCCGGAATTGACGACGACACAAATTGATTGATTGCTTCTACATTTGAAGGACTGGCACTTAGGACTTGGATTATGTTATGCAGCACTTGGATCTTTGCAAGTTGTGTGGCATCGGATTGCAGCCTGAGAACATTGTCCCAAGGGTTTGCCAAATTGGCAAAATTAGCAGCAGCAAGCAATTGTGGCAGGTTGGAAAGAATATTGAGGTCAGTTCTTGGCCTGTGGGTGACTGGATCAATACCCATTTGGAGAAGCTTTTTCTTTAAATGGGTGTTCCAAAAATTCTTAATTTCATTATCAGTCCGCCCTGGAAGATTGCTAGCTATGGCAGACCACCTACAATGAACCATAAAGCAATTATGATCAACTTTGAGATGTCATTCAAAATTATTTAGTCTAAAAGTTTCCTTTTTTTAAACTCAATAAAGTATACCATTTTTGGAAATTTGCAAGTGAAGTAATACCATATATGTAAGTAATTATTATTATCTAATGGATTATTTAGTATATATCGTACGTTTGAAGACAATTTTTGCTGATTTCTTATTGGCTGACAAGGAAAATATTTTGCAACAAAATTCAATGAAGATGGAAGTTAATTTTAGAAGGATTTACTTATTTCCAAGAACTCCATGTAGGTTGATGATGATTTGCTCTTCTTCCTCAGAAAACTTTCCCCTCTTGATATCAGGCCTAAGATAATTAGTCCACCTAAGCCTGCAACTCTTTCCACACCTATTCAATCCTGCAAGCTTTGGAAGTGCTCTCCAACTCCCATGGCCATGTTTCTGAATGTAATCTACCAGCTTTTGATCCTCCTCTAGTGTCCATGGACCTTTCTTTAAGCCATTCTCATCACGGCCTGGTGACCTCCCCATCATTTCTGCAAAGAGAAAAAAAGGAAAATTGAGGACGATGAAGAATATATTTTCATTAAATTTTTTTTATCATGACTAATCCTTGAAATCCTATTGAGCAATTTTGTTCTTTGGTTGTTCTGGAGCTAAGTTAACAAACAAAAGAGCAAAAGAATCAAACCTTGGATTGTTGTGAGCTGAGGGATAGAGGTGTAGGATTAGTGTTGGAAATATAACAGGGAAGTCCTAGTTATATAGTGTGGATGTTTGGAAATAATAGCATAGTCATAGTGTAACGTAGAAGTCTTCTCCATGAGAGATGACATTTTGACATGTAATTTATATAATGACAAACAAGTTCCTACTTTTGTCCTATTTTTCATGGTCATGTCTCGGAAATCTACAACTTTGAGTTTTTGAGTGGGCTTTGGGAGTATTCTTTTATTCATTTTTTTAACCATGACGGCAAAACTTAGGTTATCTATTAAAAGATATATAATTGTATTGACTAATAAAATTCAAATAGTGTTAATTGAGAAACCTGCACATACTACGAGTAATTATTTGACAAACAATACTTTTGTCCTTTGATGTCTCGGATTACAGTTTTTGAGTGGGCTTTGGGAGTATTCTTTTACATTTTTTTTGATAATCTATTAAAAGATATATAATTGTATTGACCTCCAATCTCATAATAATTGATGCCACTAATTAAGTTATTTTGGAATTCATTATTCATTTGAGTAGAGAGAGTACTACACATCATTATGTATGTTCTTATCGAGAGAGTTTTCAAAATCAGAAATAATTTTTTCTAAAATATATTAAATACTATATATGGTGTTAATTTAAAAGGATTTAACACTGTAGGTAATGGCTATAATTGGAAGGAAATGTCACGTTGGGAGAGCAGAGGTTCAAAATGAGCATCAATTGATTATAAATAAAAAAAAAAAAAAAAATGAGCATCCATTGTCGCGGTAAATGCTAAAGCTTTTAATAGATCTCTGAAGCGAATTCCACGTATAAATGACCCAGTGGATTATTGGGCAGCTAAAGCTATAGCCTGGGTTGAACTTGGACCGTGTTAAAGGCAAATCCTAGGTTTGACTGTTCTTCACGCAAGTTTTGGCCAATTTGGAGTCTTCATAACTATTGAGATCCCATGCAATATTAAAAAAGTATTACATGGGTGCAATTCTTTTTTTTTTCTCTTACATTTTCAAAACTTTTTCAGTTTTTGCTTTTTAAACTTTTTAATAATTTTTTATTAAGTGGTTGAGATTGAAAATTAAGAAGTTAACTTTTAATTTCAACCACTCAATTGGTATTGCATGCAATACCAATTGCATAGGATATCAATCCGTTCATAACCTTTGCCAACCTTATTCATTTATTCCAATTTCATAAGGTGTAATTATATGTGTATATAGATTGCCGCAATCATCAATGACGTCCACTCGCTAAAAGAATATGTATCAAAGTATTTTTTCTATTTTTTATTTTTGTTATGAATATAATCAAAGTATTATTAGTATTTCCCCATATCCTTAAGAACTTTAAATTACAAATTTAAACAATCTATGATCGATAATTCCATAAGTTTCACATACCACATGCGAAAAAAAAAAAAAAAAAAAACTGTGGTAAAATCGAGTAGTCCTAATTCACATTTGTTTAATCAAGGAAATCATTCATTAATTTCAGTGAACTACTATCTGTCTCTGAGTCTCATGCCACATTTAACTAGAAATAAGGTGTTTGGAAGAAAAGAGAAAAGAAGAACAAACAAATTAACAAGTTTGAAAAAATGGTTTAAGCATCCAATTTTCTTTACCATAAGTTTAAGGTCATAATATTTTTTACAATTTTTTATATGATTTCTTGTGATTGGTGCATGATAAAAATAAATAAAAATGACAAAAATGATTTTACTCTAATTATAATAAATCGTGTCAACAATTTTGAAAATTATATCCATAACATTACACTTTTCTTTATTCTTTCCTTTATTTATCCTATGCTAGTTGGCCTCTCTATTATTTTCACCTAATCTGATTCAGCTCTAATTTTCCTGTGACATGCAAGTTGGTCAAACTCAACTCAAGCTTTTATCAATAATTAAAGATTTAGATATAGATATAGATATTAATGGTACGGAATATATAAGGGATTAAAGATTTAGATATAGATTTTAATGGTACGGAATATATAAGGGGTAATTTGGTAATAACACAAGGTACCTTTATTTTTGATAAAAACAACTCAACGTAGTTGCTCCTAATTGTGAACCAATAACATGACCTTGACTTGTTCAACAAGGAAAATTAACGAGGGCTTAATTATGTTGTGTCCTTCGCCAACTTTGTAATTTACGTTAAAGATCTAGGGGACGCATCAGCATCGAACTTGCACCAATACCAAGGCTAGTTTTCCACGTGGCAGGCTTTTAGGGGTCAAATAACTCGATTTCCATAGAGACAAACCTAACTCCAGCTTCTTAAATTAATGTTTGTAATAAGCATATTAGACACGCAAAACTATTCATTGTTTGGGTGGGACCCAGCATACAAACTCTAGGTTTTAACAATAGTCTCAAAAAATTCATTTTGCACAACTTTTATTGCAATAGGTTAAAGTGATATGTTGTAATTTGTAGAAAAAATCATAAAACTCAAAAACCTCTAATATTGGAAGTCAATGATAATGATTTTAATCACTCATAATTTGTCACTTTAATAGTATGTGACAAAAAAAGTGTAAAATGATGTGTCTGAAAGCGTCTTGAAGTTTTAATTATTTTTTAATATGATTATGATGAATTATTATAATGTGGTACTTTATCATGATATATATATAATCTTTACTATTGTTTTCGTCCCTATATTATATATGGTAAATTTTAAGTACAATTTTTTTGGTAGTAGTACATTAAGTTTAAACACATAATTATATTAATTAATGAAACATAAATAGTATTATCTTTTTTAGAAACAATTAATTGTGATGTAACTATGTATTTAAACTTAATTAGAAAATCTAATGTAGTAAAGAAATGTTCCTACATTTTATTACCCATCACCAATACAATCGGGGAAATGAGATTTTGGGAAAAAAAAGTTCCCAAATGCTGGAGTTAATCGTGAAGTTGGGACGTAGATGGGGATGGGGGTCAAATTAAGAGTAAGTAATTTTTCCTACGAACATAAATGAAGGAAAAATATTAGATGAGATATGTGACAGTGATAATTTTAACTACTGGCGTATTTAACACCATCTTTCTTGGCAAACTTTTAGCAATAAATTGAACACTGTTCGATATAATATCTATTAAAAGACGGTCGTTTTCCCTTCACTTTTGGGACTCATACAACATCAAGATTATTGGAGTTAGTACTTCTTATTTAGCCGTACAGCTTAGAGTAGGTGTCCATTAATATAGGGATATTTATTTTTGGATTTTGTTGACGGATGGGCAATGGTGAAAATTTAGGAGTATTTATTAGACCTATAAGGCTATGATGCATTAAAATTTTCATATTAATGGAAAAATTCTTATGGTATCGGGTTATATATTATACATATTCTAAGTTATGTTTTATGAAAAGATTTTGAATTCTGTGAACCGAAAATGTTTACATTATTTCTTTTCCTACATCTGATTTATAAATTTAACCTTGTTTATCTTTTATTTATTATAAATTACTACTTTCCATTCATCTTAACAATAATTATAAACTACGTACTTCTAAATCCTAGTTGAAAGAAAAATTTAACCTTGTTTATCTGTTATTTATAATAATTTAGTACTTTCCTTTCATCTTAACAATAATTTCAATTTAACTTTGTCCATAGTAATAGCAAAGAACAAAGGATAAACTATAAGGTGTTCAGTATGTGATGTGACAACAAATAGACAAAAAAAAAAAGAACTAAATTTAATTAAACTATGAATTTATGATTAATTAAATTAAATACACTAACCACTTAAGCTATTAATTAATCACTCAAAATGAGTATCCAAAGGAATAAGATCATCTTACCTCATAACACATTTACAGTTATCAACAACACCAAATTATTATAACATCAAATGCATAAACCAAAAAATACACTTATCATCTACTAATTCTTTCATTGAGAAAATTTTCCAAACAAATAAAGTGTGAATGAAAAATGACAAGATTGCAAAGGATTTAACTATAGAGCCCAATCCATCCAATACAATGTGGGTTTTCTTTTTTAGTTATACTAGCTAGGCATATTTTAATTGAAATTGAGTTTCGGTTAAGCCAATGTGAATGCTCTAAGGTAAGTACATTTTTTTTTTTTTTAGTTTAATTGAATAAAATCTGATTAGGTTGGCTAAAAAAACAGGCCACTGATAACTGGTTGTAATTATTTTGGCTATTTTGTTATTGTTGTTCTTATTTGAATTTTTTTTTTAAAGTTTAATGGGTTGAGTCTATTGGGATTTTAAGTTAAAGGGTTCAATATTTTATTTCAAATATTTCAGTTTCTATATATATTTAGCAAAAAATAATAATAATAATAAAAAAAAAATTAGGAACTCAGGAGGTTCATTTGAATCTTTTGCAATCAATGTGCCACCACTGGTGGTGAGGTGGTTAGCTTGGCACCATTCTGGGACTCCACGTGAGCCGTGAAGTTGCAACGGTTGCTACAGTGGTGGTTGAGGTTGAGGTCGAGAGAAAGAGAGAAAAAAGTTAGGGTTTTGGGATGGAGATTGGGCGATTTGAAGGTATTAGAAGTTGGAGTTGGGTATATATATATATATATATATATATATATATATATATATATATATATATATATATATATAATGGAGCATATAAGTTGTGACTTGTTATAATTGGTGAAACATAGAATGAAGTATAATTGGAATAAAAGATTTTCTCTGCAATTTAGTATAATTTGTAGGGTTAAATATATTCCTCCTCACTTGTTCTATAGTGAGATTGGTGTTAAGGGTCAAATATAGGGAAAAACTTCAACCTTTTAAAAGTTTGAGAAAATTGCTTCTCATAAGTCACCTAAAAAACATAAGTCGTTTCATAAATTTGGTGGAAAGCTAAAGCACCATTTGCTTCATTAAATAATATACATATAGCTTTTGATTTTGAAAAAACTGAAGTATATATATATTCGGACCAAAATCTATTAATATAAAATTCTCCAACTAAAAACCAGGAACAAATTAAGTTCAAATGTTATATTATATAGTTGAATAGTTGTCTAATTGAAAGTTGAAACCACGAGGTCCAGTCTCGGGCCGCCTTTTATTCAATCTCATTAGGTAGTTCAGTGAGGCTGCTTGCGTACGTAGTGACCAACACGACCAAATATGAGTGCAATAAGCCAATATTAATAATAATAATAATCAATCAGTCAGACTAACAAGATCCACAAATCAAATAGACTACAAGCAATTCTGATTTTCTCTTTCTTATGAAAAGATTTGCTACGTAAATTTAAAATCCATTAAACTAAATGGTCTAAAGCCGCCTCTATGGCTCCAACATATTTCAATATCTCTAACATCATCGATCATTATTGATATACCAGAAACTTCGGAACTATTACTCGTATATATATATATATATATATATATATATATATATATATATCAATACCAGAAGCTTTGGACTATTACTCGTTTATTTTATTGATATATATATATATATATTTAAAAAACTCATTTCAGATAAAGCAATCTCAACTAATCTCGAGTGTCGCTATTGCATATGCAGTTCATCTCCCTCTCACCAAACAAACCTTATAATAATTAGGACCTCATCAATCTTAAGTAATCATTCAAATGGAAAGCTTGTTATATTTCATATCCTTAACAATGTATATTATGTATATATTACTAATTGCTGTGAGAAAGAGAGAGAGAACTCCTCTGCTATATCATGGCTGTTGTCACTGCTTCATGTGTACATACTTGTCACCATTATCTTTGGGTGCATGCAGCAGCTATAGAATATTCTGCATGCGGATAATAATGCATTTTTTTTGCACAACAGATAGAGGATATCTAGAAATTTGGAATATAGTAGGGGAGAAAAGAGATGAGAGTTTTACATGCTTCGATCACAAGGTCTACATTTACGGGATAAGAACACAAAGGGTTGTATTTTCTTCATTCATTTGGATGATGATATAATACAATAGAATCTTTTTTTTTTTTTTAATAAAAAGGAGCATATACAACAACTGGTATCTTTTTTTTAATAAAAAGGATATCTAGAAATTTGTCGGATCTAGTATTTCTCTCTCTCTCTCTCTCTCTCTCTCTCAAATATATGTTAGAATCTATTTGTTAAACACTAACTTTGTTGTTATATTTTGTTAGAACTAATAGATTGTTTATTGTTAAACATCACCATGTGAGTGTGGCGATTAAAAAGTTTTATTTTGTTAGAATTTTATTTTGACTTTGTTGTAATTGTTTGTTAGTTTGTGGAGTTGTTTTTTTTAATAAATGTGAGTGCCATTATGGCAGTGGGGATCAGACCAGATTAGATAATAGTGGTATGGTCTGTGAGTGAATTAGATTGGTGGGTTGTAGTTTGTGCACAGTGGTTAGTGAATTAGATTACTTTGGATTTTTATATCAAGTAGACAAAAACAATCGGATAAGCACAAAGAAAATTAAGAACTAATAAATTATGTGGATTGTAATTAGTGTGTAATGGCAGTTAGTTTATTTTTATTAATCATAAGTTCATACCTTAATTAAATTTAATAGCTTAATAAATTCATAGTGAGAACTAATACAATTACTTTTTTTTTTGTCTATTTGTCCTCACATCACATGTTGAATGTCTTATTTTTATTTCTTTATTCTTTTGTCATAAATTTAAACAAATTTCTGATAAAAAAATCACTTATGTTATTAGATTCATCTCTTATCTAAGAAAACTTAAATGATTATAATAGTACACTAAATTCTTCTAAGTGAATTCGTGTTGACTTAAACAATCTTCTTTCGGATCCTAGGCTATAAGAAAAAATCTCAATCATATCATCCTAATAATTATGATGAACTAAGAAGAGCGTATTTGCGTATTTACAAGGGGTCCTTCTCATCTTATTGACTAATTGCAATTCACAATGAGTGGCCCTCTGACAAGATCCATGTCAGGTTTGGGGAATATGATAATAACATTAATAGTAGAAATAATAATAATAATAATTTATTTTGGAATCACAATATTTTACACAAATTTTAATACAAACAATTTAATGATTTATTGATGTGTTGTATGTTATTTGATGAAATACGCAAGAGGCCACTTACAAAATGCAATCATCACAAGTTATGTGTAAAGTTGTTTCCAAATTTATTGTTACGCGCGTTGAAACCATTATTATGATCATCATCTCTGGGAGAAAAAGATTGTCGGTAAGGAGCCAATTATTAAATATTAGTGTACGAAATTGGAATTGACAGTCTAGAGGGAGACCATACTCAAAATATGTCCACAAGAGAGACAGTCAATGAGAATTTCTTCTAGCTACTTTTTTTTTTTTATAAGATAATTTCTTCTAGCTACTATTACTAGGTCATCGTCATCATTGTATTCCACTTTCGTGTGTAGATTTTCACCTTCTTCTTTTTTGCTAGATTAGACTTACACCTTCTTAATTGGCCATTAATGCATCCTTCACATATTATCACAATTGCCATCACATAATATATTAATATTCCCCTTTCATGTTTGATACTAAAGAAAAATGTTGAGAGGGAGGAAACCCCTTTTTTTTTTAAATACCTCTTGAGTAAGTGGGAAAATACTGATAAAAAAAAAAAAAAAGTAATTGGGAAAATGGCTGGCAAATACTTAAACGATGGATATATTAACGTTAAAACAGTTATCAAACCTAAAGCCTAACTCAACCCATTTGAGTTAACTCGATCATTTTATTTTATTTTAAATTTTTTCAAGAAAAAATATGAGAGGAAAGATTCGAATCCAAATTTTTTATTTGGGGAAGACTAGACAGTGCCACTAGACCAAAAAGCTATAGGCCAATTAAATTAATTCGAACTCAAGCCAATCTTGCCTTAAGCTAAAAAATTCTTATTTAACGAGCATGGTAAGCTACAAATTTCTACTTGATGAGGTTAATGAGTTGAGTTTAAGGTTGAGATCAAGTTTACAGTTTAAAAGGGCATTCAATCAATCAGCAACATATCATCTAATGAAACTAATAATTGATTATCATATTTTTGAGCTGATAAGAATTTCATTTGCAGCCTCTCATTACCAGCCTTGTCTAATAGCTTAATTGAGATGCAATTTACTTTACTTATAAGCTTGCTGTGTTAGTACTAAAATTAAAGAGGGTCTAATTAATACAAGTTTCATAGTATTAATTAACAAACGAGTTGGCTCATTTTTTAACGTCTTCTTATTGCTTAAAAAGTAAAGAGTAGGTTGACTTTAATATATTTGTAATGATTTACAAGTGAGGAGTAGCTAATTCAAGTGGTCCGAAGACTAGAAAGTTTTTTCCCCACTGGCCACAAGGTCTTTTTGTTGGTTACATACATACATCCCATAATGACATCATGGCTTAAATAGTCAATATGGGGGTTAAAGGGATAGTAGAGATTGCCGGGGTTTTCCTCCTAACCTTACCTCATTATCCCACATTCACAAGTCACTTTTATTTTATATTTCTACTTAATATATCTCTTAACAAACCTTTAAAAAATTACTAAATTAAACAAATCTCTCATGCTTTCTTATTAACTATCATTTCCTTGACTAGTAACATTTAATTACCATTTTCATTTCCGCAGTTTAAAGTATTAGCCTGAGATAGATTGTTGTAGTTAGATTAACATAATTTAAAATGAGATTACTTAGAAGATTTGGTGATTTTATAATTTATATTTAACCTTTGCAACATATTTGTCCTAGAGTTGTTTAAAACGAGATGTGATTGCTAGAAGAATTTTGGACAAAAAAATTTACTTACGGTACTGTGAAAATATTATATCGAAGAAGATTAGTTAAAAAGACTGGGAGTCTGGGACGCAAGCTCTTCGATGTAGTTTTTCAAGAAGATAAGTTTTTTTTTTTATTGATAAGACCAAGAAGATTAGTTCAACGGTCGTTCAAAATCAGCTGTATGCAATCGCTAGAAGATATTGTCAAAAAGTTACTTACCCCTGCAATTATAATATATTATTTTTACTCCGGACGCCAAGGTATTTACCAAAGAAGAAAATAATAATTTTTATCTTTGAAGTAAAACGATAGTAGATGAGAATTGTTAAAAGAGATGGGATTTCATAATTTAAAATTACATGTGAAAGTTTGTTACGTTGACAATCATATGTTAAATAAGGATTTTAGATGTATATCATTAACAATGGGGTAAGTTACATTCTCTTTTTTTTCATATAAATAATGAGTCTTACCATAAATTTAATTAGTGAAACCTACTATTTATATGAGAGGAAAAAATATGTATTTATTTTATTTCGAGAGTACTAAATAATCACTCTTTATTTTTTAAAAATGCATGGTTTCATATTAAATCTCTTATGGTCTCAAAAGTTTCAAACTAAATCCCAAAATTTAAGACTATTACAAGTTAAGTCTTGTAGTTTTTCTAGTTTCAAATCAAACAAAGAACTTTTTATAATCATATAAATTTAAACTCCAAACTTTTTGGTTTTGAACTGGGGGTTTGATTTTCACTTTTTCAGGTTTAATTGGAGGGTTTAAATTGGTATAATTTAAAAAATGCAATAGATCAATTTAAAACTAATGAAACTATAAGGTATAATTTGTAACAGTTTAGCTTAAATTTTAGGGTTTAATTTGAAACTCTTAAAATTATAAGATTTAAGATTAAATATCATATTTGGTCTTCAAAAGAAAAATAAATAAATAAATAAAGTAACCATGCTCTATTAGTAAGTTCTTTGGACAAATTGTGAGAGAGCACGGTACAAATCGGTCTCCTAAAAGAATTTTTCTTTTCTTTTGGAGAAGGGCTAGCAACTTAGAATACAAGTCTATTAATTTCTGTAGTATTTGTCTTTTTCCTTTATTTGTTTTTCTCCCATTTTGAGGCTCATACAGGGCAGCTATGTTCATCCTACTAGGGGATACGACTGTCAAATAAGCCTGCTCTTGGACAAGATAAAATTCAAACAAATAAAGTTGTTTTACTACTTGTTACATAAAGTAACAAGTTCATACACTCTTAGAATATTAGAAGCCAACTTGTAGTTAGTACTTAGTACAGTATAAAAAGAATTAATCCGCTAACAGCCCTATTTTAGATTATAGCCTTTGAGAATAATTCTCCTTAGCACATAACAACTCCTATACATTTCAAGAAAAAATGTGTCAGCAATTGCAATTGTTGGACTTTAAGTCACTGTTAATCATAAGAGAAACCTGTTCCGTAACGTAACGACCTAGTTTAAGGTTTGTTTACCTTCCTAGGCAACATTTGGGATAGAGAAATTCAACCCGGCAAGGTAGTCCCCCTAAAGGTATGTCAAGATGTATAAATTCTTGTCTAGGTGAAGATAATTAGGTCTGCAGCGTCTGCAACTATAATATATTTGTTTTTTGGTAAATAGTATTAGCTAATTAATAACCATAATTTGAATTAAAGAGCCCCTTGTTTTAATTAAATAACCCGGCAAGGTAAGTCCCCCTAAAGGTATGTCAAGATGTATAAATTCCCTTGTCTAGGTGAAGATAATTAGGTCTGCAGCGTCTGCTATAGCCTATAATATATGTGTGTTTTTTGGTAAATAAGTATTAGCTAATTAATAACCATAATTTGAATTTAAAGAGCCCCTTGTTTTAATTAAATAGCCAAAGATGCTGATGATAGTGAATTTGTGGAAAAAAAAATGGACCTAAATTTCGGCATGGCCTAAGCTTCAGTGTATATTGGAGCTGAGGCCCAAAGTTGCAAGTCTAGATGACATTGGTCAGCCCAATTTTGAGGTTGGCCTAAATTTTTTTTTTTTTTGGGTAAAAATGAAATTGTCAATTGTTGACTTATGAATGTGTTTCCGTTTGTAAAATGCTATACAACGCTATGGTTCCAACTTCCAAGATAGCGATAAGGCAGTATTATTAAAAATAATTGTATACTGCTTATTTTGTTTGAATATTGGTACATATAAAGTCAAACATGTTGTGAAAGTCACCATTTGACTAAAAATCACATGGGATTATCGAACAAATATGTTAACAAAGTAATTCATAAAAGAAGTCTTCATACTAAATACAATGAAGATAGTAGTCGCCCCCTCTCTATATAGCTATCATCTAGATTTACTTTATAATAAATGCTACTCCCCGAAGATGAGTATATATATATGAGTGATATCAGTTGTAATAGACACACGAAAATTGAGCAGATATCAGTTCAGAAAGTTTACAATATATTGTGTATTACCACTTGAACAAAGCAATTTATATATATTCTCTCCTTTATATTTATCTTCTCTTGCTATTTCTCTTTTATTTTACAACAAAACAGATAAACTGTTTGCTTTTTATAAAGTCAAGATTCTTACAAAATTTGATTAGGGTTGATTAAATTCGATATAGGGCAGTTATTGAAATTGAGATGAACACTTTTACTTTTCAAAAAGTTAGCCTATATTTGAGAATGGGACATGGCAAATATTGTCCACTGGAAGGAAAACTCGTAGCTGCCACATTTGGTAATAACAAGACAAAAAAAAGAAAAAAATCTGTAACACAGTCCAAAAATGAGAGTTGTTTATTTTCCAAGAACTTGTTTTCATAACAAAAAACATTTTGGGATAAACAGCACAGCGAAAAACATTTTGGGATTGTGAGGGGTGTTTTTGTGATGGTGCCACGTGGCGTGCCGAGGGCGATCACGACGTGGGCTTGAGTCTTAAAAAGGGGTAGTCGAACTCAAAATTCAACCAAGGGCCCAAAGTTTGGCCCAAGGGCTAGTGGGATGTCTTCCAAAAATATTCAAGAGCCAAAATTGTAAAGCCCAAATAAAATAATAACAAGGACTAAAAAGGTTTACCAACGTGATATTGCCAACAAGAGGGCTTAGAGAACAGTTATTAGGCCGAGCCTCTCACTGTTCCTTAGCTGGATCGGACTTGAAACAGAATAACTTTAATAGAAATTACCAGAACACGTGCTTCTCATGCTTCTGCTGACATCTGCCACAAGGCCAGTGAATAGTAATAAACTTGTTGAAACTAAAAGAAAGTTGACTTGGTGGGAGAGAGTCAGCCCCGATGAGACATGCATGAGGGTTAGGGAAAGATGTGTTTAGGCCTTTTATGGAGCTATATCAGTGGTAGAAAAGACATTGTAATCCTAACAAAGCGTTTCAGGATTTTTACCCGGACATCTGCCAGGTGAGTTCTCTGGGAAATATAAGGGGTTAAGTGATTAATCCTGATCTTTTCAGGTGGGATTGTATTTCTGGGCTTGGATTGGTGTTTCTAAGTTGGAAATGATCTCAAAACACCTAAGTGAACTTATTGGCTCTTAGAGAAAGTCTTTTTCTCTTGTATGTTGGGTTGCTGTTATTCTGATGATAATTCTTGGTCTGTTGCATTAAGAATGCAATCAGTCCTATTTATAGGAGTGATTAGGGTTGCCTAAACCGAGATTATGGCTTCCCCTTAACTCCATTGATTTCCAAGATTAACCCTCTATGACATGTTTTGTCAAAGAGAGTGTTTCATAAGTAAGAATGATTATGGTCCTTCCCTAATGCCAGGGTAAGGCCTTCTTCTCCTCTGAAATGGCTTTGTCAGGGGCACTTATTGCTTAGTTGGTGGGTTTTTTGTGTAAGGTCAGGTCTATACATGTCTCATGTGACTTTGGCTTCCATAAACTAATTATTATGCCTCCCAGCAGATCTAATGATAGCAGTTCATTGGTTGCCTTAATCTCGGGACTCACTCCCTTCCACCAAACCACACTCCTCAAGTCAGATCAATATAAGGAGAGTAGTTTCCTCACGGGTCTGGGCCGTGGGAGCTACTCCCTGAGTCCTTTTGGGATCGGAATGGGCATGGGTTATGGGTTTTTTCCCATTTCCCATGCATCTTGGCTGTTTCCAATAGTCTTTGAGTTGTTATGCATAAGTCTGCTGCGTGAACAGTACCAGAACTCATAGTTTTCGGTGGAATGGAGAGCTGAGATGGGCTGGAAATGCTTGAGTAATTTGAAAATGGCAGATCAGCTGCTCTTGTCACGTTGGAGAAGATGGTGTGCTGCTGTTTTTCTCTTTTTTAGTAAAACCAGACATGACATGGGCTCCACTAGTGGCAGATATGCAACTCATTCCTTATCAGCTTCAGTTTCTGACTTCATGGGGCCCACGGATGAGCTGTCTTCAGCTATTCAAGTGCTGAACTGATAAGTATTTGGGCTCTAACTGTTTTCCTCAATGAACCCAATGGTATTCAGACCCAATAATCATATTATAAGCATATTTTGGGCTTATGGGCTTTATGTGGGTTTCTTTTGGGTTGCGGGCTTTATATTTCGGGCTGTGGGTTTTTGAAATAGTGTTAAAACACTTTAAAAATAGGCCCAAGTAACTCATTGGATGCTGTTTAGGATATTTAAATGGGTTGGGCTTATTGGGTTAATTATTTAAGTGTTCAATTAAGCCCAAATATTTTATTGGAGGCTCAATCCAAATATTGGTTAAAAAATGGACATGTACATGGATAAATAATGACATTCATCCTAGCAAGGTAAGCTACCTTTTAGGTATAGACCGTACAGTAACATAAGCTTTGTGCCTATCTATGTGTAAGCTATTCCAATATGCTAGTTTAGGAGAGCCTGGCTGATTTGAATTAAGAAACCCCTGTGGATGTGCTTGAATTGGTAACATTCAGCATAGAGTTTCTTAAAGAAAAATATTGATTATAAGGGACTATTATATTGAAGAATATCCATTGGAAGATTGATTGTATCTTTAAGAGGCCATGACTGCGTTGCTAATTGCAACATAACAATTGTTTTTGGGATATATTAGCCATATTTTAGCTTTAAAAGTGTTATACCTAATCCCAATTGAAATGTCTCAATTGGAATTCAACAAGTTCACAATGTGTGGATGACCACTTGAAATAAAAAAAAGTTCCTATAATATTTTCTGATTTGATTTCCCTTGCCATTTCTATTTTATTTTACAACATTGATTACATTTTCCTTTTTCTTAGATTATTGGGCTACACAATGGGTTAACCCTTATCCTTTCCAAATTCATCCCAATCTATTGTTTGGACTTGAGCCCAAGATTGAGCACTCCCTTTACAATTAACAAATCCAACTTGCCCCACATTTGCCCAATTGCCCTAGGACCGACTCATCTGGCACTCTTAACTATTAAGAGTGCATATTTTGTTGCACTGTCTGAGACTAAATTGAGGGGTAGATAGTTCGCAAACGGACCAACTATAAAGAAATAGAAGAAGACATTATGGGCCATGAAAGTGTCGAACAAAGTTCATGTTTGCTTGGTGGGCCTTATGCAGAATCTTGCCTAAGAAAAACAAAATCGATCTTAAAGCAATACAATTATAGTAGTTACAGACACAATAATATTTACAATATTTTTCATAACTTATGAGTTTGTAATTTTTATTAGTTTTCATCCACCGATATCATTTTATTATCCACCATTAATAATTTGTTACTTTAAGAACTGTGAAATATTTTGTGAAAATTGTTGTGACGCTTTTGTCGTTAATAAAATCACCCATTAAATTGTTGCACAATGTTTCCAATTTATTTTCTTAGATAATGAAATCTCGGATTTTAGGGAAAAAAGAAAAGAAAAGAAAAAAACTAAGTCTTATCAAGATTCAAGAGTATGTTTATCTCAACATAATTAAACTTTTATATATAATTGAGTTAAGGTCGGAAAAGTGTCATTAAGAGTGTATACTTGAATAAAATCACCCACAAAATTGTCGCAACTACTTTGCAAAAGTTACCAATAATCTAAAGCACTTACTTTTAGAGAAATTATTCTATCCACCGGACCCTATTCTCTTCATCTCTTTCAACTATATTTCTTTTCATTATTATTTCTATTAGATTTAGGTTTTCCACATGGTATCAGAGTTCGAAAACTCACACGAGTCACTTCGATCCTGTTGACACCCCATTTTGCTACCTACATTTTAACCCTAACACAAACTACGGTTTTCACAAATTAAAATTCTAAAAACGGAAAGTGCACAACTTGCCTAAATTAGGGTTTTAACCAACAGTGTTTTTGACCGTCTGATCGACAATTAAAAGCAATCAAACAGATATTTGAGTTGAGATAATTGAAATGACGTGTCATGTGTTTGAATTGGACCACACATGTGAAAAGTATAGCCAGTTGAAGTTTTAATGGATAGAGTGCATAATAATTAAATGACATTGAGCACATGAGATTAATCCAAATTAATTATGATTGGTCCATTAATTGGATTGATTTTAATTTATAAGGTGTAAATATCTTATTGACTCAAAGTATTAAATTATCATTGACTCTAGCACATTGGATAAACTGAACAAGTTAATTAGATAATTGTGGATTAATTAATTAATTAAAACATTTGAATTGTTTGAAATAAATCAATTCAAATATTTTAAAGGATTAAGAAGATCAATATTATATTTGGTGTTTATCATAAAACAGCCGGACAAAATTGAACAAATAGATAAATAAAAAAAAAGAATCTGAAAACAATTTTTAAAACTCAAAGTGCCAACTGCCACTTTGATTGGGATTTGAAGTGACGGCCGCCACTTTAATCTCCAATCCGGTACTTCAAACATATTTTGAAGTACTAGCCGACACTTTGATTGGGATTTGAAGTACTGGCCGGCACTTCAAGCTCGTATTCGGCACTTTAATCTCCAATCTGGTACTTCAAGCACATTTTGAAGTATCAGCCGGCACATTGAACCACCAATCCGGCACTTCAAACTTGGAGCACGTTTTTTTATCCCAAAATTATCCCTAAACTTGAATTTTGAATTCTCACACATCCAAGTCAGTTCAAAGCTGGTAGAGGATAAAAAATAGGGATTATTTGAAAATAAAAAATACAAAGTTAAACAGAAGATATCTTATCATTTGTTTGGCTATAAAAAGAAAAGAAGAGGTCAGTTACAATGGTCCCAAAAGTTTGAGCTCAAAATTTCTGTGGATGCTCAAAATTTCTGTCTTGATGGGCCGCGTATCAATCCACGAACGGGTTGGACACGGGCTGGGTTTGTGTAGATGGGAGTGTTGAGCCCAAAACTCTACATCAAGTTCGGTAGACTACTTGATGGCTGATGGTGCTTTCCCTCTAGTACCTCTTGATCCACCGGGCCACGATACTCACGTAGAGAGTTGCGGTGGACGAGTAAAGTCAGCACTGCAGATCAAAATGAGCTAATAACCATAAATTTTGCTTCTACCAAGACATTCAGTAATCTCAACATACAGTGACAATAATACGTAAGGGATACATTACAAACTTATCTACAGGCAAGGAGAACCAACCCTACAGACTGAAATCAAGCACAACTAATTTAACTTTGTCAAGAGTCTACAATGAGTGGCAGTAAAAATAGTACATATAATAAATGATGAAGCTCAGGGGTCAGCGCCGTAGACCAAGAAATTGAGCACAATGTACTTGGCTTTCTCCGTGACTTGCAAAAAATAGGAGCAGATTAAAGAAACACAATAAATCATGGAACTTAGGAGATTCGAGGAGTAGGAAGAGAATCATCTACTGTGCAAAAATGTACATGAGTCAGTGCTATGGATTGGGTTAAGCATTTGAGGTGAGTATTTGGTGGGTGAGGGTGAATCTTTTTGTTGTGGTAGACTAAAAGTATTTTTGGTTTACCGTAGACTCTTTTTTAGTTATCTTCCTTCTTTGAGCTTTTGAAGTCAACTCTTATGGACGAGCTAATTTCAATTTGAAACTTCACCAACCAGCCAACCAACCCTTTCTTCTTCTCTCACCCTCTATTTATAAGTGGTGTTCATGCCTAGTGGTCTTGCATTCATTATCCTCCTTCATCATGAGGAATTCATTGCTTAATCCTGAGAAGGGATAAAAGGGTTGGGATTTGACAAGGTTTTATGTTTTGGGGATTAGGCTGATGGTTTTCATCCTGCCGCAGATTTGACTTGATCTGCGGTGGGACGGCGGATCTTTCAGGCTCATTTATGAGGAGGAAGGTGACGAGCATTTAAATGCTCGGTAATGACCTGAAAGTAATTAGATTGACTTGACCCATATACGTTTTGCATTAATTATACTCAATCTTACCATTTTTGGGCATCATTTCCCAGCAAATTCAATACCTTTTTGTTGCGGCAGATCAAGTATAATTTGAGTAAATTGATTCCCCTACCTCCAAACCGTGCTTCCTAAGCTCCATGATGAGGACGAGCAAGGACCACCGGAGTGCTGGGCCGCGGTGGTTGTTGCCTTTGAGTGATGCTGGTTTGGGCGGCCATGGCAGACCTCTTGGTCTTTTCAGTTCTTGTTTCATCCTCTCAATTAATCCTTGTTTCAGCTGGTTGTTGCTGCAAACCGTTTTGTGAGGGAGTACGCCGTAGACCAGTGGACAATGTGGAGGACCAGCTACCTTCTTCATCATTTCTTGTTTCCATTGGTGCTGCCGCAGACCGTTTTTCCTGGAGGCACATGTCATGACTATTGGTTAATGAAGAAGACCAGTTCTTTCACACCATCATGAGGCCTGGAAATCCGGCTCCTTCATCTTGGAAATATTCACCTTTTAATGCGTTGAGCTCCGTGCCAA
Organism: Fagus sylvatica; assembly: GCA_907173295.1. Classification (NCBI taxonomy): domain Eukaryota; kingdom Viridiplantae; phylum Streptophyta; class Magnoliopsida; order Fagales; family Fagaceae; genus Fagus; species Fagus sylvatica. Next base: position 23,230,767 of record OU015763.1, read on the forward strand.
AAGAGGAGGGAAATGGGCATCACGTGGGAGCCCTTTTCCCTCTCTTTTTCTGAATTATTTTGAATCTCTTGATGTTGCTCTAGCAGACATGAGTTTGAGGTTTTCATGGGCTAGGCTTCTTTTTGGGCTTTGGGCTTGGTTGATGGCTGGAAGCCACTTCTTTTATACTTTTGCTACCGTAGATCACTGGGCTTGGTGGGTTTCGGACCCTCAAGCAAGTTTCTGAGACTTTGGGCTTGGTCTGCCGTGGACGAAAAAAATGGGCCTCTACATTTAGCCCCCCGAGCCCAAACCGCATGTGATGTGTGGTTTGGATGAGTATTCAGGGAAATATATGCACCCATGCACATCATAGTATTTCTTTTCCCTCTCTTTTTTCTTTTGTACGTGGGTTCCTTCTTTTATGGGAGTTGTGGCAGATGAGAATATCAGTTACTGAAACTGAAACTCTCTTTAAGCTAACTCCTCCTCTTCTTGATATCCCCTGACATTAAAGTTCCTTTGCTTTTCGTGAATTGAGTCCCAACTACCAGCCCCCATGCATTTATTACACCGGATATAAATTCTTTTGAGTTATCAAGAGGGAGGGAGAAAACCAAGAAAGCTTGAGCAAACCCTTCCCCGATTTCTCTCCTCTTCTTTCTCTTTTTCACTATGAACAGAAGAAACTCCCTTTGATTCCCTGCTGCACTCATGGCTTCTCCCCCTTCTGCAACTCTGGTTGGCCCCACCTCTCAACCCAGCACAGGCGAGAGGTCAGAGACCTCGGCGTCGGTACCAGCGGCGTCCACCGAGACAGTGGTGGACGCCCCCGTGGTCCCTCTGCTCGTTCCAGGCGAGGCCACGCCTGTGGCTCCCTCCTCTGTTTCCGACGAGACCGACGACCTCAAAGAGGGCTTTGTCTTCCCCCTGATGAACCCATGGTACGAGAGCTCTCCATTATTCCTTCCTAGGTCACTTGATTTTCCCTTTCCTGTGGAAGATTGGGATTGGACAGTGACGGGGTCAGAGGTTGCAGTGGACCGAGCTTTGGTTCCAAGCCTTGACGAAATCTTTGAGTTGTTGATCTTGAAGAGAGACATCCAGCCAGTCCCCATTGATTTTGATTTCCTCTGTGCCGCATCTAAGGACTAGTCCCATTGGGTGGACCTGGAAATCCTTGACTTGGACTTCTGGGGCAGTCTACGGGAGGCTGGTGTTCATTGGTCTATTTTGATTTCCAGGAGTTGCAACATGTTCAGGGATACCGAACCACTTCGTGAAGTGCTGAGGAGGTGGTGTCCCTCAACCTACACTTTCTTTTTCTCCTGGGGGGAACTCACGCCGACTCTGGAAGACATAGCCAATCAGTAGATGCTTCCTATCCTTGGAGAGCATTCCTTTTCCAGCATAGAGTTATTTGTGGAAGAGGAAGAAATTGCAGATGCTTTGAGGAGGCAATCATCTACCAGACTCAGCGGTAGGCCCTCACTCTTTATGCACCGTAAGGAAGCTCCAGTTCGCCGTGCTGCCTTCGTCTTATATTGGCTTTGTAAGTGCACTTTTGGCAACTCTCCTTATTACTCAATAAATATTGCTTACACTCCTTTGGCTATTAAGATATCCACCGGATATTGCTTTCCCCTTGCCCCTTTGTTCTTGGCCCATTTGTATTCGCTATTGGATTTACTCCATGATTGCGAGGTTGAAGGGGATTCTTGCTATATTCTGCTTGCTGCCTTCAATACTATAGTGCTGCAGACCTTCTTTTGGGAGCATTCAGTTAGCTATCTTTTTGTTGCGAAAGATAAAGTGGCTGCTTGGAGCAAATTTTCTGATCTGCCACAGGAATTCTTGGACCGTTTTCCAGATTTTCGAAATAACCTACCATTGGTCTACCACTGGGTTGGCTTAAAGACTCATGATCATGATCTCGTTGCCACTTTAGATTATGAGGAGAATGTGTTGTTTAGGCCCTATGGGGATGATTACCCCGTTACTTGCGTTTCTGTTTTCAGTCGGTTCTATCAACCGACTTCTCTAATTCGTGATTTGAGAGCTGATGATCACCGAAACTTGGTGTATCTATCTACCGTGAGTCCAGGTTTTCTACCGGTTTTATCTGCCACAGGTGTCTCTTTCATACCTTACTGTCCACAGAGAGTGCAGAAGTAGTTCGGACTTGACCAGGACGTACCTGTCGATCCACAGGAGACCGCGACTTGTGTTCCTGATCTAGCACCTTTTATCAAGAGCCGTGCATTTGCTTGTTGGAAAGACGAGATCAACCGTATAATGGTCCCGAGTGGACATAGGTTTGGTTTCAACACTTCATCCATGAATGCCTACTGGCAGCGATTAACTCAGTCTATGGTGGAGTTTGTTAGTGTTGGCAGGGGCGACAAGGCTCCCCTATCTGTCTACCATAAGCCGTTGGTTTCCAACCCTTGTCTTGCTCCCCCCTCTCAATCCGCCATATCTTATACCAATAGTTAAAAGCTTGGATTTGCTGAATGAGATGAGGTCAGAGGTGGTTGGATTGCGTACACCATACATCTACCGCAAGGTTGGAGAAGTTCTGTTAATGTTGTGGAGGATCGCCTTATTATGCCTTCCAAACGTGGCAAAGGGAGCAAAAGGGACGCTCCTGTGGACCAGGCTATAGAGAAGGCACCTAAAAAGCAAGCCCCTTCCCCTAAGAAAACTCCTCCCAAGAAAACGAAGGCAGGGAAGAAGGGTAAGTCCACCACTTCAGTGTCGGCATCTGAAAAGAAGTCTACCACAGCTCCCATAGAAAAACCGATTGAGTCTACGGTCGCTCCTTCTAAAGCCAAGTGTGTGGGTGCAAGACTTTCTACGAAGAAGCCAAGTAAAAAGAGTGTTGCTTCTCGTCCACCGAAGGGTCAGAAAAAAGCTAGTGTCGCTTCCTCTTTTCCGGATGAGGAACAACCATCTGCGGTTTCGACTCCTCCACCTTCTAAGAAAAAGAAGTTCACTGCTCCCCTCTTTCCTCTTAGTGCTGCTAGCCGCACAAGGAGTAAAAGTGGTTCTAAGGTAAATTTTTTTTTCTTCTCTCCTTTTTTTTCTTGGTATTCTCTGTTGCGTTTTCTTATTCTTTCATCTGCGGCAGGTAACACACGGACTTGGTAGATCTAGTGGCGGTGTAGTTATTGTTGAGGTTGCCTTGGCACACTTCTCTTCCTCTTTTTTTTTTTTTGTATTCTCTTTGGAATTGAGTTTAGACTGCTGCCGTGGATCAGGATAAAGACTTAGGAAAACGTGTGGCAGACAGTCCTGAAGCTGATGCTGAATCCACAGAAGGAGGTCATTCTACTTCCAGTGATTCCTTTTTTGACACTACTTTAGGTTCCGTGCCTGAAGAACAAATGATGTCTGCGGGATCCACCGTAGATGATAATGACATGCCTGGAGCTGATGATTCGAACATCGGGTCTGCCGACTTGATGATACATGACTTAGCTATTGTTCCCCATGCTAGCCATTTATTTGAGCATGGGCACGATGGTAACGGTGTCGCAGATCCTGACACCGTGCCTTTGTCCATTTCGGTGCCGCAGACAGTCTTGACAAGTAGAGTTACAGGTATGCTTCATTTCGCTTCTACTCTTTTGAGTTGTCACAGGTAACGAATGTACTCATGTATATCTTGCATGTTGTGTATCGATCTGCCGCAGGTTCTGATGCTTCCACAGCTTATGTTATGAAGGGGATTTCTCTTTTTGGTGCCACTCCCCGCCTTAGTGCTATTCCGGCTGGTGGTTTCATCATATCAACCAGTCGCCTTTCTGGTGAGGCTCCTTTGGTTGATGGGTCCCCTGTTGTTGATGAAGTTCCTATGTCTGAGGAGGTCCACGCACAAGGCTTTGTAGAGAGTGAGTCCGCGATGGACTTGGGAGTTATTCTGGAGACCAGTAGTAACGTTGACAGTGCTGTAGACCATGGTGCATAAGTTGAAGGCACCAGTGCTCCTGTGGCAGACATGCCCGCCGATAGTGAACATCTGGATATTATAAGTGAGTTTGAATTTCCCACCCCTTGCATCCTTTTAGTGATTGTATGCTGTATATCTTTTTTTTTTTTAGACTTAATCATGCCACATTGAGTGTTTTATAAAATAGGCTATGTTGTTGTGAGATGTCTTGGTAGACTTTATTTTGTCATAGCCCTGTTATTCCATAGATTTGTTTGTTATTTCATGAAGAATTCTGTTTCCATAGACTTGGTTGTTATCTATGGAAAATTCTGCTCCTGTAGACTTGGTTGTCGTCTCACGGAGAATTCCGTTTCCGTAGACTTGGTTGTCGTCACTTGAAATATTCCCATTTCACAGACTTGGTTACTAGCTTGTGAAACATTTTTGATTTCATAGACTTATTGTCTGTTTATTGTCATATGAAATGTTCTGACTTCACAGACTTGGTTGTTGTCGTGTGAAACATTTTTGGTTTCATAGACTTGTTTATTGTCATATGAAACATTCCGTCGCTGTAGATTTGGCTATTGTTTTATGAAGAATTCTGTTCCCATAGACTTTGCTGTTGTCTTATGGAAAATTTCTGCTTCCATAGAATTGATTGTTGTCTTATGAAAGATTCTGTTCCCATAGACTTGATTGTTGTCTTAAGGAAAATTTTTGTTCCCATAGACTTAATTGTTGTCTTATGGAGAATTTCTGCTCCCATAGACTTGATTGTTGTCTTATGGAAGAATTTCTGCTCCCATAGACTTGATTGTTGTCTTATGGAAGATTTGTCAGAACTGACCAGGTTCTATGGGATGTTTCCCCAGACCTGATCATGACGTATCGGTCTTTGTTGTAACCCCCATAGGTTGATTTTTTTCTCCTTCTTCTCTTTTTTTTTGTAGGCACGGGTGAAGCCATGTGTATGCTGGAGGAAGATGAGGATGTGGGAATCACTGGGGAGATCACAATTGCCAGTCCACCACCAGGACCAACAGCTGGGGTAGGTTCAAATATTGGGGTTGGCAGCATGTCTAAAGAGGTTGCTAACTTTTTCAAGGAATTCGATAAGAGGACACCCAACCCTCACCCAGAGTGGCACTTCTAGAAGTTTAATGGGCCTTTGGTGTCTTATGGGGACTTTTGGGTCTTGAGTGATAGTGTGCCTTATCTGCGGCAGCTGACCACAAAGCATGGTGACTTTATTACCAAATTCAAGCTTGGTGCCGAGTTAGATGGACCCATGTTATCTCTTTTTAGTAGCGTGTTGGCTGCCATGAGTAAGTCTGACCTTGGTAGCGTGACGAAGGTTCAGATTCTTGCATGGAGGAGTGTGGTCTAGGACCTCATGGAGGTTGGGTTTGACATTGGCTTCATGCTCGGGCATCTACGGCAGATTGCCCAGCATCTTTTTGGCAAGAGAATCTTAGATGAAATGCAAGTTCTATAGCAGCAAATTGCTCTTTTACAAGATTCTCTGGCTGTGCTGAGGCTTATCACGAGGAGATAGTGTCTACGGGAGTGACAGTTCCCGAGTTCGAGCGCAGCAGATCACTTTTTGACAGCCTTATCCGCTGACTTCCATGTTTATCATGTTTATTTTCTTTTTGTAATGACCATTCCAACCTTATTTTCAAACATTTATACTCATGTTTTGATAGTGACCGAGTTTTGGTCTTTCTTTTGAACATTTATGCTCACTTTTGTAATAACCAAGTTTTGGTATTTCTTTTGAACATCTATGCTTACTTTTTGTTTATGTCGAACTATGTATGGAATTTGACTGTGATGTATCTAATCCATCACTCGTATGGTTTTTATTTTTTATTTTTTATTTTTATTTTTTTAGCAAGAAACATGTGTAAGTCCTTTGATTTTTAACAAAACATAGATGTCGTGCGTCATTACTTAACAATAATACATCATAATTCAAATTGTTCCAAGACGAAGGACTCAAAATACTTGGCTAATAAAAGTGTATCTTATGAGTAATAACGCTTCAGCCACTTCCCGTTGATGGGGTCTGCCAAAATGGTGCCATCTGCCGTGCAGAATTTATAGTAGCCACTATCGTATGCTTCACGGATTAAGTATGGCCCCTCTCAATTTGGTGCAAACTTGGAAGGTGAAGGGAGACCTCTTCTCACGTGGTCTACCTGTCCTCAAGACCATCTGACCCTTGGCGAAAATTCCTGGTCTGCAGCGTTTTTCTCATAAGCATTGGCAAGCTTTTGGATGGTACCGTAGACTGCGGACTTGGGCCAACTCTCTTGCTTCTTCCAGACTTTCCAAGTCTGCCACTCTTGCTTCCGCACAAATATCAGCATCAGCTTCCAAGTTCATTCCATGCAAAATCCTTGGGCTAGGCACTAAGTAATTTCGTGGGGGAAATAGCATCAGTGCCGTAGACCAGGAGAAAATGGAGTGAAACCTGTTGCTGTTCTTAGTTGATCCACGGTAGGCCCATAATGTGTCTGCCAGATGAGAACTCCAGCCTTTCCCATAGTCAAAAACCATTTTACTCAAAATGCGCAACAACATGTGATTAGTTGCCTCCGCTTGTCCATTGCCTTGGGGGTAATAAGGTGTGGATCTGCGATGCTTGATCCGATAATGCTCTAAGACTTCCCTAACATTCTTATTAATAAAAGGGGTACCATTATCACTAATGATTTTGTGAGGGATGCCAAACCTTGTGATAATGTGTTCGCAGATGAAATTTGCCACGGCTGCACCGGTTGACTTGCGCAGGGGAATGCCCTCGACCCACTTTGAAAAGTACTCGGTAGCCTACCAAGATCCAAATGTATCCACCTGGAAGGCGGATTAATTGGACCAATAAGATCTAGCCCCTAAGTGTGGAAAAGCCATGGTGTTGCCATGTTCTACAGACTGGTTGGATGTGTGTGAATGAGATTAGCTTGAAGTTGGCAAGTGTGACAAGACTTTACAAAGTCTGCCTGTGTCTTTCTTCATAGTTGGCCAATAATAACCAAGAGTCAACAGCAGCTAGTACAAGTCTTTTTTGCCTTTGTTCTCCACACTCTCCAGAATGGGCTTCTTTCATCATGATTCTGCCAAACTGAGGCATCTTAAGGGGTCTCGTGGAACCCCTTTCGGAATAATATGCCTCTTCCACAAAAATCTCGTGGGGCTTCCTTCATCACTGTTTGTGATTCGGCTAAACTGAGGCATCTTAAGGGGTCATCGTGGAATCCTTTTCGGAATAATATGCCTCATTCCACAAAATATCTCGTGGCCAATTTCTTGAGTCGAATTGCTGCCTTGCTGGTCTGCGGCAGAATGTTTTCGATAAGATACTCAAGGAAAGGTGTGCGCCAATCATTAGAAACAAATGTTGTATAGACTTGATCAGATTCATGTTGGTGTTGACAAAATGAACACTGCTCCTGTAGAATGGCCGCCTCCTTACTCATATTAGGCCAAAAATAACCCAGATGTTGGAGTCTACGGTAGAGGCTCATTCCATCTCTGAATTCACAAGACTTCTCGTGGACTTCTGTTAACTTCTTTGTTGCCTCTTGGAGGTTCACACATCTTGCCAAGACACCTCCAGGTAATCTACGGTAGAGATCACCAACAATTAACACATAATCCTTGAGTATTTTCAGGTCTGCCACACCTTCAGGTGACATAAGTTTGGCTCTTATAGGTATTCTCCAATCCTCAGCATCAAGGTTTTGTTCTTTGAATTTCTCTTTCAGCAGATCAGTGATAGACATACTTCTCTTATCAATTGTAACATCTACCTTTGACCCTTCAAATGAAACTTAGGAACCCAAGGTTGCAAGAGCATCCACGTAACGGTTCTCGCATCTCATGGCGTGAGAGATTTCAAAAGTACTAATGACAGTTCCTTAAGGGAGAACTCACCTTTGGTCTGGCAGATTATAAGGTTGACGTCCCCAATCACCCGCAGATGCTTTATTCCCATTTCGTGGGCAATGGCTAACCCGGTTATGTAGGCTTCATATTCTGAGGCATTGTTGGAGCATGAGAAGTCCAGCTTGAAAGACTTGGCTATGGTTTCTCCGTCTTCTTCTAACTTCAGCTAAACCATATTCCAGCCCCACTTGAGTTAGATGTTGAAGAACCATCAAATTTCAGTGTCCATGTGGAGTCTACCAGATCTACCAGAAGTACTTCTCCTACTCCTTCCGGCACTTCGTGTGAGATTGATGAACTATCCTTCTCCCAGGAATTGTGCTAGGAGATCTGCTATGGCTTGGCTCTTGATTGTTGTTGGAGTTTCAGTGATTATCTCATATTGAGATAATTGCAAGAGCCACTGAGCTAGTCTACCGGAGAGGACTGGCCTGTACAGTAGACTCTTAATTGGATGGGACTTGGTCATCAAGCTGAATTTGATAGGCCAAGAAGTAGTGCCGTGCCGTATGCTGACGCATGCATATATCAAGGCCAAACATGTGCTCGTTCAGCCCCCAAGTATCTTGTTTCAGCATCTCTAAGTGTACGGTTGACATAGTAGACTGGCTTTTCGGTCCTATCTTCATCTTCTTGGGCTACTAAACCTCCAATTGCTTCACTATTGGAAGCCAAGTACAAACGTAAGGGTCTACCAAGAACTGGAGCACATACAGTGGGGAGCTTAGTCATGATTACTTGGATTTTCTCAAATGCTTGCTAGCATGCCATGGACCAAACAAAGGGAACTCCTTTCTCCATTAGAGGCGTGATCACGACTGTTACTGCTGCCAGACCAGGGATAAATCTTCTAATGTAAGATAATCTCCCCAAAAAGCTCTTCAATTCCTTGTGAGAAGTTGGTGCCTTCATGGTGGCTATGGCAGACGCCTTAGCTGGATCAACATCAATTCCACGGTTGTGGACTAAGAAACCCAAGACTTTTCCAGCAGACACCCCAAAAGCACACTTGAGGGGATTCATTTTAAGTTTGTAAAGCCAACATCTATCAAACACTTTTCTTAAGGTTTCAAGATGATCTTCTCTTTTCTTGGACTTCACCACAATGTCATCCACATAATCTTCAATTTCCTTATGCATTATATCGTGGAACATGGCTGTCATGGTTCTTTGGTAGGTAGCACCGGCATTTTTGAGACCGAAAGGCATACGGTGTAATAAAAATTGCCAATTGGTGTACGGAAGGCAGTTTTTTTAGCATCTTTGGTGGACATGCGGATTTTTGTAGCCACAGGAAAGAAAACATCATATGACCGGCGGCTGTTCAATCAACAAGTCCATGTTTGGAAGAGGAAACTCATCCTTTGGACATGCTTTATAAGATTTGAAAATCAACACAACATCTAATCTGCCCGTCTTCTTTTTGAAGGTACAGTGTTTGACAGCCATCGTGGATGCTGTATCGGTTTAAATCCAGCAGCAAGTAACTTTTTCACTTCTTGGTAATTTGTGCGGAAGTCTACTTTCGTAGTTGGAAAGTTCTCATGAGCTGCACCATTGGCCTTTGGTTCCGGGTTCCACATTCAAGGAATGGGCTACCACCCTTGGGTCTATCCCCGGCATCTCATGATAATCCCAAGCAAAACATCTTTAATCATGCAGCAGAAATCAAACTTTTCTCATCGGTAGCGGCTGACATCTACAATCCATAAGGAGGAAACATCATCCATTGGACACTTATTAATTTCGAACCACAAGTCCTCTCTTTGGCATTCATCTTTGGTTCAGGCTGTAGTGGACTTGCTCTATCCTTAACCGAATAGCAACTCTGTAATGGTCACACACTTGTCAGAATTTCGGGCTTCTGCCACTTCTTGTTCTTGTGCTACCTGGTGATCTACCCTCATCCCGGCTCTCTTCTTACTTCAATTAGCATTCTTAGCCTCTATCTCAAGTGCTTGATAGCGTTGAAATTGTGATTAATGAGAGTCCTCCTCTTTGGACAGCCATCTTTGGTTCGGCTGTAGTGGACTTCTCTTCCTTCACGCCATAGACTCTGTCTGTCTACCCGACTTCTTCAGATTTCGGGCTTCTGCCGTAGACTTGTTGCTTCTTACCATTATCAGGCCCTTACGCACCTTAGACCATCAAGTGGGCCTCAGAATGTGGGCAATAGACCACTACGCACCTTCATAAACAGTAGACAACACGTCCAGTTAGGGAGTTGGACACACACACATTGCGGTGGACTTCCAGGCTCAGCTTCACGTTCGCTTCCTTCCTTTTCTTTTTTCGTTCAAGTAGCTCCCGTAGATCAACTTCGGGATCATCTTTAATATCTTCCCATGCAGGGAGTGGCGTTCCACATGGTCTCACAATTCACAATTGGTTCTCCCGTGGATGCTAAGTCATCGTAAAGAGCTGCTTCCATGAAATGAGCTTCGGTTTGATCAAAGGGAGAGGAATTTGCAGCAATACGAATTGGCTTTCCATTGAGTCTTCCACACTTGACACACTGATGGTAAGTGGATGACACCAACTTGTGTTTATGTAGCCAAGGTCTACCGAGGAGCACATGATAAGGGGCTTCAGCATTCACAACATGGAATCGCGTGAGTGCCACGATCAACCCCACCTTCAAGACTAGTTGTACATGCCCCATTGTGTATTCAGTCATTCCTCCAAATCTAGTTACTTCCATGGGAGACCCTTGGATCTTCTGTTGTGACACATTTGCGGCTTGAAGAGTGCTTAACGGAATGAGGTTTAGGCATGAACCGGTGTCTACCAGAGCACGTCTAACTTGAACATCTTTCACTACCGCAGACAGGTAAAGTGGACGTCTATGATCAGGGTATTGAACCTCCATGTCTTCATCTGTGAAGGTTATGGCATTTGTGGTCTCTAAGAAGGCACAGTTGGCATGAGCTTCTGCGGTGAAGCAAGTGGCTCCATATTCCGCGGCTATTGTGATAAGTGCTTCTGTCGCAGCATTTCTAGCTTAAGGTCCAAACCCCAGCTAATTGAATAGTGACTTGAACTTTGGACTCTTTTGTAGGGTCCTAATAGTTGCTGGTACCAAAGAGGAACTTGCTAGCAGACTCTTCCACTTCCATGTCACTCACATTCCCGTGGATCACCACTGACACCACAGCCTTGTTCTTGTCCTTCTTGTAATTAGGAAAGGGTGTCTTGTGGACCTTTTGCTGCTCTTCTGAGAGTTGCAAAGTGCCATCTTGAATTTTGCGATTGACCTCCTATCTGAGGGTCCGGCAGTCCACCATAGGATGATGGATGTATTTATGGTAACGGCAATACTTGAGATCTTTTTGTTCTTCTGCAGTAGGTTGTTTGGTGATTTTTTGAAGTTTAATCACTTGATCTTGAACCCATTTATAAAAAATGACCATCATTTCTTTAGCTGTGAAAGGAAATAGAGGTGGCTCCTCATAGACCTTTTCCGTTGAGTTCTTCCGTTTGGTGCCACTAGCTGTAGCTGCGGTGGATACAATGAGAGTCTACAGTAAACTCTTTTTATCTCTGCTTCTCTCAACTTGAGGCTTAACAGAGAGATCTGTTTTTCTGGCCTTTTGGAGCAGTGGGGCAAACCGCGAGATATTCAAATTCTCCAAATGAGCACGAAACTCAGGGAGCATGTTGTCAATGCATACTTCGACTAGCTTTCCTTGTTGGTATTTGACATGATAATCTAGAGACACATCACGAAAGCGGTAGATGTATTTTACCAGATCTTCCTCGGTCTGCTGCTTAGTGCTGTGTAAGTTAACGAGAGTGATTTTCTCTTCAACATGAAAGTACTTGCTGTAGAAGCTCTCTACCATGTCTTCCCAAGTTCTAATAGACCCAGCAGGCAGCACCGTATACCAAGTATATGCTCTATCCACCAGGGATTTTGAGAACTCTCGTAGATAGAGGTCACCATGTGCAGCAAAGGGGCCCATGGAGTCTAAGAACTTGCTGATGTGTTCCATGACACTCCCCTTTCTACCATCAAATAAAGCAAAGGTAGGTGTGTCATACTTCTCTGGGTATGGTTCCTTCAAGAGCTCTATAGGGTAAGGGGGTCTTCTCACAAAGTGTCTAGGCTCCTTGGGGAGCCTTTCTCTTTCTTGCTTGAGTAAGTCTGCCACATCAGACATGGTGACAAATGGTGTGTCATTCTTATTGTGAGACTCCCTTTCTTCATGGTTGCGGTTGTCATTCTTGTTCTGGTGTCCTCCTTGTCCTCCTTGTTCAGCAAGCCATTGACCTCTTTCAGCTGCCTCAAAGACTCAGCAAGTTCCATTTGAGTCTGCTGCATTCCCTTGATCATTTCAAACATAAGTGCCATCTGCTATGGTCCACCAACAAGTGTTTCTCCACCCCCAAGATCATGTCCGCCACCAAGAACTTGTCCGCCACCCAAGGGATTCTTTCCCCCGAGCGTCTATCCACCACCCTGGGCGTGTGTCTCTCCCATGGCATGGCTGTGGCCTTGAGATTCTACTTCAACATGAGAGTTAGCTACTAAGTTTTGTTTGGTAGATTTCTTAGGCGGCATGGTTGTAGCCCCCAAGATACCGTGGATCAGCTTCCGTAGATTAGCTTCAAAAAGATAAAATGAGGGAAAATTGCAACTTAACTCCCTAGTGGAGTCGCCAAAATGTGGATGCTCAAAATTTCTGTCTTGATGGGCCGCGTATCAATCCACGAACGGGCTGGACATGGGCTGGGTTTATGTAGAAGGGGGTGTTGAGCCCAAAACTCTACATCAAGTTCGGTAGACTACTTGATGGTTGATGGTGCTTTCCTTCTAGTACCTCTTGATCCATCGGGCCACGATACTCACGTAGAGAGTTGCGGTGGACGAGTAAAGTCAGCACCGCAGATCAAAATGAGCTAATAACCATAAATTTTGCTTCTACCAAGACATTCAGTAATCTCAACATATAGTGACAATAATACATAAGGGATACATTACAAACTTATCTACAGGCAAGGAGAACCAACCCCGCAGACTGAAATCAAGCACAACTAATTTAACTTTGTCAAGAGTCTACAATGAGTGGCAGTAAAAAATAGTACATATAATAAATGATGAAGCTTAGGGGTCAGCGCCGTAGACCAAGAAACTGAGCACAATGTACTTGGCTTTCTCCGTGACTTGCAAAAAATAGGAGCAGATTAAAGAAACACAATAAATCATGGAACTTAGGAGATTCGGGGAGTAGGAACAGAATCATCTACTGTGCAAAAACGTACATGAGTCAGTGCTATGGATTGGGTTAAGTGTTTGAGGTGAGTATTTGGTGGGTGAGGGTGAATCTTTCTATTGTGGCAGACTAAAAGTATTTTTGGTCTACCGTAGACCTACGGGAAGTGTCAAGTAGACTCTTTTTAGTTATCTTCCTTCTTTGAGCTTTTGAAGTCAGCTCTTATGGAGGAGTTAATTTCAATCTGAAACTTCACCAATCAGCCAACCAACCCCTTCTTTCTCTTTCTCACCTCTATTTATAGTGGTGTTCATGCCTAGTGGTTTCATTCATTATCCTCTTCATCATGAGAATCATTGTTTATCCGAGAAATAAAAGGACGGGATTTGACAAAATTTATTTGGGATTAGGCTGATGGTTTTCATCTGCTACAGATTTGACTTGATCTGCGGCGGACGGCGGATCTTTGGCTCATTTATGAGGAGGGAGGTGATGAGCATTAAATGTTTGGTAATGGGCTGAAGTAATTAGATTGACTTAACTCACATACATTTTGCATTAATTAAATTTGATCTTACCATTTTTGGCATTGTTTCCCAGTAGATGAATGCCTTTTATGTTGCGGCAGATCAAATGAAATTTCAGTAGATTGATTCCTCTACCTCCAAACCGTTCTTCCTAAGCTCTATGATGAGGACGAGCAAGGACCACTGGAGTGCTGGGCCGCGGTGGTTGTTGCCCTTAAGTGATACTGGTTTGGGCGGCCATGGCAGACCTCTTGGTTTTTTCAGTTCTTGTTTCATCCTCTCAATCAATCCTTGTTTCAGCTGATTGTTGCCGCAGACCGTTTTGTGAGGGAGTACGCTGTAGACTAGTGGACAATGTGGAGGACCAGCTACCTTTTTCATCATTTCTTGTTTCCATTGGTGCTGCCGCAGACCATTTTTCCTGGAGGCACATGTCATAACTGCTGGTTAATGAAGAAGACCAGTTCTTTCACACCATCATGAGGCTTGGAAATCCGGCTCCTTCATCTTGGAAATATTCACCTTTTAATGCGTTGAGCTCCGTGCCAAAAGAGGAGGGAAATGGGCATCACGTGGGAGCCCTTTTCCCTCTCTTTTTCTGAATTATTTTGAATCTCTTGATGTTGCTCTGGCAGACATGTGTTTGAGGTTTTCATGGGCTGGGCTTCTTTTTGGGCTTTGAGCTTAGTTGATGGCTGGAAGCCACTTCTTTTATACTTTTGCTACCGTAGATCACTGGGCTTGGTGGGTTTCGGACCCTCAAGCAAGTTTTTGAGACTTTGGGCTTGGTCTACTGTGGACGGAAAAAATGGGCCTCTACAATTTCTAAAGCATAAAACACCTCTAAATAATCCATCATTAAAAGATAGAGAAAAGCTCCAGCAAAAATCCTCTTTGGATATTCTACGAGGAAGCTCTATTCACGTGTACCTTGAAGACCATCAAGGAAGCATCATTGGAGTTCTCTTTTGCAACTGGGCAGTCTATAAGCTCCACACAATTGCAGCCACACAACAACTCCTTTGATCTTTGCTCTTTATTCATTTTCAAGGTTTTCCATTATTGATTATTCTTTGTGTCTTCTATTAACCAATTTCTTGATTGCAGCCAATGTTGAACATAACTCTGGCGATTCTAAAGCAATCAACAAGATCTTCTTCCACGTGCATGCAGGTAAACATTTTTTACTGAATTCCTTTATTTGTTTGCCTATTCACATGATGATGACGATAACATGCCTTTTCACATATAAATGATTTAATAAAAGAACTTGAACCTTTAAAATAAATTCTATGGTGAACCATGTTTTTGTACATTGAAATATTTGTTTTTGGCCAAGCTTTATCCTAGAAGACCGATTTTAATCGGGCAAAACGAGGTGCTTACACCTTCTCGTTTTGTAACCAAGCCCCCGAGCCAAGCATTGAAGGTTCTAGATTAGTTTCTTTATGAATGTAATTTTCTATTTTATTATACTGTATTTAGGAAATATTCAAATGTAATTTTCTTAGATTGTATCTAGGAAACAAACTTTTACTATGTAATTTTCTGTTTTGGACACTCAGTTGTAATCATACGATCAAATTGAATAAAAGAGATGTGTTTTCCTCAAAGAATTTTCTTGTTTTTCTTTCTTGTAAAAATAAGTTGCGACTCTACTGTAACATCACCTTCACTCTAGAGGGATGATCATTCGTCAGTTGGGTCACACTTTGAGGCCCATTTGACCCTCGAGTCATGGTTCTCACAATGGCGACTCCACTGGGGACATGTAGTGGGCTTAGCTTCAAAATTAGGATGGGCTTGGCCAAGCCTTATTATTTCTTTATACTTGTTTGATTTTAAAGGTTTTCTTTATAACATATTTCATGCATCATTTTGTGTGGGCCCAAAAATACATATACATATGTGAAGCCCGGAAGCCCTGGTAGTTCTATCCATGGATCACAGTCTTCCTAGACCTGGGTACCCATGGTGAAGCTACCATCCCTTAGCACAGTATTGACTATAATCATTCTTAGTCAATACGTTAAAGGACAAACTGTATCGTTTGGACCAACGCGGCATTCCTATGTCACAAGTTGGGAGATACGACGTCCTAGCTCTTAGATTCCCTATAAGCCCACCTTCTACCCATATAGAAGCCCATTAGAACTATCCCTTAGGTACGGTCCATTAAGTACATACATGCTTGTTTGAATCCACCTTCTCTTTTGATTGTCATTGCTTACACTTAGATGAACATTGTTTGCTACAAATGAGCCCAAATCCAACGTTTAGGCCCATTACAAGCATTTATTGGAACCATGTTTTCCATTGATGAGCCCATGCCCAACACTTGGGTCCATCATAGATAAAATCTAAGACCCTACAAGTACTTAGAGTTGAGGATCATCAAAAGACAAGGTACAAGCCCATAAGTTACAAAGGTTCAAACCCACAAGCGTCAAAGAGACAAACTTTAAATTTCAAAAGGATCAAACCCACAAGCTCACAAGTTTCAAAGTATCAAGCCCATAAGCTTCAAAGGTACAAGCCCACAAGCTTTAAAGAGACATGGTTCAATCTCTACAAGTTCACAAGCTTCAAGAGCTAAAGCCCACAAGCCCACAGGTTTCAAACAGACAAGCCACAAGCTTCGAGAGATCAAAGCTTTAAGTTCAAACCCCACCAAACGGTGGCTCACAACAACAAGCTTCAAGGCTACAAAGCCCAAGTTCAAAGCCTACAAAGTAGTGGCCCACAACACTCAAGCTTGAAGGGTTCAAAGCTCAAGCTCAAAGCCCACCAAGCAGTGGTCCACAACAAGAAGGTTCAAAGATTTGAAAACCAAGTTCAAGCCCATCTAAAGGCCACAAAAGCTCAATCTCCAAAACAATCTCCCATTTAGCCATAAAACTTCACCATAATCCATACTCCACAAAAGGCCCAACAAGCCCCATTTCCAAACACTTACCCATCTACCAAAACGTTCCACAAGCCCAATTTCTCAAACAATTACCTACCCCACATTTACCAAAAGGCCACACTGGCCTAATTTCTCAAACAATTACTTACCCCACATCTACTAAAAGGCCCCACAAGCCCAATTTCTTAAATAGTCACTCACTTACCAAAAACAAAACCACAAAAACTTCACCATTTCCCATACTCTACAAAAGGCCACGCAAAGCCCAAAACCCTAAAAGGTTAGATCAAGCTCAGGGTCGCATAAGAAAACAATTCTACAAAGATCACAAGCCTACAAGATTCAAGATTCGAAATCAAGGTCATGAAGGTCACACAAGCCTCTTCCTCCAACAAGATTGATTCATAGGCTTCCCCTATGTCAACAGCCTACGAGGACATTTGAATTGCTTCATCAAGTCATCATTTGGTTTTACATTTCTAAATTTGGTTGTGTGATTTTAATTTGAATTGCTTTGTTTGTCTTATTGGTGTGTAGCATAGAATTTTGGATCAAGAAAAACATCTTTTAAAGATCAAGAATTTCTCCAACTTTGCACCAAAGATCACAAATCAAAAATTGAAAAGACAAAAAGTAATCCACATTTTACAAAAAGCTCAATGGACCAAACTTTGAATCACACTTTAAACAGGTTAAAGTTCACCCAATTGAATTACACCTTAAAAGGTTAAAATTCACAAAATGAATCATATCTTAACAGTTAAAATTCACAAAAGGAATCACGCCTTAAGCATTAAAATTCACAAGTTCAATCACACAGTCAAAATTCACCCATTATACCTCCAAACGGTCAAAATTCACAAAATAAATCACACCTTACATGGTTAAAATTCACTAACTTGAATCACACCTTAGATGGTTAAAATTCACTCACACCTTAGATGGTTAAAATTCACCCAATTGAATTACACCTTAAAATGTTAAAATTCACAAAATGAATCACACCTTAACAGTTAAAATTCACAAAAGGAATCACGCCTTAAGCGTTAAAATTTACAAGTTCAATCACACAACCAAAATTCACCCATTATACCTCCAAACGGTCAAAATTCACAAAATTCACAACTTATATAGAAAATTCAAAGAAATACTTAAGGTAAAATTCAAACCTTAAAGTTTTAAATATCACATAAATGTTCTTCACTCAAATGCTACATTTAAAAACTCAATCACCAGTTAAAATTTTCACACCTCATGTCATAACCCCATTTTTACCCCCGGGATTTTCTCGGATGTCGGCACGCAAAACGAGGCAGCCCGAACCAAGTCGGCCTGTTCCGACGAGGGCTCATCGCCTCAAATACTCCCAAAAAGGAGGCCCGAGACACATTTCCCAAGGTTTGACCAAGTTTGACTAGGGTTGACCAAGTTTGACTAGAGTTGACCAAAGTTTGACCGAGGTTTGACCGAGCCGTTTCCAACCCGACTAGGACCCACCGTGCCCAGAAACCCTTGAAATGTAGTCCGGGATACATCTCCAAGAGTTTGGAGAGCTTTGACCCAAGTTCGACCAAGTTTGACCAAGGTTGACCAAGTTTGACCAAGGTTTGACCGGACCGTTGACCAGACCAAAAACTGGATCGAACTGACCACCCCTTGACCAATGTATAGAGAATATCAAGAGCTTCGATTCCGTACTTTACGGGTCGAAAACGGACGAGAAACGAGAGAGTTGTGGCCAAAACTGCGAAAAAACGGTCCGACACTTAGCCAAATTTTGGTAAGTGTTGTTGACAAAACAGCCTATTTGGGAGGCAACGTTTGCGCAAAGATTCTCTCCGACCCGCTGCAACTTGGTCCGCGAGCCAAGACCCTTAGGCAAGAGGTTCACTTCAGCTACCACACGCAACTTTCGGATCGTCAAGAGCTCCTCCGGTCAAGCCGGAATCTCAGCCAAAAGTTGACCCCTTGGCATAAGGAACATTCCGACGGCCTCCGTTCGCAGGATCATATCTTCGCGAACCCAAACTCGCCTCTGTGCAAGGCCTGTACCGTTAAAAAGTAGGTAACGCAAGCTTTCCGACGATACCAAGATCGTCGGAAATCCGACATCGGGAGCTACGTCTACCACGCGCGTGAAAACAGGCCGACAAAATAAGGTTTTGCTGAAAGTTCCGGGATTGTCTCACCGACGTTGCCACGCTTGCGCACAGAGTCTTCCTGACTCGCAACAAGTTGATCTGCGAGCCCGGGCACATTGGAAAGAGGACACATCCATGCACGACGTGGAACTCTCGGATCGCCAAGAATTTATCGGGGTCAGCCGGAATCCTGATCGGAAAACTGCCCTCAAACGGACC
Source organism: Fagus sylvatica (assembly GCA_907173295.1). Lineage (NCBI taxonomy): Eukaryota > Viridiplantae > Streptophyta > Magnoliopsida > Fagales > Fagaceae > Fagus > Fagus sylvatica. The sequence goes on from OU015763.1 coordinate 23,249,642, forward strand.
AAAAACACCCCGGTGGACTCTGCTCGCGGGGCCATATCTCACGAGTCCAAGCTCGGATTCCCGCGAATCCGGAACCTTGCAAAAATAGGCAGCGCAAGCTTTCCGACGGTACCAAGAACGTCAAAATCCGACATCGGGAGCTAGGTCAAATATGCGCGCGAACTGGGACAAGATTTGAGAAAAAACGCGCTGGGAGCAAAACGCATTTTTTCTCCCGGACAGCCGCCTTCGCGCGCAGAGTCTTTCCTGCTCGCAACAAGTTGATCCGCGAGCCCGGGTGCGTTGGAAAGATAATGACTCCGGCTACGTCGTGGAACTCTCGGTTCGCCGATAGCATCCCCCGTTTGACCGGAATCCGCATCGGAAAGAGTGCACAAAAACAGCTCCGACACCCCGACTTCCGGGAGCCATAACTCCCTCGTCCGAACTCCGATTCGCGCAAACTTTATATCGTTGGAAAGAGGACGTCGAGAGCTTTCCGACGATATGCCGCATGACCCATTTTGAGTTCCAGAAGACCTCCAAAACTGCCCCCGAAAATCGGATAAAAAAGGGTACGCGCACGGAAATCGAGGAGGATTCGAGGGGCTGCTGGCGTGGAAGATAAGACTGCCACGTGGCAGTACCACAACTCGCGCAGGACCGTCATGCGCCGCGCATGATGGTGCTGCGCGAGGCGTGCACGGTTTTCTATAAAACCGACCCTCCCCCCCCTCATTTGCACATAAGTTTTTGCTCGGGCACTAGGCCTTCTAGAGCTTAGTTTAGGCAGAAAATAGGGGTTTAGGGGGTTTTAGGAGGGGATTTTTGGGTAGTTTTAGAGAGAGAGACTCCTCTCTAGGTAATCTCTCTCTCTCTCTCTAGGCTCTTTCTCCCTCTTCTTTTTCTTTAGGGATTTTGGGGGGTTTTTAGAGTGAGAAGCACCTATTAGGTGCTTCTCTCTCTAACCTCTCCTCATCTTCCCACTCCTCTCTCTCTCTCTCTCTCCCTTTCTCTTACATTCTTTAGTTCATTTTAGTTCATTTATGTTTTACTAGCTCATTTATTGCTTTATTTACTTTCCCTAGTCATTTATCGCTTTATTTACATTTCTAGTCATTTATCGCTTTATTTACATTTCTAGTCATTTATCGCTTTATTTACATTTCTAGTCATTTATCGCTTTATTTACATTTTATACGCACTTGTGAATATTTGTTGTGATTACCCCCCCTCCCCCGGTGTGTTTTAGTACGGCAATATTGAGTGGCTTTGGCGGCTCGCGTAAGTCCTCTAACAAAGGCCGTTGACAACCATGTTAGCCCACGAGGTCTTGACCCGAAAAATACACCGGTTTCCTCGTGTTTTAGTACGGCAAATATTGAGTAGCTTTGGCTCAGTTGCGTAAGACCTCTAACGAGGCCGTAACAACCTTGTTAGCCTACGAGGTATTTGACCCGAAAAATACATCCCCATGTGTTAAATATTGTCATTTATCGCTTTATTTACATTTACTACGTTGTAAATATTATATTGTGGATATTGTCATTTTCCCATTTTTTTCCTTTGTGATTTGGGCGTGATAATCCCGATTGGTCGTGGTGGACTATGTAAGACCTCAAAGAGGCATTAACCATCACGTAATTCCATAGGCATTGGACCCATTAAAAACCCCCATGTTTAAATATTGTCATTTATCGCTTTATTTACATTTACTACGTTGTAAATATTATATTGTGAATATTGTTATTTCCCCATTTTTCCTTTGTGATTTGGGCGTGATAATCCCGATTGGTCGTGATGGTTTATGTAAGACCTCAAAGAGGCTTTAACCATTACGTAATTCCATAGGCATTGGACCCATGAAAATCCCGTGTTTTTAAGTCCATTATTTGCTTTAAATTTATTTATCGCTTTCCGCAATGCTTTAAATACATTTATCGCTTTATTTACTTTTACGCGCTTGTGAATATATTGCGTTGTTATTATCTCCGTTTCCCATAAAAATGGGCGTGATAATCCCGATTGGTCGTGGTGGACTATGTAAGACCTCAAAGAGGCATTAATCCACCATGTAATTCCATAGGAATTGGACCCACGAAAATCCTTTGTTTAAACCCCGTTATTTTCATTATTTACTACGTTGTTGTAAATATTGTCCATTTTTCATTATTTTGATTTGGGCATGAAAATACCAAACGGTATTGGTGGTTTTAGGTAAGTCTTTCAATAGCACTAAAACCCCATGTAAATCCATGAGGCGTTGGACCCGTAAATTGCAAACCCATTTTTCAAATAGATTTTCTCATTTAAGTCCTATTTGGCGTCGAAGGTTTGGATAAGTCTTTCAATAGCACCAACCCTTCGTGTAAGCCCGAAAAGGCATTGAAACCCCATTTTCAAATAGATTTTCTCATATAAGTCCTATTTGGCGTCGAAGGTTTGGATAAGTCTTTCAATAGCACCAACCCTTCGTGTAAGCCCGAAAAGGCATTGAAACCCCATTTTCAAATAGATTTTCTCATTTAAGTCCTATTTGGCGTCGAAGGTTTGGATAAGTCTTTCAATAGCACCAACCCTTCGTGTAAGCCCGAAAAGGCATTGAAACCCCATTTTCAAATAGATTTTCTCATTTAAGTCCTATTTGGCGTCGAAGGTTTGGATAAGTCTTTCAATAGCACCAACCCTTCGTGTAAGCCCGAAAAGGCATTGAAACCCCATTTTCAAATAGATTTTCCTCATTTAAGTCCTATTTGGCGTCGAAGGTTTGGATAAGTCTTTCAATAGCACCAACCCTTCGTGTAAGCCCGAAAAGGCGTTGAAACCCAATTTTCAAATAGATTTTCTCATTTAAGTCCTATTTGGCGTCGAAGGTTTGGATAAGTCTTTCAATAGCACCTAACCCTTCGTGTAAGCCCGAAAAGGCATTGAAACCCTCTTTTTAGATTGTTTTGTTTATTCATGTAAATCCTATGGTGGTGTCGGGATCCGAGTAAGTCTTTCAATAGCATCGAATCCCGACCCCACGAGGTCTTGACCCTTTCCTTAAAAACTCTTGTGTTCATAATAAATTGCACTTTGCATTAAGCATTATATTCATGCCGATCCATATTTGTCATCTTCATGATACATGTGTTGCGACTATGCCATGACTATTTTGCTTGGATATTTTGCCATTTTACCTATCTTGATTACTTGCTTGATTGTTTATTCGCTTTGATATAAAAATGTGATTAAAATACACTTTGCCATGAAAACTTTAAAAAGAGTAAACATGGTAATGTGGGCGTTAGAAACGAAGGTATGAGTCCTTTACACGGGGGCGTGGCTGGTACGTGCTTTCGTGTAAGGGATTCTACACGTTCTAACTCCCATAGGATCATGGTCTAAAATTCCCCAAAGTGTGAATTAATCACCCAAAACCCCGCCATTTGACGGACCGCTTTACTCTTGGAAATCAAGGGTAAAGAGATCCCGAATATGGCACCAAAAACATTAATTGTTTGTCCCGGCACTAGGTGTTAGGATTTCAAGTATATCCTACCACCGAAATGCCCGGAAATTTAAAAGATACAAAGATAAAAGGGATGGTGAAATAAAGAGTCTAATCAAAACCGAACGAAGTCACATTACGTTTGCCATTTTTGGTATATCGTACGACGGAAATCGGGACATTTGTACATAATAAAAACCAACAAACTTAGGCTTAGCAAATAAAAGAAAACATTAGGAAGGAGGTAACCGTTTTCTTAAACGGATGTCGTGGGGTGCCTAACACCTTCCCCACGCATAAGCAAACCCCCGAACCTATCTCTGGTTCAAGACCATTTAGTTGTAGATGTCTAAATAGGGTAAAATCTATTAGACATAGGTGCCCAATCACACCTTAAAATTTCCCATGATTGGTGGCGACTCCAAATTTGTGCTCACACGCACACACGTACACAAGTTCCCACACACACACAACTCGTATCTCGAAACGGAAAAGAGATAGAGGAACACACACAACACTCGCCAAATGGGGGTCGGTATCTAGGAAAATAAAAAGAAAATAGAATAGAAGAAGATTTTCCGCCGGTGTCGACAGCTTGGCGACTCCACTGGGGACTTAGAGGGTTTAAGCCTATAGTCTTTCGGTGTTTTCTTTGCTAAGCATGTGTGTATATATTTGTTGGTATTCATTATTTGATTCATTCTTTATTTCATCTTGTATAGTGTTTTGATTTTAGCATGTCTATATTCTTGTATATAAACTGCGAACATAGGATAGAGATTTATTTTATGCAACACATATTGTATATTGTGCCTTGTACAAAAAAGTCTTTTCCCTTTTTACTTTCAAAATCATGACATATACACTCATTGGACTTTTGGGTCGAACCCGGACTCAGGTGGGGCTGGGCTAGTACAGGCTCCACCACGAACCCTTTTATATCTAGGACATGGAACACGAGAATCCACCCTTCTCCCTTCACACCCGTGGAGATCGAGGGGGGCGTGCAAGTGCTTCCCCGGTGATCCAATACCCTTTCGACTTCCTTCGGGAGGATGAAACGGGCATGATCATCGGCCCCTTTAGGAAACAGAATTCCAAGCTGTGTCATACCATGTTGCATATAGTAAGCTATAGTGTAGAAAACTACCTGTGAGGGCTCTGGTAAAAGCCAACCGAGTGAACATCCAACCTAAGATAGGATACCCAAAAATAGGATGTGTCTTTTCAAAATGAGTCAAGGGAAAAGCGTTGTGCTATTTTCCAGGTGGTGATAAAATAATTGGAGCCGACTCAGGTTCTATCTATCTAAACCTTTGTTTGCATGTCATTGTTTGATAAAGGGATAGGATAACCACGTTGTCCATACCCGTTGCAAACCACTCAAACCCAAAGAGTTCCAAACTCTACATGGGATGTATAGAGTCGTGTCGTATCCAACCAAAAGTACGACCCTCACATTAACCGACATCGGTTCCCAAAAATCTTTCAAAAATGGAACCGAACGCCGAAAGGCTCGTCGAATTTCAGTAATGTGAGAGTCTATCTTTTCGTTGATACGCGTGTACATAGTCTTGTCGTACCCCAACCAAAAGTACGACCCTCACATTAACCGACATCGGTTCCCTCCAAAAATTTTCAAAATGGAACCGAACGCCGAAAGGCTCGTCGAATTTTCAGTAATGTGAGAGTCTATCTTTTCGTTGATACATACCCGTGTACATAGTCTTGTCGTCCCCAACCAAAAGTACGACCCTCACATTAACCGACATCGGTTCCCTCCAAAAATTTTCAAAATGGAACCGAACGCCGAAAGGCTCGTCGAAATTTTGGATGTGATAGTCTACCTTTTCGTTGATACGTATGTAACCATTCATGTATAGAGTCAAGTCATCCCCAACCAAAAGTACGATTACCCTCACATTCAACCGACATCGGTTCCCTCCAAAAAAATTTTCAAAATGGAACCGAACGCCGAAAGGCTCGTCAAATTTTGGATAAGATGTGATAGTCCATCTTTTTGTTGATACGATTGTAACCATCGTGTATAGAGTCGCGTCATCCTTAACCAAAAGTGCGACCCTTGCATTTATCGACATCGGTTCCCTCCAAAAAAAAAAATTTTCAAAAAAAATGGAACCGCACGCCGAAAGGCTCGTCGGATTTTGATAATGCAAGAGTCTATCTTTTCGTTAGTACGTCTGTAAACCCCAAGAGTTTCCAAACTCTATAAGGTCGTGTAGAGTCTCGTCATGTCCAACCAAGAGTATGACCTTCGCACTAACTGACATCGGTTCTCAAAAATCTTTCAAAATAGAACCGAACGCCGAAAGGCTCGTCAAATTTTGGTAGTGCGAAAGCCCATCTCTTCGTTGACAAAGTCCATACATGTGTCAATCCTAAAGAGTTCTCAACTCTACATAGGAATCTAGATACTTACCCGTTCGTGCTGTCTGTCAACCAAGAATACGACCTTCACACCTATCGACACTGGTTCCCTCCAAAAAAAAAATTTTTTTTAAATGGAACCAAACGCCGAAAGGCTTGTCGAATCTCCAATGGTGTGAAAGCCTATTTCTTTGTTGACAATGCCACTATGTACATACATGAGTTCTTAACTCTATAGATGTCTACTTGTGTCATCCCTGACCCTCATATTGATTGATGTTCGGTCACCCAAATTTCCAAAATAAAGCCATGAGCCGAAAGGCTCGCCAATTTCTGGCAACCCAATGGGAAACCCATCCATTCATCAATGCATATTGCATTCATGCATACCATGCATACGCATACATACTTAGCCATGGTTTACCCGCAAAGTAAGCCAAGGTCATGCATACAACTGTGAATTCAAAGTCTAACTTGACGTTGTTTACCTCTCTAGGTTATATTTGCATTCGCAATCAAATGGCGGAGGAAGCAAGCAAACTCCGAGGATTGGAAGCTCGGGTGGCGGCATTAGAAACCAAGTTTAACTTCTTGCTACAATTCATACGTCGGTGGACCGAACGAGAGGAGGAGAAGAAGAAGGCAACAATCAGCAAAAGACAAAAAGAGATCTATCCAGCCCTCAGCCTGTCAAAGGCAGCTCAGACTCTACCAACTCCAAGAAGGCCAGCCTTCCACATTCCTAGGCCGTCCCGGACAGAGCCTCGGCAATTCCAGCCACTGCCAATCCCAGTCCTACAACTATATGCCTTGCTGATCAAGAAGAAGATGATTACGCCCGTCAACCAGAGGACGCGTATCGGGCCACAGCCCAAAGACTACAACAAAGACCTGACCTGTGAGTACCATCAAGGAGAGGTCGGGCATACAGTGGAAAATTGCAGAGTCTTGAGGCACCGTATCCAAGATCTGCTAGACCAAGGAGTGTTGAAATTCAGAATAGAGGGAGTCATAAATACAATTGGGGCAGAGAAAGATGAAGAAGTCGACATCACCTCCACAAGAATACCATGGGAGCCACTCTTCCATGAGCTAAAGAAGCGAGGGCTACTCCCTGCACCAAGGGCACCAAAAGAGTCGACAGAAGCAGGCACGTGCCAGTATCATCCCGGGGCTCGAGACCACAACCTACAAGGATGCGAAGAGTTCAAGAAGGAAGTCGCCGGTCTGATAACAAAGGGATTGATAAGAAGGAGGGGAGAACAGCCGGAGAGAGATTGCATGACAATCGACCAGCTGAGACTCAGCCCTTACGAGAAGACAAACTTCCAGGCAAGGATGGAAAGAATTGAAGAGGATTTTGAGAAATTCTGTGAGAGAAAGAAAGAAGGAGTTGGGGAAACTCACACCAGCCACACCACTGGAAATGTCCGGGCCCGATCCAGTGGTCATCCGTTATGTTACCAAAGAAAAGGTCGTGCTTCAGACAGCTTCGGTATCCGCGGTTCAATCTTCGGAGAAAGTTCCAAGCGTGGTGATCCAAGTTCCGCAACCCTTCCCCTACCAAGACAGTAAGAAGATCCCCTGGAACTATGGGATGAAAGTAATATCGACACGGGAAAGCCAGCCTAAGACGAAAGAGGAGGTAGTAGGGAACCTCACGTCCGGGCTCGGTGGAATTACCAGAAGCGGCAGGTGCTACACTCCGGAAGAGCTAGAGAAAAGGAGGAAAGAAGCGGGAAAGGCAGTGGAGGATCCCACAAAAACGAAGGCAGCAGAGGAGGAGGCCGCAGATTTCCTCCGAATCATCAAGAGTAGTGAATACAGCATAGTGAAGCAGTTGAGCAAGATGCCCTCTCATATATCAGTACTGTCATTACTACTCGCATCCGAATCCCACAGGAAAGCCCTGCTGAAAGTACTTAACGAAGCATACGTGCCAGAGGATATCACTGGGCCGTCTTTCGAGAACATGGTGACCTCCATACTAGTCACCAACCAACTAACCTTCTCTGATGATGAGTTGCCCCCGGAGGGGAGAGGTCATACCAAAGCTTTGTATATCTCTGTCAAAACCAATGACCGCGTCGTGTCAAGGGTGCTGATCGACAATGGGTCAGCTCTAAACGTATGCCCTCTATCGACCTTGGAAAAGCTAGACATTGATCCCACTCGTGTGAGAGTTAATAGCATGGTCGTACGAGCTTTCGATGGAACCCGCAGAGAAGTGTTAGGAGAGATAGACTTGCCAGTAGAAATTGGCCCGCAAGTCTACGACATCAACTTCCAAGTGCTGAGAATCGATTCTCCTTACAACTTGCTATTAGGGAGACCATGGTTACATACAGCCGGAGCAGTACCCTCCTCCCTACACCAAAAAATGAAGCTCATCATCGGCAACCAATTGGTCACCATCCTAGCCGAAGAACCCATATCCATTTACAACGACGGAGAAATTCCTTACATTGACGGATGTGCACCAGAAGAAGCATCATTCCACAGTTTTGAGTTCGTCACCGTCATCCATAGAGTGGCGGCCGTTGAACCAAGATTGTCCAAAGCTGGGATCATGGTAGCCAAGGAATTCGTTCAAGGCGGGGTTTCAGCCTGGGCAAGGTTTAGGCTATGCGAACCAAGGAAGAACCACAATTGTGACCCTGGAGGGAAACAAAGACAAGGTATGGACTGGGGTATACCCCGACCAGAAGGGATCGTCAGATGGCCTATGAAGCCCGGAGGCAAAGAGCTGCAGCGAAGCTCAAAGGAGAGAAATGGCCTGAAGAGGAGGATAGCCATCCCCCACATCCGCACCACCTTCCCCGCATCAGCAATGTTTCAAGTTGATGAGGGCGACGTAGACGAGCTGGCATTACTTTTCACTGAGGATTTGAATGTCAATGCCATTACCACGGAAGGAGATTCCGCGGCATTCCCAGTCCATGCCGATCAGCACGAGGAGATAGATCTTGAAGACTTTCTAGATGAAGAGAACCTCAAGGGTTATCGTATAGATGAAGAAACACTTGATGAAGACACATGGGAAGATGATGACCTCCCCGACTTGCTCCCGCACTTAATGGTTCCACGCGGGCTCGACACCCTGGAACTCGAGATATTTTGCGAGCATGGAGACCCGGAATCTCATCTACGGAAGTACCGTGAAAAGATGGCCTTGCATACTAACAACGAGTTCTTGATGATCTCGACATTTCATGAGAGCCTACCAGAGTGCGCGGTCACCTGGTTCTATCAGCTGAAGAATCTTGCCTGTTGGGGAGATTTGGCGAAAGCTTTCCTGGACCGATACCGCCACAACATCAAGGCACCACCACCACCAAGCATCATCACCACCGCTGTTGCTGAAGAAGAAGACGCTGGCCCTATGGTTGAAGGTTTGAGCATCCACACCATCACCGAGGAGGAGGATTCCACCACCACACCACCGACCCGCCACTGCCAACAGGGAGAAGGAAGCCAAGACGTGGACTTGCGTGCCATTGCTACAGCGTGTCTCGAGTAGCAATGAGTAAGCGGTATCCCGGCTAGGGGTAACTCGGTTTTGAGTCTACCAATAGCTCGGGAAATTTTGTATCAAACAATTTCGGGTTTATATGTTTAGTTTATGTTTTCAAGATATCATGCTACAATCATAATCATTTCATCATTGTAATATTTCCATTTCCATATTTCAAATGATATGTCACATGTTTATTCCATGAATCTTTCTATCTTAAATACTCCAATGTGCATTAAATAAATCCAACACGCCATCGCACAAAACGAATGGTTCCTCTTTTTTAGTTTTCTTACCGTTTTTCCATCCGCCTATCCTTTCCAGGATTACACGCAAAACCTCAAACGATCCCCACGTCTCCAAAATTGACAACAAAACGGATTGCTCACTGGATAACATAGATAATTCCGACGAAGAAATCGAATTACCAAAGTGACATCCTCGAGGCATTAGAGAGACAAGATGAGGGGTCCAAACCCAACATAGAGGAGTTGGAAATTGTAAATCTAGCCAACGAGGGTGAAGAGCCGAGAGAAGTCAAGATTGGAACCCGCTGCGCCGCAGAGCAAAAGGAAGCACTCATCGCACTGTTGAGAGAGTTCCATGAAATCTTCGCCTGGTCTTACCAAGACATGCCAGGCCTAGACACAGACATAGTGGTCCACAAGATTCCGCTGAAGCCAGAATGCAAGCCCGTCAAAGCAAGCACTGCGACGGATGAAGCCCGAAGTCATTTTGAAGATCAAGGAAGAGGTGGAAAAGCAATTGAAGGCAGGTTTCCTAAGCACAGTAACCTATTCGGACTGGGTAGCCAATATAGTCCCGGTGCCGAAGAAGGACGGAAAAGTCAGAATGTGCGTGGACTATCGGGATCTGAACCGAGCCAGCCCGAAGGATAACTTTCCTCTACCTCACATTGATACCCTGGTCGATAACACAGCAACGAACGTCGTATTCTCATTCATGGACGGATTCTCAGGGTACAATCAGATCAAGATGGCCGAGGAAGACAAGTCCAAGACCGCTTTTGTCACACATTGGGGAACCTTTGTGTATGATGTCATGCCTTTCGGTCTGAAGAACGCCGGAGCCACTTATCAGCGAGCCATGGTCACCTCTCTTCCACGACATGATTCATCACGAGATAGAGGTTTACGTGGATGACATGATTGCCAAGTCTCGTACCGCACAAGATCATCTCACAGACCTGCGCAAATTGTTCCAACGACTGAAGAAGTATCAGCTCCGATTGAACCCGAACAAATGTGCCTTCGGCGTCACATCCGGAAAGTTATTAGGCTTCATCGTCAGCGGCCGGGGAATTGAGATTGATCCTGCAAAGGTTCAAGCCATACGAAGCATGCCCGCGCCAAAGACAGAGAAAGAGATCCGAAGCTTCTTGGGAAGGATTAACTATATAGCTCGCTTCATCGCACAGCTTACGGCAACCTGCGAGCCTCTGTTCAAGTTGCTAAGAAAAGATGTGAAGATAAAGTGGACTGAAGACTGCCAGAAAGCTTTTGACAAGATCAAGGAGTATCTGCTCAACCCACCCATCCTGGTTCCACCAACTCCAGGACGTCCCCTCATTCTATACCTCACAGTCCAAGAAGCATCCATGGGCTGCATGTTGGGACAACAAGACGAGACTGGGAAGAAGGAGCAGGCAATCTACTATCTTAGCAAGAAGTTCACGGAGCCGGAGACCCGTTACTTGTTGGTTGAAAAGACGTGCTGCGCACTGGCTTGGGCCTCCAAGAAGCTGAGACAGTACATGCTCTACTACACCACTTGGTTGGTATCCCGGATGGACCCAATCAAGTACATTTTTGAAAAGCCTGCCTTGACTGGGAAGATCGCACGGTGGCAAGTACTCCTATCTGAATTCGACATCTTGTTTGTGGCTCGAAAGGCGATCAAGGGACAAGCCATAGCCGATTACTTGGCAGATTACCCGTCCTGAGCAGTTAGAGCTAATGGACTCCGAGTTCCCAGACGAAGATGTAATGATAGTCGAAGAAGACAATCAGGGTAGATGGAAGCTTTACTTTGACGGAGCAGCAAACGCTGTCGGAAGCGGAATTGGCGCGGTCTTGGTATCACCAAAGGGACAACAAACTCCTATCGCTGTTAAGCTGGGGTTTGATTGCACCAACAACATGACTGAGTACGAAGCATGCATCGTCGGTCTGCAAGCAGCTTTGGAATTCGGTGCTTATGAACTGGAAGTCTTCGGAGACTCTCTGCTGATAGTGTCACAGACTAACGGAGAATGGCAGGCCCGGGATCCCAAGCTCATCCCGTATCAACGATACATCAGCCGGCTAATCCCAAAGTTCAAGTATGTCACCTTCACATACACCCCAAGAGCTCACAATCACTTTGCCGATGCGCTTGCCACACTGGCAAGCCTAATCAAGCTAGTAGAAGGGGATGATGTGCGACCGTTACGGATCGAGACTCGAGACATCCCGGCATACTGTGTGTGCATAGAAGAATGCATGAACGTCGAAGCAGAGATAGACGATAAGCCTTGGTATTACGATATCAAGCGCTTCATCCAAGACAGAGAGTATCCATCACGGGCGACCGAAAATGAGAAGAAATACATCAGAAGGATGGCCTTCCAGTTCTTCCTTGAGCGGAGAGATTCTGTACAAACGGAACTCATGACGCCACCCTCCTGCGATGTGTAGATGCAGAAGAGGCCAATCGATTGATTCCAAGAGATGCACGCGGGATTAATGGGAGCCCATGCCAACGGACCCTTCCTGGCCCGGAAGATCATGAGAGCTGGCTATTATTGGTTGACAATGGAGAGGGACTGCATCAGACATGTCCAGACGTGCCATAAATGCCAGATGTATCAGAACAGCAAGAACGCACCTCCCCAATATCTTCACACTATGGCCTCGCCATGGCCATTCTCAGCTTGGGGAATGGATGTGATTCGGTGCAATCACCCCAAAGGCGTCTAACGGGCATGAGTTCATACTGGTGGCCATCGACTATTTTACCAAGTGGGTGGAGGCATGTTCCTTCAAGAATGTCACTCAAGTCGCGGTCACCCGGTTTGTGAAGAACAACATCATCTGCCGTTACGGAATGCCAGAAATGCTCATCACCGACAATGCTTCCAACCTAAACAACCGCATGATGGATCAGCTATGCCAGCAGTTCAAGATCCAGCACCACAACTCTGCTCCATACCGTCCGAAGATGAACGGAGCCGTAGAAGCTGCCAACAAGAACGTGAAGAAGATTCTGAGCAAGATGACGGAGACTTATAAGGATTGGCACGAGCACCTGCCTTATGCCTTGTGTGCCTACCGAACGTCAGTGAGGACATCCGTTGGAGCCACCCCCTACTCTCTGGTTTATGGGATGGAAGCAGTACTACCAGTCGAAGTGGAGATCCCTTCTTTGAGAATCCTGTCACAAACTCAGCTAGAAGAAGCCGAATGGGCCCAAGCCCGGTATGAGCAGCTGAACTTCATAGATGAAAAGAGATTGGCGGCACTGTGCCACGGACAGCTCTACCAGAGACGGATCGAAAGAGCTTACAACAAGAAGGCTCGACCTCGCACTTTCCAACCCGGAGATCTCGTTCTGAAGAAGAGGAATATGGCCCTATCAGATCCACGAGGAAAGTTCGCACCATCATATGAGGGTCCGTACGTGGTGAAGAAAGCCTTCTCAGGGGGAGCAATCATTCTCTGGCTGATATGGATGGCGAAGAGTTCCGGTTCACCCATTAATTCTGATTCTGTAATCAAGTACCATGTATAACTTTAAGTCAATTTAATCAAAGAGGAATATTTATCAAAGTTCCAATTTGTTATTTTGATAATTTTGAAGAAGGCCCGGGAAGCAACGAAAATCCGTAAGGACGTTGCCCTCGGATGGAAATTACCACGGGTATGGTGAAAACCTCGGAAGAGGCGCCATAGGCAAAAGTAACGTGGAAAGCTGGACTTGGCGTAAGCTGAGGGTAATATATGGCTAAAAAAAAAAAAAAAAAAAAAAAAAAAAAAAAAAAAAAAAACCGGTATCACAACAAGGCGAGCATCAAATCAGTGCAAGACTAGTGATCGGGGTTGTTAGGCGGTGAAGAGGTTTTCGACGAAAGAACGACCTATGTTATCCTTTGAGCAGTACGGTTCGTTCGATATAAAGAGAATGTTTGGGGATCAAGAGGTGGAGCACAAGTGTATCCTTCCAAACACCCAGTTTCAAAGTGACATATCATTAAATTCTCACAAACCATTCATACCATACTTATCTCTTTCAAATTTGTAAATTCTCATATTCATTTCCACAATAACATTCAATCCTTGCCATTGATTCATAAAAAGTCAAATTCATAAGGATTTCATATAGATATTCACAGACAAAATACGTGCTTTCATTCATTCATAGTTCATAAATTCATACATTTGATTTTTCATGATGTCTTGAAAGCATGTCTAAATATATCGACTTAGAAGTTAAAAATGGGAGCCATGCATAATCCGACTCGGATTTATGAATGACTCACCATCTAAATACAAAAACTACTGACTACTCACTGCTACCTGAAATATGCTATCTAATGACCAAGACGTATGCAGGTCTCTCTGCAGAATCTCCCCAAGGCAGTGGAAAGGGCCGGATCCCCCTCATCATGCTCCTCCCAGACGGCACGAGCTCTGGCACCCAAAGAATCCATCACCTGGTTAATCTGGTGGAGAGAAGTGACCACAGGGAAACCCTCCTGATTGAGCCAAGAAGCATTGGACTCAAGAGCATCATGCACCAGATCCAACTCGGACTGCAAAACCCCGTTGTCACCCTGGAGAACGCTGATCTGAACCCTCATGACCCCCATGGAAGTACGCGCAGACGTGAGAGCCTCCTCACTCGCATCTAAGCGCCCGTCGGAGAGCTACAATGTCCTGAGGACGACCGGTGGCAGGATCAACCAAGGCCTGGGTATATGAACGAAGAGAATCAAGCTCATCCTGGACCCGAGTCCTCTCCGCCTGCTCAGTCTCCAGCTGCTCCCGAGCCTCGGCCAAGTTCTCCTCCAGCTGTTCCTTAGCATCCTCAGAAATCTCGAGCTGCTCTCTGATGAATTCATTCATCGTGCGAAGAGTAGAGACGTTCCCCCTCTGAGCCACCAAGTCACGGCGAATGTTCGCCACCGCCACACTATTGTGATGCAAGGTACTCCGCAGAGACTCTACACGAGCCGCAGATGCCTCCCTCTCAGACGCCCTAGCAAGACGTAGTGATAACAGCTCTGTCTGAGCCTCCTCAAGCTCTCGCTCCAAAGCAGTAACTCTCTCAGGCTGACCAGTGGAGGCTGATACCCGAAGGGAGCGAGATATCAAGGAATATGGTGCACCTGGCCGTACTGTAGGCCTGAGGGTGAAAAAGGGGGTCCACCCCTCTCTCCACTCGACAAAGTCCGAGGTAACAGAGCTATCTCCGGGCGAACCCTCCTCGATGAGGACCATCTCTGAAAGACGACCTCCCCAGATGTCCTCAATCCTAAGGAGGAGCCTCCACATATCCTCACCTGGGAATGTAGTCAAAAGTCACCGCATCCAAGTCGCCCAGGCGAGGCGGGTACTGAACACCGCTAAACTGACGAAGAGCAAGGCTGGGATAGTAGCCTGTACAACCCCACACCCCAGGAAGAGGCACTCCATCGAAGAGGGCACAATGAGTCCAGGGCATCCACGATGCCGGCCCCCAGGTAACCTTCCAAGCCCACCCACTCAAGGGCAGGTCAAGGAGGTATAGCGCCCAAGCACGACTGTCGCCGGTGAAGGGAAGTGCTATCTGGACGGTCTGGCTCACCGTATGTCTCTCAAAATGATAAGGAGTCTGGAGGCGATAAAAATGCTGCAGGTGACTGCAGAACCAGAGCTGAAGGAGCTGCGTGCAGAACATCGGGACCCCCTCTCCCTGTCTCCTACAATAAGATAAAGACCGCACGGTCTCGCACAATATGGCAGGGATGATAGACCTGCCCTCGCTGAATACTATAGGAATGACACCCAAGTCTATCCTACCAGCGGAAGTGGGAAAGAGAAAAATACCTGCGAAGGCGATCTTGAAGGCATTGATTCGGAATTTCTTCCATTCCTTCTTGCCCGCAATGAAGTCTCTAGCAAGCCTCGCCGGAAAGGCACTCCGAGAGAAGTACTTCGTC
This sequence comes from Fagus sylvatica, assembly GCA_907173295.1. Lineage (NCBI taxonomy): Eukaryota > Viridiplantae > Streptophyta > Magnoliopsida > Fagales > Fagaceae > Fagus > Fagus sylvatica. The sequence continues at coordinate 23,265,215 of OU015763.1, forward strand.
AACAGGTCTAGAGAAATGTTGGCTTTCCGCCAAGTTGCCTCAGGTCGGGCGATCTCAGGACGTAGAACCGCAGTGGTCAAACCCAAGTATTTCTCCAAGCATCGGTTGGACCGAGGACCCTGAATGGGTATAACCGGGGTCTCGCTAAAGGGGCTGTCTAGCTGGAGAAGCTTAGCATACTCCTCCATGGTGGGAATGAGATCCACCTCTCCGATGGAAAAGCAACAATGGGTCGGGTCCCAGAAAGAAGCTAGCGCCTCGAGCAAGCCGCGATCAACCTGTAGCCGCATGAAAGGGGGAAACTTGCCAAAGATCCCCACGATATCGGCGTGGTCATCCTCTCCGAGAAGAGTCCACCAATGTCTCATCCGCTCAACACGGAAGTCATGGAAACGAAGCGTCACCAAGGAGTCGGGATCACTACTTGAAGAAGCCATGAAAATGAGAAAAACGAAGAGTTTTTGGTGAAAAGGGGAGAGGAAAACTCAAAAAATGGTTGCTGGCTCGAAGGAGAGCTGGAGTTTAAAAAGCCAAGAACTCGCGCATCACCATCATGCGCCGCGCATGACGGTCATGCGCGAGTCCCGTTGGGAATCCCAACGGCTCTTTCTCCCATGTCTCGCGAATTCGAACCTGTTCGCTCACTCCCAGAGGTCCGTTTTGCACTATATAAGGGCCATTTCGCAAGGAATCACCTAGGGGAAAGTCCTTGGGCGGTCCGGTGATCGAAGATTTCGAGTCAACGAACAGAAACCGACCCGAAACCCTAGAACCGGTCCGGAGGTCAAAAGTGGGACCAAAGCTGGCCTCAAGCAGAAGCATTTGATACGATTTAATCAGGACCGACCACCCGCCAGCAGGATGGCCCGAGAACCGAGAATTAGGCTCGACAGTCAGGAACCGGCCCTGAAACCCTGGCTCAACTCAGAAACCGGGAAGTGCAAAGATGACTCGGGAATGCCACGCAGGCGAACCCCGTGGTACACTGGGGCAAAATTTTTCAAAAGGAATTTTGAAAAATTTCGAAAAGAAGTAGACTGACCCTCTGCGAGCCGTCGTAGCCTGACACAAGGAAAGCGGAGAAAGAAATCCAGAACTCTGCATCAACCTACGTTGCCCTACACTGGGGCAAAATTTTTCTATCTTCAAGAAGCTAGAAAAATTTGTTTGACCCTACACTGGGGCAAAATTTTTCTATCTTCAAGAAGCTAGAAAAATTTGTTTGACATTGCATACTGGGGCAAATTTTTCCATTTTTGTCAAGAAAAATTGGAAAAATTCGGAGAGTCATTCGAAATGGGCCTCGTGGGCCCCTGAAATGGGCCTCGTGAAGGAGTAAGTCCCAAGTCCCAATGATAGAAACGGGCCTCGAGAAGCGAGTAAGTCCCAATGACGATGGAAACGGGCCCCAAGGAGAGGTAAGCCCCGATATTTATTGAACCAGGCCTCGCGGAGGATCGAGACCCGGTATCACATGCCCAAACACATACCCAAACACATACCCAAAACATACATCCATAAACATACATCCATACACATAGCCATAAACACATAACCATAAAAGAAAACCAAAACCATCCATAAAAACCACAAATGTCATATATACAATAGCCAATGTCTGTACATCCCATATAAATACAAAATGATTGGCCGGAATACAAGGCCCCAAGAAAAAAAGAGAGGAAAAATATACATCATGGAGGAGAAGGGTCGTCAAAGAACCAGTCTCGAGAAACAGGATCACGAGGTGGCGAAGAAGAAGGCTGACCAAGACCAGATAAGGTCAGCTCCGGTAACAGGAGTAATGCCCATGCCATGAAGCTGGCTCCTCTAATCTCCGTACGGCAGCAGCAAGACGGGCCACCTCTGCATCTCGAGAACCTAAGTCCCTCTGGCTCTGGGCCAAATCCCTCTGCATCTGCACCATCTCCCCCTCTCGCCGTGTCGCCTCCGTCTGCATACTGGCCATCTCAGCCGTATGACGATCCACGCTGACCGACAGCTCAAGCTGGAGACGCAGTATCTCACCCTCAAGTCTCTCGATCTGCCCAGAAGACCGAATGTGATGACTGTCCATGGCCACTCCACCCATGACACGGCCACCCTCAACCTCGTGAAGAGACATCAGGGACCCCAGAGAAACTTGCTCAAACCACTCCTGGTATGGCACACCCTCTCGGACCAAACTCGGGTATGCACTCACCCCTGCTATGTAGGGATCACTCGGAGCTCGCGGAATGTAGTCCTCAATAGTCATCAAGGGGGAGGGGTCTACAGGGACAACGGCCTCATCGCCCAACTGTCGTACCGTCCGCTCACCCAGCAGAAGCTCCCAAGACCGAGTGGTCCGGATCCACAGCCTCAGACGAGACAACGCTACAGCCCTAAAAACCTCAGGTCGCTGAGACAAAGCTGCAGAGTAAGGCTGGAAGATGATATCAGCATCCCTGAGGCAATCAACTGTCATGCGAAGCTCAAGGAGGGTGCAAGTAGTCATCCTCTCAATCCTAGAGGTATCCCAACGCCTGGCAAGAGGGAAAATCCGGGTCAGAAGCCAACGGAAGTCGACTGGGAGCAAAAGTGGGGAAGTGCTCAAAGGCCCAGAAGACGGTAAACTGCCAGAAGCCAAGAAAGCTGATCGACTCCCGACGAGAATAACGGCGCAGACCCCGGATGTAGAATCCATATGTCAAGGCACCCCAGTCATACTCCCTCAGAGTGTCGATGTCCCGGAACATACCGACAATGGGCGTGGGAACGATGGACCGGTCGTTCCCGAGAAAGCAGCTGAAGATGAAATAGGCTGCCCACTGGCGATATCGTAGCTCAGTAGGAGGCTCCTCCCTATCTCTCCTCAAGACATCCGCCAGATGCCGAATCCTCACAGAAGGACGCCGGGTACCCTCTATAGCATCACGATCAGCAAGACCCAAAATCTCTCTAGCCTCAAAGCCATCTATAGGCTCGCTAGGGGGAGCTCTCCCTCCAAAACGGATGCCCAGGATAGCGCTCCAATCTACAGGAAGCACCGCCATCTCGCAGGTACTGAGATGGAAGGTCCCGGTGTGATGAAAGAATCTCTCTATGAAACACCACACTGCCGGGTGGTACACTGACACGTAGGGGATGCTAAGGAAAGGACCGAAGCCCAGCTCTATCAAAAACTCCTTATACTCCGGACGGGAAAGCCGCCAGAGAGTCTGCTAAACTCAGACCACCCACCTCGGCCAGCGCTATAGGGAGGCTCCTGCACAAAATCCGAAAGAAGAATGTCAATGCAGAGATTTGCAAAGGTCAAGAACAAAAGAAACATATGAAAGATATGAAGGTACCTGACAACGACGGACCAGAGAAGACGGATGAGCAAGGAGGTTCGTCAGAAGGGGCGTATCGGATATCTCAACAGCAACAGGGTAACGCGGTCGAATGCCACCATGGGGAGGATATCTAAATCCCGGCGCAACGTAATCCTCGGGAATGGTGCCCGCAGAATCAGGAATCCCCTCACTCCTCTGCCTCTTCAATCTCGAAGGGAGAATACCCGTCGACCTGGTATGGGCACGACGAGGTGCGGCAGGAGGAGCATCGCTGGAACCAGTAGTGACACTAGGCTGTGGAGAAGGACGAGTCGTCTCAGAAGGCCCAGCACTACGACCAATGACGACTCCAGGTCGAGGAGGAGCCCGAGCCGCACTAGGAGCTAAACCAGCAGCCTCGGCATCAAACTCAGCCTGCAGATCCCTGGCAAGAGATGCGTCAACACGAGTACGTACGTCCTCCATAGCATCGTACTCATCGTCCGTATCAGGAGAACTCTCAGGAGCATAAGCTACAGCCTTGCCTTTCGCAAGGCGATCGGACCGGCGATGGCCCCCACTCCCACTACCTCGATCAGACATCTGCAAAGAACACAACAAGACAATCCAAGAGTCAGAAAAATCAGGTATATTTCATTTTCAAAGAATATAGGAAATACATAGAGGGATCAAAGTTATGCAAGTCATGCAAATTGCGCAAATTATGCAAACAAACAAAGCAAACAATTTTCCCTTGACCACTTGGATGAATTTCCAAAATAGGTCTAACTGCTAGATTCACGACTTTGACAAAATGTCGAATCACAAATCTCGTTTCGAGACCTGGGTGGTCACCCAGGCCGATTCGTTCCCAATTCGTCTCCGTTTCGAGGGACCTGGGTGGACCAGACCGATTCGGACCCGAATCACAAATTCTCGTTTCGAGACCTGGGTGGTCACCCAGGCCGATTCGTTCCCAATTCGTCTCCGTTTCGAGGGACCTGGGTGGACCAGACCGATTCGGACCCGAATCACAAATTTCGTTTCGAGACCTGGGTGGTCACCCAGGCCGATTCGTTCCCAGATTCGTCTCCGTTTCGAGGGCTGGGTGGACCAGGACCGATTCGGACCCGAATCACAAATTCAAATTTCGTTTCGAGTTCCCAACCTGGGTGACCAGTCACCATTCGGACCCGATTTCGTTCGAGACCTGGGTGGACCAGGCCGATTCGTTTCCGATTGGCCGTTCCCAAGTCAGATCACCCCTCAACCTGTTTGGACTGAGATTCCAAACCTTCACCCGATTTGCAGCTTGGGTAGTTCCCAAGTCAGATCACCCTTCAACCTGTTTGGACTGAGATTCCAAACCGTTGAACCTCCCAATTTGAGACTCGAATAAATTCCAAGTCTCCAACAAAAAAGAACACACATTTCCCAAGTTTGTGCAAATCTCAAACTTGACCCTTAATTTTCGAAATGCTGACCTCACAAAAAAATGCACGACGTAGTAATAATAATAAAAAAAAAAATATACGCAACATTTCAATAAAGGTTGTGTTACCAAATTTGTGTTTCTCACCTCATGTGCTTCCTAAGCACATGTACGTACGCATGTGTGCCTACAAAGGTTCATTTGTACATGCACGTGTTTCTATACCCAAATACATTTTTGTGAACAAACATGCTTGCTAAGTATGTATTACATCCCCAAACATACAAGGGAACTAAAAAGAAATAAAAGCAGAAGTGCACAAGGAAGAAGCATAGGACATAAAAAAGGAAGCAAATAATCCGACCGTTCAAAACTGAAAAGAAGGGTGGGGATGGAAAGGTGCTTACCTGTGGGACGTATAGGCGAAAACTGATCGTCGATCGGAGTCCTGGATCATGAGAAAAAGACCAAAAGACACAAAAAAGAGAATAACCCAATCAGCACATTTCGACCGTTTAAAACTGAAATAAATGGTAGGGATGGAAAGGGGCTTACTCGTGGAGCGCGTAGGCGAAGACGGCGCGTCAATCGGAGTCCCGGATAGCAAGATATGAGCAAAAGAGTGAAGAGGGGCGAAGTGGGGTCCAGAGAGCGAAAAGGGAAAGAAAACGACAAAATGAAGGGGAAAGGCCGCGCGGGGCCTGAAGTAGTGGGACCTCGCGCATGACCGTCATGCGCCGCGCATGATGGTCATGCGCGAGTTCCCAAAACTGCCCCGTTTCACCATTTCAAGCCCCGAATCGTCTTTTCGCATCCCGACCGATCTTCTCCAAGCCCTGGAATGCCCATTTGGACTCCGGAAGGACTGGCACGCAAACCGAGACAAACTACGCGACAGCCGTAGGAGTACGCGGAGACCGAGAAAATCCGAGCGGGCAAAAATCGAGTCATTTATTCTTTGTCCAACGTTCCTTGTGCCAAGAAATGCCGAACAAAGAAGGGGCAACTGTCATAACCCCATTTTTACCCCCGGGATTTTCTCGGGATGTCGGCACGCAAAACGAGGCAGCCCGAACCAAGTCGGCCTGTTCCGACGAGGGCTCATCGCCTCAAATACTCCCAAGAAGAAGGTCCGAGACACATTTCCCAAGGTTTGACCAAGTTTGACTAGGGTTGACCAAGTTTGACTAGGAGTTGACCAAAGTTTGACCGAGGTTTGACCGAGCCGTTTCCAACCCGACTAGGACCCACCGTGCCCAGAAACCCTTGAAATGTAGTCCGGGATACATCTCCAAGAGTTTGGAGAGCTTTGACCAAGTTCGACCAAGTTTGACCAAGGTTGACCAAGTTTGACCAAGGTTTGACCGGACCGTTGACCAGACCAAAAACTGGATCGAACTGACCACCCCTTGACCAATGTATAGAGAATATCAAGAGCTTCGATTCCGTACTTTACGGGTCGAAAACGGACGAGAAACGAGAGAGTTGTGGCCAAAACTGCGAAAAAACGGTCCGACACTTAGCCAAATTTTGGTAAGTGTTGTTGACAAAACAGCCTATTTGGGAGGCAACGTTTGCGCAAAGATTCTCTCCGACCCGCTGCAACTTGGTCCGCGAGCCAAGACCCTTAGGCAAGAGGTTCACTTCAGCTACCACACGCAACTTTCGGATCGTCAAGAGCTCCTCCGGTCAAGCCGGAATCTCAGCCAAAAGTTGACCCCTTGGCATAAGGAACATTCCGACGGCCTCCGTTCGCAGGATCATATCTCGCGAACCCAAACTCGCCTCTGTGCAAGGCCTGTACCGTTAAAAAGTAGGTAACGCAAGCTTTCCGACGATACCAAGATCGTCGGAAATCCGACATCGGGAGCTACGTCTACCACGCGCGTGAAAACAGGCCGACAAAATAAGGTTTTGCTGAAAGTTCCGGGATTTGTCCTCACCGACGTTGCCACGCTTGCGCACAGAGTCTTCCTGACTCGCAACAAGTTGATCTGCGAGCCCGGGCACATTGGAAAGAGGACACATCCATGCACGACGTGGAACTCTCGGATCGCCAAGAATTTATCGGGGTCAGCCGGAATCCCGATCGGAAAACTGCCCTCAAACGGACCAAAAACACCCCGGTGGACTCTGCTCGCGGGGCCATATCTCACGAGTCCAAGCTCGGATTCCCGCGAATCCGGAACCTTGCAAAAATAGGCAGCGCAAGCTTTCCGACGGTACCAAGAACGTCAAAATCCGACATCGGGAGCTAGGTCAAATATGCGCGCGAACTGGGACAAGATTTGAGAAAAAACGCGCTGGGAGCAAAACGCATTTTTTCTCCCGGACAGCCGCCTTCGCGCGCAGAGTCTTTCCTGCTCGCAACAAGTTGATCCGCGAGCCCGGGTGCGTTGGAAAGATAATGACTCCGGCTACGTCGTGGAACTCTCGGTTCGCCGATAGCATCCCCCGTTTGACCGGAATCCGCATCGGAAGAGTGCACAAAAACAGCTCCGACACCCCGACTTCCGGGAGCCATAACTCCCTCGTCCGAACTCCGATTCGCGCAAACTTTATATCGTTGGAAAGAGGACGTCGAGAGCTTTCCGACGATATGCCGCATGACCCATTTTGAGTTCCAGAAGACCTCCAAAACTGCCCCCGAAAATCGGATAAAAAAGGGTACGCGCACGGAAATCGAGGAGGATTCGAGGGGCTGCTGGCGTGGAAGATAAGACTGCCACGTGGCAGTACCACAACTCGCGCAGGACCGTCATGCGCCGCGCATGATGGTGCTGCGCGAGGCGTGCACGGTTTTCTATAAAACCGACCCTCCCCCCCCTCATTTGCACATAAGTTTTTGCTCGGGCACTAGGCCTTCTAGAGCTTAGTTTAGGCAGAAAATAGGGGTTTAGGGGGTTTTAGGAGGGGATTTTTGGGTAGTTTTAGAGAGAGAGACTCCTCTCTAGGTAATCTCTCTCTCTCTCTAGGCTCTTTCTCCCTCTTCTTTTTCTTTAGGGATTTTGGGGGGTTTTTAGAGTGAGAAGCACCTATTAGGTGCTTCTCTCTCTAACTTCTCCTCATCTTCCCACTCCTCTCTCTCTCTCTCTCTCTCTCCCTTTCTCTTACATTCTTTATTTCATTTTAGTTCATTTATGTTTTACTAGCTCATTTATTGCTTTATTTACTTTCCTTAGTCATTTACCGCTTTATTTACATTTCTAGTCATTTATCGCTTTATTTACATTTCTAGTCATTTATCGCTTTATTTACATTTCTAGTCATTTATCGCTTTATTTACATTTTATACGCACTTGTGAATAATATTTGTTGTGATTACCCCCCTCCCCCGGTGTGTTTTAGTACGGCAATATTGAGTGGCTTTGGCGGCTCGCGTAAGTCCTCTAACAAAGGCCGTTGACAACCATGTTAGCCCACGAGGTCTTGACCCGAAAAATACACCGGTTTCCTCGTGTTTTAGTACGGCAAATATTGAGTAGCTTTGGCTCAGTTGCGTAAGACCTCTAACGAGGCCGTAACAACCTTGTTAGCCTACGAGGTATTTGACCCGAAAAATACATCCCCATGTGTTAAATATTGTCATTTATCGCTTTATTTACATTTACTACGTTGTAAATATTATATTGTGGATATTGTCATTTTCCCATTTTTTCCTTTGTGATTTGGGCGTGATAATCCCGATTGGTCGTGGTGGACTATGTAAGACCTCAAAGAGGCTTTAACCACCATGTAATTCCATAGGCATTGGACCCATAAAAATCCCGTGTTTTTAAGTCCATTATTTGCTTTAAATTTATTTATCGCTTTCCGCAATTGCTTTAAATACATTTATCGCTTTATTTACTTTTACGCGCTTGTGAATATGTTGCGTTATTATTATCTCCATTTCCCATAAAAATGGGCGTGATAATCCCGATTGGTCGTGGTGGACTATGTAAGACCTCAAAGAGGCATTAACCATCACGTAATCCCATAGGCATTGGACCCACAAAATCCCCCCCTTGTAAATTCCATTAATTTATAGCTTCCCGTTATGCTTTAAATTTCTCGCCATTTTTACTACGTTGTAAATATTGATTTATCCGTCATTATTTTGATTTGGGCATGAAAATCCCAAACGGTATTGGTGGTTTTAGGTAAGTCTTTCAATAGCACTAAACCCCATGTAAATCCATACGGTGTTGGACCCACAAAAATACTCTTTTCCAAAGCCGGTTATTTACATTATTTACTACGTTGTTGTAAATATTGTTCATATTGCATTATTTTGATTTGGGCATGAAAATACCAAACGGTGTTGGCGGTTTTAGGTAAGTCTTTCAATAGCACTAAACCCCATATAAATCCAAAAGGCGTTGAAACCCCATTTTCAAAATAGATTTTCTCATTTAAGTCCTATTTGGCGTCGAAGGTTTGGATAAGTCTTTCAATAGCACCAACCCTTCGTGTAAGCCCGAAAAGGCATTGAAACCCCATTTTCAAATAGATTTTCACCATTTAAGTCCTATTTGGCGTCGAAGGTTTGGATAAGTCTTTCAATAGCACCAACCCTTCGTGTAAGCCCGAAAAGGCATTGAAACCCGCATTTTCAAATGATTTTCCTCATTTAAGTCCTATTTGGCGTCGAAGGTTTGGATAAGTCTTTCAATAGCACCAACCCTTCGTGTAAGCCCGAAAAGGCATTGAAACCCATATTTTCAAATAGATTTTCTCATTTAAGTCCTATTTGGCGTCGAAGGTTTGGATAAGTCTTTCAATAGCACCTAACCCTTCGTGTAAGCCCGAAAAGGCATTGAAACCCTCTTTTAGATTGTTTTGTTTTATTCATGTAAATCCTATGGTGGTGTCGGAGATCCGAGTAAGTCTTTCAATAGCATCGAATCCCGACCCCACGAGGTCTTGACCCTTTCCTTAAAAACTCTTGTGTCATAATAAATTGCACTTTGCATTAAGCATTATATTCATGCCAATCCATATTTGTCATCTTCATGATACATGTGTTGCGACTATGCCATGACTATTTTGCTTGGATGTTTTACCATTTTACCTATCTTGATTACTTGCTTGATTGTTTATTCGCTTTGATATAAAAATGTGATTAAAATACACTTTGCCATGAAAACTTTAAAAAGAGTAAACATGGTAATGTGGGCGTTAGAAACGAAGGTATGAGTCCTTTACACGGGGGCGTGGCTGGTACGTGCTTTCGTGTAAGGGATTCTACACGTTCTAACTCCCATAGGATCATGGTCTAAAATTCCCCAAAGTGTGAATTAATCACCCAAAACCCCGCCATTTGACGGACCGCTTTACTCTTGGAAATCAAGGGTAAAGAGATCCCGAATATGGCACCAAAAACATTAATTGTTTGTCCCGGCACTAGGTGTTAGGATTTCAAGTATATCCTACCACCGAAATGCCCGGAAATTTAAAAGATACAAAGATAAAAGGGATGGTGAAATAAAGAGTCTAATCAAAACCGAACGAAGTCACATTACGTTTGCCATTTTTGGTATATCGTACGACGGAAATCGGGACATTTGTACATAATTAAAACCAACAAACTTAGGCTTAGCAAATAAAAGAAAACATTAGGAAAGGAGGTAACCGTTTTCTTAAACGGATGTCGTGGGGTGCCTAACACCTTCCCCACGCATAAGCAAACCCCCGAACCTATCTCTGGTTCAAGACCATTTAGTTGTAGATGTCTAAATAGGGTAAAATCTATTAGACATAGGTGCCCAATCACACCTTAAAATTTCCCATGATTGGTGGCGACTCCAAATTTGTGCTCACACGCACACACGTACACAAGTTCCCACACACACACAACTCGTATCTCGAAACGGAAAAGAGATAGAGGAACACACACAACACTCGCCAAATGGGGGTCGGTATCTAGGAAAATAAAAAAGAAATAAAATAGAAGAGATTTTCCGCCGGTGTCGACAGTGCTCATACCAGGTCGACGGGTATTCTCCCTTCGAGATTGAAGAGGCAGAGGACTGAGGGGATTCCTGATTCTGCGGGCACCATTCCCGAGGATTACGTTGCGCCGGGATTTAGATATCCTCCCCATGGTGGCATTCGACCGCGTTACCCTGTTGCTGTTGAGATATCTGATACGCCCCTTCTGACGAACCTCCTTGCTCATCCGTCTTCTCTGGTCCGTCGCTGTCAGGTACCTTCATACTTTCATATGTTTCTTTTGTTCTTGACCTTTGCAAATCTCTGCATTGACATTCTTCTTTCGGATTTTGTGCAGGAGCCTCCCTATAGCGCTGGCCGAGGTGGGTGGTCTGAGTTTAGCAGACTCTTGGCGGTTTCCCGTCCGGAGTATAGAGAGTTTTTGATAGAGCTGGGCTTCGGTCCTTTCCTTAGCATCCCCTACGTGTCAGTGTACCACCCGGCAGTGTGGTGTTTCATAGAGAGATTCTTTCATCACACCGGGACCTTCCATCTCAGTACCTGCGAGATGGCGGTGCTTCCTGTAGATTGGAGCGCTATCCTGGGCATCCGTTTTGGAGGGAGAGCTCCCCCTAGCGAGCCTATAGATGGCTTTGAGGCTAGAGAGATTTTGGGTCTTGCTGATCGTGATGCTATAGAGGGTACCCGGCGTCCTTCTGTGAGGATTCGGCATCTGGCGGATGTCTTGAGGAGAGATAGGGAGGAGCCTCCTACTGAGCTACGATATCGCCAGTGGGCAGCCTATTTTATTTTCAGCTGCTTTCTCGGGAACGACCGGTCCATTGTTCCCACGCCCATTGTCGGTATGTTCCGGGACATCGACACTCTGAGGGAGTATGACTGGGGTGCCTTGACATATGGATTCTACATCCGGGGTCTGCGCCGTTATTCTCGTCGGGAGTCGATCAGCTTTCTTGGCTTCTGGCAGTTTACCGTCTTCTGGGCCTTTGAGCACTTCCCCACTTTTGCTCCCAGTCGACTTCCGTTGGCTTCTGACCCGGATTTCCCTCTTGCCAGGCGTTGGGATACCTCTAGGATTGAGAGGATGACTACTTGCACCACTCCTTGAGCTTCGCATGACAGTTGATTGCCTCAGGGATGCTGATATCATCTTCCAGCCTTACTCTGCAGCTTTGTCTCAGCGACCTGAGGTTTTTAGGGCTGTAGCGTTGTCTCGTCTGAGGCTGTGGATCCGGACCACTCGGTCTTGGGAGCTTCTGCTGGGTGAGCGGACGGTACGACAGTTGGGCGATGAGGCCGTTGTCCCTGTAGACCCCTCCCCCTTGATGACTATTGAGGACTACATTCCGCGAGCTCCGAGTGATCCCTACATAGCAGGGGTGAGTGCATACCCGAGTTTGGTCCGAGAGGGTGTGCCATACCAGGAGTGGTTCGAGCAAGTTTCTCTGGGGTCCCTGATGTCTCTTCACGAGGTTGAGGGTGGCCGTGTCATGGGTGGAGTGGCCATGGACAGTCATCACATTCGGTCTTCTGGGCAGATCGAGAGACTTGAGGAGTGAGATACTGCGTCTCCAGCTTGAGCTGTCGGTCAGCGTGGATCGTCATACGGCTGATATGGACCGAGTACAGGGAGAGATGGCCAGTATGCAGACGGAGGCGACACGGCGAGAGGGGGAGATGGTGCAGATGCAGAGGGATTTGGCCCAGAGCCAGAGGGACTTAGGTTCTCGAGATGCGGCGCTGGCTGCTCAGGCGGCGACCATCCGGAGATTAGAGGACCAGCTTCATGGCATGGGCATTACTCCTGTTACCGGAGCTGACCCGTCTGGTCTTGGTCAGCCTTCTTCTTCGCCGCCTCGTGATCCTGTTTCTCGAGACTGGTTCTTTGACGACCCTTCTCCTCCGTGATGTATATTTTTCCTCTTCTTTTTTTTTTCTTGGGGCCTTGTATTCCGGCCAATCATTTTGTATTTACATGGGATGTACAGACATTGGCTATTGTATATATGACATTTGTGGTTTTTATGGATGGTTTTGGTTTTCTTTTATGGTTATGTGTTTATGGCTATGTGTTTGGGTTATGTGTATGGATACCGGGTCTCGATCCTCCGCGAGGCCTGGTTCAATAAATATCGGGGCTTACCTCTCCTTGGGGCCCGTTTCCATCATCATTGGGACTTACTCGCTTCTCGAGGCCCATTTCTATCATCGTTGGGACTTACTCGCTTCTCGAGGCCCATTTGAATGACTCTCCGAATTTTTCCAATTTTTCTTGACAAAAATGGAAAAATTTGCCCCAGTATGCAGTGTCAAACAAATTTTTCTAGCTTCTTGAAGATAGAAAAATTTTGCCCCAGTGTAGGGCAACGTAGGTCGATGTAGAGTTCTGGATTTCTTTCTCCGCTTTCCTTGTGTCAGGCTACGACGGCTCGCAGAGGGTCAGTCTACTTCTTTTCGAAATTTTTCAAAACTCTTTTGAAAAATTTTGCCCCAGTGTACCATGGGCTTTGCCTGCGTGACATTCCCGGGTCATCTTTGCACTTCCTGGTTTCTGAGTTGAGCCAGGGTTTCAGGGCCGGTTCTCGATTCCCGGGCCATCCTGCTGGCGGGTGGTCGGTCCTGATTAAATCGTATCAAATGCTTCTGCTTGAGGCCAGCTTTGGTCCCACTTTTGACCTCCGGACCGGTTCTAGGGTTTCGGGCCGGTTTCTGTCCGTTGACTCGAAATCTTCGATCACCGGACCGCCCAAGACTTTCCCCATAGGTGATTTCCTTGCGAAATGGCCCTTATATAGTGCAAAACGGACCTCTGGGAGTGAGCGAACAGGTTCAAATTCGCGAGACATGGGAGAAAGAGCCGTTGGGATTCCCAACGGGACTCGCGCATGACCGTCATGCGCGGCGCATGATGGTGATGCGCGAGTTCTTGGCTTTTTAAACTCCAGCTCTCCTTCGAGCCAGCAACCATTTTTGAGTTTTCCTCTCCCCTCTTCACCAAAAACTCTTCGTTTTTCTCATTTTTTGGTCTTTTGGGTCCATGGCCTCTTCGAGTAATGATCCCGACTCCTTGGTGACGCTTCGTTTCCATGATTTCCGTGTTGAGCGGATGAGACATTGGTGGACTCTTCTTGGAGAGGATGACCATGCCGATATCGTGGGGATCTTTGGCAAGTTTCCCCCTTTCATGCGGCTACAAGTTGATCGTGGCTTGCTCGAGGCGCTTGCTTCTTTCTGGGACCCGACCCATTGTTGCTTTTCCATCGGAGAGGTGGATCTCATTCCCACCATGGAGGAGTATGCTGAGCTTCTTCAGCTAGACAGCCCCTTCAGCGAGACCCCGGTTATACCCATTCAGGGTCCTCGGTCCAACCGATGCTTGGAGAAATACTTGGGTTTGACCACTGCGGTTCTACGTCCTGAGATCGCCCGACCTGAGGCAACTTGGCGGAAAGCCAACATTTCTCTAGACCTGTTGACGAAGTACTTCTCTCGGAGTGCCTTTCCGGCGAGGCTTGCTAGAGACTTCATTGCGGGCAAGAAGGAATGGAAGAAATTCCGAATCAATGCCTTCAAGATCGCCTTCGCAGGTATTTTTCTCTTTCCCACTTCCGCTGGTAGGATAGACTTGGGTGTCATTCCTATAGTATTCAGCGAGGGCAGGTCTATCATCCCTGCCATATTGTGCGAGACCGTGCGGTCTTTATCTTATTGTAGGAGACAGGGAGAGGGGGTCCCGATGTTCTGCACGCAGCTCCTTCAGCTCTGGTTCTGCAGTCACCTGCAGCATTTTTATCGCCTCCAGACTCCTTATCATTTTGAGAGACATACGGTGAGCCAGACCGTCCAGATAGCACTTCCCTTCACCGGCGACAGTCGTGCTTGGGCGCTATACCTCCTTGACCTGCCCTTGAGTGGGTGGGCTTGGAAGGTTACCTGGGGGCCGGCATCGTGGATGCCCTGGACTCATTGTGCCCTCTTCGATGGAGTGCCTCTTCCTGGGGTGTGGGGTTGTACAGGCTACTATCCCAGCCTTGCTCTTCGTCAGTTTAGCGGTGTTCAGTACCCGCCTCGCCTGGGCGACTTGGATGCGGTGACTTTTGACTACATTCCCCAGTGAGGATATGTGGAGGCTCCTCTTCAGGATTGAGGACATCTGGGGAGGTCGTCTTTCAGAGATGGTCCTCATCGAGGAGGGTTCGCCCGGAGATAGCTCTGTTACCTCGGACTTTGTCGAGTGGAGAGAGGGGTGGACTCCCTTTTTCACCCTCAGGCCTACAGTACGGCCAGGTGCACCATATTCCTTGATATCTCGCTCCCTTCGGGTATCAGCCTCCACTGGTCAGCCTGAGAGAGTTACTGCTTTGGAGCGAGAGCTTGAGGAGGCTCAGACAGAGCTGTTATCACTACGCCTTGCCTAGGGCGTCTGAGAGAGAGGCATCTGCGGCTCGTGTAGAGTCTCTGCGGAGTACCTTGCATCACAATAGTGTGGCGGTGGCGAACCTTCGCCGCGACTTGGTGGCTCAGAGGGGGAACGTCTCTACTCTTCGCACGATGAATGAATTCATCAGAGAGCAGCTCGAGATTTCTGAGGATGCTAAGGAACAGCTGGAGGAGAACCTTGGCCGAGGCTCGGGAGCAGCTGGAGACTGAGCAGGCGGAGAGGACTCGGGTCCAGGATGAGCTTGATTCTCTTCGTTCATATACCCAGGCCTTGGTTGATCCTGCCACCGGTCGTCCTCAGGACATTGTAGCCCTCCGACGGGCGCTAGATGCGAGTGAGGAGGCTCTCACGTCTGCGCGTACTTCCATGGGGGTCATGAGGGTTCAGATCAGCGTTCTCCAGGGTGACAACGGGGTTTTGCAGTCCGAGTTGGATCTGGTGCATGATGCTCTTGAGTCCAATGCTTCTTGGCTCAATCAGGAGGGTTTCCCTGTGGTCACTTCTCTCCACCAGATTAACCAGGTGATGGATTCTTTGGGTGCCAGAGCTCGTGCCGTCTGGGAGGAGCATGATGAGGGGGATCCGGCCCTTTCCACTGCCTTGGGGAGATTCTGCAGAGAGACCTGCATACGTCTTGGTCATTAGATAGCATATTTCAGGTAGCAGTGAGTAGTCAGTAGTTTTTGTATTTAGATGGTGAGTCATTCATAAATCCGAGTCGGATTATGCATGGCTCCCATTTTTAACTTCTCAGTCGATATATTTAGACATGCTTTCAAGACATCATGAAAAATCAAATGTATGAATTTATGAACTATGAATGAATGAAAGCACGTATTTTGTCTATGAATATCTATATGAAATCCTATGAATTCGACTTTTTATGAATCAATGGCAAGGATTGAATGTTATTGTGGAAATGAATATGAGAATTTACAAATTTGAAAGAGATAAGTATGGTATGAATGGTTTGTGAGAACTTAATGATATGTCACTTTGAAACTGGGTGTTTGGAAGGATACACTTGTGCTCCACCTCTTGATCCCCAAACATTCTCTTTATATCGAACGAACCGTACTGCTCAAAGGATAACATAGGTCGTTCTTTCGTCGAAAACCTCTTCACCGCCTAACAAACCCCGATCACTAGTCTTGCACTGATTTGATGCTCGCCTTGTTGTGATACCGGTTTTTTTTTTTTTTTTTTTTTTTTTTTTTTTTAGCCATATATTACCCTCAGCTTACGCCAAGTCCAGCTTTCCACGTTACTTTTGCCTATGGCGCCTCTTCCGAGGTTTTCACCATACCCGCGGTAATTTCCATCCGAGGGCAACGTCCTTACGGATTTTCGTTGCTTCCCGGGCCTTCTTCAAAATTATCAAAATAACAAATTGGAACTTTGATGAATATTCCTCTTTGATTAAATTGACTAAAGTTATACATGGTACTTAATTACAGAATCAGAATTAATGGGTGACCGGAACTCTTCGCCATCCATATCAGCCAGAATGATTGCTCCCCCTGAGAAGGCTTTCTTCACCACGTACGGACCCTCATATGATGGTGCGAACTTTCCTCGTGGATCTGATAGGGCCATATTCCTCTTCTTCAGAACGAGATCTCCGGGTTGGAAAGTGCGAGGTCGAGCCTTCTTGTTGTAAGCTCTTTCGATCCGTCTCTGGTAGAGCTGTCCGTGGCACAGTGCCGCCAATCTCTTTTCATCTATGAAGTTCAGCTGCTCATACCGTGCTTGGGCCCATTCGGCTTCTTCCAGCTGAGTTTGTGACAGGATTCTCAAAGAAGGGATCTCCACTTCGACTGGTAGTACTGCTTCCATCCCATACACCAGAGAGTAGGGGGTGGCTCCAACGGATGTCCTCACTGACGTTCGGTAGGCACACAAGGCATAAGGCAGGTGCTCGTGCCAATCCTTATAAGTCTCCGTCATCTTGCTCAGAATCTTCTTCACGTTCTTGTTGGCAGCTTCTACGGCTCCGTTCATCTTCGGGCGGTATGGAGCAGAGTTGTGGTGCTGGATCTTGAACTGCTGGCATAGCTGATCCATCATGCGGTTGTTTAGGTTGGAAGCATTGTCGGTGATGAGCATCTCTGGCATTCCGTAACGGCAGATGATGTTGTTCTTCACAAACCGGGTGACTGCGACTTGAGTGACATTCTTGAAGGAACATGCCTCTACCCACTTGGTAAAATAGTCGATGGCCACCAGTATGAACTCATGTCCGTTAGACGCCTTTGGGGTGATTGCACCAATCACATCCATTCCCCAAGCTGAGAAAGGCCACGGCGAGGCCATAGTGTGAAGATATTGGGGAGGTGCGTTCTTGCTGTTCTGATACATCTGGCATTTATGGCACGTCTGGACATGTCTGATGCAGTCCCTCTCCATTGTCAACCAATAATAGCCAGCTCTCATAATCTTCCGGGCCAGGAAGGGTCCGTTGGCATGGGCTCCCATTAATCCCGCGTGCATCTCTTGAATCAATCGGTTGGCCTCTTCTGCATCTACACATCGCAGGAGGGTGGCGTCATGAGTTCGTTTGTACAAAATCTCTCCGCTCAAGAAGAACTGGAAGGCCATCCTTCTGATGTATTTCTTCTCATTTTCGGTCGCCCGTGATGGATACTCTCTGTCTTGGATGAAGCGCTTGATATCGTAATACCAAGGCTTATCGTCTATCTCTGCTTCGACGTTCATGCATTCTTCTATGCACACACAGTATGCCGGGATGTCTCGAGTCTCGATCCGTAACGGTCGCACATCATCCCCTTCTACTAGCTTGATTAGGCTTGCCAGTGTGGCAAGCGCATCAGCGAAGTGATTGTGAGCTCTTGGGGTGTATGTGAAGGTGACATACTTGAACTTTGGGATTAGCCGGCTGATGTATCGTTGATACGGGATGAGCTTGGGATCCCGGGCTTGCCATTCTCCGTTAGTCTGTGACACTATCAACAGAGAGTCTCCGAAAACTTCCAGTTCATAAGCACCGAATTCTAAAGCTGCTTGCAGGCCGACGATGCATGCTTCGTACTCAGTCATGTTGTTGGTGCAATCAAATCCCAGCTTAACAGCGATAGGAGTTTGTTGTCCCTTTGGCGATACCAAGACCGCGCCAATTCCGCTTCCGACAGCGTTTGCTGCTCCGTCAAAGTAAAGTTTCCATCTACCATGATTGTCTTCGTCGACTGTCATTACGTCCTCGTCTGGGAATTCTGAATCCATTAACTCTAACTGCTCAGACGGGTAATCTGCCAAGTAATCGGCTATGGCCTGTCCCTTGATCGCCTTTCGAGCCACAAACAAGATGTCGAATTCAGATAGGAGTACTTGCCACCGTGCGATCTTCCCAGTCAAGGCAGGCTTTTCAAAGATGTACTTGATCGGGTCCATCCGGGATACCAACCAAGTGGTGTAGTAGAGCATGTACTGTCTCAGCTTCTTGGAGGCCCAAGCTAGTGCGCAGCACGTCTTTTCAACCAACAAGTAACGGGTCTCCGGCTCCGTGAACTTCTTGCTAAGATAGTAGATTGCCTGCTCTTTCTTCCCAGTCTCGTCTTGTTGTCCCAACATGCAGCCCATGGATGCTTCTTGGACTGTGAGGTATAGAATGAGGGGACGTCCTGGAGTTGGTGGAACCAGGATGGGTGGGTTGAGCAGATACTCCTTGATCTTGTCAAAAGCTTTCTGGCAGTCTTCAGTCCACTTTATCTTCACATCTTTTCTCAGTAGTTTGAACAGAGGCTCGCAGGTTGCAGTAAGCTGTGCAATGAAGCGAGCTACATAATTAATCCTTCCCAAGAAGCTTCGGATCTCTTTCTCTGTCTTTGGCGCGGGCATGCTTCGTATGGCTTGAACCTTTGCAGGATCAATCTCAATTCCCCGGCCGCTGACGATGAAGCCTAATAACTTTCCGGATGTGACGCCGAAGGCACACTTGTTCGGGTTCAATCGGAGCTGATACTTCTTCAGTCGTTGGAACAAGCTTGCGTAGGTCTGTGAGATGATCTTGTGCGGTACGAGACTTAGCAATCATGTCATCCACGTAGACCTCTATCTCATGGTGAATCATGTCGTGGAAGAGGGTGACCATGGCTCGCTGGTAAGTGGCTCCGGCGTTCTTCAGGCCGAAAGGCATGACATCATACACGAAGGTTCCCCAATGTGTGACAAAAGCGGTCTTGGACTTGTCTTCCTCGGCCATCTTGATCTGATTGTACCCTGAGAATCCGTCCATGAATGAGAATACGACGTTCGTTGCTGTGTTATCGACCAGGGTGTCAATGTGAGGTAGAGGAAAATTATCCTTCGGGCTGGCTCGGTTCAGATCCCGATAGTCCACGCACATTCTGACTTTTCCGTCCTTTTTCGGCACGGGAACTATATTAGCTACCCAGTCCGAATAGGTTACTGTGCTTAGGAATCCAGCCTTCAATTGCTTTTCCACCTCTTCCTTGATCTTCAAAATGACTTCGGGCTTCATTCGGCGCAGTGCTTGCTTCACGGGCTTGCATTCTGGCTTCAAAGGAATCTTGTGGACCACTATGTCTGTGTCTAGGCCTGGCATGTCTTGGTAAGACCAGGCGAAGATCTCGTGGAACTCTCTCAACAGTGCAATGAGTGCTTCCTTTTGCTCTGCGGCGCAGCGGGTTCCAATCTTGACTTCTCTCGGCTCTTCACCCTCGTTGGCTAGATTTACAATTTCCAACTCCTCTATGTTGGGTTTGGACCCCTCATCTTGTCTCTCTAATGCCTCGAGGATGTCACTTGGTAATTCGATTTCTTCGTCGGAATTATCTATGTTATCCAGTGAGCAATCCGTTTTGTTGTCAATTTTGGAGACGTGGGGATCGTTTGAGGTTTTGCGTGTAATCCTGGAAAGGATGGCGGATGGAAAAACGGTAAGAAAACTAAAAAAGGGAAGCCATTCGTTTTGTGCGATGGCGTGTTGGATTTATTTAATGCACATTGGAGTATTTAAGATAGAAAGATTCATGGAATAAACACGTGACATATCATTTGAAATATGGAAATGGAAATATTACAATGATGAAATGATTATGATTGTGGCATGATATCTTGAAAGCATAAACTAAACATAGAAACCCGAAATTGTTTGATACAAAAATTCCCGAGCTATTGGTAGACTCAAAACCGAGTTACCCCTAGCTGGGATACCGCTTACTCATTACTACTCGAGACACGCTGTAGCAATGGTACGCAAGTCCACGTCTTGACTTCTTCTCCCTGTTGGCAGTGGCGGGTCGGTGGTGTGGTGGAATCCTCCTCCTCAGTGATGGTGTGGATGCTCAACCCTTCAACCATAGGGCCAGCATATTCTTCTTCAGCAACAGCGGTGGTGATGATGTTACTTGGTTCTTTGGTGGTGGTTGTCTTGATTGACTCTTCTTCCTCTCTCTCAGCCAGTGCTGGTAGGGATGACACGTCCGATTCTTCTTTGATCTTCACGATTGCCTCACTCACTCCTGGGTCGGGGATGATGTAGGGCTCTTCATCTTTCTTCAGACCCAAGTATTCTAGAATCGAATGGGGATTGAAGCGATATCGCTCCAAGAAGACTCTTACCAAATCATCCCAGCCGGTAAGGTTCCTCAGCTGATAGAACCAGGCGGCAGCTTGTTTTGACAGGCTCTCGGGAAACACCGAGATCATCAAAAGCTCATTCTCCAAATGTAAGGCCATCTTCTCGCCGTACTTTTGCAAATGGACCTCCGGATCCCCATCCTCGTAAAATATCTCAAATTCCGGTGTCACAAACCCAGGTGGCACTATCAAGCACGGGAATTGGAAGAATTCGGTGAAATCAACATCTCTCCATTCATCAGTATCATCCTCCATGAAGTATCCCCAATCGGCTTCTTCATCCTGTAGGTTATCGAGATCCATCTCATCCTCCTACGATGTCGTCCAAATTGAGCTCCGCGTACCAGTCAAAATCTGACGGATCCTCTGGTTGATGGCTTCCTTTCCGATGGTATTTCTTCTCTCCCCACCAGCCCGTTCTCCATCAGATTGGTGATTTTCTTCTTGAACTCCTCACAACATTCTAGGCTGTGCCCTCTTGCCCCTGAGTGATACTCACATGCGTCCCCTGTTGATGGCCCCGGTGGTGCGTCTAACGGGGTGATGTGTTTCTGCTTCTCCAAGGTGTAAGAAGAGACGCCTCCACGCGATACTCTCCTCGTTCCCTTCCTCTATCTCAACCATGTTTACACCTCCTTCTGGGTGTTTAGGCAAAGGGATTGGTGGTGATGTTAGGTAGTCCTTCAAACTTCAGGACTCCGTGATCAATTAGGTCTTGAACCCGATGCCTCAGTTGGCCGCAATTTTCAACAGTGTGTCCCACTTCTCCAAAGTGGAAATCGCAGGCCGAATTTGGGTTGAAATCCCTTCTTTGCGGGCCGTTGTAAGGTTTCGGGACAATAGGTGAGATTAGGCTCTTCTCTATCAGGATGGGGTATAACTCTGTCATAGGCATAGGTAAAGGCGTGAATTGCCTTGGCTCTTTTCTGAGCCACCTGTTGTCATTGGGTTGGTTTCCCACCGGCCTTCGCCGGCATCTGAGGTGCCGGGGCCGGGGCTGGAACCTGAGTCGGAGCCGGGGCCTGAATAGGCCTAGGTTGTATCGGTTGCATGGTGAAAGTCGGGAGGACTTGCCTTGGTCTTCCGTTGTTTCTCCCTATCATTTGCACATCTCCTTCCTTCCTCTTTGTCGGAGCTTTCTTGGCGGCCTGTTCGGCTAATGCCATTAGGGCCGTCATGTCCACTATCTTCTTTGTCTTCAAGGCATCTTCGATCCTTTCACCCACCGGTATCAGGTCTACAAAGAACTGCATTTGTAATCCCATCATCCGGTCGAAGTAGGGGTTCTTCAGTGTATCGACAAAGATCTTGATCATCTCTCTTTCGTCCAGCGGCGGGCGTGCTCGAGCTGCCTTTCTCTCTCCACCTTTGGGCATATTCCCTGAAGGTTCTCGTTGCTCTTCTTTTCCATCCTTTGAAGGTCGAACCGATCCGGAGCTATTTGGGAGTTGAACCCGTATTGAGCCAAGAAGGTATCCGCCAGTTCCTTCCAATGAGAGATCTTCTTCAACTGTGAGTACCATTCTGCTGCATTCCCTGTCAGGGTATCTTGAAATGTCTGGATCAGCAACGGCTCATTGTCGGCATAGGGTGCCATCTTTCGGCAGTACATTTGCAGATGGATCATGGGGTCTCCTCTCCCATTGTATTTCTCGAACTCCGGGGCCTTGAACTTGGGTGGCACCGTCATGTTGGGGAACCAGGACATGCTCGAGAAGTCCGTGTTTCCGAAAGAGTTCAAACCCTGTATGAGCCTGATCTTCTCCTCCAAACTATCAATCTTGCTGTCCAATTGGGAGTCTTTCCCCTCTGGCTTCGGTGGCGTCGGCGGCCTTGGTGGAGTGGCGTTGGTGTTGGAATGCCCTTCCGGTTCTGCTTCACTGGTATCTTTGTCGTCTTCCTTTCCTTTGGTTCTCATCATCCGTATTTCGCTTTGCTATTAGTTGCACGAAGCTGAGGAGTTCGTCGAACTTTCGTTCAAGAGCGACCATCCGGATTTCTTGCTCGCTAGGTCCGGGTCCACTTGTTTCTCCCAGCCATTTGATTGCGAATGCAAATATAACCTAGAGAGGTAAACAACGTCAAGTTAGACTTTGAATTCACAATTGGATGCATGACCTTGGCTTACTTTGCGGGTAAACCATGGCTAAGTATGTATGCGTATGCATGGTATGCATGAATGCAATATGCATTGACAAATGGATGGGTTTTCCCATTGGGTTGCCAAAATTGGCGAGCCTTTCGGCTCATGGCTTCATTTTGGAATTTGGGTGACCGACATCAATCAATATGAGGGTCAGGATGACACAAGTAGACATCTATAGAGTTAAGAACTCATGTATGTACATAAGTGGTGTTGTCAACAAAGAAATAGGCTTTCACACCATTCGGAAATTCGACGAGCCTTTCGGCGTTTGGTTCCATTTTGAAAATTTTTTGGAGGGAACCAGTGTCGATAGGTGTGAAGGTCGTATTCTTGGTTGACAGACAGCACGATGGGTAAGTATCTAGATTCCTATGTAGAGTTGAGAACTCTTTAGGGTTGACACATGTATGGACTTGTCAACGAAGAGATGGGCTTTCGCACTATCAAAATTTTGACGAGCCTTTCGGCGTTCGGTTCTATTTTGAAAGATTTTTGAGAACCGATGTCAGTTAGTGCGAAGGTCATACTCTTGGTTGGACATGATGAGACTCTACATGACCTTATAGAGTTTGGAAACTCTTGGGGTTTACAGACGTACTAACGAAAAGATAGACTCTTGCATTATCAAAATCCGACGAGCCTTTCGGCGTGCGGTTCCATTTTTTTTGAAAATTTTTTTTTTGGAGGGAACCGATGTCGGTAAATGCGAAGGTCGTACTTTTGGTTGAAGGACGACGTGACTCTATACACAATGTGCGTATCAACGAAAAGATAGACTATCACATCTTATCCAAAATTTGACGAGCCTTTCGGCGTTCGGTTCCATTTTTTTTGAAAATTTTTTGGAGGGAACCGACGTCGGTTGATGTGATAATCGTACTTTTGGTTGAGGACATGACTTGACTCTATACACAATGGTTACAATCGTACCAACGAAAAGATAGGCTCTCACATTACCAAAATTCGACGAGCCTTTCGGCGTTCGGTTCCATTTTGAAAGATTTTTTTTTTTTGGAAACCGATGTCGGTAAATGCGAGGGTCGTACTTTTGGTTGAGGACGACATGACTCTATACACAATGGGTACATACGTATCAACGAAAAGGTAGACTATCACATTACCGAAAATCGACGAGCCTTTCGGCGTTCGGTTCCATTTTGAAAATTTTTGAGGGAACCGATGTCGGTTAATGTGAGGGTCGTACTTTTGGTTGGATATGACAAGACTATGTACATGACGGGTATGATCGTACTAACGAAAAGCTAGACTCTCACATTACTGAAAATTCGACGAGCCTTTCGGCGTTCGGTTCCATTTTGAAAATTTTTGGAGGGAACCGATGTCGGTTAATGTGAGGGTCGTACTTTTGGTTGGGGTACGACAAGACTATGTACACGCGTATCAACGAAAAGATAGACTCTCACATTACTGAAATTCGACGAGCCTTTCGGCGTTCGGTTCCATTTTTGAAAGATTTTTGGGAACCGATGTCGGTTAATGTGAGGGTCGTACTTTTGGTTGGGTACGACAAGACTATGTACACGCGTACTAACGAAAAGCTAGACTCTCACATTACTGGAAATCGACGAGCCTTTCGGCGTTCGGTTCCATTTTTGAAAAAAATTTTTGGAGGGAACCGATGTCGGTTAATGTGAGGGTCGTACTTTTGGTTGGATACGACACGACTCTATACATCCCATGTAGAGTTTGGAACTCTTTGGGTTTGAGTGGTTTGCAACGGGTATGGACAACGTGGTTATCCTATCCCTTTATCAAACAATGACATGCAAACAAAGGTTTAGATAGATAGAACCTGACTCGGCTCCAATTATTTTATCACCACCTGGAAAATAGCACAACGCTTTTCCCTTGACTCATTTTGAAAAGACACATCCTATTTTTGGGTATCCTATCTTAGGTTGGATGTTCACTCGGTTGGCTTTTACCAGAGCCCTCACAGGTAAGTTTTCTACTCTATAGCTTACTATATGCAACATGGTATGACACAGCTTGGAATTCTGTTTCCTAAAGGGGCCGATGATCATGCCCGTTTCATCCTCCCGAAGGAAGTCGAAAGGGTATTGGATCACCGGGGAAGCACTTGCACGCCCCCCTCGATCTCCACGGGTGTGAAGGGAGAAGGGTGGATTCTCGTGTTCCATGTCCTAGATATAAAAGGGTTCGTGGTGGAGCCTGTACTAGCCCAGCCCCACCTGAGTCCGGGTTCGACCCAAAAGTCCAATGAGTGTATATGTCATGATTTTGAAAGTAAAAAGGGAAAAGACTTTTTTGTACAAAGCACAATATACAATATGTGTTGCATAAAATAAATCTCTATCCTATGTTCGCAGTATATATGTACAAGAATATAGACATGCTAAAATCAAAACACTATACAAGATGAAATAAAGAATAAATCAAATAATGAATGCCAACAAATATATACACACATGCTTAGCAAAGAAAAACACCGAAAGACTATAGGCTTAAACCCTCTAAGTCCCCAGTGGAGTCGCCAAGCTGTCGACACCGGCGGAAAATCTTCTAAGTATTCTTATTTCTTTTTTATTTTCCTAGATACCGACCCCCATTTGGCGAGTGTTGTGTGTGTTCCTCTATCTCTTTTCCGTTTCGAGATACGAGTTGTGTGTGTGTGGGAACTTGTGTACGTGTGTGCGTGTGAGCACAAATTTGGAGTCGCCACCAATCATGGGAAATTTTAAGGTGTGATTGGGCACCTATGTCTAATAGATTTTACCCTATTTAGACATCTACAACTAAATGGTCTTGAACCAGAGATAGGTTCGGGGGTTTGCTTATGCGTGGGGAAGGTGTTAGGCACCCCACGACATCCGTTTAAGAAAACGGTTACCTCCTTCCTAATGTTTTCTTTTATTTGCTAAGCCTAAGTTTGTTGGTTTTTATTATGTACAAATGTCCCGATTTCCGTCGTACGATATACCAAAAATGGCAAACGTAATGTGACTTCGTTCGGTTTTGATTAGACTCTTTATTTCACCATCCCTTTTATCTTTGTATCTTTTAAATTTCCGGGCATTTCGGTGGTAGGATATACTTGAAATCCTAACACCTAGTGCCGGGACAAACAATTAATGTTTTTGGTGCCATATTCGGGATCTCTTTACCCTTGATTTCCAAGAGTAAAGCGGTCCGTCAAATGGCGGGGTTTTGGATGATTAATTCACACTTTGGGGAATTTTAGACCATGATCCTATGGGAGTTAGAACGTGTAGAATCCCTTACACGAAAGCACGTACCAGCCACGCCCCCGTGTAAAGGACTCATACCTTCGTTTCTAACGCCCACATTACCATGTTTACTCTTTTTAAAGTTTTCATGGCAAAGTGTATTTTAATCACATTTTTATATCAAAGCAATAAACAATCAAGCAAGTAATCAAGATGGTAAAATGGTAAAACATCCAAGCAAAATAGTCATGGCATAGTCGCAACACATGTATCATGAAGATGACAAATATGGATCGGCATAAATATAATGCTTAATGCAAAGTGCAATTTATTATGACACAAGAATTTTTAAGGAAAGGGTCAAGACCTCGTGGGGTCGGGATTCGATGCTATTGAAAGACTTACTCGGATCCCGACACCACCATAGGATTTACATGAATAAACCAAATAATCTAAAAAGAGGGTTTCAATGCCTTTTCGGGCTTACACGAAGGGTTGGTGCTATTGAAAGACTTATCCAAACCTTCGATGCCAAATAGGACTTAAATGAGAAAATCTATTTGAAAACGGGGTTTCAATGCCTTTTCGGGCTTACACGAAGGGTTGGTGCTATTGAAAGACTTATCCAAACCTTCGACGCCAAATAGGACTTAATATGGGAAAATCTATTTGAAAATGGGGTTTCAATGCCTTTTCGGGCTTACACGAAGGGTTGGTGCTATTGAAAGACTTATCCAAACCTTCGACGCCAAATAGGACTTAAATGAGAAAATCTATTTGAAAATGGGTTTCAATGCCTTTTCGGGCTTACACGAAGGGTTGGTGCTATTGAAAGACTTATCCAAACCTTCGACGCCAAATAGGACTTATATGGTGAAAATCTATTTGAAAATGGGTTTGCAATTTACGGGTCCAACGCCTCATGGATTTACATGGGGTTTAGTGCTATTGAAAGACTTACCTAAAACCGCCAACACCGTTTGGTATTTTCATGCCCAAATCAAAATAATGACGGATAATGGTCAATATTTACAACAACGTAGTAAAAATGGCAAGAAATTTAGAGCATAACGGGAAGCAATAAATTAATGGAATTTACAAGGAGGGAATTTTGTGGGTCCAATGCCTATGGAATTACGTGGATGGTTAATGCCTCTTTGAGGTCTTACATAATCCACCACGACCAATCGGGATTATCACGCCCAAATCACGAAGGGAAAAAGGGGAGAAAATGACAATATTCACAATATAATACGCGCAACGTAGTAAATGTAAATAAAGCGATAAATGACAATATTTAAACATGGGGGTTTTTAATGGGTCCAATGCCTATGGAATTACGTAATGGTTAATGCCTCTTTGAGGTCTTACATAGTCCACCACGACCAATCGGGATTATCACGCCCAAATCACAAAGGGAAAATGATGGGAAAATTGACAATATTCACAATATAATATTTACAACGTAGTAAATGTAAATAAAGCGATAAATGACGTTATTTAACACATGGGGATGTATTTTTCGGGTCAAATACCTCGTAGGCTAACAAGGTTGTTACGGCCTCGTTAGAGGTCTTACGCAACTGAGCCAAAGCTACTCAATATTTGCCGTACTAAAACACGAGGAAACCGGTGTATTTTTCGGGTCAAGACCTCGTGGGCTAACATGGTTGTCAACGGCCTTTCGTTAGAGGACTTACGCGAGCCGCCAAAGCCACTCAATATTGCCGTACTAAAACACACCGGGGGAGAGGGGGGTAATCACAACAACATATATAGTCACAAGTACGTATGACTAGAAATGTAAAGAAAGCGATAAATGACTAGAAAATGTAAATAAAGCGATAAATGACAAGGAAATGTAAATAAAGCAATAAATAGACAAGGGAATGTAAATAAAGCAATAAATGACAAGGAAATGTAAATAAAGCAATAAACAAACTAGTAAAGCATAAATGAACTAAAATGAACTAAAGAATGTAAGAGAAAGAGAGAGAGAGAGAGAGAGAGAGTGGGAAGATGAGGAGAGGTTAGAGAGAGAAGCACCTAATAGGATGCTTCTCACTCTAAAAACCCCCCAAAATCCCTAAGAGAAAGAAGAGAGAAAGAGCTTAGAGAGAGAGAGAGATTACCTAGAGAGGAGTCTCTCTCTCTAAAACTACCCAAAAATCCCCTCCTAAAACCCCCTAAACCCCTATTTTCTGCCTAAACTAACGCTCTAGAAGGCCTAGTGCCCGAGCAAAAACTGTGCTGAAGTGAGGGGGGGAGGGTCGGTTTTATAGAAAACCGTGCACGCCTCGCGCAGCACCATCATGCGCGGCGCATGACGGTCCTGCGCGAGTTGTGGTACTGCCACGTGGCAGTCTTATCCTTCCACGCCAGCAGCTCCTCGAATCCTCCTCGATTTCCGTGCGCGTACCCTTTTTTATCCGATTTTCGGGGGCAGTTTTGGAGGTCTTCCGGAACTCAAAATGGGTCATGCGGCATATCGTCGGAAAGCTCTCGACGTCCTCTTTCCAACGATATAAAGTTTGCGCGAATCGGAGTTCGGACGAGGGAGTTATGGCTCCCGGAAGTCGGGGTGTCGGAGCTGTTTTTGTGCACTTTTCCGGTGTAGATTCCGGTCAAACGGGGGAATGCTATCGGCGAACCGAGAGTTCCACGTCGTAGCCGGAGTCATTATCTTTCCAACGCACCCGGGCTCGCGGATCAACTTGTTGCGAGCAGGAAAGACTCTGCGCGCGAAGGCGGCTGTCCGGGAGAAAAAATGCGTTTTGCTCCCAGCGCGTTTTTTCTCAAATCTTGTCCCAGTTCGCGCGCATATTTGACCTAGCTCCCGATGTCGGATTTTGACGTTCTTGGTACCGTCGGAAAGCTTGCGCTGCCTATTTTTGCAAGGTTCCGGATTCGCGGGAATCCGAGCTTGGACTTGTGAGATATGGCCCCGCGAGCAGAGTCCACCGGGGTGTTTTTGGTCCGTTTGAGGGCAGTTTTCCGATCGGGATTCCGGCTAGCCCCGATAAATTCTTGGCGATCCGAGAGTTCCACGTCGTGCATGGAATGTGTCCTTCTTTCCAATGTGCCCGGGCTCGCAGATCAACTTGTTGCGAGTCAGGAAGACTCTGTGCGCAAGCGTGGCAACGTCGGTGGGAAAATTCCGGAACTTTCAGCAAAACCTTATTTTGTCGGCCTGTTTTCACGCGCGTGGTAGACGTAGCTCCCGATGTCGGATTCCGACGATCTTGGTATCGTCGGAAAGCTTGCGTTACCTACTTTTTAACGGTACAGGCCTTGCACAGAGGCGAGTTTGGGTTCGCGAGATATGATCCTGCGAACGGAGGCCGTCGGAATGTTCCTTATGCCAAGGGGTCAACTTTTGACTGAGATTCCGGCTTGACCGGAGGAGCTCTTGACGATCCGAAAGTTGCGTGTGGTAGCTGAAGTGAGCCTCTTGCCTAAGGGTCTTGGCTCGCGGACCAAGTTGCAGCGGGTCAGAGAGAATCTTTGCGCAAACGCTGCCTCCCAAATAGGCTGTTTTGTCAACAACACTTACCAAAATTTGGCTAAGTGTCGGACCGTTTTTTCGCAGTTTTGGCCACAACTCTCTCGTTTCTCGTCCGTTTTCGACCCGTAAAGTACGGAATCGAAGCTCTTGATATTCTCTATACATTGGTCAAGGGGTGGTCAGTTCGATTCCAGTTTCTGGTCTGGTCAATGATCCGGTCAAACCTTGGTCAAACTTGGTCAACCTTGGTCAAACTTGGTCGAACTTGGTCAAACCTCGGGAAATGTGTCCCGGACCTTCTTATTGGGAGTATTTGATGTGGCGAAGTGTTGTCAGATCGTGCTGGTTCGGTTCGGGCTGTCCCGTTTTGCGCACCGACACCGAGAAGAATCCCGGTGGGTAAAAATGGGGTTATGACAGTTGCCCCTTCTTTGTTCGGCATTTCTTGGCACAAGGAATGTTGGACAAAGAATAAATGGCCCGATTTTTGTCCGCTCGGATTTTCTCGGTTTCCGCGTTCTCCTACGGCTGTCGCGCAGTTTGTCTCGGTTTGCGTGCCAATCCTTCCAGGGTCCAAATGGGTATTCCAGAGTTTGGAGAAGATCGGTCGGGATGCGAAAAGACAACTTGGGGCTTGAAATGGTGAAACGGGGCAGTTTTGGGAACTCGCGCATGACCATCATGCGCGGCGCATGACGGTCATGCGCGAGGTCCCACTACTTCAGGCCCCGCGCGGCCTTTCCCCTTCATTTTGTCGCTTTCTTTCCCTTTTCGCTCTCTGGACCCCACTTCGCCCCTTTTCACTCTTCTGCTCATATCTTGCTATCCGGGACTCTGATTGACGCGCCGTCTTCGCCTACGCGCTCCACGAGTAAGCCCCTTTCCATCCCTACCATTTATTTCAGTTTTAAACGGTCGAAATGTGCTGATTGGGTTATTCTCTTTTTGTGTCTTTTTGGTCTTTTTCTTATGATCCAGGACTCTGATTGACGATCAGTCTTCGCCTACACGTCCTATAGGTAAGCACCTTTCCATCCCCACCTTTCTTTTCAGTTTTGAACGGTCGGATTGGTTGCTTCCTTTTTTATGTCCTATGCTTCTTCCTTTTGCACTTCTGCTTTTATTTCTTTAGTTCCTTTGTATGTTTGGGGATGTAATACACACTTAGCAAGCATGTTTATTTACAGGAATGTATTTGGGTATAGAAACACATGCATGTACAAATGAACCTTTGTAGGCACACATGCGTACGTACATGTGCTTGGAAGCACATGAGGTGAGAGATACGCAAAAAAATTTGAGACACCATGTTTATTATGATGCTTGTGCATATTATTTATTTATTTTTTATTTTATTTTATTTTTATTTTTTTGGGGGGTACTATGCCGTGCCTTTATTGCTCTTGGGTTGCGTTGCTACGCACACTCTCTTTTTTTCTATGGGGCATATTTTTTGAAAATCATGGGTTGGGCCTAGGACCTGTCTTATTTAGACTTGGGACTCGAGTGAGTCCCGCAATGCAGAAGAATTTTAACTTGTCTTGGAAATTCTTCCAAATGGTCGGGGAAAATTGGGGTTTGAAACTTGTCAAACCTCAATTGGATAATCAGACCTGGTTTGGAAATTCATCCGAACAGTCAGGGAAAAATTGGGATTTGACACTTAGTCGAATCGCAATTGTGTGGTCAGACCCGGTTTGGAAATTCATCCAAACGATCGGGGAAAATTGGGATTTGAGACTTGTCAAATCGCAATTGGATAATCAGACCTGGTTTGGAAATTCATCCAAACGATCAGGGACAAATTGGGATTTGACACTTAGTCGAATCGCAATTGGGTAATCAGACCTGGCTTGGAAATTCATCCAAACGATCAGGGACAAATTGGGATTTGAGACTTGTCAAATCGCAATTGGATAATCAGACCTGGTTTGGAAATTCATCCAAACGATCAGGGACAAATTGGGATTTGACACTTAGTCGAATCGCAATTGGGTAATCAGACCTGGTTTGGAAATTCATCCAAACGATCAGGGACAAATTGGGATTTGACACTTAGTCGAATCGCAATTGGGTAATCAGACCTGGTTTGGAAATTCATCCAAACGATCAGGGACAAATTGGGATTTGACACTTAGTCGAATCGCAATTGGGTAATCAGACCTGGTTTGGAAATTCATCCAAACGATCAGGGACAAATTGGGATTTGACACTTAGTCGAATCGCAATTGGGTAATCAGACCTGGTTTGGAAATTCATCCAAACGATCAGGGACAAATTGGGATTTGACACTTAGTCGAATCGCAATTGGGTAATCAGACCTGGTTTGGAAATTCATCCAAACGATCAGGGACAAATTGGGATTTGACACTTAGTCGAATCGCAATTGGGTAATCAGACCTGGTTTGGAAATTCATCCAAACGATCAGGGACAAATTGGGATTTGACACTTAGTCGAATCGCAATTGGGCGGTCAGACCTGGTTTGGAAATTCATCCAAACGATCAGGGACAAATTGGGATTTGAGACTTGTCAAATCGCAATTGGATAATCAGACCTGGTTTGGAAATTCATCCAAACGATCAGGGACAAATTGGGATTTGACACTTAGTCGAATCGCAATTGGGTAATCAGACCTGGTTTGGAAATTCATCCAAACGATCAGGGACAAATTGGATTGTTTGATTGTCTTTTCCTATCATTGGGTTTCGTGTATGAAGTTTACCTGGCTTTTCTGACCCTTGGATTGTCTTGTTGTGTCCTTTGCAGATGTCTGATCGAGGTAGCGGTAGCGGGGGCCATCGCCGGTCCGATCGCCTTGCGAAGGGCAAGTCTGTAGCTTATGCTCCTGAGAGTTCTCCTGATACGGACGATGAGTACGACACTATGGAGGATGTACGTACTCGTCTCGATGCCTCCCTCGCCCGGAACCTGCAGGCGGAGCTTGATGCCGAGGCTGCTGGTTTAGCTCCTAGTGCGGCTCGGGCTCCTCCTCGACCTGGAGTCGTCATTGGTCGTAGTGCTGGGCCTTCTGAGACGACTCGTCCTTCTCCACAGCCTGGTGTCACTACTGGTCCCAGTGATGCTCCTTCTGCCGCACCTCGTCGTGCTTGTCATAACCCTATTTTTACCCCCGGGATTTTCTCGGATGTCGGCACGCAAAACGAGGCAGCCCGAACCAAGTCGGCCTGTTCCGACGAGGGCTCATCGCCTCGAATACTCCCAAAAAGGAGGCCCGAGACACATTTTCCAAGGTTTGACCAAGTTTGACTAGGGTTGACCAAGTTTGACTAGAGTTGACCAAAGTTTGACCGAGGTTTGACCGAGCCGTTTCCAACCCGACTAGGACCCACCGTGCCCAGAAACCCTTGAAATGTAGTCCGAGATACATTCTCCAAGAGTTTGGAGAGCTTTGACCAAGTTCGACCAAGTTTGACCAAGGTTGACCAAGTTTGACCAAGGTTTGACCGGACCGTTGACCAGACCAAAAACTGGATCGAACTGACCACCCCTTGACCAATGTATAGAGAATATCAAGAGCTTCGATTCCGTACTTTACGGGTCGAAAACGGGTCGAGAAACGAGAGAGTTGTGGCCAAAACTGCGAAAAAACGGTCCGACACTTAGCCAAATTTTGGCTAAGTGTTGTTGACAAAACAGCCTATTTGGGAGGCAACGTTTGCGCAAAGATTCTCTCCGACCCGCTGCAACTTGGTCCGCGAGCCAAGACCCTTAGGCAAGAGGTTCACTTCAGCTACCACACGCAACTTTCGGATCGTCAAGAGCTCCTCCGGTCAAGCCGGAATCTCAGTCAAAAGTTGACCCCTTGGCATAAGGAACATTCCGACGGCCTCCGTTCGCAGGATCATATCTCGCGAACCCAAACTCGCCTCTGTGCAAGGCCTGTACCGTTAAAAAGTAGGTAACACAAGCTTTCCGACGATACCAAGATCGTCGAAATCCGACATCGGGAGCTACGTCTACCACGCGCGTGAAAACAGGCCGACAAAATAAGGTTTTGCTGAAAGTTCCGGGATTTTCCTCACCGACGTTGCCACGCTTGCGCACAGAGTCTTCCTGACTCGCAACAAGTTGATCTGCGAGCCCGGGCACATTGGAAAGAGGACACATCCATGCACGACGTGGAACTCTCGGATCGCCAAGAATTTATCGGGGTCAGCCGGAATCCCTGATCGGAAAACTGCCCTCAAACGGACCAAAAACACCCCGGTGGACTCTGCTCGCGGGGCCATATCTCACGAGTCCAAGCTCGGATTCCCGCGAATCCGGAACCTTGCAAAAATAGGCAGCGCAAGCTTTCCGACGGTACCAAGAACGTCAAAATCCGACATCGGGAGCTAGGTCAAATATGCGCGCGAACTGGGACAAGATTTGAGAAAAAACGCGCTGGGAGCAAAACGCATTTTTTCTCCCGGACAGCCGCCTTCGCGCGCAGAGTCTTTCCTGCTCGCAACAAGTTGATCCGCGAGCCCGGGTGCGTTGGAAAGATAATGACTCCGGCTACGTCGTGGAACTCTCGGTTCGCCGATAGCATCCCCCGTTTGACCGGAATCCGCATCGGAAGAGTGCACAAAAACAGCTCCGACACCCCGACTTCCGGGAGCCATAACTCCCTCGTCCGAACTCCGATTCGCGCAAACTTTATATCGTTGGAAAGAGGACGTCGAGAGCTTTCCGACGATATGCCGCATGACCCATTTTGAGTTCCAGAAGACCTCCAAAACTGCCCCCGAAAATCGGATAAAAAAGGGTACGCGCACGGAAATCGAGGAGGATTCGAGGGGCTGCTGGCGTGGAAGATAAGACTGCCACGTGGCAGTACCACAACTCGCGCAGGACCGTCATGCGCCGCGCATGATGGTGCTGCGCGAGGCGTGCACGGTTTTCTATAAAACCGACCCTCCCCCCCCTCATTTGCACATAAGTTTTTGCTCGGGCACTAGGCCTTCTAGAGCTTAGTTTAGGCAGAAAATAGGGGTTTAGGGGGTTTTAG
The DNA here is from genome assembly GCA_907173295.1 of Fagus sylvatica. NCBI lineage: Eukaryota > Viridiplantae > Streptophyta > Magnoliopsida > Fagales > Fagaceae > Fagus > Fagus sylvatica. Next base: position 23,299,811 of record OU015763.1, read on the forward strand.
GAGGGGATTTTTGGGTAGTTTTAGAGAGAGAGACTCCTCTCTAGGTAATCTCTCTCTCTCTCTAAGGCTCTTTCTCCCTCTTCTTTTTCTTTAGGGATTTTGGGGGGTTTTTAGAGTGAGAAGCACCTATTAGGTGCTTCTCTCTCTAACCTTCTCCTCATCTTCCCACTCCTCTCTCTCTCTCTCTCTCCCTTTCTCTTACATTCTTTATTTCATTTTAGTTCATTTATGTTTTACTAGCTCATTTATTGCTTTATTTACATTTCTAGTCATTTATCGCTTTATTTACATTTCTAGTCATTTATCGCTTTATTTACATTTCTAGTCATTTATCGCTTTATTTACATTTCTAGTCATTTATCGCTTTATTTACATTTTATACGCACTTGTGAATAATATTTGTTGTGATTACCCCCCCCTCCCCCGGTGTGTTTTAGTACGGCAATATTGAGTGGCTTTGGCGGCTCGCGTAAGTCCTCTAACAAAGGCCGTTGACAACCATGTTAGCCCACGAGGTCTTGACCCGAAAAATACACCGGTTTCCTCGTGTTTTAGTACGGCAAATATTGAGTAGCTTTGGCTCAGTTGCGTAAGACCTCTAACGAGGCCGTAACAACCTTGTTAGCCTACGAGGTATTTGACCCGAAAAATACATCCCCATGTGTTAAATAATTGTCATTTATCGCTTTATTTACATTTACTACGTTGTAAATATTATATTGTGAATATTGTCATTTTCCCATTTTTTTTCCTTTGTGATTTGGGCGTGATAATCCCGATTGGTCGTGGTGGACTATGTAAGACCTCAAAGAGGCTTTAACCACCATGTAATTCCATAGGCATTGGACCCATGAAAATCCCGTGTTTTTAAGTCCATTATTTGCTTTAAATTTATTTATCGCTTTCCGCAATTGCTTTAAATACATTTATCGCTTTATTTACTTTTACGCGCTTGTGAATATATTGCGTTGTTATTATCTCCGTTTCCCATAAAAATGGGCGTGATAATCCCGATTGGTCGTGGTGGACTATGTAAGACCTCAAAGAGGCATTAACCATCACGTAATCCCATAGGCATTGGACCCACAAAACCCCCCCTTGTAAATTCCATTAATTTATACTACGTTGTAAATATGATTTATCCGTAAATATGATTTATCCGTCATTATTTTGGGCATGAAAATCCCATACGGTATTGGTGGTTTTAGGTAAGTCTTTCAATAGCACTAAACCCCATGTAAATCCATACGGTGTTGGACCCACAAAAATACTCTTTTCCAAAGCCGGTTATTTACATTATTTACTACGTTGTTGTAAATATTGTTCATATTGCATTATTTTGATTTGGGCATGAAAATACCAAACGGTGTTGGCGGTTTTAGGTAAGTCTTTCAATAGCACTAAACCCCATGTAAATCCAAAAGGCGTTGAAACCCCATTTTCAAAATAGATTTTCTCATTTAAGTCCTATTTGGCGTCGAAGGTTTGGATAAGTCTTTCAATAGCACCAACCCTTCGTGTAAGCCCGAAAAGGCATTGAAACCCCATTTTCAAAATAGATTTTCTCATTTAAGTCCTATTTGGCGTCGAAGGTTTGGATAAGTCTTTCAATAGCACCAACCCTTCGTGTAAGCCCGAAAAGGCATTGAAACCCCATTTTCAAATAGATTTTCCTCATTTAAGTCCTATTTGGCGTCGAAGGTTTGGATAAGTCTTTCAATAGCACCAACCCTTCGTGTAAGCCCGAAAAGGCGTTGAAACCCATTTTCAAATAGATTTTCTCATTTAAGTCCTATTTGGCGTCGAAGGTTTGGATAAGTCTTTCAATAGCACCAACCCTTCGTGTAAGCCCGAAAAGGCATTGAAACCCTCTTTTTAGATTGTTTTGTTTATTCATGTAAATCCTATGGTGGTGTCGGGATCCGAGTAAGTCTTTCAATAGCATCGAATCCCGACCCCACGAGGTCTTGACCCTTTCCTTAAAAACTCTTGTGTCATAATAAATTGCACTTTGCATTAAGCATTATATTCATGCCGATCCATATTTGTCATCTTCATGATACATGTGTTGCGACTATGCCATGACTATTTTGCTTGGATGTTTTACCATTTTACCATCTTGATTACTTGCTTGATTGTTTATTCGCTTTGATATAAAAATGTGATTAAAATACACTTTGCCATGAAAACTTTAAAAAGAGTAAACATGGTAATGTGGGCGTTAGAAACGAAGGTATGAGTCCTTTACACGGGGGCGTGGCTGGTACGTGCTTTCGTGTAAGGGATTCTACACGTTCTAACTCCCATAGGATCATGGTCTAAAATTCCCCAAAGTGTGAATTAATCATCCAAAACCCCGCCATTTGACGGACCGCTTTACTCTTGGAAATCAAGGGTAAAGAGATCCCGAATATGGCACCAAAAACATTAATTGTTTGTCCCGGCACTAGGTGTTAGGATTTCAAGTATATCCTACCACCGAAATGCCCGGAAATTTAAAAGATACAAAGATAAAAGGGATGGTGAAATAAAGAGTCTAATCAAAACCGAACGAAGTCATATTACGTTTGCCATTTTTGGTATATCGTACGACGGAAATCGGGACATTTGTACATAATAAAAACCAACAAACTTAGGCTTAGCAAATAAAAGAAAACATTAGGAAGGAGGTAACCGTTTTCTTAAACGGATGTCGTGGGGTGCCTAACACCTTCCCCACGCATAAGCAAACCCCCGAACCTATCTCTGGTTCAAGACCATTTAGTTGTAGATGTCTAAATAGGGTAAAATCTATTAGACATAGGTGCCCAATCACACCTTAAAATTTCCCATGATTGGTGGCGACTCCAAATTTGTGCTCACACGCACACACGTACACAAGTTCCCACACACACACAACTCGTATCTCGAAACGGAAAAGAGATAGAGGAACACACACAACACTCGCCAAATGGGGGTCGGTATCTAGGAAAATAAAAAGAAAATAAAATAGAAGAGATTTTCCGCCGGTGTCGACAGCTTGGCGACTCCACTGGGGACTTAGAGGGTTTAAGCCTATAGTCTTTCGGTGTTTTCTTTGCTAAGCATGTGTGTATATATTTGTTGGTATTCATTATTTGATTCATTCTTTATTTCATCTTGTATAGTGTTTTGATTTTAGCATGTCTATATTCTTGTATATAAACTGCGAACATAGGATAGAGATTTATTTTATGCAACACATATTGTATATTGTGCTTTGTACAAAAAAGTCTTTTCCCTTTTTACTTTCAAAATCATGACATATACACTCATTGGACTTTTGGGTCGAACCCGGACTCAGGTGGGGCTGGGCTGGTACAGGCTCCACCACGAACCCTTTTATATCTAGGACATGGAACACGAGAATCCACCCTTCTCCCTTCACACCCGTGGAGATCGAGGGGGGCGTGCAAGTGCTTCCCCGGTGATCCAATACCCTTTCGACTTCCTTCGGGAGGATGAAACGGGCATGATCATCGGCCCCTTTAGGAAACAGAATTCCAAGCTGTGTCATACCATGTTGCATATAGTAAGCTATAGAGTAGAAAACTTACCTGTGAGGGCTCTGGTAAAAGCCAACCGAGTGAACATCCAACCTAAGATAGGATACCCAAAAATAGGATGTGTCTTTTCAAAATGAGTCAAGGGAAAAGCGTTGTGCTATTTTCCAGGTGGTGATAAAATAATTGGAGCCGACTCAGGTTCTATCTATCTAAACCTTTGTTTGCATGTCATTGTTTGATAAAGGGATAGGATAACCACGTTGTCCATACCCGTTGCAAACCACTCAAACCCAAAGAGTTCCAAACTCTACATGGGATGTATAGAGTCGTGTCGTATCCAACCAAAAGTACGACCCTCACATTAACCGACATCGGTTCCCAAAAATCTTTCAAAAATGGAACCGAACGCCGAAAGGCTCGTCGAATTTCAGTAATGTGAGAGTCTATCTTTTCGTTGATACGCGTGTACATAGTCTTGTCGTACCCCAACCAAAAGTACGACCCTCACATTAACCGACATCGGTTCCCTCCAAAAATTTTCAAAATGGAACCGAACGCCGAAAGGCTCGTCGAATTTTCAGTAATGTGAGAGTCTAACTTTTCGTTGATACACCGTGTACATAGTCTTGTCGTACCCCAACCAAAAGTACGACCCTCACATTAACCGACATCGGTTTCCAAAAATCTTTCAAAATGGAGCCAAACGCCGAAAGGCTCGTCGAAATTTTGGATGTGATAGTCTACCTTTTCGTTGATACGTACGTAACCATCATGTATAGAGTCAAGTCATCCCCAACCAAAAGTACGATTATCACATCAACCGACATCGGTTCCCTCCAAAAATTTTCAAAATGGAACCGAACGCCGAAAGGCTCGTCAAATTTTGGATAAGATGTGATAATCCATCTTTTCGTTGATACATTGGTAACCATTGTATATAGAGTCGCGTCGTCCTTAACCAAAAGTACGACCCTTGCATTTATCGACATCGGTTCCTTCCAAAAAAAATCTTTCAAAATGGAACCGCACGCCGAAAGGCTCGTCGGATTTTGATAATGCAAGAGTCTATCTTTTCGTTAGTACGTCTGTAAACCCCAAGAGTTTCCAAACTCTATAAGGTCGTGTAGAGTCTCGTCATGTCCAACCAAGAGTATGACCTTCGCACTAACTGACATCGGTTCTCAAAAACCTTTCAAAATAGAACCGAACGCCGAAAGGCTCGTCAAATTTTGATAGTGCGAAAGCCCATCTCTTCGTTGACAAAGTCCATACATGTGTCAATCCTAAAGAGTTCTCAACTCTGCATAGGAATCTAGATACTTACCCATCGTGCTGTCCTGTCAACCAAGAATACGACCTTCACACCTATCGACACTGGTTCCCTCCAAAAAAAAAAATCTTTCAAAATGGAACCAAGGCGCCGAAAGGCTCGTCGAATTTCCAATGGTGTGAAAGCCTATTTCTTTGTTGACAATGCCATTATGTACATACATGAGTTCTTAACTCCATAGATGTCTATTTGTGTCATCCTGACCCTCATATTGATTGATGTTGGTCACCCAAATTCCAAAATAAAGCCATGAGCCGAAAGGCTCGCCAATTTCTGGCAACCCAATGGGAAAACCCATCCATTTGTCAATGCATATTGCATTCATGCATACCATGCATACGCATACATACTTAGCCATGGTTTACCCGCAAAGTAAGCCAAGGTCATAAGCCAAGGACATGCATCCAACTGTGAATTCAAAGTCTAACTTGACGTTGTTTACCTCTCTAGGTTATATTTGCATTCGCAATCAAATGGCGGAGGAAGCAAGCAAACTCCGAGGATTGGAAGCTCGGGTGGCGGCATTAGAAACCAAGTTTAACTTCTTGCTACAATTCATACGTCGGTGGACCGAACGAGAGGAGGAGAAGAAGAAGGCAACAATCAGCAAAAGACAAAAAGAGATCTATCCAGCCCTCAGCCTGTCAAAGGCAGCTCAGACTCTACCAACTCCAAGAAGGCCAGCCTTCCACATTCCTAGGCCGTCCCGGACAGAGCCTCGGCAGTTCCAGCCACTGCCAATCCCAGTCCTACAACTATATACCTTGCTGATCAAGAAGAAGATGATTACGCCCGTCAACCAGAGGACGCGTATCGGGCCACAGCCCAAAGACTACAACAAAGACCTGACCTGTGAGTACCATCAAGGAGAGGTCGGGCATACAGTGGAAAATTGCAGAGTCTTGAGGCACCGTATCCAAGATCTGCTAGACCAAGGAGTGTTGAAATTCAGAATAGAGGGAGTCATAAATACAATTGGGGCAGAGAAAGATGAAGAAGTCGACATCACCTCCACAAAGAATACCATGGGAGCCACTCTTCCATGAGCTAAAGAAGCGAGGGCTACTCCCTGCACCAAGGGCACCAAAAGAGTCGACAGAAGCAGGCACGTGCCAGTATCATCCCGGGGCTCGAGACCACAACCTACAAGGATGCGAAGAGTTCAAGAAGGAAGTCGCCGGTCTGATAACAAAGGGATTGATAAGAAGGAGGGGAGAACAGCCGGAGAGAGATTGCATGACAATCGACCAGCTGAGACTCAGCCCTTACGAGAAGACAAACTTCCAGGCAAGGATGGAAAGAATTGAAGAGGATTTTGAGAAATTCTGTGAGAGAAAGAAAGAAGGAGTTGGGGAAACTCACACCAGCCACACCACTGGAAATGTCCGGGCCCGATCCAGTGGTCATCCGTTATGCTACCAAAGAAAAGGTCGTGCTTCAGACAGCTTCGGTATCCGCGGTTCAATCTTCGGAGAAAGTTCCAAGCGTGGTGATCCAAGTTCCGCAACCCTTCCCCTACCAAGACAGTAAGAAGATCCCCTGGAACTATGGGATGAAAGTAATATCGACACGGGAAAGCCAGCCTAAGACGAAAGAGGAGGTAGTAGGGAACCTCACGTCCGGGCTCGGTGGGAATTACCAGAAGCGGCAGGTGCTACACTCCGGAAGAGCTAGAGAAAAGGAGGAAAGAAGCGGGAAAGGCAGTGGAGGATCCCACGAAAACGAAGGCAGCAGAGGAGGAGGCCGCAGATTTCCTCCGAATCATCAAGAGTAGTGAATACAGCATAGTGAAGCAGTTGAGCAAGATGCCCTCTCATATATCAGTACTGTCATTACTACTCGCATCCGAATCCCACAGGAAAGCCCTGCTGAAAGTACTTAACGAAGCATACGTGCCAGAGGATATCACTGGGCCGTCTTTCGAGAACATGGTGACCTCCATACTAGTCACCAACCAACTAACCTTCTCTGATGATGAGTTGCCCCCGGAGGGGAGAGGTCATACCAAAGCTTTGTATATCTCTGTCAAAACCAATGACCGCGTCGTGTCAAGGGTGCTGATCGACAATGGGTCAGCTCTAAACGTGTGCCCTCTATCGACCTTGGAAAAGCTAGACATTGATCCCACTCGTGTGAGGGTCAATAGCATGGTCGTACGAGCTTTCGATGGAACCCGCAGAGAAGTGTTAGGAGAGATAGACTTGCCAGTAGAAATTGGCCCGCAAGTCTACGACATCAACTTCCAAGTGCTGAGAATCGATTCTCCTTACAACTTGCTATTAGGGAGACCATGGTTACATACAGCCGGAGCAGTACCCTCCTCCCTACACCAAAAAATGAAGCTCATCATCGGCAACCAATTGGTCACCATCCTAGCCGAAGAACCCATATCCATTTACAACGACGGGGAAATTCCTTACATTGACGGATGTGCACCAGAAGAAGCATCATTCCACAGTTTTGAGTTCGTCACCGTCATCCACAGAGTGGCGGCCGTTGAACCAAGATTGTCCAAAGCTGGGATCATGGTAGCCAAGGAATTCGTCAAGGCGGGGTTTCAGCCTGGGCAAGGTTTAGGCTATGCGAACCAAGGAAGAACCACAATTGTGACCCTGGAGGGAAACAAAGACAGGTATGGATTGGGGTATACCCCGACCAGAAGGGATCGTCAGATGGCCTATGAAGCCCGGAGGCAAAGAGCCGCAGCGAAGCTTAAAGGAGAGAAATGGCCTGAGAGGAAGATAGCCATCCCCCACATCCGCGCCACCTTCCCCGCATCAGCAATGTTTCAAGTTGATGAGGGCGACGTAGACGAGCTGGCATTACTTTTCACTGAGGATTTGAATGTCAATGCCATTACCACGGAAGGAGATTCCGCGGCATTCCCAGTCCATGCCGATCAGCACGAGGAGATAGATCTTGAAGACTTTCTAGATGAAGAGAACCTCAAGGGTTATCGTATAGATGAAGAAACACTTGATGAAGACACATGGGAAGATGATGACCTCCCCGACTTGCTCCCGCACCTGATGGTTCCACGCGGGCTCGACACCCTGGAATTCGAGATATTTTGCGAGCATGGAGACCCGGAATCTCATCTACGGAAGTATCGCGAAAAGATGGCCTTGCATACTAACAACGAGTTCTTGATGATCTCGACATTTCATGAGAGCCTACCAGAGTGCGCGGTCACCTGGTTCTATCAGCTGAAGAATCTTGCCTGTTGGGGAGATTTGGCGAAAGCTTTCCTGGACCGATACCGCCACAACAAGCCGCCACCACCAGCCAAAGAACCAAGCAACATCATCACCACCGCTGTTGCTGAAGAAGAAGACGCTGGCCCTATGGTTGAAGGGTTGAGCATCCACACCATCACTGAGGAGGAGGATTCCACCACCACACCACCGACCCGCCACTGCCAACAGGGAGAGGAAGCCAAGACGTGGACTTGCGTGCCATTGCTACAGCGTATCTCGAGTAGCAATGAGTAAGCGGTATCTCGGCTAGGGGTAACTCGGTTTTGAGTCTACCAATAGCTCGGGAAATTTTGTATCAAACAATTTCGGGTTTATATGTTTAGTTTATGTTTTCAAGATATCATGCTACAATCATAATCATTTCATCACTGTAATATTTCCATCTCCATATTTCAAATGATATGTCACGTGTTTATTCCATGAATCTTTCTATCTTAAATACTCCAATGTGCATTAAATAAATCCAACACGCCATCGCACAAAACGAATGGCTTCCTCTTTTTTAGTTTTCTTACCGTTTTTCCATCCGCTATCCTTTCCAGGATTACACGCAAAACCTCAAACGATCCCCACGTCTCCAAAATTGACAACAAAACGGATTGCTCACTGGATAACATAGATAATTCCGACGAAGAAATCGAATTACCAAGTGACATCCTCGAGGCATTAGAGAGACAAGATGAGGGGTCCAAACCCAACATAGAGGAGTTGGAAATTGTAAATCTGGCCAACGAGGGTGAAGAGCCGAGAGAAGTCAAGATTGGAACCCGCTGCGCCATCGAGCAAAAGGAGGCACTCATTGCACTGTTAAGAGAGTTCCACGAGATCTTCGCCTGGTCTTACCAAGACATGCCAGGCCTAGACACAGACATAGTGGTCCACAAGATCCCGCTGAAAGCCAGAATGCAAGCCCGTCAAGCAAGCACTGCGCCGGATGAAGCCCGAAGTCATTTTGAAGATCAAGGAAGAGGTGGAAAAGCAATTGAAGGCAGGTTTCCTAAGCACAGTAACCTATTCGGACTGGGTAGCCAATATAGTCCCGGTGCCGAAGAAGGACGGAAAAGTCAGAATGTGCGTGGACTATCGGGATCTGAACCGAGCCAGCCCGAAGGATAATTTTCCTCTACCCCACATTGACACCCTGGTCGACAACACAGCAACGAACGTCGTATTCTCCTTTATGGACGGATTCTCAGGGTACAATCAGATCAAGATGGCCGAGGAAGACAAGTCCAAGACCGCTTTTGTCACACATTGGGGAACCTTTGTGTATGATGTCATGCCTTTCGGTCTGAAGAACGCCGGAGCCACTTATCAGCGAGCCATGGTCACTCTCTTCCACGACATGATTCACCATGAGATAGAGGTTTACGTAGATGACATGATTGCCAAGTCTCGTACCGCACAAGATCATCTCACAGACCTGCGCAAATTGTTCCAACGACTGAAGAAGTATCAGCTCCGATTGAACCCGAACAAATGTGCCTTCGGCGTCACATCCGGAAAGTTATTAGGCTTCATCGTCAGCGGCCGGGGAATTGAGATTGATCCTGCAAAGGTTCAAGCCATACGAAGCATG
>OU015763.1:23309600-23475617 GCA_907173295.1 Fagus sylvatica
GAAGACTGCCAGAAAGCTTTTGACAAGATCAAGGAGTATCTGCTCAACCCACCCATCCTGGTTCCACCGACTCCAGGACGTCCCCTCATTCTATACCTCACAGTCCAAGAAGCATCCATGGGCTGCATGTTGGGACAACAAGACGAGACTGGGAAGAAAGAGCAGGCAATCTACTGAAGAAAGAGCAGGCAATCTACTATCTTAGCAAGAAATTCACGGAGCCGGAGACCCGTTACTTGTTGGTTGAGAAGACGTGCTGCGCGTGCTGTGCACTGGCTTGGGCCTCCAAGAAGCTGAGACAGTACATGCTCTACTACACCACTTGGTTGGTATCCCGGATGGACCCAATCAAGTACATTTTTGAAAAGCCTGCCTTGACAGGGAAGATCGCACGGTGGCAAGTACTCCTATCTGAATTCGACATCTTGTTTGTGGCTCGAAAGGCGATCAAGGGACAAGCCATAGCCGATTACTTGGCAGACTACCCGTCTGAGCAGTTAGAGCTAATGGATTCCGAGTTCCCAGACGAGGACGTAATGACAGTCGACGAAGACAATCAGGGTAGATGGAAGCTTTACTTTGACGGAGCAGCAAACGCTGTCGGAAGCGGAATTGGCGCGGTCTTGGTATCACCAAAGGGACAACAAACTCCTATCGCTGTTAAGCTGGGATTTGATTGCACCAACAACATGACTGAGTACGAAGCATGCATCGTCGGCCTGCAAGCAGCTTTGGAATTCGGTGCTTATGAACTGGAAGTCTTCGGAGACTCTCTGTTGATAGTGTCACAGACTAACGGAGAATGGCAGGCCCGGGATCCCAAGCTCATCCCATATCAACGATACATCAGCCGGCTAATCCCAAAGTTCAAGTATGTCACCTTCACATACACCCCAAGAGCTCACAATCACTTTGCCGATGCGCTTGCCACACTGGCAAGCCTAATCAAGCTAGTAGAAGGGGATGATGTGCGACCGTTACGGATCGAGACTCGAGACATCCCGGCATACTGTGTGTGCATAGAAGAATGCATGAACGTCGAAGCAGAGATAGACGATAAGCCTTGGTATTGAAGCAGAGATATCAGAGCGCTTCAGCCTTGGTATTACGATATCAACAGAGAGTATCATCATCAAGACAGAGAGTATCCATCAAATGAGAAGAAATACATCAGAATGATGAAGAAATACAGTTCTTCTTGAGCGGATGAGCCTTTTTGTACAAACGAACTTCTTGAGCGGATGAGATTTTGCCACCCTCCTGCGATGTGACGTAGATGCCTGCGATGTGTAGATGCAGAAGAGGCCAACCGATTGATTCGAGAGATGCACGCGGGATTAATGGGAGCCCATGCCAACGGACCTTTCCTGGCCCGGAAGATTATGAGAGCTGGCTATTATTGGTTGACAATGGAGAGGGACTGCATCAGGCATGTCCAGACGTGCCATAAATGCCAGATGTATCAGAACAGCAAGAACGCACCTCCCCAATATCTTCACACTATGGCCTCGCCATGGCCATTCTCAGCTTGGGGAATGGATGTGATTGGTGCAATCACCCCAAAGGCGTCTAACGGGCATGAGTTCATACTGGTGGCCATCGACTATTTTACCAAGTGGGTAGAGGCATGTTCCTTCAAGAATGTCACCCAAGTCGCAGTCACCCGGTTTGTGAAGAACAACATCATCTGCCGTTACGGAATGCCGGAAATGCTCATCACCGACAATGCTTCCAACCTAAACAACCGCATGATGGACCAGCTATGCCAGCAGTTCAAGATCCAGCACCACAACTCTGCTCCATACCGTCCGAAGATGAACGGAGCCGTAGAAGCTGCCAACAAGAACGTGAAGAAGATTCTGAGCAAGATGACGGAGACTTATAAAGATTGGCACGAGCACCTGCCTTATGCCTTGTGTGCCTACCGAACGTCAGTGAGGACATCCGTTGGAGCCACCCCCTACTCTCTGGTGTATGGGATGGAAGCAGTACTACCAGTCGAAGTGGAGATCCCTTCCTTAAGAATCCTGTCACAGACTCAGCTGGAAGAAGCCGAATGGGCTCAAGCCCGGTATGAGCAGCTGAACTTCATAGATGAAAAGAGATTGGCGGCACTGTGCCACGGACAAGCTCTACCAGAGACGGATCGAAAGAGCTTACAACAAGAAGGCTCGACCTCGCACTTTCCAACCCGGAGATCTCGTTCTGAAGAAGAGGAATATGGCCCTATCAGATCCACGAGGAAAGTTCGCACCATCATATGAGGGTCCGTACGTGGTGAAGAAAGCCTTCTCAGGGGGAGCAATCATCTCTTGGCTGACATGGATGGCGAAGAGTTCCGGTCACCCATTAATTCTGATTCTGTAATTAAGTACCATGTATAACTTTAAGTCAATTTAATCAAAGAGGAATATTTATCAAAGTTCCTAGTTGTTATTTTGATAATTTTGAAGAAGGCCCGGGAAGCAACGAAAATCCGTAAGGACGTTGCCCTCGGATGGAAATTACCGCGGGTATGGTGAAAACCTTGGAAGAGGCGCCATAGGCAAAAGTAACGTGGAAAGCTGGACTTGGCGTAAGCTGAGGGTAATATATGGCTAAAAAAAAAAAAAAAAAAAAAAAATAAAAAAAAAAAAACGGTATCACAACAAGGCGAGCATCAAATCAGTGCAAGACTAGTGATCGGGGTTTGTTAGGCGGTGAAGAGGTTTTCGACGAAAGAACGACCTATGTTATCCTTTGAGCAGCACGGTTCGTTCGATATAAAGAGAATGTTTGGGGATCAAGAGTTGGAGCACAAGTGTATCCTTCCAAACACCCAGTTTCAAAGTGACATATCATTAAATTCTCACAACCATTCATACCATACTTATCTCTTTCAAATTTGTAAATTCTCATATTCATTTCCACAATAACATTCAATCCTTGCCATTGATTCATAAAAAGTCAAATTCATAGGATTTCATATAGATATTCACAGACAAAATACGTGCTTTCATTCATTCATAGTTCATAAATTCATACATTTGATTTTTCATGATGTCTTGAAAGCATGCCTAAATATGATGACTGAGAAGTTAAAAAATGGGAGCCATGCATAATCCGACTCGGATTTATGAATGACTCACCATCTAAATACAAAAACTACTGACTACTCACTGCTACCTGAAATATGCTATCTAATGACCAAGACGTATGCAGGTCTCTCTGCAGAATCTCCCCAAAGCAGTGGAAAGGGCCGGATCCCCCTCATCATGCTCCTCCCAGACGGCACGAGCTCTGGCGCCCAAAGAATCCATCACCTGGTTAATCTGATGGAGAGAAGTGACCACAGGGAAACCCTCCTGATTGAGCCAAGAAGCATTGGACTCAAGAGCATCATGCACCAGATCCAACTCGGACTGCAAAACCCCGTTGTCACCCTGGAGAACGCTGATCTGAACCCTCATGACCCCCATGGAAGTACGCGCAGACGTGAGAGCCTCCTCACTCGCATCTAGCGCCCGTCGGAGGGCTACAATGTCCTGAGGACGACCGGTGGCAGGATCAACCAAGGCCTGGGTATATGAACGAAGAGAATCAAGCTCATCCTGGACCCGAGTCCTCTCCGCCTGCTCGGTCTCCAGCTGCTCCCGAGCCTCGGCCAAGTTCTCCTCCAGCTGTTCCTTAGCATCCTCAGAAATCTCGAGCTGCTCTCTGATGAACTCGTTCATCGTGCGAAGAGTAGAGACGTTCCCCCTCTGAGCCACCAAGTCGCGGCGAATGTTCGCCACCGCCACACTATTGTGATGCAAGGTACTCCGCAAAGACTCTACACGAGCCGCAGATGCCTCCCTCTCAGCTGCCCTAGCAAGGCGTAGTGACAACAACTCTGTTTGAGCCTTCTCAAGCTCTCTCTCCAAAGCAGTAACTCTCTCAGGCTGACCAGTGGAGGCTGATACCCGAAGGGAGTGAGATATCAAGGAATATGGTGCACCTGGCCGTACGGTAGGCCTGAGGGTGAAAAAGGGGGTCCACCCCTCTCTCCACTCGACAAAGTCCGAGGTAACAGAGCTATCTCCGGGCGAACCCTCCTCGATGAGGACCATCTCTGAAAGACGACCTCCCCAGATATCCTCAATCCTGAGGAGGAGCCTCCACATATCCTCACTGGGGATGTAGTCAAAAGTCACCGCATCCAAGTCGCCCAGGCGAGGCGGGTACTGAACACCGCTAAACTGACGAAGAGCAAGGCTGGGATAGTAGCCTGTACAACCCCACACCCCAGGAAGAGGCACTCCATCGAAGAGGGCACAATGAGTCCAGGGCATCCACGATGCCGGCCCCCAGGTAACCTTCCAAGCCCACCCACTCAAGGGCAGGTCAAGGAGGTATAGCGCCCAAGCACGACTGTCGCCGGTGAAGGGAAGTGCTATCTGGACGGTCTGGCTCACCGTATGTCTCTCAAAATGATAAGGAGTCTGGAGGCGATAAAAATGCTGCAGGTGACTGCAGAACCAAAGCTGAAGGAGCTGCGTGCAGAACATCGGGACCCCCTCTCCCTGTCTCCTACAATAAGATAAAGACCGCACGGTCTCGCACAATATGGCAGGGATGATAGACCTGCCCTCGCTGAATACTATAGGAATGACACCCAAGTCTATCCTACCAGCGGAAGTGGGAAAGAGAAAAATACCTGCGAAGGCGATCTTGAAGGCATTGATTCGGAATTTCTTCCATTCCTTCTTGCCCGCAATGAAGTCTCTAGCAAGCCTCGCCGGAAAGGCGCTCCGAGAGAAGTACTTCGTCAACAGGTCCAGAGAAATGTTGGCTTTCCGCCAAGTTGCCTCAGGTCGGGCGATCTCAGGACGTATAACCGCAGTGGTCAAACCCAAGTATTTCTCCAAGCATCGGTTGGACCGAGGACCCTGAATGGGTATAACCGGGGTCTCGCTAAAGGGGCTGTCTAGCTGGAGAAGCTTAGCATACTCCTCCATGGTGGGAATGAGATCCACCTCTCCGATGGAAAAGCAACAATGGGTCGGGTCCCAGAAAGAAGCTAGCGCCTCGAGCAAGCCGCGATCAACCTGTAGCCGCATGAAAGGGGGAAACTTGCCAAAGATCCCCACGATATCGGCGTGGTCATCCTCTCCGAGAAGAGTCCACCAATGTCTCATCCGCTCAACACGGAAGTCATGGAAACGAAGCGTCACCAAGGAGTCGGGATCACTACTTGAAGAAGCCATGAAAATGAGAAAAACGAAGAGTTTTTGGTGAAAAGGGGAGAGGAAAACTCAAAAAAATGGTTGCTGGCTCGAAGGAGAGCTGGAGTTTAAAAAGCCAAGAACTCGCGCATCACCATCATGCGCCGCGCATGACGGTCATGCGCGAGTCCCGTTGGGAATCCCAACGGCTCTTTCTCCCATGTCTCGCGAATTTGAACCTGTTCGCTCACTCCCAGAGGTCCGTTTTGCACTATATAAGGGCCATTTCGCAAGGAATCACCTAGGGGAAAGTCTTGGGCGGTCCGGTGATCGAAGATTTCGAGTCAACGAACAGAAACCGACCCGAAACCCTGGAACTGGTCCGGAGGTCAAAAGTGGGACCAAAGCTGGCCTCAAGCAGAAGCATTTAATACGATTTAATCAGGACCGAACACCCGCCAGCAGGATGGCCCGGGAATCAAGAACCGGCCCTGAAACCCTGGCTCAACTCAGAAACCAGGAAGTGCAAAGATGACCCGGGAATGTCACGCAGGCAAAGCCCATGGTACACTGGGGCAAAATTTTTCAAAAGAGTTTTGAAAAATTTCGAAAAGAAGTAGACTGACCCTCTGCGAGCCGTCATAGCCTGACAAAAGGAAAGCGGAGAAACAACTCCAGAACTCTGCCTCAACCTACGTTGCCCTACACTGGGGCAAAATTTTTCTATCTTCAAGAAGCTAGAAAAATTTGTTTGACCCTACACTGGGGCAAAATTTTTCTATCTTCAAGAAGCTAGAAAAATTTATTTGACATTGCATACTGGGGCAAATTTTTCCATTTTTGTCAAGAAAAATTGGAAAAATTCAGAGAGTCATTCGAATGGGCCCCGCGAAGGAGTAAGTCCCAACAATGATAGAAACGGGCCTCGAGAAGCGAGTAAGTCCCAATAATGATGGAAACGGGCCCCAAGGAGAGGTAAGCCCCGATATTCATTGAACCAGGCCTCGCGGAGAATCGAGACCCGGTATCCATACACATAACCCAAACACATGCCCAAACACATACCCAAACACATACCCAAAAATACATACAGCCATAAGCATACATCCATACACATAGCACATAACCATAAAAGAAAACCAAAACCATCCATAAAAACCACAAATGTCATATATACAATAGCCAATGTCTGTACATCCCATGTAAATACAAAATGACTGGCCGGAATACAAGGCCCCAAGAAAAAAAGAGAGGAAAAATATACATCATGGAGGAGAAGGGTCGTCAAAGAACCAGTCTCGAGAAACAGGATCACGAGGCGGCGAAGAAGAAGGCTGACCAAGACCAGACAGGTCAGCTCCGGTAACAGGAGTAATGCCCATACCCTGAAGCTGCTCCTCTAATCTCCGCACGGCAGCAGCAAGACGGGCCACCTCTGCATCTCGAGAACCTAAGTCCCTCTGGCTCTGGGCCAAATCCCTCTGCATCTGCACCATCTCCCCCTCTCGCTGTGTCGCCTCCGTCTGCATACTGGCCATCTCAGCCGTATGACGATCCACGCTGACCGACAGCTCGAGCTGGAGACGCAGTATCTCACCCTCAAGTCTCTCGATCTGCCCAGAAGACCGAATGTGATGACTGTCCATGGCCACTCCACCCATGACACGGCCACCCTCAACCTCGTGAAGAGACATCAGGGACCCCAGAGAAACTTGCTCGAACCACGCCTGGTATGGCACACCCTCTCGGACCAAACTCGGGTATGCACTCACCCCTGCTATGTAGGGATCACTCGGAGCTCGCGGAATGTAGTCCTCAATAGTCATCAAGGGGGAGGGGTCTACAGGGACAACGGCCTCATCGCCCAACTGTCGTACCGTCCGCTCACCCAGCAGAAGCTCCCAAGACCGAGTGGTCCGGATCCACAGCCTCAGACAAGACAACGCTACAGCCCTAAAAACCTCAGGTCGCTGAGACAAAGCTGCAGAGTAAGGCTGGAAGATGATATCAGCATCCCTGAGGCAATCAACTGTCATGCGAAGCTCAAGGAGGGTGCAAGCAGTCATCCTCTCAATCCTAGAGGTATCCCAACGTCTGGCAAGAGGAAAATCCGGGTCAGAGGCCAACGGAAGTCGACTGGGAGCAAAAGTGGGGAAGTGCTCAAAGGCCCAGAAGACGGTAAACTGCCAGAAGCCAAGAAAGCTGATCGACTCCCGACGAGAATAACGGCGCAGACCCCGGATGTAGAATCCATATGTCAAGGCACCCCAGTCATACTCCCTCAGAGTGTCGATGTCCCGGAACATACCGACAATGGGTGTGGGAACGATGGACCGGTCATTCCCGAGAAAGCAGCTGAAGATGAAATATGCTGCCCACTGGCGATATCGTAGCTCAGTAGGAGGCTCCTCCCTATCCCTCCTCAAGACATCCGCCAGGTGCCGAATCCTCACAGAAGGACGCCGGGTACCCTCTATAGCGTCACGATCAGCAAGACCCAAAATCTCTCTAGCCTCAAAGCCATCTATAGGCTCGCTAGGGGGAGCTCTCCCTCCAAAACGGATGCCCAAGATAGCGCTCCAATCTATAGGAAGCACCGCCATCTCGCAGGTACTGAGATGGAAGGTCCCAGTGTGATGAAAGAACCTCTCTATGAAACACCACACTGCCGGGTGGTACACTGACACGTAGGGGATGCTAAGGAAAGGACCGAAGCCTAGCTCTGTCAGAAACTCCTTATACTCCGGACGGGAAGCCGCCAGAAGCCTGCTAAACTCGGACCACCCACCTCGGCCAGCGCTATAGGGAGGCTCCTGCACAAAATCCGAAAGAAGAATGTCAATGCAGAGATTTGCAAAGGTCAAGAACAAAAGAAACATATGAAGATATGAAGGTACCTGACAACGACGGACCAGAGAAGACGGATGAGCAAGGAGGTTCGTCAGAAGGGGCGTATCGGATATCTCAACAGCAACAGGGTAACGCGGTCGAATGCCACCATGGGGAGGATATCTAAATCCCGGCGCGACATAATCCTCGGGAATGGTGCCCGCAGAGTCAGGAATCCCCTCACTCCTCTGCCTCTTCAATCTCGAAGGGAGAATACCCGTCGACCTGGTATGGGCGCGACGAGGTGCGACAGGAGGAGCATCGCTGGAACCAGTAGTGACACTGGGCTGTGGAGAAGGACGAGTCGTCTCGGAAGGCCCAGCACTACGACCGATGACGACTCCAGGTCGAGGAGGAGCCCGAGCCGCACTAGGAGCTAAACCAGCAGCCTCGGCATCAAACTCAGCCTGCAGATCCCTAGCAAGAGATGCATCAACACGAGTACGTACGTCCTCCATAGCATCGTACTCATCGTCCGTGTCAGGCGAACTCTCAGGAGCATAAGCTACAGCCTTGCCTTTCGCAAGGCGATCGGACCGGCGATGGCCCCCACTCCCGCTACCTCGATCAGACATCTGCAAAGAACACAACAAGACAATCCAAGAGTCAGAAAAACCAGGTATATTTTATCTTCAAAAAATATAGGAAATACATAGAGGGATCAAAGTTATGCAAGTCATGCAAATTGCGCAAATTATGCAAACAAACAAGCAAACAATTTTCCCTTGACCACTTGGATGAATTTCCAAAATAGGTCTAACTGCTAAATCACGACTTTGACAAAATGTCGAATCACAAATCTCGTTTCGAGACCTGGGTGGACCAGGCCGATTCGTTCCCAATTCGTCTCCGTTTCGAGGACTGGGTGGACCAGACCGATTCGGACCCGAATCACAAATTCTCGTTTCGAGACCTGGGTGGACCAGGCCGATTCGTTCCCAATTCGTCTCCGTTTCGAGGACTGGGTGGACCAGACCGATTCGGACCCGAATCACAAATTTCGTTTCGAGACCTGGGTGGACCAGGCCGATTCGTTCCCAATTCGTCTCCGTTTCGAGGGCTGGGTGGACCAGACCGATTCGGACCCGAATCACAAATTTCGTTTCGAGACCTGGGTGGACCAGGCCGATTCGTTCCCAATTCGTCTCCGTTTCGAGGGCTGGGTGGACCAGACCGATTCGGACCCGAATCACAAATTTCGTTTCGAGACCTGGGTGGACCAGGCCGATTCGTTCCCAATTCGTCTCCATTTCGAGGGCTGGGTGGACCAGACCGATTCAGACCCGAATCACAAATTTCGTTTCGAGACCTGGATGGACCAGGCCGATTCGTTCCCAATTCGTCTCCGCTTCGAGGGCTGGGTGGACCAGACCGATTCGGACCCGAATCACAAATTTCGTTTCGAGACCTGGGTGGACCAGGCCGATTCGTTTCCGATTGGCAGCTTGGATAATTCCCAAGTCAGATCACCCCTCAACCTGTTTGGACTGAGATTCCAAACCGTTGAAATCACCCGATTTGCAGCTTGGGTAGTTCCCAAGTCAGATCACCCTTCAACCTGTTTGGACTGAGATTCCAAACCGTTGAACCTCCCAATTTGAGACTCGAATAAATTCCAAGTCTCCAACAAAAAAGAACACACATTTCCCAAGTTTGTGCAAATCTCAAACTTGACCCTTAATTTTCGAAATGCTGACCTCACAAAAAAATGCACGACGTAGTAATAATAATAAAAAAAAATATACGCAACATTTCAATAAAGGTTGTGTTACCAAATTTGTGTTTCTCACCCCATGTGCTTCTAAGCACATGTACGTACGCATGTGTGCCTACAAAGGTTCATTTGTACATGCACGTGTTTCTATACCCAAATACATTTTTGTGAACAAACATGCTTGCTAAGTATGTATTACATCCCCAAACATACAAGGGAACTAAAAAGAAATAAAAGCAGCAGTGCACAAGGAAGAAGCATAGGACATAAAAAAGGAAGCAAATGATCCGACCGTTCAAAACTGAAAAGAAGGGTGGGGATGGAAAGGTGCTTACCTGTGGGACGTATAGGCGAAAACTGATCGTCGATCGGAGTCCTGGATCATGAGAAAAAGACCAAAAGACACAAAAAAGAAAATAACCCAATCAGCACATTTCGACCGTTTAAAACTGAAATAAATGGTAGGGATGGAAAGGGGCTTACTCGTGGAGCGCGTAGGCGAAGACGGCGCGTCAATCGGAGTCCCGGATAGCAAGATATGAGCAAAAGAGTGAAGAGGGGCGAAGTGGGGTCCAGAGAGCGAAAAGGGAAAGAAAACGACAAAATGAAGAGGAAAGGCCGCGCGGGGCCTGAAGTAGTGGGACCTCGCGCATGACCGTCATGCGCCGCGCATGATGGTCATGCGCGAGTTCCCAAAACTGCCCCGTTTCACCATTTCAAGCCCCGAATCGTCTTTTCGCATCCCGACCGATCTTCTCCAAGCCCTGGAATGCCCATTTGGACTCCGGAAGGACTGGCACGCAAACCGAGACAAACTACGCGACAACCGTAGGAGTACGCGGAGACCGAGAAAATCCGAGCGGGCAAAAATCGAGTCATTTATTCTTTGTCCAACGTTCCTTGTGCCAAGAAATGCCGAACAAAGAAGGGGCAACTGTCATAACCCCATTTTTACCCCCGGGATTTTCTCGGATGTCGACACGCAAAACGAGGCAGCCCGAACCAAGTCGGCCTGTTCCGACGAGGGCTCATCACCTCGAATACTCCCAACAAGAAGGTCCGGGACACATTTTCCAAGGTTTGACCAAGTTTGACTAGGGTTGACCAAGTTTGACTAGGGTTGACCGAAGTTTGACCGAGGTTTGACCGAGCCGTTTCCAACCCGACTAGGACCCACCGTGCCCAGAAACCCTTGAAATGTAGTCCGGGATACATCTCCAAGAGTTTGGAGAACTTTGCCCAAGTTCGACCAAGTTTGACCAAGGTTGACCAAGTTTGACCAAGGTTTGACCAGACCGTTGACCAGACCAAAAACTGGATCGAACTGACCACCCTTTGACCAATGTATAGAGAATGTCAAGAGCTTCGATTCCGTACTTTACGGGTCGAAAACGGGTGAGAAACGAGAGAGTTGTGGTCAAAACTGCGAAAAACCGGTCCGACACTTAGCCAAATTTTGGCTAAGTGTTGTTGACAAAACAGCCTATTTCGGGAGGCAACGTTTGCGCAAAGATTCTCTCCGACCCGCTACAACTTGGATCCGACCCATTTTGAGCCAAGACCCTTAGGCAAGAGGTTCGACTGCTGGCAGCCACTGGCAGTACCACACGCAACTTTCGGATGCACGGTTTTCTATAAAACCAAGAGTTTGCTCGGGCTCCTCCAGGGGTCAAGACTCCTCCGGAATCTCAGCCAAAAGTTGACCCCATTTAGCTTTATTTAAGGAACATTCCGCTTTATTTACATTTCTACATTTATCGCTTTATTTACATTTCTCCGTTCGCAGTGATCATAGTCCTCTCTCATGTTAGCGAGGTCTTGACCCAAACTCGCCTCTGTAACGAGGCCGTAACAACCTTGGCCTGTATTTACCATGTGTTAAATTGTCAAGCTTTATTTACATTTACTACGTTGTAAATATTATATTGTAATTGTCATTTTCCCATTTTTTCCTTTGTGATTTGGGCGTGATAATCCCTTTCCTATGTAAGACCTCGCATTAACCATCATACCAAGACCCGTCGTGTCTAAAATCATTTATCGCTTTATTTACATTTACTACGTTGTAAATATTATATCGAATATTGTTATTCTCCCCATTTTTTCCTTTGGATGGGCGTGATATCCCGATTGGTCGTAATGGTTTATGTACCGAGGAGGCTTTAGCCATTACGTAATTCCATAGGCATTGGACCCATGAAAATCCCGTATTTTTAAGTCCATTATTTGCTTTAAATTTATTTATCGCTTTCCGCAATGCTTTAAATACATTTATCGCTTTATTTACTTTTACGCGCTTGTGAATATATTGCGTTGTTATTATCTTTCCGTTTCCCATAAAAATGGGCGTGATAATCCCGATTGGTCGTGGTGGACTATGTAAGACCTCAAAGAGGCATTAACCATCACGTAATCCCATAGGCATTGGACCCACAAAATCCCCCCCTTGTAATTCCATTAATTTATAGCTTCCCGTTAGCTTTAAATTTCTCGACTACGTTGTAAATATGATTTACCGTCATTATTTTGGGCATGAAAATCCCATACGGTATTGGTGGTTTTAGGTAAGTCTTTCAATAGCACTAAACCCCATGTAAATCCATACGGTGTTGGTTCCAAAGCCGGTTTTTACATTATTTACTACGTTGTTGTAAATATTGTTCATTTTGCATTATTTTGATTTGGGCATGAAAATACCAAACGGTATTGGCGGTTTTAGGTAAGTCTTTCAATAGCACTAAAACCCCATGTAAATCCATGAGGCGTTGGACCCGTAAATTGCAAACATTTTTCAAAATAGATTTTCTCATTTAAGTCCTATTTGGCGTCGAAGGTTTGGATAAGTCTTTCAATAGCACCAACCCTTCGTGTAAGCCCGAAAAGGCATTGAAACCCCATTTTCAAATAGATTTTCTCATTTAAGTCCTATTTGGCGTCGAAGGTTTGGATAAGTCTTTCAATAGCACCAACCCTTCGTGTAAGCCCGAAAAGGCATTGAAACCCCATTTTCAAATAGATTTTCCTCATTTAAGTCCTATTTGGCGTCGAAGGTTTGGATAAGTCTTTCAATAGCACCAACCCTTCGTGTAAGCCCGAAAAGGCGTTGAAACCCATATTTTCAAATGATTTTCTCATTTAAGTCCTATTTGGCATCAAAGGTTTAGGTAAGTCTTTCAATAGCACTAACCCTTTGTGTAAGCCCGAAAAGGCATTGAAACCCTCTTTTAGATTGCTTTGTTTTATTCATGTAAATCCTATGGTGGTGTCGAGATCTGAGTAAGTCTTTCAATAGCATCGAATCCCGACCCCACGAGGTGTTGACCCTTTCCTTAAAAACTCTTGTGTCATAATAAATTGCACTTTGCATTGAACATTATAGTTATGCCAATCCATATTTGTCATCTTCATGATACATGTGTTGCGACTATGCCGTGACTATTTTGCTTGGATGTTTTACCATTTTGCTATCTTGATTACTTGCTTGATTGTTTATCGCTTTGATATAAAAATGTGATTAAAATACACTTTGCCATGAAAACTTTAAAAAGAGTAAACATGGTAATGTGGGCGTTAGAAACGAAGGTATGAGTCCTTTACACGGGGGCGTGGCTGGTACGTGCTTTCGTGTAAGGGATTCTACACGTTCTAACTCCCATAGGATCATGGTCTAAAATTCCCCAAAGTGTGAATTAATCACCCAAAACCCCGCCATTTGACGGACCGCTTTACTCTTGGAAATCAAGGGTAAAGAGATCCCGAATATGGCACCAAAAACATTAATTGTTTGTCCCGGCATTAGGTGTTAGGATTTCAAGTATATCCTACCACCGAAATGCCCGGAAATTTAAAAGATACAAAGATAAAGGGACGGTGAAATAAAGAGTCTAATCAAAACCGAACGAAGTCACATTACGTTTGCCATTTTTGGTATATCGTACGACGGAAATCGGGACATTTGTTCATAATTAAAACCAACAAACCTAGGCTTAGCAAATAAAAGGGAACACTAGAAAGGAGGTAACCGTTTTCTTAAACGGATGTCGTGGGGTGCCTAACACCTTCCCCACGCATAAGCAAACCCCCGAACCCATCTCTGGTTCAAGACCATTTAGTTGTAGATGTCTAAATAGGTAAAAATCTATTAGACATAGGTGCCCAATCACACCTTAAAATTTCCCATGGTTGGTGGCGACTCCAAATTTGTGCTCACACGCACACACGTACACAAGTTCCCACACACACACAACTCGTATCTCGAAACGGAAAAGAGATAGAGGAACACACACAACACTCGCCAAATGGGGGTCGGTATCTAGGAAAATAAAAAGAAAATAAAATAGAAGAGATTTTCCGCCGGTGTCGACACCTCACACAATTCAAATTCATTCACACCTCACACCGTTGAAATTTCACACCAAATTGTATCACACCTTAAACAGGTTAAAATTCACACTAGATTGAATCACATCTTAAACGGTTAAAATTCACAAAATGAATCACACCTTAACAGTTAAAATTCACAAACGCCTTAACTCACTCACACAATATTTAAAATTCACAAGTTCAATTACACAATTAAAATTAACCCATTACACCACACCTTAAATGGTTAAAATTCACCAATTGAATCACACCTCACACGGTTAAAATTTTCTCACACCTTAAATGGTTTAAATTCATCAATTAAATCACACCACACATGGTTAAAATTCACCAATTGAATCACACCTCAATGGTTAAAATTCTTATTTCTGAATCACACCTCAATGGTTAAAATTCACAAAATGAATCACATCTCAAAGGTTAAAATTCACGAAATGAATCACATCTCAATGGTCAAAATTCACATTTTTGAATCACACCTTAATGGTTAAAATTCACATTTTTGAATCACACCCTAATGGTTAAAATTCACGTCTCAAATTACAATTGCTCAAAATTTGATCACATCATCAAAAAGAAACTTTAAGCAACAATCTTCAAGTCTCCCATGTTTTCACATCTTTTTGGAGAAGGAAAATTTTCAAAATTGTTTTTGCAAAAGTACTTTTGGAAAATCAAGTTTTTGAAATATTCTTTCTTGGGCAACAAATGACAAATCATATGGTCACATCACTTGACCAATCAATTTGCACCGATAAGGGGATCATTTTCATTCAATTCATATAAAAATTGTCGCCAAATACTTGGAACAACAAAAGAATGGATCCTAGAAAGAAAATCAAGGAAATAAGGTCATTGAGAGATCTCGAGTCACTCCTTTCGAAATTCGTTCTAAATTTGGTCATGATTTGTCACATTCTTGCACATTCATTCAGAAAAGTATCTTAATAGTTGGGCTTCCAATGGATCATCCATGCAAAAGAGAAATGAAAGCATGTTAGGTCGAAAACCCAAAAGGGCGACCTAAGCAAAAATTAAGGCTCCACAACAGAAAAAAAAAAAAAAAAAAAAAAAGAAGTTACTTCCAAGAAAGAACTCATCAAAAAAGTTCAAACGCTGCATGCCAAAAGCAAGCTCTGCCAAGGATAGGAGGCCATTTTTCATTAAACCCAAATATTCTTGTCAACCCCCTACAAATGAAATCACTTGCTAGCCAATTTGGGCCTTAAAAATGAGCATTTTCTTTCTTGAAACCCATAAACCAAATCTAGGGTGGGAATTCTAGATGTGAACAAAAAGGAGATCATGGATTTCTTTCTCGAGATCAAAGTGTCAAAGAAGGAAGAACAAAAGAACAAGGACATGCTCGACGGAGGCGTCAATCTTCAATAAGAATGAAGTAAATTGAGAACACTTGACATAAACGTCAACATACAAAAAGAAAGGGCGTCTCTGACAAAGGATGGCAACACAAAGATAAGAAAAGTCAAATGCGTCAACACAAATACAAAGAAGACGTGAAAGAAAAAAGCAAAGGAAAGAAGTCACGAAGCAAATCCAATCCTTGGAGTTCACACATGGGGGTACATTGGGGAATTTGAGCCTTTATAACTTTCTTTTCACAGCTTAAACCTGGCCTATATTATAACCGATAAACAAAACCCTCCTTGGGGTTCTGATTGCTCAAGACATAAAGCTAAGCTTTTTCGTTATTCTCCATTGGAAGTATAAAAAGTACTCGCTAGGTTGAAAACCCGAAAGGGTGGCCTAGGCAAAAGTTAGAGCAAAAAAAGAAAAATGAAAAATGAAAAATGATGGATGGTCCAAACACCAATCAAATCTCTCATGAAAAGGTGAATCATCACAAATGGTTCAAACTCAGAGTTCACTTTCTTTTTCATTGCAAATAGTCAAGTCTCTCTTGAAGACTTCAATTTCAAGTCAAAACTTGGGGCATCCCCCTTTGTTTTCCAAGTGCTTCATCTACATCTTCAAACTAGGAGCATTCTTCCTAGTTTGTCAATTAAACATTCTTCATTCAACATGATCCTCACAAGATCACACATCTCCAAACTAGGGACATTCTCCCTAGTTTGTCGGCTAAACAGTCTTTCCTTAACATGATCCACACAAGATCACACATCTCCAAACTAGGGGCCTTCTCTCTAGTTTGTCAATTGGTCAGAATTTCAAGTTTTGAGCATGTTTCTATCATTGCTCCAAACAATATTGACTTGCAAAGTCATCCAAACTTAAAAAAAAAAAAAAAAAAAAAAAAAAAAAAAAAAAAAAAAAAAAAAATATCATTGCTTCTTCATCATTTTGTTGATTCAGGAAAACTCTCAATCACTTCATATTTTTAATTGCTTTCAAAAGATTCGGCCTTACAAGCTCAAAGTGAAAAGCGAATACGTTTATAAGGGTTTAATGACTTTAATCCCCTCAAAGTGAAAGAGAACAATTTTGTTTTACAACCTTAAGGTTTGTCAACATGTCTTCCCAAGAAAACAAAAGTTTTTCAAGATTTTTGTTTAAATAATGGATTGCATCCATTTAAAAAAAAAAAAAAATGATTTATAAAGTCCATCTTTTCATTTTTGAAAGTCTTTCTCCAAAAAGTGGTACACAACCAAAGCATAAAATCTTTCCCAACATACATTTTTTTTTTTGGGTTGTTGCAAACACTTAAAATCATCCCCAATTAAAAACATTTTTCACTTCCACACAAAAAGTCTACAAATATTTTGAACTACCACACGAAAGGTTCACAACCATACAATTTTGCACCTTCTAACAAGAAGTCTACACATACACATACGTACAACTTTTCCCTTCCACACAAGAGCTCCACACATACACTTTGAACTTTCAAACAAGAATTCACACACCCAACATTTCGAACTACGTTCAGACTTGATCCTCTGTGATAGAGGTACGTAGGCAGCCTTCACTAAGACTCGATCCCACACCCACAAAATACTTTTACATTTTGAACTATGTTCGGACCTAATCCTCTCTGATAGAGGTACATAGGCAGTCTTTCACTAAGACTCGGTCCCACACCCACATTCATTTACCCACACTTTCCACAGTTCGAACTACGTTCAGACCTGATCCTCTGTGATAGAGGTACGTAGGCAGTCTTCACTAAGGCTCGGTCCCACACCCACATCCACTTGTACGCATTCTCACCTACACTCATAGTCCCAGATCCACATCCATATTCACACATTCCACGATCTCGAGCTGCAAACAATCAACTTGTTCACATGACATCATTCTATATGTAAACGTTCTAAAACTAGAACATTGACTCAGTTTTTTTCATTTGTAGGTTTGTTGATCTCAACAAGTCCTCATGACTTGTTTAAACTAGGGGCATTGGCCCAAAATCATCTTTTGTAAATCATATCGAATTTTTTCGAAGAAAAAAAAAAGTTTTTTGATTTTGCAGGAGAGTGTGCCTACCTACCAGCTGAACAAGACACCGAATGCATCTTGGTTCTAGCAAGGGGATTAAAAAAGTTTGACAAATCCGGAATTACGCCTTTAGACGGCCAAAAGTTTTCGGCATCATCTTAACAAGATTCTGACAACACACATGCTCGGGTTGTCTTGGAACCACGTAAAATATATCCCGGCAAGATTTTTAGGTTGTTAAAACACTTAAAATCAAATCCTAAAAAGTTTTCAAAATATTGGGTTGTTTCTTACAACATAAAATCATTCCTGGTATACCCACTTTTTCAGGTTGTTATAGACAACATAAAATCAAATCCTAAAAAGTTTTAAAAGAAATATCGGGTTGTTTCTTACGACATAAAATCATTTCTACCAATGTTCACATTTTTAGGTTGTTATGGACAACATAAAATCAAATCCTAAAAAGTTCCAAAATATAGGGTTGTTTGAAACAACATAAAATCTATCCCGACCCATTTTTTTTAGGTTGTTAAAACACTTAAAATCAAATCCTAAAAAGTTTTAAAAAATATCAGGTTGTTAAAACACTTAAAATCAAATCCTAAAAATTTTTTAGGTTGTTATGGACAATATAAAATCAAATCCTAAAAAAGTTTTCAAATTTGTTGGGTTGTTACAAACGCTTAAAATCATCCCCAACAAAAGTTCCTTGAATTTTTCAAACAGAAAAGAACTTCCGGTCGCAAAACTCGGTGTCTTTCTCAAACATTGACATTCTCTTTACAAGCTCTGCCACATTGGCATTCTTTTTACAAGCTCTGCCAATGAGGGGCATTCTGTTAACACCCCATTTTGCTACCTACATTTTAACCCTAACACAAACTACGGTTTTCACAAATTAAAATTTTAAAAACGGAAAGTGCACAACTTACCTAAATTAGGGTTTTAACCAACAGTGTTTTTGACCGTCTAATCGACAATTAAAAGCAATCAAACAGATCTTTGAGTCGAGATGATTGAAATGACATGTCATGTGTTTGAATCGGACCACACATGTGAAAGTATAGCCAGTTGAAGTTTTAATGGATATAGTGCATAATAATTAAATGACATTGAGCACATGAGATTAATCCAAATTAATTATGATTGGTCCATTAATTGGATTGATTTTAATTTATAAGGTGTAAATATCTTATTGGCTCAAAGTTTAAATTATCATGGACTCTAACACATTAGATAAATTGAACAAGTTAATTAGATAATTGTGGATTAATTAATTAATTAAAACATTTAAATTGTTTGAAATAAATCAATTCAAATATTTTAAAGGATTAAGAATATCACTATTATATCTGGTGTTTATCATAAAACAGCCGGACAAAATTGAACAAATAGATAAATAAAAAAAAAGAATCTGAAAACAATTTTTAAAACTCAACGTGCCGGCCGCCACTTTGATTGGGATTTGAAGTGACGGTCGCCACTTTAATTACTTCAAGCACATTTTGAAGTACTGGCCGCCACTTTGGTTTGGATTTGAAGTACCGGCCGCCACTTTAATCTCCAATTCGGTACTTCAAGCACATCTTGAAGTACCATCCGGCACTTTGATTGGGATTTGAAGTATCGGCCGGCACTTCAAGCTTGTATTCAGCACTTTAATCTCCAATCCGGTACTTCAAGCACATTTTGAAGTACTGGCCGGCACATTGAACCACCAATCCGTCACTTCAAACTTGGAGCACGTTTTTTGATCCCAAAATTATCCCTAAACTTGAATTTTGAATTCTCACACATCCAAGTTAGTTCACAGCTGGTAGAGGATAAGGAATAGGGATTATTTGAAAATAAAAAATACAAAGTTAAACAAAAGATATCTTATCGTTTGTTTGGCTATAAAAGGAAAAGAAGAGGTCAGTTACAATGGTCCCAAAAGTTTGAGCTTTAGAGAGAATTCCAAATCATTCTACATATGATTTCTAAAGCATAAAACACCTCTAAAGAATCCACCATTAAAAGACAGAGAAAAGCTCCGGCAAAAATCCTCTTTGGATATTCTACGAGGAAGCTCTGTTCACGTGTACCTTGAAGACCATCAAGGAAGCATCATTGGAGTTGTCTTTTGCAGCTGGGCAGTTCCACACAATTGCAGCCACACAACAGCTCCTTTGATCTTTGCTCTTTATTCCTTTTTAAGGTTTTCCATTATTGATTATTCTTTGTGTCTTCTATTAACCAATTTCTTAATTGCAGCCAATGTTGAACATAACTCTAGTGATTCTAAAGGAATCAACAAGATCTTCTTCCACGTGCATGCAGGTAAACATTTTTTTACTGAATTCCTTTATTTGTTTGTCTATTCACATGATGATGACGATAACATGCCTTTTCACATGTAAATGATTTAATAAAAGAACTTGAACCTTTAAAATAAATTCTATGGTGAACCATGTTTTTGAACATTGAAATATTTGTTTTTGGCCAAGCTTTATCCTAAAAGACCGATTTTAATCGGGCAAAATGAGGTGCTTACACCTTCTTGTTTTGTAACCAAGCCCCTGAGCTTAGCATTGAAGGTTCTAGATTAGTTTCTGTGGATGCTAAAAATTTCTGCACAGGATGGGCCGCGTATCAATCCATGGACGGGCTGGACACGGGCTGGGTTTATGTGTGTGGGGATGTTAAGCCCAAAACTCTACACCAAGTGTGGTAGATCACTTGATGGCTGATGGCACATTTCCTCTGGTACTCCTTGATCCACCAGGCTGCAACACTCACGTAAGATGTTATGGTGGATTAATGAAACTAATGCCGCAAACCAAAGTAAGCTAACAACCATGGATTTTACTTCCACTAGAACATTTAGTAATCACAACATAGTGGTAACAACACATGAGGAATATATTACAGACTTCCTTACAGACAAATAAAATTGATCCCATGACTGAGATTTAGTACAATAAACTCAACTCTTCAAGAATCTATAATCAGTGGCAGTGAATACCATACATATGACAAGTAGTAAAAGTCAAGAATCAGTGCCATGGACCAAGAGGCTGGGCACAATGCACTTGGCTTTCTCTGTGACTCGCGAAAAATAGGAGCAGATAATAGCAATGTAACAAATCATGGAACTTGGGAGATTTGAGAGTAGGAAGAGAATCATTTACTGTGCAAAACGTACGTGAGTCAGTACTGAGGGTTGGGTTAAGTGTTTGATGTAAGTTTTCTGTTGTGGCAGACTAAAAGTACTTCTAGTCTACCGTGGACCTACGGGAAGTGTCCCGTGGACCGTTGTTGGTTAACTGTCTCCTTCAAGCTTTTGAAGGCAGCTCTTATGGAGATATTAATTTCAGTCTAAGACTTTTCTGAACAGCCCAACCAACCCCTTATTCCTTCTTCTCACCCCTATTTATAGTGGTGTTTATGTCTAATGGTTTGATTTGTTATCCCCTTCATCATGAGAATCACTGTTTAACCGAGAAATAAAGGGGCAGAGATTTGATAAAGTTTGATTTTTTGAGGTTGAGCTGATGGTTTTCATCTGCCGCAGATCTGATTTGATCTGCGGTGAACGGCGGATTTTCAGGCCATTTATGAGGAGGGAAGTGATGAGCATTTAATGCTTGGTAATGGGCTGAAGTAATTAAGATGACTTGACTCACATACGTTTTGCATTAATTAAATTTGATCTTACCATTTTTGGCATTATTCCCTAGCAGATTAATGCCTTTTCTGTTTGCGGCAGATCAAATAAAACTTGAGTAAATTGATTCCCCTACCTCTAAACCGTTTTTCCTAAGCTCCATGATGGTGAGGAGCGAGGACCACCGGGGTGCTTGGCTACGGTGGTCGCCGTCCTTTGAGTGTCGCTGGTTTTGGGTGGCCATTGCAGGCTTCTCAAGTCTTCTCGGTGCTTGATTATTGCTTTCTTGTTCCAGCTGGTGCTGCGGTGGACTGCTTAATGATGAAGCCCACCGTGACCAGTGGACAAAGGAAATGACCAGCTTGCTTTTCATCATTTCTTATTCCAGTTAGTACTGATTTGGGCGGCCATGGCAGATCTCTTGGTCTTTTCGGCCATTGCCTCATCTTCTCCGTCATTTGTTGCTGCAGCTAGTGCCGCCGCAGATTGTCTTGTGATGGAGTTCGTTGTGGACCACTGGGTAATTCGTTGTGAACCGCTGGACGGTGTGGAGGACCAGCCTCCTTCATTTTTTTCTTGTTCTTGGTTGGTGTTACGGCAGACCACTTTCCTTAGTGTATTTTCCATATCTGACGGCTTATGAAAAAAAACCAATTTTTTACCGTAATCATTAAGCTTTGGAAATCTGATGGTGTCTTGGAAATGCCTCCCTTCAGCACCTCGAGCACCGCGCCAAGAGAGGAGGGAAAAATGGCTTTTCCAAGACAACCATTTTCCCTCTTCTTTTTGAATCATTTTGAACCTTCTGGTGTTATCCTAACAGACTTGAGTCTGGTGAACAAATGGGCTGGGCTTCCCTTTTTCTTTTGGGTTTTGGACTTAGTTGATGGCTTCAGGCCATTTCCCTTCACGTTTTGGCTACCGTGGACTACTGGGCTTGATGGGCTTTGGACCTCTGGCAGATTACTAGGGTGTTGGACTTGGTCTGCCATGGGCAAAAAAGAACGAGCGTCTACATTTAGCCCCCCGAGCCCAAATCGCACGTGATGTGTGGTTTGGGTGAGTATTCAGTGGAATATATGCACCCATGCACGTTGTAGTATTTCTTTTCCCTCTCTTTTTCTTTTGTACGTGGGTTCCTC
The DNA here is from genome assembly GCA_907173295.1 of Fagus sylvatica. NCBI lineage: Eukaryota > Viridiplantae > Streptophyta > Magnoliopsida > Fagales > Fagaceae > Fagus > Fagus sylvatica. The sequence continues at coordinate 23,331,981 of OU015763.1, forward strand.
ATTTCATGGGAGTTGTGGCAGATAGGAATGTCAGTTACTGAAACTGATACCCCTTTTAAGCCAACTCCTCCTTTTCCTGATATCCCCTAACATTAAAATCTTCATCATTTCGTGAACTGAGTCACAACCACCAGCCCCCATGTATTTATTACAGGCAGTATAAAGTCTTTTGGACCATCAAGAGAGAGAGAGAAAATCAAGAGAGCTTGAGCAAACCCTCCCCCGACCTCCCTCTTCTCTTCCCTTTCTTGTGCTGTGAAAGATTTTTTTTGTTGCTTTTTTGCTGTGTTCATGGCTTCTTCCTCTTCCATAACTCCGGTCAGCCCTTCCCTTCAACCCAGTACAGGTGAGGGGTTGGAGACCCCGCCGGTGGTGCCAGCAGCGTCCACCGAGACCGTGGTGGACGTCTCGACGACTCTCCCGCCGGTTCCAGGTGGAGCCACGCCCACGGCCCCCTCCTCCGTTTCTGGTGAGACCGAATATCTAAGGGAGGGGTTTGTCTTTCCCTTAATTGACCCCTGGTATGCGAGTTCCCCTTTATTTCCTCCTAAGTCTTTGGATTTTTCTTTCTCTATGGAGGATTGGGATTGGACAGTGTCAGGGTTGGAGGCTGCGGTGGACCAGGTTTGGGTCCCAAATCTTGATGAAATCTCTGAGTTATTGATTCAAAAGGGAGACATCCAGCCAGCCCCCATCAATTTCGACTTTCTCTGCGCCGCATCCAAGGATTGGTCCCATTGGGTGTACCGGGAAATCCTTGATTCTGATTTCTGGGATAGTCTGCGGGACGCTGGTGTCCATTGGTCTATCTTGATCTCCAGGAGTTGCAATATGTTTAGGGATACTGAGTCACTCCATGAATTGTTGAGGAGATGGTGCCCTTCAACACACACCTTTTTTTTCTCTTGGGGGGAGCTTACACCAACTCTGGAAGATGTGGCTAACCATTGGATGCTCCCCATCCTTGGTGAGCATTCGTTGTCTAATATTAAGCTGTCTGCGGAAGAAGAGGAGATTGCAGCTGCTTTGAGGAAACAGTCGTCCACTAGACTGAGTGGTTGGCCTTCATTCTTTGTCTACCATAAAGAAGTTTCAGTCCGCCGTGCTTCCTTTGTGTTATATTGGCTTTGTAAGTGCACTTTTGGTAACTTTCCTTGCTATTCAATAAATACTGCTTATATTCCTTTAGCCATTAGAATATCCATTGGACATTGCTTTCCTCTTGCCCCCTTGTTTTTGGGTCACTTGTATTCGCAATTAGACTTGCTCCATGATTGCGAGGTCGAGGGGGACTCTTGTTATATTTTGTTTGCTGCCTTCAATACCTCAGCATTGTAGACCTTCTTTTGGGAACATTCGGTCAGTTATCTTTTTGCTGCAAAAGACAAGTCAGCTGCTTGGGGTAGGTTTTCTGATCTACCACGAGAGTTCTTAGATCGCTTCCCAGATTTTAGGAATAACTTGCCCTTGGTCTACCGCTGGGTGGGTTTAAAGACTCGTGATTATGATCTGGTAGACGCTCTGGATCATGAGGAAAATGTGCTGTTGAGGCCGTGTGGGGATGATTACCCCAGTTTTACTTGTGTCTCTATTTTCAGCCGGTTCTACCAGCCAATTTCTTTGATTTGTGATTTGAAGATTGATGATTACCAAAATTTATCATACTTGTCCACCGTGAATCCGGGTTTTCTGCCAGTTTTGTCTGCCACAGGTGTCCACATCGAGTGCAGAGACAGTTTGGGCTTGACCAAGGTGTGCTTGTTGGCCCACATGAGACTGCGACCTGTGTTGCTGATCTGACAGCTTTCATTAAGAGCCATGTATTTGCTCGTTGGGGAGGTGAGACCAGCCGTGTAAGGATCCCTAGTGGACATAGGCTCGACTTCAATACTTCATCCATGAATGCTTATTGGCAGCGTTTTACTCAGTCCATGGTGGAATTTGTGAATGCTGGTAGGAGTGATAAGACTCCCATGTCTGTCCACCGTAAACCATTGGTTTCTAATCCTTATCTTACTCCTCCTTTTCAGTCCGCCATATCTTATGCCAATAGTCAAAAACTTGGATTTGCGGAATGGGATGTAGTCAGAGGAGGTTGGGTCGCATGTACTATACATCTGCCAGAGAGCTGGAGGAATTCTGTTAATGTTGTGGAGGACCGACTCATAATGCCTTCTAAGCGTGGCAAAAGGAGTAAGAGGGATGCTCCTGTGGACCTGGCCGTTGAGAAGACATCTAAAAAACCAACTCATTCCATTCCTTCCTCTAAGAAAGCTCCTTCTAAGAAGACAAAGGCTGGGAAGAAAGGTAAGTCCACCCCCTTAGTGCCATCTGCTGCAAAAGAGTCTACCACAGATCCCGTGGAAGAACCAACTGAGTCTACCGTTGCTCCTTCTAAACCCAAGAGTGTGAGTGCAAGTCCTTCTAAGAAGCCAGGCAAAAAGAGTGTTGCTTCTCGTCCATCGAAGGGTCAGAAGAAGACCAGCGTCTCTTCTTCCTCTTCGGATGAGGAACAACCATCTGCGGTATCGACTCCTTCGCCTTCTAAGAAAAAGAAGTTCGTTGCTCCCCTCTTTCCTCTTGGTGCTGCTGGCCGTACAAGGAGTAAGAGTGGTTCCAAGGTGAGTTTTTGTTGCTCTTTTTTTTTTATTTTTTTTTTTTTTTTTATATAGCCTTCACTCCACCTTTTTCTTGTATTTTCTCATGTTTTAGTCTGCGGCAGGTAACACATGGATCTGGTAGATCTGGTGGTGGTGTGGTCGTTGTTGAGGTTACCTCTTCCTCTTTTCTTTGTATTTTTCTTTGAAGTTGTGTTCATATTTTCTGACTTTTATCATTTGTTTCTTCTCTAGGATTCAGATGTGGCTGCTGATGACGTTGTTGCAAGTCCTTTGGGGAGGGATGCTCCACAGACTGCTGCCATGGATCAGGATAAAGATTTAAGGAAAAGTGTGGCAGACAGTTCTGAAGTTGGTGCTGAGTCCACGGGAGAGGGTCATTCTTCTTCCAGTGACTCCTTCTTTGATAGTGCTCCAGGTTCTGTACCTGAAGAACAAATAATGTTTGCGGGGTCTACCGCAGATGATGACATGCCTGGAGTTGATGATTCCAGTATGATACCTGCTGACCCCATGGGGGATGACTTAGCTATTGTTCCCCATGTTAGCCATGGTCGTGATGATGACAGCGCCATGGATGTTGACGTTGACCCTTTATCTTTTTCGGTGCCACAGACGGTTTTGACCAGCAGAGTCACAGGTATGCTTTATCCTGTCCTTATTTCTTTGAGTTGTGTAAATAAGGAGTATACTCATGTATATTACGCGTGTTGCGCATGGATCTGCCGTAGGTTCTGATGCTTCCATGGCTTACATCATGGAAGGGATTTCTCTTTTTGGCGCTACCCCTAGCTTTAGACCTATTCCGGTTGGCGGCTTTGTCATATCAGCTAGTCGCATTGCTGGCGAGACCCCTCAAGTTGCTGGTGGTGCCTTTATACCTGAGGAAATCCGTGCAAAAGGCCTTGTAGAAAGTGAGTTCGTGGTGGACCTGGGAGTTATTCCAGAAGCCAGTAGCAATGTTGACAGTACCGCAGACCATGGTGTTCGGGCTGGGGGCGCTGATGTTTCTACGGCAGACACGCTTGTTGGTAGTGATCATTTGGGGAATATAGGTGAGTTGGGACTTCTAACTTCTTCTCTCTTCTTTTAGTGATTGAGTGCTATATATGGAAAAAATTCCATTTCATATAGGAATTTCTGTTCCCGTAGACTTGATTGTCGCTTTTTTTTTTTTTTAGAAAAATTCTATTTTCATAGACTTGGTTGTCATCTTATGAAAACTTTCATTTCGTAGACTTGGTTATCGTCGTTTGAAATGTCTCGATTTCACAGACTTGGTTGTTGTCATGTAAATCATTTTGATTGTATGAGCTTTTTCGATATTATATGAGACATCTTGATTTCACAGACTTGGTTGTTGTCATGCGAAATATTTTAGTTTCATTGCCTCGTTTGTTGCCATATGAGACGCTCTATTACCGTAGACTTCGCTGTTGTCTCGCGAGAGATTTTGTTCCATAGACTTAGATGTTGTCTTATGAAAGATTTTATTCCCATAGACTTGATTGTTGCCTTATGGGTAATTTCTGCTTCCATAGACTTGATTATCGTCTGATGGAAAATTTTTTGTTTCCATAGACTTGATTGTTGCCTTATGGAAAATTCTGCCTCCATGGACTTGGTTGTCATCCCATGGAAAGTTCCTGTCCCCATGGACTTGATTGTTGTCCTATGGAGAAATCTTTTTTTTGTTACCATAGACTTGATTGTTGTCTTATGGATATATATATATTTTTTATGCCATAGACTTGATTGTTGTCTTATGGGAGTTTCCGTTCCCATGGACTTGGTTGTTGCCTTATGGAGAGTTTCTGCTCCCATGGACTTGGTTGTTGTCCTATGGAAGATTTTTCTAAATTCGATTAAGTCGTGGGAGTCGTCTCATAGACTTAATCGCATCACGAGTTTGCTTGGTGCAATTCCGTTGCTGATTCAATTGATTTTTTTTTTTTTGTTTTTTTTGTGCTTCTTCCTTTTTGTAGGCATGGATGATACCGTACATATGTCGGAAGATACTGGTGAAGTGGGAATCACCGGTGAGATCACAGCTGTTAGTCCACCGCCAAGACCCACTGTTGAAGCTGGTTCAAGCGTTGGTGTTGGTAGTTTGTCTAGTGAAGTTGCTGACTTTTTAAAGGAGTTTGATAGGAAGGCACCCAATCCTCACCCCGAGTAGTATTTTTGGCGTTTCAATGGGCCTTTGGTGCCCTTTGGTAATTTCTGGGTTCCAAACGATTGCTTGCCTTATTTGTCGCGGTTGTCTGCGGGACGTAGTGATTTTACTGCAGACTTCAAGCTTAGCACTGGCCTTGGTGGACCCATGTTATTCCTTCTCGGCAGTGTGTTGGCTGCCATGAGCGAATCCAGCCTCGGAGATGTGACCAAAACTCAGATCCTTGCGTGGAGGAGTGTCATTCAAGATCTCATGGAAGTGGGATTTGACTTGGGATTCTTGATTGAGCGTCTGCGGCAGACGGCCCAGTGTTTCTTTGGCAAAAGGATTGCAGATGAGATAAAAGCACTCCAGCACCAGATTGCCCTTCTGATTTGATTCATGCTGGTGCTGACAGAATGAGCACTGTTCCTGTAGACTGGCTGCCTCCTTACTCATGCTGAGCCAGAAATAACCCAGGCGCTGGAGTCTACGGTAGAGACTTACCCCATCTCTGAATTCGCAGCACCTCTCGTGGACTTCTATTAATTTCTTTGCTGCCTCTTGAAGGTTCACACATCTTGCTAAGACTCCTCCAGGCAGTCTACGGTAGAGATCACCAACAATCAACACATAATCCTTGAGCACTTTCAAGTCTGCCACACCTTCAGGTGACATAAGCTTGGCTTTTATAGGCGTCCGCCAGTCTTCAGCATCAAGGTTTTGTTCTTTGAATTTCTCTCTCAGCAGATCAGTGATAGGCATACTTCTCTTATCAATTGTGACATCTACCTTTGACCCTTCAAATCAAACTTGGGAACCCAAGGTTGCAAGAGCATCGGCATACCGGTTTTCGCACCTCATGGCATGAGAGATTTCAAAAGTGTCAAACTTTTCCTCTAATTTCTAGGCTAAGGCATGGTACAGTGCTAATGATGGTTCTTTAAGGGAAAACTCACCCTTGGTCTGGCAGATTATAAGGTTGGAGTCTCCAATCACCCGTAGATGCTTTATTCCCATTTTGTGGGCAATGGCCAGCCCTGTTATGTAGGCTTTATATTCTGAGGTGTTGCTGGAGCATGAGAAATCAAGTTTGAAAGACTTAGCTATAGTCTCTCCATCTTCTCTTATCAACACAATTCCAGCCCCACTTGAGTTAGATGTTGAAGAACCATCGAATTTCAGCGTCCATGTTGAGTCCACCAGATCTGCCAACAGAGCTTCTCCCATTCCCCTCGGTACTTCATGTGAGATTGATGAGCTATTTTCTCCCGGGAATTGTGCAAGGAGGTCTGTTATGGCTTGGCTCTTGATTGCTGTAGGCGTTTCAATGATTATCTCATATTGAGACAATTGCAAGAGCCACTGAGCCAGTCTACCAGAAAGGACTGGCCTGTGCAGTAGACTCCTAATTGGATGCGATTTTGGTCATCAATTGAATTTTGTGGGCCAAGAAGTAGTGCCGTAGACGCTGTGATGCATATATTAAGGCCAAGCATTCTCGTTCAGCCCCCGAATATCTTGTTTCAGCGTCTCTAAGTGCACGGCTGACATAGTAGATTGGTCTTTCGATCCCATCTTCATCTTCTTGGGCCACTAAGCCCCCAATTGCTTCACTATTAGAAGCCAAGTACAAACGCAGTGGTCTACCAGGGACTGAAGCACATACGGTGGGGAGCTCAGTCATGATCACTTGGATTTTCTCAAACACTTGCTGGCACGCCGTGGACCAAACAAAGGGAGCTCCTTTCTTCATCAAGGGCGTGAATACGGCTGTCACTGCTGCCAAACCAGGGATGAATCTCCTAATGTAGGACAATCTCCCTAAAAAGCTCTTCAATTCCTTGTGAGAGGTTGGTGCCTTCATGGTTGCTATGGCAGATGCCTTGGCTGGATCAACATTAATTCCACGGTTGTAGACTAAGAAGCCCAGAAATTTTCCAGCAGACACCCCAAAGGCACATTTAAGGGGGTTCATCTTGAGTTTGTAGAGTCGGCATCTGTCAAACACTTTTCTCAAGATTCCAAGATGATCTTCCCTTTTCTTGGACTTCACCACAATGTCATCCACATAATCTTCAATTTCTTTGTGCATCATATTATGGAACATGGCTGTCATAGTTCTTTGGTAGGGGGCACCGGCATTTTTTAGACCGAATGGCATGACGGTGTAATAAAAATTGTCGATTGGTGTACAGAAGGCAGTTTTTTCAGCATCTTTGGTGGACATGCGGATTTGATTGTAGCCACTAAACCCGTCCATGAAGGAAAACATGGCATGACCGGCGGCTGAATCGATTCACAAGTCCATGTTTGGAAGAGGAAACTCATCCTTTGGACATGCTTTGTTAAGATTCCGAAAATCAACACAACATCTGATCTGCCCGTTCTTCTTTTTGACCGGTACGATGTTTGACAGCCACCGTGGATGCTGTATCGGCTTGATAAATCCAGCAGCAAGTAACTTCTTCACTTCTTGTGTGATTTGTGCTTCTACTTCCGTATGGAAGGTTCTCATGGGTTGCACCACAAGTCTGGTTCTGGGCTCCACATTCAAAGAATGAGCCACTAACCCCGGGTCTATCCCCGGCATCTCATCATAATCCCAAGCAAACACATCTTTATACTCATGCAGATCAATCAAACATTTTCTTTCTTTGGCAGACAAAGACTTGCTAATTGATATAGGCTTACTAATATTAGGATCATCACTTAAATTAATTACCTCAAGCTCTTCTTTGGAAGTCATGTTTGGTTCAGCTGTGGTGGACTTCTCTTTTCTCATTGTCGTAGACTCTGTCTGGTCTACCATATCTTCTTCATCAGAATTCATTACCGTAGACCGTACATGATCCACCGTAAATCCTCCAGGACTCATTACAGTAGACTCTGTTTGATCCTCTGCAACTTTTTTGGAATTCATTGCCATGGACTCTGTCTGATCCACCGCAAGTCTTTCAGAGTTAATTGCCATAGACTCTGTCTGATCCACCGTAGGTTTTTCAGAATTCTCAGTTTGCTGTATCAAATGGCATGAGGGCCGCAGACCACCCTCTTCAGGTGTGGGACCCTCTTGCTGTGGGCAATCAGGCCCCATGCACCTTCAGAAGCGATAGACAATGCGTCCATTGGGGAGCTGGACACGCACGCATTGTGGTGGACTCCCATGTTCAACTTCACGATCCTTCCTTTTTTTCTTTCGTTCAAGCAGCTCTCGTAGATCAATTTCAGGATCATCTTTAATGTCTTCCCATGCAGGGAGTGGTGTTCCACATGGTCTCATAATGGATGGTTCTCCTGTGGATGCTTCAACGAAATGAGCTTCAGTCTGATCGAAGGGACAAGAATTTGCAGCTATGAGGATTGGTTTGCCATTGAGTCTTCCCTTGACACATTGATGGTAGGTGGATGACACCAATTTGTGTTTGTGTAGCCAAGGTCTATCGAGGAGCACATGGTGTCATAACCCCATTTTTACCCCCGGGATTTTCTCGGGTGTCGGCACGCAAAAAGAGGCAGCCCGACCAAGTCGGCCTGATTCGACGAGGGCTCGCCACATCAAATAACTCCTCAAGAATGGGGTTTGGGGCACATTTCCCAGAGGTTTGACCAAGTTTGACCAAGTTTGAAGGGTTGACCGAAGTTTGACCGAGGTTTGACCAAGCCGTTTCCTGACCCGACTAGGGTCCACCTATGCCCAGAAACCCTCAAAACAAGGTCCGGGATACATTTCCCAAGAGTTTCGGAGAGCTTTGACCAAGTTTGACCAAGTTTGACCAAGGTTGACCAAGTTTGACCAAGGTTTGACCGGACCGTTGACCAGACCAAAAACTGGATCGAACTGACCACCCCTTGACCAATGTATAGAGAATATCAAGAGCTTCGATTCCGTACTTTACGGGTCGAAAACGGACGAGAAACGAGAGAGTTATGGCCAAAACTGCGAAAAAACGGTCCGACACTTAGCCAAATTTTGCTAAGTGTTGTTGACAAAACAGCCTATTTGGGAGGCAACGTTTGCGCAAAGATTCTCTCCGACCCGCTGCAACTTGGTCCGCGAGCCAAGACCCTTAGGCAAGAGGGTTCACTTCAGCTACCACGCGCAACTTTCGGATCGTCAAGAGCTCCTCCGGTCAAGCCGGAATCTCAGTCAGAAGATGACCCCTTGGCATAAGGAACATTCCAACGGCCTCCGTTCGCAGGATCATATCTTGCGAACCCAAGCTCGCCTCTGTGCAAGGCCTGTACCGTTGGAAAAGTAGGTAGCACAAGCTTTCCGACGATACCAAGATCGTCGAAATCCGACATCGGGAGCTACGTCTACCACGCGCGTGAAAACAGGCCGACGAAATAAGGCTGTGCTGAAAATTCCGGAATTTTCCCACCGACGTTGCCACGCTTGCGCACAGAGTCTTCCTGACTCGCAACAAGTTGATCCGCGAGCCCGGGCACGTTGGAAAGAAGACACATCCATGCACGACGTGGAACTCTCGGATCGCCAAGAATTTATCCCGGGTCTAGCCGGAATCCCGATCGGAAAACTGCCCTCAAACGGACCAAAAACACCTCCGGTGGCCTCTGTTCGCGGGGCCATATCTCACGAAGTCCAAGCTCGGATTCCCGCGAATCCTGGAACCTTGCAAAAATAGGCAGCGCAAGCTTTCCGACGGTACCAAGAACGTCAAAATCCGACATCGGGAGCTAGGTCAAATATGCGCGCGAACTGGGACAAGATTTGAGAAAAAACGCGCTGGGAGCAAAACGCATTTTTTCCTCCCGGACAGCCGCCTTCGCGCGCAGAGTCTTTCCTGACTCGCAACAAGTTGATCCGCGAGCCCGGGTGCGTTGGAAAGATAATGACTCCGGCTACGACGTGGAACTCTCGGTTCGCCGATAGCATCCCCCGTTTGACCGGAATCTTCGCCGGAAAAGTGCACAAAAACAGCTCCGACACCCCGACTTCCGGGAGCCATAACTCCTCTCGTCCGAACTCCGATTCGCGCAAACTTTATATCGTTGGAAAGAGGACGTCGAGAGCTTTCCGAAGATATGCCTGCATGACCCATTTTGAGTTCCAGAAGACCTCCAAAACTGCCCCTCGAAAATCGGGTCAAAAAAGGGTACGCGCACGGAAAATCGAGGAGGATTCGAGTGGGGGGCTGGCGTGGAAGGATAAGACTGCCACGTGGCAGTACCACAACTCGCGCAGGACCATCACATGCGCCGCGCATGATGGTGCTGCGCGAGGCGTGCACGGTTTTCTATAAAACCGAGCCCCCCCCCCCTCATTTCAGCACATTTTTTGCTCGGGCTCTAGGCCTTCTTGAGCGTTAGAATAGGCAGAAAATAGGGGTTTTAGGGGGTTTTAGGAAGGGGTTTTTGGGTAGTTTTAGAGAGAGAGACTCCTCTCTAGGTAATCTCTCTCTCTCTAAGCTCTTTCTCTCTCCTCTTTCCTCTCTTTTCTTTTCTTTTTTAGTGGAGGTGACTAGTGATGATCCCTAAAATGGGAAGGGATTCACAAGGATCCACTTCTCTTTATCTTTATTAGTTCATTTATGTTCTATTTATGCTTTTAGTTCATTTATACATTATTATGCTTTCCTAGTCCATTTATATCTTGTTATTGCTTTATTTATATGTTTTAGTTATTTATTGCTATTATTTTGTAGATTTCTAATAGTCATTTATCGCTTTATTTACATTTACTACGTACTTGTGAATATTATGTTGTGATTATCCCCCTCCCCCGGTGTGTTTTAGTACGGCAATATTGAGTGGCTTTGGCGGCTCGCGTAAGTCCTCTAACGAGGCCGTGACAACCATGTTAGCCCACGAGGTCTTGACCCGAAAAATACACTTCCCCATGTTAAATAATGTCATTTATCGCTTTATTTACATTTACTACGTACTTGTGAATATTTGTTGTGATTATCCCCTCCCCGTGTGTTTTAGTACGGCAAATATTGAGTAGCTTTGGCTCAGTTGCGTAAGACCTCTAACGAGGCCGTAACAACCATGTTAGCCTACGAGGTATTTGACCCGAAAAATACATCCCCCATGTTAAATAATGTCATTTATTGCATTTACTACGTTGTAAATATTTATATTGTGAATATCCCCCATTTTTCCCCTTTGTGATTTGGGCGTGATAATCCCGATTGGTCGTGGTGGACTATGTAAGACCTCAAAGAGGCATTAACCACCACGTAATTCCATAGGCATTGGACCCATAAAAACCTTCCTTGCTTTAGATTATTATTGTTTTAAATACATTTATTGCTTTATTATTGTGGATATATTGTTGTGATTATCCCTTTCCCACGTGTTTTAGTACGGCAATCCCGAGTGGCTTTGGCGGAGTGCGTAAGACCTCTATGAGGCCGTAACAACCATGTTAGCCCACGAGGTACTTGACCCGAAAAACACTCCCCCATGTCTAAATAATGTCATTTACCGCTTTACTACGTTGTGATTATTATTTTCTCCTCCATTTTTCCCCTTTGTGATTTGGGCGTGATGATCCCGATTGGTCGTGATGGACTATGTAAGACCTCAAAGAGGCATTAACCATCACGTAATTCCATAGGGTATTGGACCCACGAAAATCCTTCATTTTAAAACCCGTTATTTTCATTCATTTACGATATTGTTGTAAATTATTGTCCATTTTTCCATTATTTTGATTTGGGCATGAAAATACCGAACGGTATTGGCGGTTTTAGGTAAGTCTTTCAAATAGCACTAAAACCCCATGTAAATCCATGAGGCGTTGGACCCGTAAATTTCAAACCCATTTTCAAAACGATTTTTCTCATTTAAGTCCTATTTGGCGTCGAAGGTTTAGGATAAGTCTTTCAATAGCACCAACCCTTCGTGTAAGCCCGAAAAGGCATTGAAACCCCATTTTCAAAAAGATTTTTCTCATTTAAGTCCTATTTGGCGTCGAAGGTTTGGATAAGTCTTTTCAATAGCACTAAACCCTTCGTGTAAGCCCGAAAAGGCATTGAAACCCCATTTTCAAAATGATTTTTCTCATTTAAGTCCTATTTGGCTTCGAAGGTTTGGATAAGTCTTTCAAATAGCACCTAACCCTTCGTGTAAGCCCGAAAAGGCATTGAAATTAGATTGCTTTATTTTATTCATGTAAATCCTATGGTGGTGTCGAGATTCGAGTAAGTCTTTCAATAGCATCGAATCCCGACCCCACGAGGTCTTGACCCTTTCCCTAAAAATTCTCATAAATTACATTCCGATTAAGTGTTGCATTTATGTCATTTCATATTTATGATTGATGTGCTGCTAACATGTCATGATCAACCCATATTCTGTCATACTTGTGATTTATGTGCTGCGAACATGCCGTGATTACTTGTTTGAACATTTTATGCTTTCATACTCTTTCTTGTAATTTATGTGTTGTGAATATGCCGTGATTACTTGCTTGATTGTTTATTCGCTTTGATATAAAAATGTGATTAAAATACACTTTGCCATGAAAACTTTAAAAAGAGTAAACATGGTAATGTGGGCGTTAGAAACGAAGTTGGTGCAACCCAAGGGCTACGGCTCGCCCTGGCTGGACACCATGGTATGAGTCCTTTACACGGGGGCGTGGCTGGTACGTGCTTTCGTGTAAGGGATTCTACACGTTCTAACTCCCATAGGATCATGGTCTAAAATTCCCCAAAGTGTGAATTAATCATCCAAAACCCCGCCATTTGACGGACCGCTTTACTCTTGGAAATCAAGGGTAAAGAGATCCCGAATATGGCACCAAAAACATTAATTGTTTGTCCCGGCACTAGGTGTTAGGATTTCAAGTATATCCTACCACCGAAATGCCCGGAAATTTAAAAGATACAAAGATAAAGGGATGGTGAAATAAAGAGTCTAATCAAAACCGAACGAAGTCACATTACGTTTGCCATTTTTGGTATATCGTACGACGGAAATCGGGACATTTGTACATAATTAAAACCAACAAACTTAGGCTTAGCAAATAAAAGAAAACATTAGGAAAGGAGGTAACCGTTTTCTTAAACGGATGTCGTGGGGTGCCTAACACCTTCCCCACGCATAAGCAAACCCCCGAACCTATCTCTGGTTCAAGACCATTTAGTTTTAGATGTCTAAATAAGATAAAATCTATTAGACATAGGTGCCCAATCACACCTTAAAATTTCCCATGGTTGGTGGCGACTCCAAATTTGTGCTCACACGCACACACGTACACAAGTTCCCACACACACACAACTCATATCTCGAAACGGAAAAGAGATAGAGAACACACACAACACTCGCCAAATGGGGATCGGTATCAAGGAAAAATAAAAGAAATAAAAGATAGTAATTTTTCCGCCGGTGTCGACAGCTTGGCGACTCCACTGGGGACTTAGAGGGTTTAAGCCTATAGTCTTTCGGTGTTTTCTTTGCTAAGCATGTGTGTATATATTTGTTGGTATTCATTATTTGATTTATCCTCTTTATTTCATCTTGTATAGTGTTTTGATTTTAGCATGTCTATATTCTTGTACATATAAACTGCGAACATAGGATAGAGATTTATTTTATGCAACACATATTATATATTGTGCTTTGTACAAAAAAGTCTTTTCCCCTTTTTGTTTTTCAAAATCATGACATTTGACCCTCATTGGACTTACACTCATTGGACTTTTGGGTCCCGGACGGACTCAGGTGGGGCTGGGCTGGTACAGGCTCCACCACGAACCCTTTTATATCTAGGACATGGATGGAACACGAGAATCCACCTTCTCCTTCTCCCTTCACACCCGTGGAGATCGATCGAGGGGGGCGTGCAAGTGCTTCCCCGGTGATCCAATACCCTTTTCGACTTCCTTCGGGGAGGACGAAATGGGCATGATCATCGGGCCCCTTTAGGAAACAGAATTCCAAACCGTGTCATACCATGTTGCATATAGTAAGCTATAGAGTAGAAAACTTACCTGTGAGGGCAGAGGGCTCTGGTAAAAGCCAACCGAGTGAACATCCAACCTAAGATAGGATACCCAAAAATAGGATGTGTCTTTTCAAAATGAGTCAAGGGAAAAGCGTTGTGCTATTTTCCAGGTGGTGATAAAATAATTGGAGCCGAGTCAGGTTCTATCTATCTAAACCTTTGTTTGCATGTCATTGTTTGATAAAGGGATAGGATAACCACGTTGTCCATACCCGTTGCAAACCACTCAAACCCTAAGAGTTCCAAACTCTACATGGGATGTATAGAGTCGTGTCGTATCCAACCAAAAGTACGACCCTCACATTAACCGACATCGGTTCCCAAAAATCTTTCAAAAATGGAACCGAACGCCGAAAGGCTCGTCAAATTTTGTAATGTGAGAGTCTACATTGTTCCCGAATGTAAAATTCAAAATCAAAAATGAATCGTACATAGTCTGTCGAAAAGTTCGTACGACTCACATTAACGAAAGTCGTTCCCTCGAAATTTTCAAAAATGGAATGTCGACGTGAAGTCTGTCAAATTTTTTAAATCGTTAGTCTTATCTTTTCGTTGATACCGTGTACATAGTCTTGTCGTCGTGCCCAACCAAAAGTACGACCCTCACATTAACCGACATCGGTTCCCTCCAAAAATTTTCAAAATGGAACCGAACGCCGAAAGGCTCGTCGAATTTTCAGTAATGTGAGAGTCTATCTTTTCGTTAGATTGTAACCATTGTGTATAGAGTCGTGTCGTCCTTCAACCAAAAGTACGACCCTCACATTAACCGACATCGGTTCCCAAAAAAAAAAAATTTTCAAAAATGGAACCGAACGCCAAAAGGCTCGTCAAATTTTGATAATGTGAGAGTCTACCTTTTCGTTGATACGATTGTAACCATTGTGTATAGAGTCGTGTCGTCCTCAACCAAAAGTACGACCCTCACATTAACCGACATCGGTTCCCAAAAATCTTTCAAAAATGGAACCGAACGCCGAAAGGCTCGTCAAATTTTGGATAATGTGAGAGTCTACCTTTTCGTTGATACGATTGTAACCATTGTGTATAGAGTCGCGTCGTCCTCATCCAAAAGTACGACCTTCACACTTACCGACATCGGTTCTCAAAAAATCTTTCAAAATGGAACCGAACGCCGAAAGGCTCGTCGAATTTTGGTAGTGTGAAAGTCTACCTCTTCGTTGATGAGTCCATAAAACCATAATGCACATGCATGTGTAGACCCTAAGAACTCTGTATAGGGATGTAGATATTCACCCATTGTGTCACCTTCGACCAAGAGTACGACCTTCACACCAACCGACACCGGTTCCCAAAAATCTTTCGAAAATGGAACCAAACGCCGAAAGGCTCGTCAATTTTGGTAGTGTGAAAGTCCATCTCTTTGTTGACTTGTCCGTAGTATACATACATGTAAACCCTAAGAGTTCTCGACTCTATATAGGGATGTAGATATTCACCTATTGTGTCACCTTCGACCAAGAGTATGACCTTCACATCAACCGACATCGGTTCCCGAAAATCTTTCAAAAATGGAACCGAGTGCCGAAAGGCCCGTCAATTTTCAGTGATGTGAGAGTCCATCTCTTTGTTGACTTGTCCATCGTGTACATACATGTAAACCCTGAGAGTTTCCAACTCTGTGTGGGGATGTAGATATCCACCCATGTCATCCCGACCCTCACATCGACCGATGATGGTTCACCCAAAATTTCAAAATGAAACCATGAGCCGAAAGGCTCGCCAAATTTTGGCAACCCAATGGTGAGAAGTCCATTTGTTTGCCAATACATATTGCACTCATGCATACCATACATACGCATACATACTTAGCCATGGCTTACCCACAAAGGTAAGCCAAGGTCATGTCCACTCAACTGTGAATTCAAAGTCTAACTTGATGTTGTTTCCCTCTCTAGGTTTTATCCATACACACGAACAAATGACGGGAGAAACAAGTGGGCCTAGTGCACAGGATATCCGCATGGCTTCATTCGAGGAGAAGTTCAACGACCTTCTGAATTTCGTACGCCTTCTTGGTGAAACGTGACACGGAAAGTGAGAAGCAAGTAGAAGGACATTAACAAGGATACATCCGAAGATAACCTAGGAGGACATTCTCACACCAATTTCGGGCCCACCACCGGTGCAACCTTCAAAGCCTGAAGAAAGAGACTTCCAATTAGATGCCAAGGTCGAAAAGACTATGAGGAGTACAAAGATGGTGGATGCATCAGCCTTACTAGCACTGGCCAAGCCTGATGTGGAGAATGAAGCACGGACAGTCGATCCCAACGCCACGCCCGAGAACGACCCATCTCCAAAAGGGAATTGGAACACCCTTGAAGGCCCTCAGTCTCTACAAATGTATGGCAATGGAGAAGAGAATGTGATGAACAAGAAGGAAGATGATCACTCAGACATCAGAAGTTTGCAAGGACAACCATTATACCCTAGCAACCAAGGAGATACAATTGAACCCCATTCTGACGTAGATGGGCATTCCTCGAAGGGCAGTAAAGAATCTGAAAAAGAAGCTCAAAGTCCGATTAGCAAGAAAGAAGAGCCAAAGGAAGTTGATCATCGTATGACCCCTCACAAGCGGCACACACCCAAGAATGTGGTTGAGAGAGTTGAGCAGTTAGAGAAACAACTCGATGAAGTGGTCCAATCAATGCACCAGCTGATCACCCTTACGGGCACTTTGCTGAAAGACGATAGAAAGGCAATCAGGGACCTTGCCTCTCACTCTCCTATAGGACAGGCAAGTACGAAGTCACTAAGCAAAACGGGAAACAGAAAGACACCGAAGGCAAGGAACTCTCATGCTTCACACTGGGCGATACCAATCCAGCCGAAATCTTTCTTCCTCCGCAAAACTAAAGTCAGAGCCGAGAAAATTTTGTACTTTGCCTATGCCTATGGATGAGCTCTACCCAAGGTTGTTGGAGAAAAGGTTAATCTCACCGGTTTTCTTGAAACAAAGCCCTCATCTTCTTCATGATTCATCCAAAAAATGTGAATTCCATTTTGGAAGACCTGGCCATTCGCTAGAGGATTGCCATGCTTTGAAGAATAAGGTACAAGACCTTGTTGATCATGGGATTCTTAGAATCAATGAGGGCTCTACTCCAAGTGTGATCATTGCATGGCCCCCAGAGCATTCGCAAAGATGAAACTGTCATCCCTTCTCCTCAGTCTCAAGGGCCCACTACCTGTGGCATTCAGCCAGTTCATTTGACCACGCTACCAACACTCTCAGAGGTAGGGGAGCATACAGTGCCCAAAACTCAACCAAAGCTTATGTCGAACTTTCGAAATCTAGATGACCAGTGCAGTTCTGATAAGGAGAAAGCCGAATACTGCACCAACAGATGCGTGACACTCAAACGGAAGATACAAGAGCTTGGTCACTCGGAGCTAGAAGTACCCGCCATGGTTCAAGTTAGGAAGCCAAGTATGCATACTGTTCCCATGAAGAAGGCTAGGTCAACACTTGGCTTTCGCGCCAATGAGCCATCAAGAGATCAGACAGAGCGAACCATTTCAAGGAGCACCGGAGCCTGGATCCCGCATCGCCAAGGATGAATTCTCAAGACCCAGACATCACCACCACCGAAGAGGAAGAAGTACACACTAAGCGGACTGACCCCCCACCAGCAGGAGACATCAATACCACCCACGGAAGGCAAAGCACAAGAGAACCTTTGAGATTCAATCACGATCCCACAAACTTTCCTATATCTATGTTGAGTAGTTTGTTGCAATCTTGTACAAATTTTCCAAAATCTATGCTTTTCCAAAAAATATGCATAATAAATTCAAAATCACAAAAAGATTTGTTTGAAATGCATGCATCCATGAGAGGGACGAGTCAACACCACAATTCCACTCATGGAAAATGAGGTGTCTAAGTAAAATTACTATCCACTACTGAGAAGGAGCGGCATGTGTTCTCTGAACACCCACGCCCGAAACACTTTTTCTCAAACACATGAAGCACTTAACCCTTTTGCACATGATTCCTACTTTTCACGACCAATGTTGGTGTGATCCTAAACCAGTAGGTGACTAAAAGTTCTAGCTTCACTGACCAATTGATTGGATATGAAATGATGGAGGCATTGTTTCTACTATCCAAACAGTTTTACCGCTTGTAAACCCCGCTGATCCAAAGAATATATTTTTAAAGAAAATTCACCCGGATTTATGAAATGGCACTTAAGCTCTCTAGGCTAAGAAGGTTAGTACCCAGGATGACGGAAAAGGCCTCCGTTCAACTATCCTCCCACTTGTAGAAAAATGCCACTTGCTAACCAAGTTGAGCCTGTTCGTTTTTCTTCTATGAAAAACCAGTCAAGGATTACCCCCCACACTGGGGCGGGTTAAATGGTTGTGAAAGTCTCATGCTAAGTAAAAACAAACAAAGTGAGTAAATGAGACTCCCAAAGGAAACTGAGTCAATCAAGTGAACTCCCCAAAATGAAAGAGGGAAAGAAGTCCAAAAACTAAAGAGAAGAGTCAACCCAAGGAAAGCTAAACTGAGTGAATAGAAGAGTGAAATGTTCAAATTAAGGACTAGGGTAGTGCTTAAATGGAGTGAAATTCAAACGAAGAGTAATCCTTGACTTTAGGAAAACCCCTCAAGTAATTTCAAAGCCAAAATTATCCTCCCATAAGCCTAGGAGAACCAAAGCCTTACATTACGGTCCTTTGAAAGTCCTTCCTAACTGGGAGCGACTGCTTAGCCTAAGGAGCTTGTGCCAAGGAAACATCATGAAGTAATTTTGAGCCTTATATCCTTCGTTTCAAGCACCCTTTTAACCCCAAGGCCACGTTACAAGCCAACAAAGACCTCACTGATCATTGATGATCGGTTGGTCATGTAGCAATGAACTTTTGGTCAAAAACTGGTAATGATGGAATCTAGATCACGCACCTTCAAGAGGTCGTATCTCATAAAGGGCACCGTCCACTTTGCACCATGGCCTTTGGGCCAAACAAGAGTGACTTCAATGTTTGAAGCCTCACCCCAATTCAAAAGAAATAAAAGAAGAGCTCACTCAGAAAGCTCACAGGATAATGCCAAACAGATTAACCCGAGGGACCACGCTTTCCATTCTCGGTAAGGGATGGTTGTTGAGCAGAGGCACCCATTAACTGTAAAGGAAACAAGGCTTTGCCTAGCCTCTCTCAGACGATGCATGCATTTGAAAGAATTTTCAAAAGATTATACTCTTTAATGATTTTCCAAGAATAAAAAGATTTGAAAAATGATTTTCTAAAAAACAGTCCTCGAAATCTTGAATGAGGAAAAATTTTTCAAAGAAGGATTTGTGCAGAATTGCAACAACCTATGAAATTCATTTCACCCTCTAAACCACCAGTCAAGCCACTGGCCAAAAAACCCTGAAAGATGTTGAGCACTTTCTCCCTAGACTCCCTTCAAACAGCATGCCTTGACCAGAAAATGCCCAAACACAATCCCATACACTGGCTTTGGTCGAATGTTGTCCATAGAAAACGAAGGCCAGGCCCCAGTCTCAACCTTGATACTGGGGCAATTTTTCCTTCTTGGTTCTACCAAACCGTGGGTGGTATTCCAAAAGTTTCAGAAAATTGGAAAGAGAATCTCTCATCATAGACACACTCAGCAGACATGGAGGTCGATACTGAGGCAGATTTCTAGGCCACTGAAGATCTACATCATCCAGGCGAATGGACACCTCTTGCAGAATCTCCCAAATCGGTGATAGTATCGAAGCCCGGGAATAAGGAATTCTGAATAGCAATGCGAGAAAGGTTTCTGAGAAAGAAATGAGACCCGAATTGGGGAAAACGTGTGACAGACCTTCGGTTTATCCATGGGTCTCACCATTGATCTTGTTGTACCACACTGGGGCAATTTTTCCGCGACCGGAAAAATTAGAAGACAAACCAGAGATCAAGGAAGTGACTACCACCATCAAGGAATGTAGTTGAAAGAAGTCGAAGGCTTCAACCAAGCGGATCGAAGATTGAGAAAGTGTCGTCCGACCAAATGATCAAGAGCATCAGACAGACCGACCAGATGAGCTAATGACCAAGAGTATGTTGTCAGCACTGAGAAGACCGGAAAAGTTAAGAAGCAGCCAAGGAATGTCTCATGATTGAATTTGACAACACACTGGGGCAAATTTTTCGAAAGGGGTTTTGAAAAATTTTAAAGGAGAAGCGGCTCAACACTCGAACGGCTGTCTCGATTCAGGGCAAAGGGGACAGAAGCGGAAATTTGGATTCTGCATCGACGTGCGTGATTCCACACTGGGGCAAATTTTTCAGTAAACTGAAAAATTGTGAAGAAGAGCTGGTTCGAGACTTGGGCAGTTAGTTTGGACCAAACCAAGAAGTATGTGCATGAAGAGTTTGGAAACTCGTACCGATCAAGATAATGCCATACTGGGGCAAAATTTTTCCATCTTTGGGAAGCTGGAAAAATTTGTTTCGGTATTCCATACTGGGGCAAAATTTTTCCATCTTCGCAAAGCTGGAAAAATTTGTGGTGACATCATATGCTGGGGCCATTTTTCCGTGTCCGGAAAAAACTATAAGACCTGAATATTTGTTGAACTGGGTCTCGTGAAGGAGTAAGACCCAGGATTTGCTGAAATAGGCCTCGTGAAGGAGTAAGACCCGATGATGATAAGAAATGGGCCTCGTGAAGGAGTAAGACCCAACATTGATAGAAATGGGCCTCGTGGAGGAGTAAGACCCAGGATTTGATGGAAATGGGCCTCGTGAAGGAGTAAGACCCGATGATGATAGAAATGAGTTTCGTGAAGGAGTAAGACCTGATGATGATAGAAATGGGCCTCGTGGGGGAGTAAGTCCCAACATTGATAGAAATGGGCCTCGTGAAGGAGTAAGACCCAACATTGATGGAAATGGGCCTCGTGAAGGAGTAAGACCACGATGATGATGAAAAGGGCCTCGTGGAGGAGTAAGTCCCAACATTGATAGAAATGGGCCTCGTGGAGGAGTAAGTCCCAACATTGATGGAAATGGGCCTCGTGAAGGAGTAAGACCCAAGATTGATGGAAATGGGCCTCGTAAGTGAGTAAGACCCGATGATGATAAGGAATGGGCCTCGCAAGTGAGTAAGACCTGATGATGATAAGAAATGGGTCTCGTGAAGGAGTAAGACCCGATGATGATAAGAAATGGGCCTCGTAAGTGAGTAAGACCCGATGATGATAGAAATGGGCCTCGTGAAGGAGTAAGACCCGATGATGATGAAATGGGCCTCGCAAGTGAGTAAGACCCGATGATGATAAGAAATGGGCCTCGCAAGTGAGTAAGACCCAGGATTTGCTGAAATGGGCCTCATGAAGGAGTAAGACCCGATGATGATATGAATGGGCCTCTTGGATGTATAAGACCCAACCCTCTGATGTTTTGAATCTGCAGCTAACCTATGAGATAGCTAAGCCTAAAGTATGGGATGCAAGTGCACTCCAACCCAACAGACAAAGCAACAACCACCTCAATGAAGCTCGCATGGCATCTAAAGCACACAGAGCCAAAGTCCCTCAAGAATGGACCACATGGAACGCCACCATCAGCAACAAACCCAAGAAGGAGGAACTAAATTCACATGACCCCAAGTCTACCTCTGGTCTTTCTTAAGACCCAACCCTCAATGTTCATACATTCACAAGAATCCAAAGGCGGGAGAAGCAGCGTTCACCACTGCTACCTCGATTAGACATCTGCAAAAAAGAACAACGTTTGGACGAATTTCCAGACTGAGTCAAACCATTAAATTGCGATTTGACGAAATGTTGAATCACCCAATTTGAGACTTGAACAGATTTGAAGTCTCAAATTAACCTCCCCAACGTGTTTGGATTCAAATGCCAAGCCGTTGGACCACTCGATTTGAGACTTGGGTAGTCCCCAAGCCAAATCATCCCTCAACGTGTTTGGATTCAAATGCCAAACCGTTAAACCACCCAATTTGAGACTTGAACAGATTTGAAGTCTCAAATTAACATCCCCAACGTGTTTGGATTCAAATGCCAAGCCGTTGGACCACTCGATTTGAGACTTGGGTAGTCCCCAAGCCAAATCATCCCTCAACGTGTTTGGATTCAAATGCCAAACCGTTGAACCACCAATTTGAGACTTGGAATAGATTTGAAGTCTCAAATTAACATCCCCAACGTGTTTGGATTCAAATGCCAAGCCGTTGGACCACTCGATTTGAGACTTGGGTAGTCCCCAAGCCAAATCATCCCTCAACGTGTTTGGATTCAAATGCCAAACCGTTGAACCACCTAATTTGAGACTTGAATAGATTTGAAGTCTCAAATTAACATCCCCAACGTGTTTGGATTCAAATGCCAAGCCGTTGGACCACTCGATTTGAGACTTGGGTAGTCCCCAAGCCAAATCATCCCTCAACGTGTTTGGATTCAAATGCCAAACCGTTGAACCACCCAATTTGAGACTTGAACAGATTTGAAGTCTCAAATTAACATCCCCAACGTGTTTGGATTCAAATGCCAAGCCGTTGGACCACTCGATTTGAGACTTGGGTAGTCCCCAAGCCAAATCATCCCTCAACGTGTTTGGATTCAAATGCCAAACCGTTGAACCACCCAATTTGAGACTTGAACAGATTTGAAGTCTCAAATTAACATCCCCAACGTGTTTGGATTCAAATGCCAAGCCGTTGGACCACTCGATTTGAGACTTGGGTAGTCCCCAAGCCAAATCATCCCTCAACGTGTTTGGATTCAAATGCCAAACCGTTGAACCACCCAATTTGAGACTTGAACAGATTCGAAGTCTCAAATTAACATCCCCAACGTGTTTGGATTCAAATGCCAAGCCGTTGGACCACTCGATTTGAGACTTGGGTAGTCCCCAAGCCAAATCATCCCTCAACGTGTTTGGATTCAAATGCCAAACCGTTGAACCACCCAATTTGAGACTTGAACAGATTTGAAGTCTCAAATTAACATCCCCAACGTGTTTGGATTCAAATGCCAAGCCGTTGGATCACTCGATTTGAGACTTGGGTAGTCCCAAAGCCAAATCACCCCACAACATGTTTGGATTCAAATGCCAAGCCGTTGGACCACTCGATTTGAGACTTGGGTAGTCCCCAAGCCAAATCACACCCCAACGTGTTTGGATTAAGGGTTCCAAACCGTTGGTTCACTCGATTTGAGACTTGGGTAGTCCCCAAGCCAAATCACACCCCAACGTGTTTGGATTCAAATGCCAAACCGTTGGTTCACTCGATTTGAGACTTGGGTAGTCCCCAAGCCAAATCACACCCCAACGTGTTTGGATTCAAATGCCAAACCGTTGGTTCACTCGATTTGAGACTTGGGTAGTCCCCAAGTCAAATCACCCCCCAACGTGTTTGGATTCAAATGCCAAGCCGTTGGTTCACTCGATTTGAGACTTGGGTAGTCCCAAGCCAAATCACCCCCAACGTGTTTGGATTCAAATGCCAACCGTTGGACCACTCGATTTGAGACTTGGGTAGTCCCCAAGCCAAATCACCCCCCAACGTGTTTGGATTCAAATGCCAAACCGTTGGACCACTCGATTTGAGACTTGGGTAGTCCCCAAGCCAAATCACACCCCAACGTGTTTGGATTCAAATGCCAAACCGTTGGTTCACTCGATTTGAGACTTGGGTAGTCCCCAAGCCAAATCACCCCCAACGTGTTTGGATTCAAATCCAAACCGTTGGTTCACTCGATTTGAGACTTGGGTAGTCCCCAAGCCAAATCACACCCCAACGTGTTTGGATTCAAATCCAAACCGTTGGACCACTCGATTTGAGACTTGGGTAGTCCCCAAGCCAAATCACCCCAACGTGTTTGGATTCAAATGCCAAACCGTTGGTTCACTCGATTTGAGACTTGGGTAGTCCCAAGCCAAATCACCCCAACGTGTTTGGATTCAAATGCCAAACCGTTGGACCACTCGATTTGAGACTTGGGTAGTCCCCAAGCCAAATCACACCCCAACGTGTTTGGATTCAAATGCCAAAGCCGTTGGACCACTCGATTTGAGACTTGGGTAGTCCCCAAGCCAAATCACCCCCAACGTGTTTGGATTCAAATGCCAAGCCGTTGGACCACTCGATTTGAGACTTGGGTAGTCCCCAAGCCAAATCACACCCCAACGTGTTTGGATTCAAATGCCAAACCGTTGGACCACTCGATTTGAGACTTGGGTAGTCCCCAAGCCAAATCACACCCCAACGTGTTTGGATTAAGGGTTCCAAACCGTTGGTTCACTCGATTTGAGACTTGGGTTGTCCCCAAGCCAAATCACACCCCAACGTGTTTGGATTCAAATCCAAACCGTTGGACCACTCGATTTGAGACTTGGGTAGTCCCCAAGCCAAATCACCCCCAACGTGTTTGGATTCAAATGCCAAGCCGTTGGACCACTCGATTTGAGACTTGGGTAGTCCCCAAGCCAAATCACCCCCCAACGTGTTTGGATTCAAATGCCAAACCGTTGGACCACTCGATTTGAGACTTGGGTAGTCCCCAAGCCAAATCACCCCCCAACGTGTTTGGATTCAAATGCCAAACCGTTGGACCACTCGATTTGAGACTTGGGTAGTCCCCAAGCCAAATCACACCCCAACGTGTTTGGATTCAAATGCCAAACCGTTGGACCACTCGATTTGAGACTTGGGTAGTCCCCAAGCCAAATCACACCCCAACGTGTTTGGATTCAAATGCCAAGCCGTTGGACCACTCGATTTGAGACTTGGGTAGTCCCCAAGCCAAATCATCCCCAACGTGTTTGGATTCAAATGCCAACCGTTGGATCACTCGATTTGAGACTTGGGTAGTCCCCAAGCCAAATCACCCCCCAACGTGTTTGGATTCAAATGCCAAGCCGTTGGACCACTCGATTTGAGACTTGGGTAGTCCCCAAGCCAAGTCACACTCCAACGTGTTTGGATTCAAATGCCAAACCGCTGAACCACCCAGTTTGAGACTTGAACAAATTTGAAGTCTCTAATTACCCCCCTCGACGTGTTTGGATTCAAATGCTGAACCGTTAAACCACCCGATTTGAGACTTGAATAAATTTGAAGTCTCAAATTATCCTCCTCAACATGTTTGGATCCAGGATTCCAAACCGTTGAACCACCCAAATTGAGATTTTGAACAAATTTCAAATCCCAATTTTTCCCGAGCCTGTTGGACTCAGGATTTCCAAACCGTCGGCTTACCCCAAATTGAGATTTGGACAAGTTTCAAATCCCAAATTCTCCCGACCTGTTTGGACTCAGGATTTCCAAACCATCGAATCTCTCCAAATTGAGATTTGGACAAGTTTCAAATCCCAATTTTCCCCAAACCCAAGTTTGTGTCAATCCCAAATTTAGCCCATACTTTTCAAAGTTTCTACCCCCACCAAAGGCTCGCACATGGCGAACGGACTTCCCGAGCGCGAGATCTGAGCTAGAAGGGAAAGAGAAAGCAGAAGTAGGAAAAGTAGAGTTTTGAGAGAAAACCAAGAATCTGAAGCCTACCTTAACTTTTGACCCATGTGTCAACCGATTGAGAGCCAGCGCGTCTGACAGAGAGTGACACGCAAACTGAGGAAGATTTTTCGCAGTACCTGAGGACAGGCACAAAAACCGAGAAAATCCCAGCGGGCAAAAATCGAGTCATTTATTCTTTGTCCGACGTTCCTTGTGCCAAGAAACGCCAAACAAAGAAGGGGCAACTGTCATAACCCCATTTTTACCCCCGGGATTTTCTCGGGTGTCGGCACGCAAAAAGAGGCAGCTCGAACCAAGTCAGCCTAATTCGACGAGGGCGCATTTCCCAGAGGTTGACCAAGTTTGACCAAAGTTGACCAAGTTTGACCAAGGTTTGACCAAGCCGTTTCTGACCCTGATTGGGGTCCACTATACCCAAAAACCCTCAAAACGTGGTCCGGGATACATTTCCCAGAGTTTCGGAGAGCTTTGACCAAGTTTGACCAAGTTTGACCTAAGGTTTGACCAAGGTTTTGACCGGACCGTTGACCAGACCAAAAGCTGAATCGAACTGACCACCCCTTGACCAATGTGATAGAGCACATGAGAGCTTCGATTCGACACTTTACGGGTAAAAAACGGACGAGAAACGAGGGAGTTATGGACAAAACTGCGAAAAAACGGTCCAACACTTAGCCAAATTTTGCTAAGTGTTGTTGACAAAACAGCCTATTTGGGAGGCAACGTTTGCACGAAGATTCTCTCCGACCCGCTGCAACTTGGTCCGCGAGCCTGAAGACCCTTAAGCAAGAGGGTTCACTTCAGCTACACGCGCAACTTCCCGGATCGTCAAGAGCTCCTCCGGTCAAGCCGGAATCTCAGTCAGAAGATGACCCCTTGGCATAAGGAACATTCCAACGGCCTCCGTTCGCAAGATCATATCTTGCGAACCCAAGCTCGCCTCTGTGCAAGGCCTGTACCTTTGGAAAATAGGTAGCACAAGCTTTCCGACGATACCAAGATCGTCGAAATCCGATATCGGGAGCTACGTCTACCACGCACGTGAAAACAGGCCGACGAAATAAGGCTGTGCTGAAAATTCCGGAATTTTCCCACCGACGTTGCCACGCTTGCGCGCAGAGTCTTCCTGACTCGCAACAAGTTGATCCGCAAGCCCTAGGCACGTTGGAAAGAAGACACATTCATGCACGACGTGGAACTCTCGGATCGCCAAGAATTTTACCGGGTCTAGCCGGAATCCCGATCGGAAAACTGTCCTCAAACGGACCAAAAACACTCCGGTGGCCTCTGTTCGCGGGAACCATATCTCACGAAGTCCAAGCTCGGATTCCCGCAAATCGGAACCTTGCAAAAGTAGGCAGCGCAAGCTTTCCGACGGTACCAAGAACGTCGAAATCCGACATCGGGAGCTAGGTCAAATACGCGCGCGAACTGGGACAAGATTTGAAGAAAAAACGCGCTGGGAATAAAACGCGTTTTTCCTCCCGGACAGCCGCCTTCGCGCGCAGAGTCTTTCCGACTCGCAACAAGTTGATCCGCGAGCCCGGGTGCGTTGGAAAGATAACGACTCCGGCTACGACGTGGAACTCTCGGTTCGCCGGTAGCATCCCCCGTTTGACCGGAATCTTCGCCGGAAAAACAGTGCACAAAAACAGCTCCGACACCCCGACTTCCGGGAGCCATAACTCTCTCGTCCGAACTCCGATTCGCGCAAACTTTATACCGTTGGAAAGTAGACGTTGAGAGCTTTCCGAAGATATGCTGCATGACCCATTTTGAGCACCAGAAGGCCTCCAAAACTGCCCTCGAAAATCGGGTCAGAAAAGGGTATGCGCACGAAAACCGAGGAGGATTTGGTGGGGGGCTGGCGTGGAGGATAAGACTGCCACGTGGCAGCTGTACGAACTCGCGTGGGACCATACCGCGCGGCGCGTGATGGACCCGCGCGAGGCGTGCACGTTTTTCTATAAAACCAGCCCCCCTCCCCTCACTTCAGCACACTTTTTTGCTCGGGCTCTAGGCACCTTGAGCGTTAGAATAGGCAGAAATAGGGGTTTTAGGGGGTCTTAGAAGGGGTTTTGGGGTAGTTTTAGAGTGAGAGACTCCTCTCTAGGTACTCTCTCTCTCTAAGCTCTTTCTCTCTCCTCTTTCCTCTCTTTTCTTTTCTTTTTAGTGGAGGTGACTAGTGATGATCCCTAAAATGGGAAGGGATTCACAAGGATCCACTTGTGTTTATGTTTATTAGTTCATTTATGTTCTATTTATGCTTGTTAGTTCATTTATACATTATTCATGCTTTCCTAGTCCATTTATAATCTTGTTATTGCTTTACCTATATGTTTTGAGTTATTTATTGCTATTATTTGTAGATCTGAATATATTTATTGCTTTATTTACATTTACTACGTACTTGTGAATATTATATTGTGATTATCCCCCTCCCCGTGTGTTTTAGTACGGCAAATATTGAGTGGCTTTGGCGGAGTGCGTAAGACCTCTAACGAGGCCGTAACAACCATGTTAGCCCACGAGGTGCTTGACCCGAAAAATACACTTCCCCATGTATAAATAATGTCATTTATCGCTTTATTTACATTTACTACGTACTTGTGAATATTTGTTGTGATTATCCCCTCCCCGTGTGTTTTAGTACGGCAAATACCCATTGAGTGGCTTTGGCGGAGTGCGTAAGACCTCTAACGAGGCCGTAACAACCATGTTAGCCCACGAGGTACTTGACCCGAAAAATACACTCCCCCATGTCTAATTAATGTCATTTACTGCTTTACTACGTTGTGAATATTATATCGTGAATATCCCCCATTTTCCCCCCTTTTGATTTGGGTGTGATAATCCCGATTGGTCGTGATGGACTATGTGAGACCTCAAAGAGGCATTAACCATCACGTAATTCCATAGAGCATTAGATCCATAAAAACCTCCTTTGCTTTAGATTATTATTGTTTTAAATACATTTATTGCTTTATTATTGTGGATATATTGTTGTGATTATCCCTTTCCCACGTGTTTTAGTACGGCAATGCCGAGTGGCTTTGGCGGAGTGCGTAAGCCCTCTATGAGGCCGTAACAACCATGTTAGCCCACGAGGTACTTGACCCGAAAAACACTCCCCCAATGTCTAAATAATGTCATTTACCGCTTTACTACGTTGTGATTATTATTTTCTCCTCCATTTTTCCCCTTTGTGATTTGGGCGTGATGATCCCGATTGGTCGTGATGGACTATGTGAGACCTCAATGAGGCATTAACCATCACGTAATTCCATAGGGTATTGGACCCACGAAAATCCTTCATTTTAAAACCCGTTATTTTCGTCATCTACGATATTGTTATGATTATTGTCCATTCTTCTATTTTGATTTGGGCATGAAAATACCGAACGGTATTGGCGGTTTTAGGTAAATCTTTCAAATAGTACTAAAACCTCCATGTAAATCCATGAGGCGTTGGACCAATAAGATTTCCAACCCATTTTTAAAACGATTTTTTCATTTAAGTCCTATTCAGCTTCGCGGGTTTAGGTAAATCTTTCAAATAGTACTAAACCCCCGTGTAAGCCCGAAAAGGCATTGAAACCCATTTTTAAAACGATTTTCTCATTTAAGTCCTATTTGGCTTCGCGGGTTTAGGTAAAACTTTCAAATAGTACTAAACCCCCGTGTAAGCCCGAAAAGGCATTGAAAGCCCATTTTCAAAACGATTTTTCTCATTTAAGTCCTATTTCGGCTTCGAAGGTTTGGATAAGTCTTTCAAATAGCACTGTTCCTTCGTGTAAGCCCGAAAAGGCATTGAAATGTTCTTATTTTATTCATGTAAATCCTAAGGTGGTGTCGAGATTCGAATAAGTCTTTCAAATAGCATCGAATCCCGACCCCACGAGGTCTTGACCCTTTCCCTAAAAATTCTCATAAATTACATTCCGATTAAGTGTTGTATTTATGTCATTTCATATTTATGATTGATGTGCTGCTAACATGTCATGATCATCCCATATTTTGTCATACTTGTGATTTATGTGCTGCGAACATGCCGTGATTACTTGTTTGAACATTTTACTGGCTTTCATACTCTTTCTTGTAATTTGTGTGTTGTGAATATGCCGTGATTACTTGCTTGATTGTTTATCGCTTTGATATAAAAATGTGATTAAAATACACTTTGCCATGAAAACTTTAAAAAGAGTAAACATGGTAATGTGGGCGTTAGAAACGAAGTTGGTGCAACCCAAGGGCTACGGCTCGCCCTGGCTTTTGGACACCATGGTATGAGTCCTTTACACGGGGGCGTGGCTGGTACGTGCTTTCGTGTAAGGGATTCTACACGTTCTAACTCCCATAGGATCATGGTCTAAAATTCCCCAAAGTGTGAATTAATCATCCAAAACCCCGCCATTTGACGGACCGCTTTACTCTTGGAAATCAAGGGTAAAGAGATCCCGAATATGGCACCAAAAACATTAATTGTTTGTCCCGGCACTAGGTGTTAGGATTTCAAGTACATCCTACCACCGAAATGCCCGGAAACTTAAAAAATACAAAGATAAAGGGATGGTGAAATAAAGAGTCTAATCAAAACCGAACGAAGTCACATTACGTTTGCCATTTTTGGTATATCGTATGACGGAAATCGGGACATTTGTACATAATTAAAACCAACAAACTTAGGCTTAGCAAATAAAAGAAAACATTAGAAAGGAGGTAACCGTTTTCTTAAACGGATGTCGTGGGGTGCCTAACACCTTCCCCACGCATAAGCAAACCCCCGAACCTATCTCTGGTTCAAGACCATTTAGTTTTAGATGTCTAAATAAGATAAAATCTATTAGACATAGGTGCCCAATCACACCTTAAAATTTCCCATGGTTGGTGGCGACTCCAAATTTGCGCTCATACGCACACATGCACATAGGTTCCCACACACACACAACTCATATCTCGAAACGGAAAAGAGATAGAGAACACACACAACACTCGCCAAATGGGGGTCGGTATCAAGGAAAAATAATAGAAATAAAAGATAGTAATTTTTCCGCCGGTGTCGACACATGGTAGGGAGCTTCCGCATTCACTACGTGGAATTGTGTGAGTGCCACAATCGGCCCCACTCTCAATACAAGCTGTACATGCCCCATTGTATACTCAGTCACTCCCCAAAATCTGGTCACTTCCATGGGAGAGCCTTGGATCTTCTGCTGTGACACATTGGCAGCTTGAAGAGTGCTTAATGGAATGAGGTTTAGGCAAGAACAAGTGTCCACCAGAGTACGTCTGACTTGAACATCTTTTACTACCGCAGACAGGTAGAGTGGGCGTCTATGGTCCGGGTATTGAACCTCCATATCTTCATCCGTGAAGGTTATCGCATTTGTAGTTTCCAAGAAAGCACGGCTGGCATGAGCTTCTGCCGTGAAGCAAATGGCTCCTGATTTTGCTGCTATTGTGATAAGTGCTTCTGTTGCTGCATTTCTTGCCTCAGGTCCGAATTCCAGCTGGTTGAATAATGACTTGAACTTTGGACTCTTTTGTAGAGTCCTAACAGCTACTGGTACCAAAGAGGAACTTGCTGCGGCAGACTCTTCTGCCTCCATATCACTCACGTTCCCGTGGATCACTACTGATACCACAGCCTTGCCCTTACCCTTGTTGTAGTTAGGAAAAGGTGTCTTGTGGACCTTCTGTTGTTCTTCTGAGAGTTGTAAGGTACCATCTTGGATTTTACGGTTGACCTCCCATCTGAGGGTTCGGCAGTCCACCGTGGGGTGATGTACGTATCTATGGTAACGGCAATACTTGGGATTTTTCTGTTCTTCTGCAGTGGGTTGCTTGCTAATCTTTGGAAACTTGATCACTTGATCTTGGACCCATTTATCAAAAATGGCCATCATTTCTTCGGCTGTGAAAGGCAACGGAGGTGGCTCCTCATAGACCTTTTCTGTTGAGTTCTTTCGTTTGGTACTGCTAGGTGTGGTTGCGGTGGACACAGTGAGAGTCTGCGGCAGGCTCTTCTTATCCCTACCTTTTTCAACTTGAGGCTTGACTGAAATGGCGGTTTTTCTAGCCTTTTGGAGTAGGGGGCGAACCGCGTGATGTCCAAGTTCTCCAAATGGGCACGAAATTCAGGTAGCATATTGTCGATGCATACTTCAACTAGCTCCCCATTTTGATACTTCACATGACAATCCAAAGACACGTCCCGGAAGCGGTGGATGTACTTCACCAGGTCTTCTCCAATCTGCTACTTGGTGCCATGCAAATTGACAAGGGTAATCTTTTCCTTAACATGAAAATATTTGCTGCAGAAGCTCTCCACCATGTCTTCCCATGTTCTGATGGACCCAGCAGGTAGTACCGTGTACCAAGTGTATGCCCTATTTACCAGGGATTTTGAGAACTCCCGCAGACAGAGATCACCATGTGCAGCAAAGGGTCCCATGGAATCCAGAAACTTACTGATATGTTCCATGGCGCTCTCTTTTCTTCCGTCAAACAATGCAAAAACGGGTGTGTCATATTTCTCCGGGTATGGCTCTTTCAAGAGCTCAATGGGATAAGGGGGTCTCCTTACAAAGTGACTAAGCTCCTTTGGGGGCCTTTCTCTTTCTTGTTTGAGTAAGTCTGCCACATCAGTCATGGTGACAAACGGTGTGTCATTCTTGTTGTGAGACTTCCTTTCTTCATGGTTGCGATTGTCATTCTTGTTTTGGTGGTCCTCCTTGTTGCCGTTGGCTTCTCTCAGCTGTCTCAAGGATTCAGCAAGTTCCACTTGGTTCTGCTGCATTCCTTTGATCATTTCGAACATCAATGCCATTTGCTGTGGTCCACCAACAGGGATTTCTCCACCACTAAGGACTTGTCCGCCATCGAGAGCTTGTCCACCACCCAAGGGATTTTCTCCCCCGAGTGTCTGTTCACCACCCTGGACGTGTGTCTCTCCCATGGCATGGCTGTGGCCTTGAGATTCTACTTCAACATGAGAATTAGCTACTGAATTTTGTCTGGTGGACTTTTTAGGTGGCATGGTTGTAGCCCCCAAGTACTGTGGATCAGCTTCAAAATGATGAAACGAGGGAAGATTGCAACTCAACTCCCTAGTGGAGTCGCCAAAATGTGGATGCTAAAAATTTCTGCACAGGATGGGTCGCGTATCAATCCATGGACGGGCTGGACACGGGCTGGGTTTGTGTGTGTGGGGATGTTGAGCCCATAACTCTACACCAAGTGTGGTAGATCACTTGATGGCTGATGGCGCATTCCCTCTAGTACTCCTTGATCCACCAAGCTGCAACACTCACGTAAGATGTTACGGTGGACTAATGAAACTAATGCCGCAGACCAAAGTAAGCTAACAACCATGGATTTTACTTCCACCAGAACATTCAGTAATTACAACATAGTGGTAACAACACATGAGGAATATATTACAGACTTCCTTACAGACAAATAAAATCGATCACATAGACTGAGATTTAGTACAATAAACTCAACTCTTCAAGAATCTATAATCAGTGGCAGTGAATACCATAAATATGACAAGTAGTAAAAGTCAAGAATCAGTGTCGTGGACCAAGAGGCTGGGCACAATGCACTTGGCTTTCTCTGTGACTCGCGAAAAATAGGAGCAGATAATAGAAATGTAACAAATCATGGAACTTGGGAGATTTGGGAGTAGGAAGAGAATCATTTACTGTGCAAAACGTACGTGAGTCAGTACTGAGGGTTCGGTTAAGTGTTTGATGTAAGTTTTCTGTTGTGGCAGACTAAAAGTACTTCTAGTCTACCGTGGACCTACGGGAAGTGTCCCATGGACCGTTGTTGGTTAACTGTCTCCTTCAAGCTTTTGAAGGCAGCTCTTATGGAGATATTAATTTCAATCTAAGACTTTTCTGAACAGCCCAACCAACCCCTTATTCCTTCTTCTCACCCCTATTTATAGTGGTGTTTATGTCTAATGGTTTGATTTGTTATCCCCTTCATCATGAGAATCACTGTTTAACCGAGAAATAAAGGGGCGGAGATTTGACAAAGTTTGATTTTTTGAGGTTGAGCTGATGGTTTTCATCTGCCGCAGATCTGATTTGATCTGCTGTGAACGGCGGATTTTCAGGCCATTTATGAGGAGGGAAATGATGAGCATTTAATGCTTGGTAATGGGCTGAAGTAATTAAGATGACTTGACTCACATAGGTTTTGCATTAATTAAATTTGATCTTACCATTTTTTGCATTATTCCCCAACAGATTAATGCCTTTTCTGTTTGCGGCAGATCAAATAAAACTTGAGTAAATTGATTCCCTTACCTCCAAACCGTTCTTCCTAAGCTCCATGATGGTGAGGAGCGAGGACCACCGGGGTGCTGGGCTACGGTGGTCGCCGTCCTTTGAGTGTCGCTGGTTTTGGGTGGCCATGGCAGGCTTCTCAAGTCTTCTTGGTGCTTGATTATTGCTTTCTTGTTCCAGCTGGTGCTGTTGTGGACTGCTTAATGACGAAGCCCACCGTGACCAGTGTACAAAGGAAATGACCAGCTTGCTTTTCATCATTTCTTATTCCAGTTAGTACTGATTTGGGCGGCCATGGCAGATCTCTTGGTCTTTTCGGCCATTGCCTCATCTTCTCCGTCATTTGTTGCTGCAGCTAGTACCGCCACAGATTGTCTTGTGATGGAGTTCGTTGTGGACCACTGGGTAATTCGTCGTGAACCACTGGACGGTGTGGAGGACCAGCCTCCTTCATTTTTTTCTTGTTCTTGGTTGGTGTTACGGCAGACCACTTTCCTTAGTGTATTTTCCATATCTGACGGCTTATGAAAAAAAACCAATTTTTTACCATAATCATTAAGCTTTGGAAATCTGATGGTGTCTTGAAAATGCCTCCCTTCAGCGCCTCGAGCACCGCGCCAAGAGAGGAGGGAAAAATGGCTTTTCCAAGACAACCATTTTCCCTCTTCTTTTTGAATCATTTTGAACCTTCTGGTGTTGTCCTAACAGACTTGAGTCTGGTGAACAAATGGGCTGGGCTTCCCTTTTTCTTTTGGGTTTTGGACTTAGTTGATGGCTTCAGGCCATTTCCCTTCACGTTTTGGCTACCGTGGACTACTGAGCTTGATGAGCTTTGGACCTCTGGCAGATTATTGGGGTGTTGGACTTGGCCTGCCGTGGGCCAAAAAAAACAGGCCTCTACAATTTCTTTATGAATGTAATTTTCTATTTTATTATACTGTATTTAGGAAGCATTCAAATGTAATTTTCTTAGATTGTATCTAGGAAACAAACTTTTGCTATGTAATTTTCTGTTTTGGACACTCAGTTGTAATCATACATTCAAACTGAATAAAAGAGATGTGTTTTCCTCAAAGAATTTTCTTGTTTTTCTTTCTTGTAAAAATAAGTGGCGACTCTACTATAACATCACCTTCACTCTAGAAGGATGATCATTTGTCAATTGGGTCACACTTTGAGGCCCATTTGACCCTCGGGTCGTGGTTCTCACAAATCCCTCTTCATTTTGTCTTCTGCTTATTTCACAAATACACCATTGTTTCTTCTGCACTTTATTTCACAAATATATCCAAAAATCTCAATCTAACACCTCAAGACTAGAAAAACCCATATTTTCCGATCTCAATAGCAGAATGCACGCGCTGCCACGCACGGCTAAAGTCTTTGGAGTCATCATTCACGCGCCGCCACCATTAAGCTCTAGATCTAGTGTCTATAGTCATAAAATCACAAATCAAATACCATCATTCAGTAGATTGGACGCCGCTTGTTCCAACACCGCAAAAATCGACTCGATCCAACGGTGGATGCATCGGTCGAATTTTCGGCCGTCCGATCACGCATCGCACCATCAGATCCACACGCTTCCTGTGTACCGTATCATACTCCCTACCACATCAGCCCTACTCGTATCTTTGACCCGCGGTTCGACCCACGGGTCGCTTGACCCAATCCACGACCTGGTATCTTTTATTTTTATTTTTTATTTTCAGTAAATTCAAAAAAAAAAAACAAAGAAAAGAAAAAGGAGAACCATTTGTGGGATATATATTTTGATAAGCTGAGATCGAGCCAGGCCATCGAGCCACTGAGCTGAGATCCTGAGTCAAGACCAGTTCAAGATCTGAGCCTCTAAACTACTGAGCCAAGCCAAGATTTACTTCAAGCTACAATTCGAGCCACCGAGCCTCTGAGCCTAGATCCAAGCCATCGAGTCGAGATACGAGCCAAGCTGAGTTACGCCCCATTTTTTAGCTATTAGTTTGTTACCAAACTCAAAAGTTTCATTAAAATTACACATTGAGTTTAAGGGGGAAAGTTAAGGAATCCCACATGGGTTAGATATGAGAGTTGTGTTAGTGAATAAGACACCTCACAAGACATTGTATTCATAAAAAAATATATTGTATACAGTGAATTAATAAAAATGTAGCCCATTGGCTATATTCTGTGGACGTAGACTCACGCAGCCGAACCACGTGAAAAACCTTAGCCTCCTATTCTTTTCATCTCTCTCAATTATATTTCTCTCCATTATTATTTCTATTAGATTTATGTTTTCTACATTATTTAAGAATACATGGAATCTAAGACTCCAAGGCAAGCAAGTAAACCACGCAAACGTAACACAAGTTTATTTAATCGATTAATTATCTTTTATTATTAGGGTTTTTATCCATTATAAACATTTAAAATCCATCACATCTTTATCGTATCTGTTGAAGGAGCGAATATTTCTTGCATCACCAAGTTCTCACCTTATGGTCCAATGCGTCATTGTTTACATCACCATCATTGTCCTTATCCATGAGTTCTTCTGATTAATATTACTAAATCTTATGGCTGATCAACCACCCCACCTCCACCCAAAAAGAAAAAGAAAAAAAAGACTTCATTGATGTTTTCTTGGGTATTAAACTATTAATTTACAAATATTTACTTGGAAATATATATAGATCCAAGAAGTGACTCAAAAGTCATGATCTTGACAACATAAATTAACATATGGCTTAGCATACCAAAACTTTACATAGTTAGATAAAACCCTGCATTGTTAATGGGACCAATAATTGCATTTAGCATTGTTCTTTTCTTATTAGCTCCAATGACAAACCAATATGCGAGCAGTATCGGAATCTTTGGATGCCCACTTGCCCAAAATTAAAAGCATGAAGATCGACCTTAAATAAATTTGGAGAATATATTATATATATCACAAGGAAAGAACACGCATGCTTATACATCCCAATTAATATATATATATATAGCTGGGGTTCTGCTTAGAACTTAGAAGCAAGAACAAAGATGTTTGGGCAACTCTCACACGAGGTGGAAGTAAACGTACCTGCAAGTGAAGCGTGGGAGCTTTATGGCACGCTTCGATTGGCAAAACTTGTTCGAGAAGAGCTCAGTGTGATTGAGAAAATGGTCATAGAAGGCGATGGAGGGATTGGGACTATTCTCGATCTAACATTTGTATCAGGTATCACAAGTGCAATATAAGCTGGTGAATGTTTTACATATAATTTTTTAGAAATTTTCTTTTTAAGCTACCACTAGTATTTGTTAGAGAGAGAACAATTTAGGAAAACTTCAATTGAGACCTTAATATATTATATAAGAACACTGTAAGGGCTAAAAAATGCTCAACAATCCATTTTTAGGGTTAGAACCCCAAAAATGGATTCTAGCATGGTTGGGGGAGGGAGAGAGAGTGAATACAAGATTTACATGGTTTTGCATGAATTAGTCTTTTTCATATCATTTTGTCCATGATTTATATGAGAGATATCAGATATGAGACTTTTATATAGGCTGCATGAAAAGAAGGAGAGACTAGAGAGTGGGATACTAGGGTAATTGGGCTTTTGGGATCACCTAGAATTTACTCCCCACAAATACCATTTAATGGGTTTGAGATCTCTCTTCCTGGGTCCAACCATTTTCCAAGATCATATATGTAGGCTCTATAGATTTGTCTTATGCGATATACACCTTGTGGCTCAAAGTACACGCATCCTGTTTCGTTCCAACTAGGGAAAAGACTTTTGATAATCTTCTAACTGTGAAACGGATTTTTGATTACATTATCACCTTTGCATCCAGATATATTATATTAATTTATTAACATTTTTACTTTTTCTTTACATGAAACATTCACTCACGTTGCATTTACTTATATAATTAATAGTGCCACTAATTCCATTAAAGCTACCACGAAAAGCTTCCATCAGCCATTGTAAAAAGGAATTGACACTGTACAAAAACATAGAATCATATGTATATAATTAAGTAAAGATTCTCAATAGGTAAATTAGTATCACTAGCTTTACCCTGGTGGAATGGGTTTTAACTTTTAAAGTAGATTACAATTAGAAGAGGTCAAGAGTTTTTGAAACTTTTTAAAAATTAATATTATACCAACCGAAAGTGTAATACATTGGTAGCAAGGGATTCATTTAGGCTCTATTTCATAAACATATGAATAAGGCGAAGCAGTTTGATTATCTGAGTAGTAGTTATGGAAAAAAGAGTCATGTTTAGAATACTACCAATTTTACTATATGTCATAAAAAAAATACTGATTTATTTATTATATTATTGAAGTAATTTAAATCACATTCACTGTCATGTTACTTACACCGAAAGAGAAAAGGTTGCCCAATTCATGCTAGAGGAATGAATGTTTGATTATGCTACTATGTTTTATTTAAAGTTTCAAATTGAATAGTTACTTTAACTTTCTTCATTCAACCATTTTTTTTCCCATTGCACTAGGCACACCTCTTAGTGGTTATAGAGAGAAGTTCACAAAGGTTGACAATGAGAAACGCGTGAAAGAAACAGAGGTGATTGAAGGAGGATATCTTGAGTTAGGCTTTACTCTTTTTCGTGCTCGTTTCGAAATCATTGAGAAGGACAATGATTCATGCGTACTAAAAAACTCAATTGAGTATGAAGTCAAGGAAGACGCTGCTGCTAATGCCTCCTATGCCAAGATCGACGTAGTGGCAAAAATTGCAGAACTCGCTAAAAATCATCTCATAAAAAACAAAGCTGCTAAAGATGCACATTAATTATGAAAACTTGTAATTCCTGAGTAAACTATAAATAACAAAGTTGTGGTATTGAATATCTTTCTATGTACTTAAATGTGTTTCAAAAACTCAATATCTTAACTTTAGGTGGGATTTTTTCGGATAGTATTGGAACCGCGTCAAACCTCACAGCACATTGAATCTCAGTCCGTTGGGGACTGTTGGATGATAAAATAGAGCCAGAATACATAACACATAATTTTAGGTGGTTCGGCAACTTGCCTACGTCCACATCCAGATTTGTAATATATGAGTGTAGCTACTAATACAATAAAATGCTTTCTCCGAACACCATGAGAGATTCCCTCTCTCCAATCTTTTCTCTAGCTTTCTGCCTCTCAGCCAGCCCCTTTTCACGTTGCTTTTCCCTTCACATATATAGAGCCTTTTTTGTGCCTAGAATGTGTTAGAACCTAATAGAACATGTATATGATATTTTGTAGATATTTCTTGTAGACTAATCCAAGCTGTAAAATGTGTGCTGTAAAGTGGAGACCAAACCTAGTTATGCTTCCCCTTCTATTTGTAACCCTGTATTTGTCTTAATTAATTTTTTCCCACACAATTACCCCCTGATTTCGGCTTCCTCGAGTAACTCCTGAGGGAGTCGGAATCAATGTGCACAACCCCCAAGAATAATTTCAATGAACCGCCGCCTGACTCGCGCTTTTATGAAAATAACGAATTAAGATAAAACCCTTGAGGTCGAGGTGTGGCTGCGGAGTCCAAAATGACCATGATTTCAAATCAAATGTCCTCCCTATTACTCAAATAGGAGACCAAATGACTCATAGATATACATAAGGAAATGCATAATAAATAATCAAGAGATGATACCAATGAATTCAGGATAATCCTCTCAAATTCGAATGATAAGTCCAAGGTGAATTATTGAACTGCTATTCCTAGGCTGAGACCTAAATGCTTCCAAGTCACGAGGAGATCTTGGTTTTAAACCCCCCAGTAATTAGGTGATAATTGCTCGGTCTTGTTTGGTATGGTACCGAATAATAAAATTTAGATAGGATGCTTATGCACTTCCCAGAAGTGATAAGTTCCTTCCGAACAACTTTTTGATATAAGATTTGATATAAGAATAAGATACTTAACCACTCCCCCAGAAGTGTTAAGTTCCTTCAGAACAACTTTTTGATATAAGAATAGGGTACTTAACCACTCCCCTAGAAGTGTTAAGTTCCTTCAGAACAACTTTTTGATATAAGATTTGATATAAGAATAGGATACTTGACCACTCCCCCAGAAGTGTTAAGTTCCTCCGAACACCTTTTGATATTAGATTTGATATAAGAGTAGGACACTTAACCACTCCCTGAGAAGTGTTAAGTTCCCCCGAACACCTTTTGATATTAGATTTGATATAAGAGCAGGACACTTAACCACTCCCTGAGAAGTGTTAAGTTCCTCTGAACACCTTTTGATATTAGATTTGATATAAGAGTAGGACACTTAACCACTCCCCTAGAAGTGTTAAGTTCCTCCGAACACCTTTTGATATTAGATTTGATATAAGAGTAGGACACTTAACCACTCCCTGAGAAGTGTTAAGTTCCTCCGAACACCTTTTGATATTAGATTTGATATAAGAGTAGGACACTTAACCACTCCCCTAGAAGTGTTAAGTTCCGCCGAACACCTTTTGATATTAGATTTGATATAAGAGTAGGACACTTAACCACTCCCTGAGAAGTGTTAAGTTCCTCTGAACACCTTTTGATATTAGATTTGATATAAGAGTAGGACACTTAACCACTCTCTGAGAAGTGTTAAGTTCCTTCGAACACCTTTTGATATTAGATTTGATATAAGAGTAGGACACTTAACCACTCCCCTAGAAGTGTTAAGTTTCTACCGTTTGTTACTTGACCTCATCTCGCCCCCGGACGAGATAGGCTTGCTACTTTTTTGCCTTCAATTCTTGTCTTGAAAATGGCCTTAGAGCCTTCCTTGTCCAGTTGGCAATACCATGCATACCCCCCGCTATGATTTTTGTGCTCCAGATAAGAGATATTTTTGCCAAGACGTCAATTTTGAATACTTTAGTTTCCTGATGACAAAAATAAACCAGGAGAGAACGTAAGTAAACATCAGTTGATTGAAGTGTTTATGCTTACCATCCTGCGATGAATATCCATTAAGCTTGAAGAAGGCCGAACACATCTCTTCCTTGGTGAAAAGCTCATTCCTGATATTTGCACGTGACATCTTATAAAAATGACTAGCTCAATCTTAATAAGTGTTCACCCCTCTGTGCACTTAAACTATATTGTCAGGTTAAGATAATGGCCATATCAAGTATAACAAGACAGTTATAGAACTTTAAGAGCATTTGATCCAACAAATCGAAATAGATAGCGTTATCCAGTTGCAGAAAATAAGCTCAAGATATAAAATAAATAAAGCAAGCAAGACTTTCCTAGAAAAATGGCATAAAAGACACAAATGCCCATAGTATGCCCGAGATAAAAATTGCACTGCTATAAAACAGTTAAAGAAAATAAATGAGGCAGCTACTACCCCCTTTCTCAAATATTAGCAAATATTATCTATCTTTTTTATCCGTTGCTAAAAGTAATCTAACTTACTTTTAAACAAATTAAAGAATTACGTGAATGTTGTGTCCTACTTTCTCCAATATCAAAACACAATATTTTGGCTAATCTGAACATTGACCGAAAGTCTCCTTCTTTCTTTAAGATTTTTTGTTTCTTGCTTAAGGCATGACCGAACATGTCCATTTTTTCTAAGATTTTGTCTTTTCCCAAAAAGACTACTAGCTCAAGTCATTAAAGTTAGACCATCTTTTCCCAAGATTTTTGTTTTAACCGAAAGGACTTCCAGCACATGCTATCAAGCTTTGGCCGAATACATCTTTAAGATTTTTGTCTTTCAAAAATACTACCAGCACAAGGCTTGACCGAACAGCAGATGCCATTAAAGCTTATATTACAAACTAGCTCAAGTTAGATTCCATGCTCGTTCACACGGTTCCGAAGTGACCGAAAAGCTGAAGTGACCGAAGGGATGAAGAACTAGAGCTGAAGACTTGACCGAACTCTAGAGAGTTCTATTACACGGTTTCAGGACTTGACCGAACTCCAGAGAGTTCCAAGGCTTGACAGAACTCTAGAGAGTTCTATAACTTGACCGAACACACTGAAGAGATAAGATATCTCAGGCTTGACCGAACTCAGCTCTATATCTTTTCTAAGATTTTTTTTGTTTTTTACCAAAAAGACTACCAGGATGGCAGCACACGCCATCTACTGCCACCACAAATATAAGCTTAAGATTTTTTGTCTTTTACTAGACTTAACTGGAAAGTTAAAAAAGAAAGTGAAGTTTCTTTGTCTTTTCCTCAAGCTATCAAAGCTTGGCCGAATATGCCCACCTTTTCTTTAATATTGTTTTTAGCTTTTTCCAAGAATACTGCTAACACAAGCCACTTACTGCCACCACATATATATAAACCATATATATTTGTTTTCACTAGATTTAGCTGGAAAATATAACAAGACAGGGGGGGTTTCTTTCTCTTTTTCTTTCTCTCTTTTTAGTTAGTGTTGGGTGCATCACCTTTTATTCAAGGATTCTGATCAGATAGTTGTGCTCAAAGCTCACGTGAGTCCAGAATATTATTACTTGTGGGTGGAGACCGAGACCAACCCTTCATTTATGAAAGAGTGATGGCGCACGAAACACTAAACCCAAAGCAAATAAAGTAATTTATCCAACTAAAAATCTTACCAAATCTAATATATATTATATAGTACACAAGTCATTTGTGTCTGAGCACCACATTTGTAGTATTCATTGTATTTGTATATACCACAAACACATTCAGAGAGTCAACTTACCGTCCACTTCTTGAAGACTCTGTATTATAGAATATAAAATATATACTTTGTTGGCTTTTGGGACCGAATCCCATGATGAGCCAACAGACCAGGTGTAAGTGGGATTTTTGTAATTAATAAAGGAAAGGCTGGTCAATGCTGACAGGGCTCACTCCACAAACCAAATCCGAACACGCCCGAATTGAATATGAAGATGTCCGAACAACTTGAAATGATCCACGAACAGTCTGGGATGATGTCCGAACAATTTGAAATGATCTGACCCTGTATAATCACAAT
This sequence comes from Fagus sylvatica, assembly GCA_907173295.1. NCBI lineage: Eukaryota > Viridiplantae > Streptophyta > Magnoliopsida > Fagales > Fagaceae > Fagus > Fagus sylvatica. Next base: position 23,374,535 of record OU015763.1, read on the forward strand.
GACAAAGATCCTCAGAAAAACTTGGTCAGCCTAGTGGGGGCCAACCTAAGAATCTCCGATGATTTTGTTAGTAATCCCATAATCAAGACAACTTCTCTTGACAATAAATTATATGTCTATGTATTTCACTCGTAATTTTTGTTATATTTTGAGGAACCCCCTTTTCATTGTCCTTTCTCTCTATTTATACTTATTTTTCCACTTTAAGATATTTTTCCTTCTTTCTTTTATCTTCCTCTTCCTTCTTTCTCTGATTGCCATTAATGTTTCTCCATTACAGCTCACTTGCCTCGTTTATCCCCCACTTAACTTGTAATGATCCTGACACTAACATGATATTTCGTTTACATTGAATGATCCTGGCACTGGTTTGATATTTTGTTTAGCATTAATTACGATATTATGGGATATTTCCACCTGTCCTTTTATTTACTCGGGCTTCCCACAATAGGTTCGGATTTATCCGAACAGCCTGTTCAGAAATAAGTCTGTTCGGTTATAGACCGAATAGATGACGTCAGTTCTTTTAACCATATTTTCCGAATAGAATTCTACCCCTCCAATTACCCCCTGATTTCGGCTTCCTCGAGCAACTTCTGAGGAGGTCGGAATCAATTGTGTGAGTTTCCCAAGGTCGGATATGATGACCCGCCATTTTATTTCGCACGTTCCCAAGGAAAACCCAAGCGGTGCGCGATTTGGAAGGAAATTATTCTTGTATTCTTTTTAAATCGGATACAAATATCTTCGCCTCCCCCTTTAAGTTAATTACTTTTTCATCCCTTTCTTTTTCGTCCAAGCAAACCTTCTCTCTCTCTCCTCCCAAAGCTCGTCGCTGCGTCTCTTTGAACCGTCCCTTCTCTGTAAGTTTTTCTCCACTCTCATTAATTTTCTCCAACATTCTTCAAATTTTTTTTAATTTGAACTCACCTTGTGATCATGGCGAGTAGACTAGCCCAGTTAGTAAATACGGAGGATAGTATGGCCCAATTTAGGTTACTCTACCAAATCCCCCCGTCCGTTTCCCTTACCTATTGCAATTTGGATGATTTCCCCGTCATAAATAGGGGCGAAATCCTACTCCCGATTATGGCCATAGTTGAGGGTGGCGTTAGGTTTCCTCTCCATTCGTTCCTAATAGATTTCCTACAGACCGTAAATGCCACCCCTTCTCAAATATCCGTTAATACGTTTAGGATCATAATGGGTGTGGTAGCCATTAATCGTCTCCTAGATGTGAACCTGACAATGAGAGAAATCCTAGCCGTTTACCAATACAGATGTCCCGGAGAGAAGTCTAGTACCTTGTGTCATCTTACGGCTAGGAAAGTCCATGAGAAACTGGTGAATGGCCTTCCCAGTTCCAACAAGGGGTATGAGAAAGATTACCTGAGGGTAAGGGGGGAATGGTTTTCGGGCAACTCCGTTTGCCGGAGCGAATACGGATACCCAGGTTAGGTTTTTTTATTTTTATTTTATTATATATTTTTTTTACAAACATCTTTAAGTAAACCCGGTCCGAACAAGATTTAAGCACATCCGAACACTGTGAATGGATTTATTTGTATTTTCGACTCTTCCTCTTTTTTATTGATGCTTAACTAATGATGTGCGACAGATTTCAAGAGACTCGAGTCGGAAAGAAGACAAGGGGACGCCGAACTGGTGAGGAGAATCTTGTCAACAAACATCTGTGTTGACGAAAGAGGAGAGCCTCGATCGGCCTCATTACTTCTGGGATACGAACCCCAAGTTCGTTCGTTTTTAGAGGGCCCCACAGTCCGAAGAGCAGAAGCTCTCGAGATTCCACCTAGAGCCCCGTACACTGCTCAGCCAGCAACAGTCGAACAGCCACAAGACTTTCCCGACCACATTCCTACTGGCCAAGTATACGCGATGGCTCCACCAGTTAATCCCTTCAAGCTGATGGGCAGAACAGCCGATACGAGCTCTTCTAAAAAGGTGAAGGGCAAAGGAAGGGGCAAGAGCAGGGGCACTGAAGCTCCAAAGATTCCAAAGAAGCTTCCCGAAGAAGCTTCAACCACGGAATCAGTTAGCCATCCTCCTCCCGAACAAGGACCAATTTCCGAACCAGCGAAGGTTCATGTCCTCGATGATTCCGAACAAGAAGAGGAGTTGCAACCTCGCAAGAAAAGAGGGAGGACTGAGCCCTCCACAATTCCAGTGGAAGGGCCCTCTTCGCATGTCGTGGCATGGGACCCTGCCCTGCTGTTCGGACAACACTTGATTTCCATTCGAGATTCTATCATGGACAACTCCAACGTTGACGTCTCGGCACAAGTTGCCCGCGGCCTAGCCTTCGCAGCCTGTTTGCCCGAAGACATGAAGCAATGGGCTGGTACTCAGCCCGGTCCAGCTTTCCGCCAAATTACCAGAGATTTAATGATGGTAAGTACCTCCTATCTCACTCAAATTATTTTCATATATTTTTAAGTGAATTTTCCTTCTTCAAGTTCTCAAATCTCTTTTGTCCTCTACTTGTACATTCTTTCTTTTTATTCAGGCCACTCAAGGTGTCATGTCTATGGAAGCGAAGTTCTATAGACTGACAGAGAAATATCAGAAAAGTGAAGCCGAGCACGAGAAAGCCATGTCAGAAACGTTGAGGGCCGCCGGCGAAAACCATAAGAAGCTGAAGGATGAGCTCTCCAGAAATGTGAACCTTATGAAAGAAGCCGAGGAGCGAGCTCGGACTGAGGAGACCAAACGGGCACAAGCTGAAGCCGAGATTGCTAAAATACAAGAGAAGATGAAAGAGCTGGAGGCTGAATGCATTTCTCGGCTCGGCAATGCTCATAAAGAAGGAATGGAGGAGGGTTTAAAGAAAGGAAAGGAACTGGGGAAGGAGGGAGCAATGGGTTAGGTTGCAGCTCAGTTCAAGCTGGTTTACAACAGTGGGTTCAGACATGGATGGAAGTCGGCTCTGAGCAAAACCGAACAACCCGAGACATCTGACCTATTCCTCCGAACCAATACTCCACTCCCATACCCGGATGCAGGACTTAAAAATTCTGACGATGAAGGAGATGAAGAAGAAGAAGAAGAAGGAGGAGCACAAGAAGAAGAAGGAAAAGAAGCAGAAGGAAGAAAAGAAGAAGAAAAAGAAAAGGAGAAGGAAGAAGTGGTGCAAGAAAAAGACCAACGTCAAGGAGATGGTCAAACCGAACAAAACATGGGTTTACTAGACATGGTCGAACTGACCGAACAGACCAGCCAGGCAGAAGACGTACCCGAGCAGCCCTCAAGCTCATAGAGACTTTCTTTTCCTTTTTTTGTATTTTGGGTAGGGAGATTCAGCTTTTTGTAGCTTTGATTCGTACTTGTACTTCTTTTTACCGGTAACTGGATTTTTAATTTCCAAAGTATTAAGGCTAAGTTTCCCTTTTTACATTTTAGCTCCAATGCTAATTTTTTAATTATGACTCGCATTCTTCCTTTATTTTTCACTATCACTGGTTGCATTTTATCTAAACATTGCCCATTCACAATCAACAATATAAGGACTTGGGATTATTAAAAACTGCAAAAATGCTTATTTACAACGTACTTTCCAATTTTACTGTTGTCGAATAACTTTGGAATCAACATTGAATTTAGGTCGGGTATAATTTTATTTTATAAAATAAGGAAATCTTACTTTAGCCTGATTTTGGGACGTCTGGAATACTCCATATTTTCTGATTCGAATATTCCTAGCATCTTCCAAACGGCTTTAATCACTTTCTAGTATACTACAGGATGGTTTACTTATGACACTCCCTAAGAAGTGATAAGTGGATCCGAATAATGATTCTTAACTTATGACACTCCCGGAGAAGTGATAAGTGGATCCGAGTAGGGACTTGTTTACTTATGACACTCCCGAAGAAGTGATAAGTGGATCCGAATAATGATTCTTAACTTATGACACTCTCGGAGAAGTGATAAGTGGATCCGAGTAGGGACTTGTTTACTTATGACATTCCCGAAGAAGTGATAAGTGGATCCGAATAATGATTCTTAACTTATGACACTCCCGGAGAAGTGATAAGTGGATCCGAGTAGGGACTTGTTTACTTATGACACTCCCGAAGAAGTGATAAGTGGATCCGAATAATGATTCTTAACTTATGACACTCCCGGAGAAATGATAAGTGGATCCGAGTAGGGACTTGTTTACTTATGACACTCCCGAAGAAGTGATAAGTGGATCCGAATAATGATTCTTAACTTATGACACTCCCGGAGAAGTGATAAGTGGATCTGAGTAGGGACTTGTTTACTTATGACACTCCTGAAGAAGTGATAAGTGGATCCGAATAATGATTCTTAACTTATGACACTCCCGGAGAAATGATAAGTGGATCCGAGTAGGGACTTGTTTACTTATGACACTCCCGAAGAAGTGATAAGTGGATCCGAATAATGATTCTTAACTTATGACACTCCCGGAGAAGTGATAAGTGGATCCGAGTAGTAATCTGTTCAGAAAAGGCATCAATAACATACTCTTTTGCTCTGATAAAATTCAACTTAATAAAAATACTTCTTCAGGTTACATATATTCCACGGTCTAAGGACCGACTTACCATCCAAGTCTGTCAATCTATATGCTCCTACTCCGGCGAACGATGTCACCCTATATGGGCCCTCCCAATTCGGTCCAAGCTTGCCATCATTCGGATTTCTAGTATTTGCCACTACTTTTCGGAGTACTAAATCTCCAACTTGGAATCACCTTGGCCGAATATTCTTGTCATACCTTCTTTTCATCTGATGCTGATACGAAGCCAATCTTATCGTTGCCATATCCCTTCTTTCTTCCACGAGGTTTAAATCCATTTGAAGGCTGGATTCATTTTCTTCCACGTCAAACTCCGTGGTACGAGTGGTTGGCAAACCGACTTCAAGTGGAATCACAGCTTCCACGCCATATGCTAATGCAAACGGAGTTTCCCCAGTTGATCTTCTCCTTGTGGTCCTGTGAGTCCACATGACACTTGGTAACTCCTCAACCCACCTGCCTTTAGCCTCTTCTAATCTCTTCTTTATGCCATCCAGAATCACCTTATTTGAAACCTCAGCTTGACCGTTAGATTGGGGATATCCCGGTGAGGAGAAGAAATTCCTGATGCCAAGTTCCAAACAGAAGCCCTTAAAAAGCTTGCCCTCAAACTGTGTACCGTTGTCAGAGATAACTGCCCAAGGTATACCAAATCTCGTAATGATGCTCTTCCACAGAAATCGTTTAGTATCTACTTCACGGATGTGAGAAAGTGGTTCGGCTTCTACCCACTTGGTGAAATAATTCGTTGCCACAATCAGAAATTTCTTGTTCCCCGATGCCCGAGGGAAGGGACCCACAATATCCAAACCCCACTGAGCGAAAGGCCAAGGGCTTGATAACGGATTAAGTTCCTGAGCAGGTTGATGAATCTTCGGAGCAAATCTCTGACATTTATCGCACTTCCTAACATACCGAACAGCATCATTCTGCATATAGGGCCACCAATAGCCCTGAGACATTGCTCGGTGTGCCAAGGATCTACCCCCAGTGTGGCTTCCACATATTCCTTCATGGATCTCAAAGAGTAGATCATCCACCAAGTTAGGATGTACACACAACAGATATGGTCCTGAAAATGATCGCTTATAGAGATTCCCCTCCTTGGATAACCAATACCTTGAAGCTTTTCTTTTGATGACATTAGCTGCCTTGAGATCTTGGGGTAAGCAATCGTCCCGGAGATAAGCTATTAGGGGATCCATCCAGCTTGCTTCCGTGCTTGTGCCACAAACTCTATCCACGGTACCAATTAGGGTGCTCGGAGCATTCAAAACCTCCACCGTCACAGTTCGGTGTAAGTCTGATTCCAGGGAGGTTGCTAGTTTAGCCAATATATTTGCATGAGAGTTATATTCTCTCCTAATCTGTTCTACCTGCACATAATCAAATTCTGAAAGCAAAGATTTGGTGATAGAGAGATAAGACATTATTCGTTCATCCCGAGCCAAGTATTCCCCTGAGATATGATTGACCACCAATTGAGAATCGCAGAAAACTTGTAATCGATCCGCACCCAACCGTATTGCACTTCTAAGACCAATAAGTAGAGCCTCATACTCAGCTTCGTTATTTGATGCCAGGAAGCCCAATCTCACAGCTTGCTCTAAGATAAGTCCCTCGGGGGAAACTAACATAGCACCTGCCCCAGCCCCTTTCATATTGGAGGCCCCATCTACAAATAATTTCCATACTGATGAGCCCTCAACAGCATGTGGGCTTGAAGTATAGGTCGGCTCTGAACTTTCTCTCTTTCCCTGCAATTCGGCCACAAAATCAGCTAAGACATGCCCCTTTATAAGGTATAATTTGTAACAGTTTAGCTTAAATTTTAGGGTTTAATTTGAAACTCTTAAAATTATAAGATTTAAGATTAAATATCATATTTGGTCTTCAAAAGAAAAATAAATAAATAAATAAAGTAACCATGCTGTATTAGTAAGTTCTTTGGACAAATTGTGAGAGAGCACGGTACAAATCGGTCTCCTAAGAGAATTTTTCTTTTCTTTTGGAGAAGGGCTAGCAACTTAGAATACAAGTCTATTAATTTCTGTAGTATTTGTCTTTTTCCTTTATTTGTTTTTCTCCCATTTTGAGGCTCATACAGGGCAGCTATGTTCATCCTACTAGGGGATACGACTGTCAAATAAGCCTGCTCTTGGACAAGATAAAATTCAAACAAATAAAGTTGTTTTACTACTTGTTACATAAAGTAACAAGTTCATACACTCTTAGAATATTAGAAGCCAACTTGTAGTTAGTACTTAGTACAGTATAAAAAGAATTAATCCGCTAACAGCCCTATTTTAGATTATAGCCTTTGAGAATAATTCTCCTTAGCACATAACAACTCCTATACATTTCAAGAAAAAATGTGTCAGCAATTGCAATTGTTGGACTTTAAGTCACTGTTAATCATAAGAGAAACCTGTTCCGTAACGTAACGACCTAGTTTAAAAGGTTTGTTTACCTTCCTAGCAGCAACATTTGGGATAGAGAAATTCAACCCGGCAAGGTAAGTCCCCCTAAAGGTATGTCAAGATGTATAAATTCCCTTGTCTAGGTGAAGATAATTAGGTCTGCAGCGTCTGCTATAGCCTATAATATATGTGTGTTTTTTGGTAAATAAGTATTAGCTAATTAATAACCATAATTTGAATTTAAAGAGCCCCTTGTTTTAATTAAATAGCCAAAGATGCTGATGATAGTGAATTTGTGGAAAAAAAAATGGACCTAAATTTCGGCATGGCCTAAGCTTCAGTGTATATTGGAGCTGAGGCCCAAAGTTGCAAGTCTAGATGACATTGGTCAGCCCAATTTTGAGGTTGGCCTAAATTTTTTTTTTTTTTGGGTAAAAATGAAATTGTCAATTGTTGACTTATGAATGTGTTTCCGTTTGTAAAATGCTATACAACGCTATGGTTCCAACTTCCAAGATAGCGATAAGGCAGTATTATTAAAAATAATTGTATACTGCTTATTTTGTTTGAATATTGGTACATATAAAGTCAAACATGTTGTGAAAGTCACCATTTGACTAAAAATCACATGGGATTATCGAACAAATATGTTAACAAAGTAATTCATAAAAGAAGTCTTCATACTAAATACAATGAAGATAGTAGTCGCCCCCTCTCTATATAGCTATCATCTAGATTTACTTTATAATAAATGCTACTCCCCGAAGATGAGTATATATATATGAGTGATATCAGTTGTAATAGACACACGAAAATTGAGCAGATATCAGTTCAGAAAGTTTACAATATATTGTGTATTACCACTTGAACAAAGCAATTTATATATATTCTCTCCTTTATATTTATCTTCTCTTACTATTTCTCTTTTATTTTACAACAAAACAGATAAACTGTTTGCTTTTTATAAAGTCAAGATTCTTACAAAATTTGATTAGGGTTGATTAAATTCGATATAGGGCAGTTATTGAAATTGAGATGAACACTTTTACTTTTCAAAAAGTTAGCCTATATTTGAGAATGGGACATGGCAAATATTGTCCACTGGAAGGAAAACTCGTAGCTGCCACATTTGGTAATAACAAGACAAAAAAAAGAAAAAAATCTGTAACACAGTCCAAAAATGAGAGTTGTTTATTTTCCAAGAACTTGTTTTCATAACAAAAAACATTTTGGGATAAACAGCACAGCGAAAAACATTTTGGGATTGTGAGGGGTGTTTTTGTGATGGTGCCACGTGGCGTGCCGAGGGCGATCACGACGTGGGCTTGAGTCTTAAAAAGGGGTAGTCGAACTCAAAATTCAACCAAGGGCCCAAAGTTTGGCCTAAGGGCTAGTGGGATGTCTTCCAAAAATATTCAAGAGCCAAAATTGTAAAGCCCAAATAAAATAATAACAAGGACTAAAAAGGTTTACCAACGTGATATTGCCAACAAGAGGGCTTAAAGAACAGTTATTAGGCCGAGCCTCTCACTGTTCCTTAGCTGGATCGGACTTGAAACAGAATAACTTTAATAGAAATTACCAGAACACGTGCTTCTCATGCTTCTGCTGACATCTGCCGCAAGGCCAGTGAATAGTAATAAACTTGTTGAAACTAAAAGAAAGTTGACTTGGTGGGAGAGAGTCAGCCCCGATGAGACATGCATGAGGGTTAGGGAAAGATGTGTTTAGGCCTTTTATGGAGCTATATCAGTGGTAGAAAAACATTGTAATCCTAACAAGGCGTTTCAGGATTTTTACCCGGACATCTGCCAGGTGAGTTCTCTGGGAAATATAAGGGGTTAAGTGATTAATCCTGATCTTTTCAGGTGGGATTGTATTTCTGGGCTTGGATTGGTGTTTCTAAGTTGGAAATGATCTCAAAACACCTAAGTGAACTTATTGGCTCTTAGAGAAAGTCTTTTTCTCTTGTATGTTGGGTTGCTGTTATTCTGATGATAATTCTTGGTCTGTTGCATTAAGAATGCAATCAGTCCTATTTATAGGAGTGATTAGGGTTGCCTAAACCAAGATTATGGCTTCCCCTTAACTCCATTGATTTCCAAGATTAACCCTCTATGACATGTTTTGTCAAAGAGAGTGTTTCATAAGTAAGAATGATTATGGTCCTTCCCTAATGCCAGGGTAAGGCCTTCTTCTCCTCTGAAATGGCTTTGTCAAGGGCACTTATTACTTAGTTGGTGGGTTTTTTGTGTAAGGTCAGGTCTATATGTCTCATGTGACTTTGGCTTCCATAAACTAATTATTATGCCTTCCAGCAGACCTAATGACAGCAGTTCACTGGTTGCCTTAATCTCGGGACTCACTCCCCTCCACCAAACCACACTCCTCAAGTCAGATCAACATAAGGAGAGTAGCTTCCTCACGAGTCTGGGCCGTGGGAGCTACTCCCTAAGTCCTTTTGGGATCAGAATGAGCATAGGTTATGAGTTTTTTTCCATTTCCCATGCATCTTGGCTGTTTCCAATAGTCTTTGAGCTGTTATGCAAAAGTCTGCTGCGTGAACAGTACCAGAACTTATAGTTTCCGGTGGAATGGAGAGTTGAGATGGGCTGGAAATGCTTGAGTAATTTGAAAATGGCAGATCAGCTGCTTTTGTCACGTTGGAGAAGATGGTGTGCTGCTGTTTTTCTCTTTTTTAGTAAAACTAAACATGACATGGGCTCCACCAGTGGTAGATATGCAGCCCATTCCTTGTCAGCTTCAGTTTCTGACTTCATGGGGCCCACGGATGAGCTGTCTTCAACTATTCAAGTGTTGGGCTGATCAGTATTTGGGCTCCAGCTATTTTCCTCAATTAACCCAATGGTATTCAGACCCAATAATCATATTATAAGCATATTTTGGGCTTATGGGCTTTATGTGGGTTTTTTTTGGGTTGTCGGCTTTATATTTCGGGCTGTGGGTTTTTGAAATAGTGTCAAAACACTTTAAAAATAGGCCCAAGTAACTCATTGGATGCTGTTTAGGATATTTAAATGGGTTGGGCTTATTAGGTTAATTATTTAAGTATTCAATTAAACCCAAATATTTTATTGGAGGCCCAATTCAAATATTGGTTAAAAAATAGACATGTACAGGGATAAATAATGAAATTCATCCTAGCGAGGTAAGCTACCTTTTAGGTATAGACCGTACAGTAACATAAGCTTTGTGCCTATCTATGTGTAAGCTATTCCAATATGCTAGTTTAGGAGAGCCAGGCTGATTTGAATTAAGAAACCCCTGTGGATGTGCTTGAATTGGTAACATTCAGCATAGAGTTTCTTAAAGAAAAATATTGATTATAAGGGACTATTATATTGAAGAATATCCATTGGAAGATTGATTGTATCTTAAGAGGCCATGACTGCGTTGCTAATTGCAACATAACAATTGTTTTTGGGATATATTAGCCATATTTTAGCTTTAAAAGTGTTATACCTAATCCCAATTGAAATGTCTCAATTGGAATTCAACAAGTTCACAATGTGTGGATGACCATTTGAAATAAAAAAAAAGTTCCTATAATATTTTCTGATTTGATTTCCCTTGCCATTTCTATTTTATTTTACAACATTGATTACATTTTCCTTTTTCTTAGATTATTGGGCTACACAATGGGTTAACCCTTATCCTTTCCAATTTCATCCCAATCTATTGTTTGGACTTGAGCCCAAGATTGAGCACTCCCTTTACAATTAACAAATCCAACTTGCCCCACATTTGCCCAATTGCCCTAGGACCGACTCATCTGGCACTCTTAACTATTAAGAGTGCATATTTTGTTGCACTGTCAGAGACTAAATTGCGGGAGGTAGATAGTTCGCAAACGGACCAACCATAAAGAAATAGTAGAAGACATTATGGGCCATGAAAGTGTCGAACAAAGTTCGTGTTTGCTTGGTGGGCCTTATGCAGAATCTTGCCTAAGAAAAACAAAATCGATCTTAAAGTAATACAATTATAGTAATTACAGACACAATAATATTTACAATATTTTTCATAACTGATGAGTTTGTAATTTTTATTAGTTTTCATCCACTGACATCATTTTATTATCCACCATTAATAATTTATCACTTTAACAACTGTGAAATATTTTGTGAAAATTATTGTGACGCTTTTGTCGTTAATAAAATCACCCACAAAATTGTTGCATAGTGTGGAGGAAAGACTGTGTTTCCAGTTCATTTTCTTAGATAATGAAATCTCGGATTTTAGGGAAAAAGAAAAAAAAAAAACTAAGTCTTATCAAGATTCAAGAGTATGTTTATCTCAACATAATTAAACTTTTATATATAATTGAATTATGGTCGGAAAAGTGTCATTAAGAGTGTATACTTGAATAACATCACCCTCAAAATTGTCGCAACTACTTTGCAAAAGTTACCAATAATCTAAAATACTTACTTTTAGAGAAATTGTTATATCCACTAGACCCTTTCCCCTTGTGAGAGGAGAGAATTCATCCAATGAACCTAATAATTTTCTTTACTAATGCTATCATTTGCACATTATTTAAGAATACATGTAATCTAAGACTCCAAGGCAAGCATGTAAACCACGCAAATGTACCATAAGTTTATTTAATCGATTAATTATCTTTTATTATTAGGGTTTTTATCCATTATAAACATTTAAAATCCATCACCTCTTTATCGTATCTGTTGAAGGAGTGAATATTTCTTGCATCACCAAGTTCTCACCTTATGGTCCAATGCGTCATTGTTTACATCACCATCATTGTCCTTATCCATGAGTTCTTCTGATCAATATTACTAAATCTTATGACTGATCAACCACCCACCCCCACCCAAAAAGAAAAAGAAAAAAAGACTTCATTGATGTTTGCTTGGGTATTAATTTACAAATATTTACTTGGAAATATATATATAGATCCAAAAAGTGACTCAAGAGTCATGATCTTGACAACATAAATTAACATATCGCTTAGCATACCAAAACTTTACATGGTTAGATAAAACCCTGCATTGTTAATGGGACCAATAATTGCATTTGGCATTGTTCTTTTCTTATTAGCTCCAATGACAAACCAATATGCGAGCAGTATCAGAATTTTTGGATGCCCACTTGCCCAAAATTAAAAGCATGAAGACCGACCTTAAATAAATTTGGAGAATATATTATATATATCACAAGGAAAGAACACGCATGCTTATACATCCCAATTAATATATATATAGCTGGGGTTCTGCTTAGAACTTAGAAGCAAGAACAAAAATGTTTGGGCAACTCTCACACGAGGTGGAAGTAAACGTACCTGCAAGTGAAGCGTGGGAGCTTTATGGCACGCTTCGATTGGCAAAACTTGTTCGAGAAGAGCTCAGTGTGATTGAGAAAATGGTCATAGAAGGCGATGGAGGGATTGGGACTATTCTCGATCTAACATTTGTATCAGGTATCACAAGTGCAATATAAGCTGGTGAATGTTTTACATATAATTTTTTAGAAATTTTCTTTTTAAGCTACCACTAGTATTTGTTAGAGAGAGAACAATTTAGGAAAACTTCAATTGAGACCTTAATATATTATATAAGAACACTGTAAGGGCTAAAAAATGCTCAACAATCCATTTTTAGGGTTAGAACCCCAAAAATGGATTCTAGCATGGTTGGGGGAGGGAGAGAGAGTGAATACAAGATTTACCTGGTTTTGCATGAATTAGTCTTTTTCATATCATTTTGTCCATGATTTATATGAGAGATATGAGACTTTATATAGGCTGCATGAAAAGAAGGAGAGACTAGAGAGTGGGATACTAGGGTAATTGGGCTTTTGGGCCCACCTAGAATTTACTCCCCACAAATACCATTTAATGGGTTTGAGATCTCTCTTCCTGGGTCCAACCATTTTCCAAGATCATATATGTGGGTTTTATAGATTTGTCTTATGCTATATACACCTTGTGGCTCAAAGTATACGCATCCTGTTTCGCTCCAACTAGGAAAAGGACTTTTGATAATCTTCTAACCATGAAACGGATTTTTGATTACATTATCACCTTTGCATCAAGATATATTATATTAATTTATTAACATTTTTACTTTTTCTTTACATGAAACATTCACTCACGTTGCATTTACTTATATAATTAATAGTGCCACTAATTCCATTAAAGCTACCACGAAAAGCTTCCATCAGCCATTGTAAAAAGGAATTGACACTGTACAAAAACATAGAATCATATGTATATAATTAAGTAAAGATTCTCAATAGGTAAATTAGTATCACTAGCTTTACCCTGGTGGAATGGGTTTTAACTTTTAAAGTAGATTACAATTAGAAGAGGTCAAGAGTTTTTGAAACTTTTTAAAAATTAATATTATACCAACCGAAAGTGTAATACATTGGTAGCAAGGGATTCATTTAGGCTCTATTTCATAAACATATGAATAAGGCGAAGCAGTTTGATTATCTGAGTAGTAGTTATGGAAAAAAGAGTCATGTTTAGAATACTACCAATTTTACTATATGTCATAAAAAAAATACTGATTTATTTATTATATTATTGAAGTAATTTAAATCACATTCACTGTCATGTTACTTAACCGAAAGAGAAAAGGTTGCCCAATTCATGCTAGAGGAATGAATGTTTGATTATGCTACTATGTTTTATTTAAAGTTTCAAATTGAATAGTTACTTCAACTTTCTTCATTGAACCATTTTTTTTCCCATTACACCAGGCACACCTCTTAGTGGTTATAGAGAGAAGTTCACAAAGGTTGACAATGAGAAACGCGTGAAAGAAACAGAGGTGATTGAAGGAGGATATCTTGAGTTAGGCTTTACTCTTTTCCGTGCTCGTTTCGAAATCATTGAGAAGGACAATGATTCATGCGTACTAAAAAACTCAATTGAGTATGAAGTCAAGGAAGACGCTGCTGCTAATGCCTCATATGCCAAGATCCACGTAGTGGCAAAAATTGCAGAACTCGCTAAAAATCATCTCATAAAAAACAAAGCTGCTAAAGATGCACATTAATTATGAAAACTTGTAATTCCTGAGTAAACTATAAATAACAAAGTTGTGGTATTGAATATCTTTCTATGTACTTAAATTAAATGTGTTTCAAAAACTCAATATCTTAGCCATCTGAAAAATTCAATGATTTTGCACAACATTGGAAGGAACTGACAGAGCAAAGGATCTCATGGAGGATTACTTAATAAGAAATTCCACATCGTTTGTGTATTCTTGATTATGAGTACACAATGAATAGACACACTATTCCGAAAAAATTTCGTGTCCATTTGGGTTAAGTATTTATTTATTTATTTTCTTAAATATCATTTTAAAAAATAGCATTTTAAAATGTACATTTTGAAAATACTATTTCTAAATCATACTTAAGTTTTTAGTAAAACTGTGAAAAGAATAATGTTTCTAACAATTGAGCATTTGAATAATATTAATCTAAAAATTGTTCTTTCTGAGTACAAATTTTCAAAAAGGGCTAAACTATACTTTTAAGATTATTTTCTTCTTCTTCTTTTTTAAGGGTAGTCAATGTAAAAATTGAAATATTTATTATTATTATTATTATTATTGAAAATGTTAATAAACACTTGCCAGACACTCAATAAAAAAAAAAAAAAAGAAAAAAAAAAGAAAATGCTAATAAATTCATAAAGTGAAAAATATTAAAAATTAAAACAAAAAATTTATAAAATATAAAATAAAATGTTCACCGATAACAATATTCACATGATTTTTTTGTTATCTAACTTAAATAAATAAATAATTGAAAAAGACGAAACACAACACACTATTTTATTAGGCTACCGGCAACTCCACGTGATATGCATAAAAGAGAATGACAATTTGACAAGAGCACACACTCTAGACTCTAGAGGCTTTTTTTCGTGTGTGTGTGTGTGTTTTGCTAAGATCTAGAGGCTTGTGATGCATTACTATTTACGTCTCTATCATTATCCTCATCAATGAGTTCTTGATTAATAACCTCCAACTCCATGGATCCCTTGGCTCAATAACTACGATCGACAGGGGTTTTAATCTTACCACAACCGTCTGAGGATGGTTTAATAGTATGAAATTTTCGTAATTTTTCACACTTGCGAGTTCGGGAGTTGTGAGTTCGAGTAGTGGTAAGTCTTATTATTACCTAGATATGTTTCATGCCATGTTAAATTCGGGTTCAAATGGACTAGGACAATGTCCGCATCTGCTAATTCCTTCTTTTTTCACATTCAAAAAAAAAAAAAAAAAAAAAAAAAAAAAAAAAACTCCATGGATTTATTCCATATATAATATATATATTTTTTTTCTTTCTAATTAATATCATCCATATATAGTAGTATTGCGTGGGTGCAATATCTTTTGAATGAATCATTGAATAAAAACAGTTTAAAAAAGTAAAAACATATACTAGTTTTTTTTTTTTTTTTTCATATATACTAGTATTTTGTTAATACCAATATACTCGTTTTTATCGGTATTAACATATACTAGTCGTGGACCCACGCGGTGCGCAAATTTTTTTCATATGTTAAAAGCAATAGTCTATCTTAATAATTCTTCCTCATTTTTAAATATCTACCAAATGTTATTTGTGTCTTTAATATATTTGTTGAATCTGTAATCCATTAAGAGTTAGACACCCAAAAAAATATAAATTAAAACTTTTTTTTAGTATAAAACCAAGGGACAAAAGCTTTATCAACATTTATGGACTCCTTATCTATTTGCGTTTACATGAACCAATTCAATCCAAAAAAGAAAAAGAAAAACACAATCAATTATAAGAAGAAAAAAATACATATTAAATCAACAACCCCATTAGGAGTTAAACACCCAAAAAAATATAAACTAAAACTTTTTTTTAGTATTAACATAAAATAGTTCTCAATGTATTCTACATGTGGCTCTCTCTCAATTGTTTGTTCCAATCAGCCTTTTTCATTCACGTTTTTTCGTGCTTATTTTGAAATGAGATTTCCTTCGCCTTTTAAATCTTCAGTACAGGCTTTTAACAGTTGCAAACCAAGATCGATAATACGAAAACAAAAATGAGAATCACAGGGGAGGCAAATAACTTTATTTTAAGAATGCATTTGGCTATTCCTCGGCATTATCAAATGCCTACTCAACCGTACATAATAACACCCTATACTACCTACACAAAAAATAATACATGATGATAGGAACAAACCCACAAAGGCAATCGAACATGAAGCTTAGGAAACCACACAAAGGTGTTTAAATAAGAGATTGTGGTGCAATCAATTGGGGAGATAAGGAGGTGAGGGAGATGAAGAGGTCAGGAAGTTCAATAGGTGAGGTAGAAGAAAATGTGAGGAAAAGGAAAAGCCTATGAAAATGGAGAGAATTAAATAGAGGTAAATGTTAAAAGGTAAAAGTGAGAAAATTAATTAATTAGAGGCATGGGTGAGGAAGAAGGGTGTGAAAATAGAAAATCTGATGTAACATCTTTAAGGAGAAAGCTAAATCTTCACCCATTAGTTTATATAATAGATTTATGCAAAAGAAAAGAAAAAAAGAAAAAAAAAACCTTGAGATTATGTGAAATGAGAGTAATCTCCCCTATTTGAGAGTATTGTTATTTCACAAAACCTATTAAAAGGTTGATATAATTTATCCAAAAATAAAAACAAAAATGTTTGCCGGCCTGTAAAGATCCAACAAGTGTTCAAGAGTGATTTTGACAACATAAACATTGGCTTAGGATACCAACTCTTCACACATGATTAGATTAATAAAATCATCATGAGTTGTTAATTAATTGTATTTAGCATTGTTCTTTTTCTATTAGCTCATAGGGTAAAACTTAGGTACAATTCCTTAGGTCAAGTACATTAGGTTCTCTAATTGAATTCAAACACATATTTCCATTAACCAATGAAACACAAACAATGTTATCTTTTTTAAGAATATTTAAATTTAATATATTTGAATTCAACTAGGAACTTAATTATTTGACCTAAGAAACTGTAACTAAATTTTACCCTAACTCATATGACAAACAAATATGGTAGCAATCCCAGAATCTTTGGGTGCCGAGTTAACCATAAAAATTTAAAATTCTAAGCATATTCACCTTGTCCTTAGATAAATTTTGTGAATATATATAACAAGAAAGAACACTCCTGCTTTTACCACATCAGCACATCCCAATAGATAGCTGGGGGTTCTGCTCAGAAGCTAGAGAAGCAAGATGGTTGGGCAACTCTCACACGAGCTGGAGGTGAACGTGCCGGCTGGTGAAGCGTGGGAGCTTTATGGCACACTTCAGTTGGCAAAACTTATCGAAGAAGAGCAAAGTCTGGTTGAGAAAATTGATGTCATAGAAGGAGATGGAGGGACAGGGACTATTCTCAAGCTAACATTTCCATCAGGTATGAATGAGAAATGTTTTTACCATTTTTTTTTTTTTTATTAATTTTCTTAAAAAGTTTCTAGTTGACTGTTTGCAATTACTAGTTAGTACTATAATTTATAGTGCCACTAATTCCAAGTATATGAATTATTTTTTTTTTGATAATTAATGTTGTTCTTAATTCCAAGTATATGAATTATTGTTCTTAATTCAATGGAAAAAGAATGAACCTCCTCTAGGGTAAGGGTGGTTGGTCTAAGATTCTTAATAGTGATGTGTATGTTTCGATTAAGTAAAGATTCTGAATTGGTAGATTAGGATTCACCAATGGCCTTGCCGTAGTTGTGGTATATATAGGTTAATTGTTGAGAGATGACCATTACTAGATGATGTTTTGAAACCTTTTAAAGCATTAATTATACCAAATCTGAAAATCCAATACATTGGTAGCAAGGGATTTAGGTTCTTTTTGCTTACAATAAGTGGGCGTGATGGGATTTGAACCCAAACATAGACCCATAGAGAAAACTGAGCAATGTTACTAAGCTATAATGCTCTTTACAGATTTAGGTTCTTTTATTGTTTGGAAACATTAAGGTATAAATAATACCAGGCAATCCAAGAAGTGACTTTTTGCTCCCACCCCACCCGCCCAAAAAAAATTGTGGAATTCCTGCTAGCTAGAAATGAATGATTCATATGGGTTCTGATTTACTCAACTGATAAATCTCTTATTGTTGAATAAAAAAACCTGGATTCGAATCGCACTTATACGAAAAATAAACTCCTTGATGTCTTAGTTTGATGATAAAAAGTAATTATCATGTAGGGAATATATGTTATTAAAAACATGAACGATTATGCTACTATGATTTGTTAAAGTTTCAATTTGAATCCTTTATATTTCTTTGTTCAACTTTCTTTCCATTGAATTAGGCACACCACTTAGTGGTTACAAAGAGAAGTTCACAAAGGTTGACAATGAGAAACGCTTGAAAGAAGCAGAGGTGATTGAAGGAGGATATCTTGAGCTAGGCTTTACTCTTTTTCGTGTTCAATTTGAAGTCATCGAGAAGGACAATGATTCATGCGTAGTCAGAAGCACAATTGAGTATGATGTCAAGGAAGAGTCTGCTGCTAATGCCTCCTACGTCACTATCGACGCAGTGGCAAAAATTGCAGAACTCGCCAAAAATTATTTCATCAAGAACAAAGCTGCTAAAGAAGCACATTAATTATGAAAACTTGTAATATCTCAATGAAATACCACCTTCAGGAATAAAATAACGAACTTGTGGTATTGCTTGTCTTTCTATGTACTTAAGTGTGTAATGTGTTTCAAATACTCAGTTTCTTAGCCATATGAAAAATCCAATGCTTTTGCATGACATCTAGGAAGGAACAAATGAAGCAAAAATCACTCAAGGAGAATAATTTGATAAGAAACTCCACATCGTTGAATGTGTTCTTGATTATGGGTACATGTATTTGTTAAATCTCTACAGCAACTCTTTTAAGCTTTTTGATGGGATACTCTAACATAGTAATATGATATCAAAGTTTGAATTCAATTGTTCTTAGACTCCACTTGCTAGTTGCTAGGCCTATAATTTAGCAAAAAAATAGTTGCTAGGCCTATATTGGACCCGTTTATCTTAATTCAATTTCTAGGCCTAGACGTGAGAGTAGATGTGTTAAGAAATCTTATATCCATTAGGTGTGTATTTGGCTATGAGTATGATAGTTGTTAAGTCGGTAAATTTGGACTAAATAAAATTGGACTCGGATGAGTCCGATCCATTAACCCGTTCAAATCCAAAGTATAAAATAGAATATGAATAAGGTTTTTTGGACTCGTGAAAATCAAGTTAATTTGAACTTGACAGATTGAAATGACGGATCGGGTCAAGTTGACATGTGGGTCATAAGGACTTTTTTTCTTTCTTTTTTTCACTTTCTTGGTCGTTCTTAATCTTTCTCTTTATTTGGTTGGTTGGGGGTCAATTTCCCTTTGCTAGCATTGTGGTTCATTTTTGCTTCTTCGATCTTGCACTCTAACTTAGCAATTATCGATATGTCAATTTCTCGTGTTTATTTAACCAAAAAGATATGAACCAAATTTAAAGATATAATTTAGCTTGTAGTATGAGCCCAATTCATGCATGTAAGAAATAAAATTAAATGTATCAATCCCAAACTTTAAATAATACTCGAATCAATCCGCTGAACTCATTTACTGCCCTTATTATGTGTACATTGCCATCTTTTTTGACATCACCATCATCCCTATGAACTAACTTTTAATAATTAGGACAAGCTGCCAGCCTTTTCTTTCTTTCTTGAGCATAAATTATTAATCAAGATTTGGAGGCTTGGAGAAAATTTGACATGTTGACAAAAAAAGGTCCTCCATTTAATATAATTTGTTCAATAAGAGAGTGAATGCAGAAAATAATGGAGATGAAATGGTTGATCTCTTGATATCAGTAATTTTAGAAGCCTTACATGATAAGTACTCCATTCAAGGAAACCTGAAATGGATAGTAGAGCTTCATTCCTCCACTCAAGGTATGCTTTCCTAGCTACCACATGCTAAACTCCCTATTTGTCTTTGTGTGATGTCCTCCATTTATGTAGATTATAAATTCTATACAGCAACAGTATAATGTATCATTATGATCTGATTGATTTTAGTTGATACAATTTCCAAAATACTTATCCTTTCTTCCTCTTCATTTTTTTGCATGATGAGTTGTAGCCAGCCAATTCTAAATCAAAGCTCATTCTGGATTATTTGTGTTCATTTTGATTGGGATATGAAGAGAACAGATTTTTTGGTCTAATTGGAGTCATGCAATTAAAAATAAATAAATAAACTGGAATTTATAGATTCAGACAAAATTTTGCATTGTCGTTTTATTAGTGTCCTTGAAATGACCAATATATGGCATATGTTTCGCAAGAATATTGTGAGTGCTGGTATAACCTTTTTCTTAACGACAATCTTAGTTGGTTTTTTCATGATTTGTTTAGTTGAGGAAATTTTTCTGTTGAACATCAATGCTCTTTATAAGTTGGATGCATTTCTATCTTCAAAGTCCTAGAGTGCACCATGTTTCCATCTTTATTGAACCAGTATCAACCATAGAAGTGACTTGAAATTGGCATTAAACTGTTGAATAAGTTGCAAGTGCAGATCCTGCTAAGGTTTTTCATGAAGTTAAAACAACATTTTCTTTCCCCTCTGTCCTGGGTGTTAAAAATTGGTAGTATTCAGCCTGAGAATTCTGCCTCTCCTGTTTTAATGATAAATCTGTTTACTGCAGCAGCTTTCAACTTGTTGAAAATCAAACAAACGCGTTCATATGTTTTGGACTTAGCATACATTAAGCAAAAACTGACTGGCTTGGGCCAACAGGTATCTAGTCCATTCCTGGCCCTTACACACACACACACACACACAGCAATTTTCCAAGGAAAGGTTACTGTGGTATGGTAAATGTGTGTCTCATATAGGTCTTTGATTATTTATGAGATGTAAAGTATTGTGTATTGCATTTAATTTTATCATGAACTTTTTAGATGATACTAGTTGTGATCTTGTGTGCAGAAAGTTTTCTCGCCATTTAATTATTCGCATTCCAAAGACTGCTTCCAAGGACAATCTACATGCAGGTGCATTTGTTGCTGAGGTATGCCTCCATGAGAAAGCATATCGACTTTTTATCTAACAGTGATTGAGATGCATCTTTTTGTTGCTAAATAAAGATGACGGTTAAGACTATTTTCATGTTCATATTATAATTTTTCTATTGTATCTTTCGATTATTACTATTTAATTCCATCCAACTTATGAAATATAAAGTCAATATATAATTTAGTTGTGAAGTCTTTGTCATGCAGTCTCTTTTGTTAGCCCACTAGAACAGAATCTGCTTGAGTTACTAGAATCTTTTGTTCTTTTTTTTTGTAGAAATATCATTTATATGATGACATATTATCAGATATGCTCTCGGATTCTAAGTGCAAGGAAAAGTGATGGAAGATTTGAAAGATTATTTGTGAAGAAAGATTCAACGTCCACTGAGTCATCAAGCCAACTTCTTGTGGACACCGCTGTCTATACTAGAAATCGTTGCTTTCGTTTAGCTCTATCATCAAAGGCAGGGAAGAAATCTGTGCTTTTTCCTACAGGGCGATTCAAATGTAAGGACATGGTATGGTATCTTCTTACTGAATAATTTCTTAATGTATATTCTCAAACTAAGCAATATTATTCTCTCATTGCATTATTTTTTTTTATAAAACAATGGAGGAGCTATTCAGATGTTCCTTCATTAACAATAGTGCTATTTACATAATCCTTCTTTTAAGAAAAGTTTGGCAGTTCTTTGTATACACCTAGTATACTAGGACTGTTCTTTTTAATAAAATTCTCTTACTTATCAAAAAAAAAAAAAAAAAAAAAAAAAAAGAAAAGTTTGGTTTCTGTGCATGTGGGTGGCATCTAGTTTTAGATTTCAGCCTTGTTTGTGGCACGATGCAATTATGCACTCCTATGGTATCTCAAAAGAAAATTTTCTCTTTGATGGCTTGGCTTCATTAGTTTTACATAAGTTTCAGACCTGTTTGTGACAGAATTAAAGTTAGTCACGTGCTGTTTGTGACTAGTAAGCAAGATAAGGTTACACTTCTATGGCTTATACTGGGTATTGGTCACAGAATTATCTGTGCTTAATTTCCTTAAATTATTAAAATATCATGTGCTGTTGCTTAGTTTCATTACTAGGAAGAGTTCAATGAGCACTTGATGTATAGGATCACATATCACCAAGTGAATCCAAACAATAACGTCCATCATCATGATAAAGTTAGCATGTTAAAGGCAAAACCTATCTTTTTAGTGGTTTTCTGGTATGCCTTATTCATTGACTGTTAGCATGTGATAATTAATCTTTTATGTCATGAAAGAACAATGTGAGGAAGAGATGTTCATGGCATCCTTGATCTGCAATATGGATGTTGATTGCGAGAAGCTTCTAGTCTGCAAAATGGAGTTGGATTGTGTCAAGACCCTGCTCTTTGATACTGAGGTACTTTTGGACTCTGCATCTTTTACTATCAAAATACACTTGAATATTAGATACGTCTCATGATACCTTTTAAATCTTTTTTATAGTTCATGGGTTTCACATGTTCATCTACTGTGAAGATCAAGCATAAACCATTTTTGGTTTGTGCAGTAGTGGCTTGTACATTTTGTATTGAAAATTGATCTATTTAACAATTGGAATTCTTCCTTACTGCAGGTGAATCATAGTATTGGCAATTATTACAGTGCTCCTCAAGAATACGCATTGAGTGCTTTCACATGTCATGTCAATTTATTGTTCTTAATACAAGAACGAACCTCCTCTAGTGTAAGGGTGGTTGGTCTAAGATTCTTAATAGTGATGTGTATGTCTCGATTAAGTAAAGATTCTGAATTGGTAGATTAGGATTCACCAATAGCCTTGCTGTAGTTGTGGTATATATAGGTTAATTGTTGAGAGATGACCATTACTAGATGATGTTTTGAAAGCTTTTAAAGCATTAATTATACCAAATCTGAAAATCCAATACATTGGTAGCAAGGGATTTAGGTTCTTTTTGCTTACAATAAGTGGGCGTGATGGGATTTGAATCCAAATTCTTCCCATAGACCCATAGAGAAAACCAAGCAATGTTACTAAGCTATAATGCTCTTGACAGATTTAGGTTCTTTTATTGTTTGGAAACATTAAGGTATAAATAATACCAGGCAATCTAAGAAGTGACTTTTTGCTCCCACCCCAACCCCCCAAAAGAAAAAGAAAAAAAAAAAAAAAAAAAAAAATTGTGGAATTCCTACTGGCTAGAAATGAATGATTCATGTCGGTTCCTATTTACTCAACTGATAAAATCACTTATTGTTGAATAAAAAACTTGGATTTGAATCGCACTTACACCAAAAATAAACTCCTTGATGTCTTAGTTTGATGATAAAAAGTAATTTATCATGTAGCGAATATATGTTATTAAAAATATGAATGATTATGCTACTATGTTTTGTTTAAAGTTTCAATTTGAATCCTTACTTCATATTTCTTGGTTCAACTTTCTTTCCATTGAATTAGGCACACCACTTAGTGGTTACAAAGAGAAGTACACAAAGGTTGACAATGAGAAACGCCTGAAAGAAGCAGAGGTGATTGAAGGAGGATATCTTGAGCTAGGCTTTACTCTTTTTCGTGTTTGATTTGAAGTCATCGAGAAGGACAATGATTCATGCATAGTCAAAAGCACAATTGAGTATGATGTCAAGGAAGAGTCTGCTGCTAATGCCTCCTACGTCACTATCGACACAGTGGCAAAAATTGCAGAACTCGCCAAAAATTATTTCATCAAGAACAAAACTGCTAAAGAAGCACATTAATTATGAAAACTTGTAATTTATCAATGAAATACCACCTTCAGGAATAAAATAATGAACTTGTGGTATTGCTTGTCTTTCTATGTACTTAAGTGTGTAACGTGTTTGACATACTCAGTTTCTTAGCCATATGAAAAATCCAATGCTTTTGCATGACATCTAGGAAGGAACAAATGGAGCAAAAATCACTCATGGAGAATAATTTGATAAGAAACTCCACATCGTTGAATGTGTTCTTGATTATGGGTACATGTATTTGTTAAATCTCTACAGCAACTCTTTTAAGCTTTTTGATTGGATACTCTAACATAGTAATATGATATCAAAGTTCGAATTCAATTGTTCTTAGACTCCACTTGCTAGTTGCTAGGCCTATAATTTAGCAAAAAAATAGTTGCTAGGCCTATATTGGACCCGTTTATCTTAATTCAATTTCTAGGCCTAGACGTGAGAGTAGATGTGTTAAGAAATCTTATATCCATTAGGTGTCTATTTGGCTAAGAGTATAATAGTTGTTAAATCGGTAAATTTGGACTAAATAAAATTGGACTCGGATGAGTCCGATCCATTAACTCGTTCAATTCCAAAGGATAAAAAAGAATATGAATAAGGTTTTTTGGACTTGTGAAAATCAAGACAATCTAAACTTGACACATTGAAATGACGGATCGTGTCAAGTTGACATGTGGGTCATAAGGACTTTTTTTATTTTCTTTTCCTTTTTCTCAATTTCTTGTATGGTCCTAGTTTTGTTTGTTACACAGTTGAGACTTTATTTCTTTTCTTTTTTTCACTTTCTTGGTCGTTCTTAATCTTTCTCTTTATTTGGTTGGTTGGGGTCAATTTCCCTTTGCTAGCAATGTGGTTCATTTTTGCTTCTTTGATCTTGCACTCTAACTTAGCAATTATCGATATGTCAATTTCTAGCGTTTATTTAATCAAAAAGATATGAACCAAATTTAAAGATATAATTTAGTTTTGAGTTTGAGCCCAATTCATGTAAGAAATCAAATTAAAAGTATCCAAAATATTTGGACTAAAAAAAATAATAATACTCAGAATCGATCGGCTCAACTCATTTACTGCCCTTATTATGTGTGCATTGCCGTCTTTTTTGACATCACCATCATCCCCACCAACTAACTTATAATAATTGGGAGTGACTTACCTCCAGTGCAGTGGTGCACTGGAGGGAGCTACAGGCTGACACGTGTCCTAAAATGAACACGTGTCGCGTCCTAGCTCCCTCCAGTGCTCCAGTGCACTGGAGGGAATCCATTCCCATAATAATTAGGACAAGCCGCCAGCCTTTTCCTTCTTTCTTGGGCATAAATTATTAACCAAGATTTGGAAAAGAAAAAACGTTTGGTGGCTTGGACAAAATTTGACTTGTAGACAACAACAAAAAAATGTCCCTGCCCTGCAGAATATTCATAGATTACCAACTCCAAGATTTGTTTGATTAACCTTGACTCACCTACTAAAATTTCCTTTAGGCAGCACTACATTTTCAAGACAGTGGCTCCTTAAGATTACACAATTCTTCAATTTGACCCCTCCAAATGATATATATTTTTTTTCTACCTTTCTTCTATACTAAAATTTTCATCATATACTATAAGTATATAACAACTCTACAAAACTAATATATTAGCATGGCCCCCCAAGATTAAATTTTTAGTACCGGTCTGTTGTTATCTTGTCCTTTTATTTTATTTTTTTTAAGTTAGCTCATGTGACTAACCAATATGCCATCGTGGGCGGCATAGGAATCTTTGAACACCAACTTTGACAAATAATGTAGGTCCATAGACCTTGGTCTTAATCATATTTTGGGAATTATATATTACATATTTACACACGCTCTGAATCACACCCTAATATTCTATAGCTTGGGTTCTGCACATTATCAAAGCAAAGGAAGCAAGAGAAGAAAGATGGTTGGGCAAGTTTCACATGAGGTGGAGGTAAACGTGCCAGCTAGTGAAGCATGGGAGCTCTATGGGACGCTTCGGCTTTCAAAATTAGTTGAAGAAGTGCTTTCAAATTTCATTGAGAAAATTGAGGTCATTGAAGGTGATGGAGGGGCTGGTACTATTATCCAGCTAACATTTGCACCAGGTATCACAATTGATTCATAAATGCAAGTTGAATCCCCCCAATTCTCTCTCATCCTTAAAAGTAAATCCATTATTCCTATCAACTAAAATCATTGCAGAAAGTAATCAAAATTGCATAAAAGAAAAGCATTCTTTTATGAGAGAACAATGTCTATCAAATGTCCCAAATAATCTATACAGTGACTTAATCATGGTACCATATTTTGAAATTTCAAGGTTTAAAAGTCTCACTTTGAATTAATAACTGCAACTTCATTCCATTGAATTAGGCACAGCTGGGTTTTCTGGATGCAAAGAGAAGTTCACAAAAGTCGACAATGAGAAACGCCTGAAAGAAACAGAGCTGATTGAAGGAGGACAACTTGAGCTGGGGTTTACTCTTTATCGTGATCGCTTTGAAGTAATCGAGAAAGGGGAAGATTCATGCATAATCAGAAGCACAATTGAGTATGAGGTCAAGGAAGATGCTGCTGCTAATGCCTCGCTTGTTAGTATCGAGCCATTGGCAAACGTTGCCGAACTTGCCAAAAATTATCTCATAAAGAACAAGACTGCTAAAGATGCAAATTAATTCTCAATTTTGTAATCTTATCATTGAAATACCAACCTTCGATCCTTGTTCTGAAATAAAATGAGTAACAGATTTTAGACGTTCATTGTACCTGAGTTGTGCTAGGGGAATATATAAATAGATATACTTGCATCTGAGATTACTAAGTTGTCTCAGGTACCAAATGCTTTTGCACATCTAACAATGAACAAATAAAGAAACAGAAATTTGTTGAGGACTAGTTTGTACCATAATCATTGGTCAACAGCTTTGAATTTGAATGTGCAACTGATCATAGAGTAGAATCTGTTATAACTTCTGGTATAGGAGCAATTCTGTGAGGAACTCATTAAAGGCCATAATTTCAGATCATCATCGGAGTTAAAGATGAAAGCTTGCTCTGATTGCCCCAGCTACAGATATGGATTTGTTCATAAAAATATACACACAAATATATGGCATACCAAGGGATTACCAGAAGGCCTAGAATGTCCTTCAAATGCTAAAAGAACTAATGATACCTTAATAATCATTTAAGTCACTCTTCCATAGCTAGGTGAGGAACTTCTATTTCAAGAGCAGCATATACGGTAGTACCAGATTATTTAACAAGATGTTAAGCTTCTCTCTACTGAAAAACAATCTTAATAATGTAACTTAAAAACCCATATCTGGAGAAAAAGAAAAAAGACTTAAAAGTTTCTAAAGCAAATCTTCTCCTAATCAGCAAAACTCTTGTCCAAACCAAACCTTCTTCACAAATCAATTTAACTGACAAACTTTCTAGTATAATCTTGTTAATATATGGAAAATGGCCATTAATCTAGATTGACACCCATGATTGAACACTTTAATCCAAGTTAGGCACTTGGTTTATGGAACTTTCTAAATGGCCTAAAACTTTCGTGAGTAAGTCAAAAAGAATTTATCTATGTGAAAAAGAATCTCACTTTTCCCTAAAGGTGAGCCGTTACTCATCACAAATGTGGAAACTTTGCTAAGTAAGACCCTAGGTGGAAAAGCTACAAGTTATGTACTTGCAGCATTTTCTAATGCTCAATGACCAAAACCCCATGTATTGGATTTAACAAAGAATCAAAAGAAATTCCTTAAGCGTAGTCTTTACTCATCACAAATTTAAAAAACTTTGCCCTAAGAAAGCCTAGGTGAAGAAGTTCAATGCTTGTCAACAACATTTGGATTCACAATATTGGATTTTTCAGTTAAATGCGCCTCACTTCCCTGATGTATGGCCTTACAGGAAGATAATTC
Source organism: Fagus sylvatica (assembly GCA_907173295.1). Taxonomy (NCBI): domain Eukaryota; kingdom Viridiplantae; phylum Streptophyta; class Magnoliopsida; order Fagales; family Fagaceae; genus Fagus; species Fagus sylvatica. The sequence goes on from OU015763.1 coordinate 23,402,331, forward strand.
CAACATTTCAAGTCATAACACATTTTTTCGAAAAGTATTTCAAGTCATGACACATTTGAATTAAGGCAAGCAACATAGATCAATACCCTCAATATCATGACTATTTTTTAAAAGTAAAGCTACAGAACTACATCTACTACCAGTGTATACAAAATAACATATAGTGAGTCAGTCACAATTACTGCCTTTTAATTCAAAGTGAAGTGGCCATCATCATCTCCCAAGTTTCAGAACAAAATCTCATTACTTCATATTGATTTTTGTTTTGTTATTCATTTATTAAAAGGCAGAAATTACTTCATATTGATGCAAAAACATGATGCACTTCTAATCCACTTTAATGGAATACATATAAACATTATCAAGACACATAAATTTTTTTTAGGAAAATTATATAATTTCAAAACAATAATAAATGTCTTTGTTCAACTAACTAATGCTACAACAGGACAGAAATGTACTGACATCCCATTACATTTTCAAATTCTAAACATCAAGAAAAATCTAATCATAAACAGAAACACTTGTAAAGACAACACGATCTTACAATTGCATACTGAGATTCAGAATAGTCGCTAATCAACAGCCATGGCATCTGAGCCCCCACTAGCATCCTCAATCCCATTCTTCAGCTCTTCGGTTGCAAGTCTCATCTCCTCAACCATACTTTTCTGATCTTCCTCTATGGTATTCTGCAACTCATCCACCTGCAGAAAGGTTGAATAACATCAGAAACTAACAGCATAATCTTCAGATAGGCCGGACCTATCATATTAAGTGGTCTACTGCAGATCCAACATCCTACAATATATAAAATAAGACACACATGAATTACCGTTTATTATTTAGAATTAAAAGCTAGAATACTGTGAAATGCTAAAGTCATGGGATTAAAACATTCACAATAAATTTCATTGGCCAATGGTTAAGTTAAATATGCAATTATTATCTAAATGCAAAACACAAGCGACTAACAATAAAAGGAAGAATACATGTTGAAATAGTTGACCAGAAAAATTTGGGAAAAATAAAATGCAAATTCATACTGTGATATACAATGGGATAAGAAAGGTTATTATTTGAATTACATAGGTGCATGAGTATTTACATAGCCAAAAAAGAAAACACGGCTAGAGCAACTACATAATTTTTGCGTCTCCATGCAAAACACAGGCTATAGATCACTGTCAATTTAAGATAAAGATGACAGACAGAAAAAGAGTTAGCCAGGGGAAAAAAAAAAAACTCTTTATAAACAACCCCCCAAAAAATGTAGAAATATCATCAGATAAAATAGGATGTTAAATTGAGAGCATTAAGGTTCTTAGGAATGTACATCAAAATCTAATGGTAGCATTCTGATTTACACTAGATTTAAAAATTACAATTTCATCATCATTAGAAGGGACAAGGTAGAAAAAGGGAACCATAACTGAAATAGCTGTATAAGACAATCTTTAATATTCCAAGAAGAGACGTCATTCCTATTCTGATACTAGTTTTGATAATGGTGATACAGCCCCTCTCTCAAGTCATAAGTAAAAATTACTATGCAATTTAATTTCCAGAGAATAAGCTCATAACAAAGTGGAACCCCCTATAGAAAATGAATACATTGCTTAAAGCTAAAGGTATATTGAAAAAAGACCAACCAAATAAAGCACCCATCTGGGGGGTGATATGAGGGGCTAATTTCTCTATTGAATTCACTCATGCCCTTCTGCACTTAAAAAAATCAAAGGCAACTCTAACAAGCTCCTAAGGAGGCCAATGAGAAAGGGTGGAGGGCAAGCTCATGAATCAAAACCCACTAGGTGCATCTGCAAACTTACCCAAAAAAGGCTCCTAAGGAGACCTTTGAAAGATGATTGTGAACTCCAACACCAATATTTCAGAATCCCAACAAAACCCCAAGCACTAATATAAATGTTTTGAGTCAAATTTAGAGAGTGAAGACATTATGCTGCTACCACTTACCAGGTCCAATCAGTAGATTTTTCATTGTGATTCAACAAAGCCCCAATTTTCACATCCCACAGATATTTTTAAGAGTGATTGAAATATACTCGATGAAAGAAATATGGGACATTAAAGTCCCTAGACATAAGCTAAAAGAAAGAAAAAATAATAATAAATAAAAAACCCTAAATTAACTTTTCAGGCCTCTCAAACAAGAACCAGAATTGGTGCGCCAAGGGGGTTAGTGATGAGACAGGAACTTTGAAGCTGCACCGACAGCAATAATTGGCATAGGCATAAAGTATATAAGGAGCTCGGTATTTGACACAGCAGCAAAGCAACCAGAACAGAATTTCTCATGAAAAATCTCAGATGATAAAGATATTATCTTTGTTATAAACAATCACAAGCTTCAAGCAAATAGACCCAAGTGAATAGTTAATCATAATGAAATAGGAACAAAGGTCAGCTCCTCCTTAAGAACAGGGAGGATAGTAGTGTCATGAACTCAAAATCCACTGGGTGTCTGTAAAATGGGAATGCAAAAACATACAAATTATTTGAAAACTGTCACATACCACGTACAACAAAAGGACAAACTGTTTCTTGCGAAGCTCCAGCAACCTTGAACCAGCCGTGTTCTCTGCATCCAAAGCTGCGATCTCTTTCTCTAGTTCCGTTATCATCTTCTGTGTCTCTGATCTTGGTGGCTGTGCAGCAATCAGTTTCCTGATTGCCTCGCACTCCTCTTTGTGCTGCCTCTCAATCTTACTCTCCTCAAGCTGCTTCTTAAGATCTTCTATGTCAACCTGCGCTTGGGAAATCTTCCTGTTTATGTCATCTTTCAACTCATTGAAGTTCTCCTTCTCTCTTACATTCGCATCAACAACCGCTTTGCTCTTGAGGAGTGGAATTTCAAACGTTGACAACTCCTGTAAGAAAGATTTAGCAAGTTTCTCACAGTCACCATAATTATCTGTATCCTTCTCGACCTCAAGGACAAAAGAGCTGAACCTCTTCTGAAGTTTCTTCAACGGAGGTTCACCCCTTGTGGTTGTGGTGCGGGTGAGAAGCCTGTGTTTTATAATTACGTCATCATCAACTGGGCTAAAAGCATAGTTTGCTGTTACCGCTTCTCCCCTGCCGGAAACTTTCCTTCCTTTTACTAACATCTGAACACGTGATTGTTACTCGTCCTGCATTACAGGTTTTCAAACACATTCACATGTATGTCACAATCTGGAACAGAAACATATATAACTAAATATGCATATTTTCAGAAACATAATCGTAGCTATAATGTTCTTAAACGCATTACGAATTTTCTTCTTCTTCCTTTTTTTGCAATTAATATAAAACAACGAATAGGATACGACCCAAGGACACATGATAAACTTGTTAACAACTCATGATTCATAATATACTGAATACAACATAGATACCACAATTTCAAACATCATTAAAAACTAGAAAACTGTTGCAGCAAAGAGATTAATTTCACATGCGCGCGCGCGCGCACACGTGTATACATATATGTACACATACATACATACATGGTTATCTACCCTTATACATACATATACACATAGATTCAGTAGTATGCAAAAGAATCTGATAACAAAAAATTAGTGTTTTATTTTGTTTTAGTAAACTGATCAGAACACGAGGAAATTCGAGGGATTCGCAATTTTATAGCGCAAGAATCCAAAATTTTTGTAGGTTTATTCTGAACTCATAAATTCTCAATTTATCCGAACAGAGCATTAAGAATTTGCATGCTAAGCTCAAACCCTAAATGCTAACAAATCGAAGAGATTGAGTTAACTAAGGAGAAGGATGTGTGGGCATATGTTGTAGAAAAGCAAAGAAAGTATTGAAAGTTGAAACCTTGAAGTGAAAAGAAAAGAAGCTCACCGATGCAAAATCCGGGAAGAAAGATCGGAATATCGAGCCCCTTCTGATGTCACTCACTCAACTCCGTTACTCCAGAAGAAGAATATATTTTCAACCCCAAAAATTTAGATTGTTCGGCGACGAGGCGGAGGGCTCGGCGACATCGGTGAGAGAATACTCGGCGTGGTGGCGGGGCTTGGGAGCTGGGTAGAGGAACTCTTACAGTTTTTCACCAATAACTTTTGGTTTTTTATTTTATTTTTTATATTTAATCTCAGTTAACGTTTTAGATTAACCAAAGTTTTTTTTTTTTTTTTTTTTTTTTTTTTTTGATTAATGTATTAACTTCATTTAAAAAAAAAAAAAAAAAAAAAAAAAAAAAAAAAAAGGGACTCGCAGGTGCGTTCATTGTCCCGACCCACTTAAACCCGATTTTAACATGGCGTGGAGCACATCTGGGCAATAATGGGGCGTACCACTACCCGAACCCACAACTCCCGGACTCGCAGGTGTGATGGGTCACGAGGGTTTCCTTCCATTAAGTCACCTCCCCAGAAAGCAGTTGGTGGGATTCGAACCCCTGCCCACGTGGTTAGCACCTTTGGTGCTAACCATTGAGCCAAGAGCTGAACCCGCTGTAGTTAACGTTCATTGAGTTATTGTTTTAAATGAGATGACATATTCTAAACCATATATTTAATTTAAATGAATCCTAGCCTTAAAATGGAGCGGGTATCAGGATTCAAAAATTTAATAAAACATTTTTTAAGTTTTTTAAATCTAACTTTTAATGTACACACAGCATTGTCATGTTAATTTATTTTTTTATGAACCCATTACTAATACAATTTTATTTTATACAATTTATAGTTTATCATCTTGTGAAAACGTTGGGTCTAATATTATTGTAAAATCTAAATATACTTGATATATTTATACTATAATGTAAAATTGAAGTTTTTTTTTTTTTTTTGGTTGACCTCATAATATTACGCCACATAAGCTTTTGAAATCTCACAATTTTACACCTCATTATTTTAATATATATTTTTAATTGAATTTAAATTTTATTCTATAATTAAACATCTCATTAGAATCTTGACATATTATATTTTCTTTAATAGAAATAATATATAGTTCCATATATAAATGTCTAATACTATAATATATTTTATATGTAAATAAAATAATAATAAATGTCTTTTAATAATTATCAATTTTCACATTTAGACAAAATAAATATAAAAACAGAAAAAATCATATTTCGACCAATAATTCTTTAGATTTCATTTAAAGTAATTTTTTCGTATATCGCACGGGTTTGCGACTAGTATATATATATTGAAAAGGATTAGAGAATAGGAAAATTTAAACTTTATACTTGAATTAATTAAGTTTTGCTAAGAAAAATTGGATTAATTTCAAATGGGTTGGAACTTGAAAAATAATTTCAAATGGCCTTGAAGTCAAATGGGCAAAAAGTAATTCTAAATGGGCTTTATAAATGGACTATAAATAGTTTTAAATTGAAGTGAAAGATGGAATAGGTTTCTCTTCATTTAAAAATCTCTTCATTTGTCCATTTCATAGTTCAGATTGTATTTTATGGATCCAATAATGTAAAGACTGCCACGTCTTTAAAATTTTAAATGACATGGCATTCTCTATATGGTTAAATCTGTAACAGTTAATCTGTGTTATAAGAGGATCTTATTCCGTGTTATAAGTGGCTTATAAAAAGAGAGATGTGTTATAAGTGGAAATATTTGATCATTCAAAAAAAAAAAAAAAAAAAAGGAAAATTGATGAAGACTCATACTTGGGATGTCATAAATTTTAGGGTAAATTACACTTTTCTCCTGAAGTATAAGCCAGTTGCAGTTTCCCCCTTTTGTTTCAAATGTAACAATTTACTCCCTTAAGTATCCATAATAAACACTTTATCCTCTCTGTTAGTTTTTCCATTGGTCTAAGGGATTTTTTTTGTCCACGGACCCACACTAAATTGACCTTAATACCTATTGGGATATTTTCGAGCTTAACACCATCTTCTTCAACTCTCTCTCTCTCTCTCTCTCTCTCTCTCTCTCTCTCTCTCTCTCTCTCTCTCTCTCTCTCTCTCTCTCTCTCTCTCTCTCTCTCTCTCTCTCTCTCTCTCTCTCTCTCTCTCTCTCTCTCTCTCTCTCTCTCTCTCTCTCTCTCTCTCTCTCTCTCTCTCTCTCTGGCGGCGCTTGGTGCAACCTAAGGGACCCAAGATCATGACTGGTTGCTCAATAATAGCCATGGATCAATTAAAACTAGCCAAGAGGGGAAACTTGTAGAACTAGAACGAATGATTAGAAGAGAGAGAGAATGAAAAATATCTAACTAAATGTCTTGCAAGTGAATCAAAATTGTTCTAATTTTGTGCAAGTGTATCCCTTACGGAATAGCATCCTCTTTATTTGAAATGAAATTGAGAAAATCTATTTCATAATCCAGATTAAATGTTACAGATCTAATCATGTAAAAAATGTTATGTCATTAAATGTTACAGATCCTATTCCTTATAATGCATATCTGCCACCTTCATTAATTTATCCAAAAAAAAATATATATTATCAGATACCTAATTGAAAAGAGAGTAGCATTGCAATTTGCAAATGAATTCTGTTTACACATATAAATGTGACATTGTGCTCTCCCATTTAACTTGTACATGCAAAATATTTACTATAAAGGAGTCCAGCATGATCGTGTTTTTGGGTTCCATATAGCAGGTAGCAAGAATTTCCTTCCCTTATAACCATGGGCATTGAAGGCTCCACCGGTAGATGGGTCCACCCGTACCTTGCCAGTGTAACCGGGGAATGCCCCGCTTCCAAACATAGCAGGACAAGATGTAGTGGCCTCAACCAGCTTATTCCTGCGTCCGGATTGGTAAAACCCAGTCTTGAATGGGTTGGTCACAGTAGCAGCCAAGCCTGAGGCAAAATGAACCAACATGGCATCAGCACCAATGTTTCCATTTGGTGGTTGCAATGTTACACCTTGTGGCCCGTAGTCAGCCCTGTGGAATGGCCAGGCACATGTACCAGGGCACTCGGTTTCTGGATTACCCACCAAGAGATAGAGTTGTCTACCTGCAAATATTTGTAATCATTAGAAATTATATGATTAAAGCTCATTAAATTGATATGATATTTTTGAAATTACAAATTAAAGAAACTAAGAGATCGTCTTTCTATCACATCTTCTAATGTCTACCAACAGAATAATTAATGTAATTCTTATAAATGTTTTAGTTAAATACTTGCTTAATTTGTCAATTTCATGGATTATAGGATTTGGTTTGGGTCCAATGTTTCAGTGTAGTAGATCCAACACGATTTTTTAAAGCAAAATGATGATACAATTAAACATTTGTAGCTTAAGTAATGGTGTTTTTATGCTTTTTGTAAGATAAAGATATTTGATGTGCGTAGCAATTTTAAGTCTAGGGATGTAACATTTTAAACATCACTTTTATCGTATTCTATTATTGAAAATATTTTATATCTATTAATTATAACGGAGTATATCAACAATGTAAAAATAATTATAAAAAAAGAGAGGGAGGAAAATTGATGTTACCAATAAGTCCATGCTCAAAGCATTTTCCCATGCACAAATCAGAGGCTGTGACTTGCCTAGATGTGAAGATAACAGCAACAGTGTTAGGATTTCCACCAGTTGCCTTTTGGACCAGAAGCTTAATAAAGTCTATGGTCATGATCTTTCCCAAAGAGTATGAGGTATCAGTAATTTGCCTCACAACTTTTACTTTGATTCTCGGGCTTCTCCTTGACCTCCTCATAGCCAAAGATTGGTAGCTCCCAACTATATTCCACCAGGTTGATACCTGGGGTTCAAGGTTTGCACCACCATTATAGTTTAGTGATTTAATGAAGGTCCTAATAACGTTCTTTTGAGAACGTCCAAATTGACCGTACCATAGGAGGGCAAGGTTGACCCTTCCAGTGATTACAGGGCCCCGATGGTAGGTCAAGACGGGTTTGGCGTTCCGATTGGCTCCAAGAACAAGAGGGAGGAGGACGAGCAGAAGGGCAAAGGTGAGAGCGAGAGGGTGAGTAGGGAGAGAAGACGCCATTTTTAATTACTATCTAGCTAATCTTCTTTCCATCCATTCCTTGTGGTATGTAAGGCGCATTTATACGTGCATGAGCCATGCAATTCCTAAGCAAACGAACACCACCAGAAGGCTATTTTAGTGGGTGAGCATTACTTGGATGAGAGGATATTATTTGGATTAGCAAGAAAGTAGGGAAACTATAATTAGGTATAGTGAAACATTAGTTTTGAGGATTTTGATGATGAGTTGGAGAAACTTTCTCTAGGTGTTAACAATAAAACTAGGGTAATGCTACATAGTCCAGATGTTTTATAATTATTGAGTCAACAAGTTGTTATTAATTCTCGTATAGACTCATTCACATTATTTTATTGTTTATCACCTCAAAATTTGCGAAAAATTTGTGAGAAAAGTTGTTTCTATCATCAGAAGCTTCCCCCTACCTAAGGACATAAATAGAGTCAAGTCATTGGTTCCAGACTTGTAAAACTAACTAAAAAGCATAAAAATCTGCACTTAATTTGCTATCACACAGCAAAAGTAGTGTAATGTAACAAATTACTCTCTTCTGGGGATCGTTGATTAGAACATTCTTTTGAATTTGGGTTCAAGCATGGGTTCTAAACAGTGGCGGGGCCCCGATTTGGGGTGGCCCCATTTTTTTAAAGAAAAAATTTGAGGATATATATAGATTCTCCATGCTCCTCATCCCAATTAATAATAATAATAATAATTTAAAAGTTACATTTTAGATTCATTAAAATAGGGTTATAATCTTATTAGTAATGAATTGTATATACCAATGACTTACATTAATTAGACATTCATATACTATGATGAACACATAATTATTTTAATTATTATCTAAAAAAATAAAAGAGAAAAAAGAGTTTCTAACTTTTGCTCCTTCCTCATTTAAAAAAAAAAAAAAAAAAAAAAAAAAAAAAAAAAAACCTGACTTACTTTTGGAGTTGGCGATGGAAGGAGGTTGTGTTTCACAACACAATTATTTTTCATCCTCAAAAAATTACACCACCATGACAGACTGCACTACTAGTAGATTGGGGGCAAATAGACAACCCATCAGGCGCCCACATGTGAGCTTTTTACTCTTTTCTCAAAATTCCTCCGTCCCCTCTCTTTTCATTTCATGTTTTCTAAATTATCTGATTTCTTAATCATCAACCTCAGTAGTTTTGTTCGACTTCGATTTATTGTTTTTTTATTCTTCTTTAGTTCAAACGGGTTCTAAAATTTTACACTTTTACATGTTGAAAGAGTATTTTGATTACAACTTACTCCAAGTCTATTCAAGAGAGTGACCATTTACCACTTGTATGAATTGCATACTATACACTAAAAAAGCAAAAGCAAAAGCAAAGTAATTACTTTTTTCAACTCCCCAAATAAGTTAAGACAACCTCTTCACTCTTTTTTTTTGTTCGAATTTTTTATTGAATTTATAAATATATTATATAACATATAAATATAATTGACTATTATTAAATTGTTTGAATTATATAATGTGTCATAATTCAATGTTTGATGGGTTACTTGAGTTTTTGTTTAATTTTTAGCAATCTTTAACCTTTTAGTATTATTTTTTTTTTTTAATCTTACTATTAAAGCCGTTCCTGAACCTATTTTGTCTAAAATAAGGGAGATGACCCTTAGTACATCTATAACTTTTCTTAATGTGACTCACTGTACTGTTTATTGTTAACCTTTCCCAGTTCTCTGCTCCAGTGAAAAAGAACTAGTATGAAGAATCTCTGTTCCAGGATGCCCAAGACCCTTATGCTGGAATAGAAGAAGATCAAGCCCTTATTGAGGAACAATACCTTGGTTAGGGACTTGCCAGCAAATTCACAGTCAGCCCACCAACAGTCAGCAAATTTTCTGTCATCAGAATCTGCACTGTTACTAAGCATGTCCGACAAATAATAAAGTTGCTGTCAAGATCACTGCAGCAAATATTGCCAAAGTTTGCCAATGCATCTACGGCAATTGCATCTTCAACATTACTATTGCTTTCCCAAAAGAAAAGTAAATAGTAAAAAGCTTTCTTGTCTCCCATCATCAAAGATAGGATTCTTGGCATGCCATAATGAGATTCCAAGACTACTTTCCAAAAGAAAATAGTTCTTCAATGATGATGTCCAAAGACTACTTTCAATGCATGCATTTGAAGACTTTTCCCGAGGACTCCTCTCTTGCATCTTGCCTATATATATGGCATTTCCTTTATATTGTAGGCAGAATTTCTTAGCACAACCTTCTCTCATAATATTCAAGCATTCATGTGTTGAAAGTCTTGAATTAGAATAGGTTGTCTACCAATTCCCCTACCCATATTAAACTTGTAAGCATGGAATCTTCTAGCTTTCAGCCCAACTGATTAAATCCTTGTAATCCGTAAGTAATTACTTTCAATAAAGTAATTTCTATATATATATATTTATCTTAGTCATTATATTTAATGGGTTGTCATTTAATTTGAAAATCCAGGTCCATTGTCTTAATATTGCTGAAGTTTAATGAACATACTTTTTGTAGCAGATATTGAGTTATAAAATACAAAGTACTTGACTTGTATATTGAATTGTATTTATACCATTATTTAGACTATTGTACACAGTATGGATATAATATATACAGAGAAAAAATTATTTAATCATCTCATTTTTTATTTGGTCCCCCCTAAACTTGTTTTAGTGAATTTTGATTATATTCAAATTTGCCTGAAATTGGTATGGCAAGGCACAAGAAAAACTAGAAAAGAGTGAAACCTGCCTATATAATATTGCAAATTTGTCAGCTTCAATAGGATCAACTAACAATGTGAGTCTAAGGTCCGTTTGGGAACCAGTGGAAAAAAGCATGGAATGCCTAGCGTACTTTTTTGTTTTACCAAACACATTTTTTATGATTTTCTGGGTAGCAAAACATGCTTTGGGTTGGGAATTGATTGCCAAACGGGAACTAAATATCTTTAGTGTGACCATTTCAAAGTTCAAACCCAAAGGTTTTTGCAGGACAGGAAGTCCTACGCAACTAAGCTCTTCAGTCTTAATCATGTACTTCATCGTTAAAAAATAAAAATAAAAAATTGGCAAGTTTCCACATCCTAAACCAACAACCTTGCTTTCTACCATGCTCTTATGGTTATGATTATGGTAGAGGAAGCCTCCGTGATTACAAAATCCTTGTTATGTAAAACAGTTACACTATTTCTAAAATTAAATGAGAGAGAGTGAGAGATCAGAGGAGGCATACATACTATTTGCATTTTTCAAAGCTAACATCTATGCATTGCCTTGACAAACCATGGAAATGCACATTTTCAGAGTCTGTAAGTGCTCAAACTAAGAATTTACAGTAAATTCTCCTCAAATGTAAGAGCTATGTGAGGCTATAACATTTCATGAATTCTTCAGTTGAGATTAGAGTTACAATGAAGAAGGATACATTGGCATTACTTTATAATCAAGAACATTAGAGTTTATTATAACAAGACATTATTTCATGGCTTTAAGAATTACTACACATAAAGGGAACAAAGGTATACATATTTATTTACTAGGAGTAAACAAATCAAACACACTCACACCCGGTACATTCAGCGGTCAAACTTCTTTTGTGTTGCGTTGTTGATATAAGGGAATGGCTTTCTTTACATTTGGGCCATTTTGGGACCTTCCTATCTTCATTCTTGTATAGCTTTGCAGCCACCGTCTTAAAACCACTCCTCATGTAACTCACCATAATGGTAACAAGCTCTCTGAGACATAAAAAGAATGATTAGGGTTCTCCAAGTGATGCATTTAACAATTAAATCAATAGCCTAAAACCTTGACAATATAACACAGCAGCAAATAGAAGGAATAACAAGGATATCATACAGCATCTGACGCAATTCTTATGTCAAGAAAAACAAGAAAAGAAAAAACAAACTTAAACAAAATTGGTTCACAAAAGAAGCTGAAATAATAACCATCAATGGAAATTGCAATGATACTCGTAGATTTTTCCTTGCAATCATTATGCAGAAGGTCGAATGCTGGTTTCCATACTTTTAAGATCAAACCAGAACCAATATGTACTTTTAAAATCAAATCAGAAGGCTGCTTGCCTCTTGGCACTAGCTGTGGAGTTAGTTGTGCTATAATTAATTGATAAGAGTAATCACTGTGATTCTATCAGTCTTAATTAATATTTTATCTTTATACATAATATATATATATATTCAAACAGTATAATACATAAACTAGTTTCTCCGTTATTTTTTGTTCTTTTCTTTTGAATTCCCTCATACATAATAATCTGAACACTTGATACAGCTAGATTTTTGTGATATAATAGACATCATTTAAGAGAATTTCAACAAAATCTCAACCAGTTGATGAGGCAGCTTTTGGAACCCATAAGTCCATAACCTATGGTAGGATTTCCTCTCTTAAAAACCCATCAATTACACACTATAGAAGTTAGAACGGAAGAATCAGTGAAAAAACAGTACTTCACAGAAGCATTTTCCTTACCTTGAGAAATGAGAATGCAAATTAATAAAAGCATATAAGAAATAAAAATAACCCATTTCTCACCCTTTTTTATTTATTGGTAAGTTACACACACACAGTGGGTCTTAAAACCATGGCCTCCCCCTCCACTTTGATCTTACAAAGAATTAACTTCCCGTCACTTTCTTCCAAGGGAAAGATTCTCCAGAATTTTTATCTATTGCTAATATCATTATATGTCCATAATTGATTATTTCCATGCACCTTTTTGCAAAAATACTATAATTCTAAGTTTTATTTCTAGATGTGGAAGTATTTTACTTTCAGATCGTTTCTAAGTCATGGTGTTTGTACTTCTCCTCATAGATATGATGATGAATGAACAACAATCGGTAATATAATTGAAGCCCAATGGCAAAGAATGAAAAGTTAGTCTACAGGTAACCTCCACAGACTTATCCCAATATTTTCTATGGAAGGTTACCAAAATGTTCAAGAATTCTATGCTACCATTTAAAGATGACTTCTGCAACCAATTTTGCATTAAAGAACAGAGTATACTATTCCCAGTATTACATAAGATGCACAAATTATATCAAGGATAAGGACTGTCTTGTACTTACAGTGGTGAGCAAGGAGAACGACCGCCATTTACGTAGTATACAAACAAGTATGAGTCATAATGCTGACCACTTATTAAGTAGAAACCTTGCAACCTTCTTACACACTGGAATGACATTTTCTTGTACAAACGTATCGCAGCATCATTGTAAGAAATCACATGCAAGTAAACTGCTCGGCAAGTTGGAATACTTGAGGCATATTTTATGACCTTCTGAATTAATGAAGAAGCTGCAAATCCAAAAGGAAATTAGTTTATTGGTCATGTAATAAGGAGTCTAAAGAATTGTATCAAATGGGAAAACAAACCCCTACCTATGCCAAGATTTCTATAGCCTTCTACAACTCCCAGTGTCAGAATGTAGACTAAAGTTTGATCTGATTTTGATGAGTCATATCTGAGCATATCTCCTATCTACAAGGCCAATGTTGGTTGAAATAAATTACAAGTACCAATGAATATATATATATATATATATCATGAGCAATTTCTTTTCTTTTTTGATAAGTAAAAAATCATCATCAGCAAAAATTATTCTTTCAGATATTTGTAAAATCTTGAATAAAGACGTAACCTCTACAATAACCGTACATTGTGTAAATGTGTCTTGCAATTAATCATTCATCCATATGTGAAAAAGATGACAGGATTTATCCAAAAAAAAAAAAAAAAGATGACAGGTTTATAGGAAATATTTTCAGGGTATCAATAAAGGCCTTCAAATCCATTGGGCAAGTTATCTAACCACAATAACCTTTGGCATCAATAATCTCCTTAAGTTGGAAATATCATGTGGTAGCTTCTGCAACAGTAAACATGTACCAAATATGCAGTAATTGTTCTTGATGAGGTGCCAGCAAGCTAGCTAATAATGTCTCTGGGGGTTTTACCAGAGACCTAAAATTGAACCTCACCTTGAGGAGAAGGGGAAAAGGAAAAAAAGCATCAGATATGAGGGTTTAATGAAAGTTATAGACAAGTAAAATTAGAGGACTCACCTCACTTTCTTTTGCAAGAACAACTCGTGCAGTTACAAATCCAACAAGTTCATCACTTCGACCATTTGGCCGACTGCGGTCAACAGCAGCCCATGAAACAATATCATGTCTATCGACAACATTTTGAAAGAACTCAGACTCATACCTGATGGTTAGCATTATTTTGTTAAAAAGCAATTACATCATCCTAAAGCCTATAATGAATGAAGGGTACCAGATGAGAACATCTACCTGATGGGAAATAAATCACCATGGATTTGCTCTAAAATCTCACGGTCAGAGGGTTCTATAGGCCTATAGCATATACTTGTACGGTGGGACACTTTTGGGTTTACCATTGAAGATTGTGCTGTAAATCCCCAGCAAAGGTCTGATATACACACAGAATTTGTCCAAGAGCTTCTTCCATTTATGCCAGATCAGCCACGAAGGCCATGCAGTAGCTGCGGAAAACTGTGAAAGATTATGCTTTTCATTAATTACTTTTGACAACATAGCATGCACACACTCAGACAGAGGGAACAGATTGTGATGTCAAATTAGTATATGCTGAATTGAAAGTAGCAAAAAGTCTTTTCAACTTTTAAGAACTTAGACTAGAATGCATCATGTTGACAAGCCTTACAGTATTCATGCTTTTTACTATCATCATCAATTTTGCTTTAATGTCTTTATTTTGATCAAAAGACTTACCAAGTGAACAATGAGAATAACAAAGTTGATGAAGACTATTATAGAGTCAAAAAGGGAAAATTGATCCCAAGTTTCTTGTGAAACAAATATATTAAGCTGCTTTATATTTACTATGAAATTCTATTTAACCTAGAAAGATTGAAAGTCGATACTAATAACATCTTGACCTGCACTCGTCATCTTTGCTTCTATGTTATGCCAGAAATCACAGGAAATCGTATTCAAATTCATTATTTTTTTTTTATAAGTAAAATTTGGTTGATGAGTAGCTGGTCATATTCAAGTTATTTTGATAAGTTCATATTCAAATTATGGTGCCATCATGTAGCAGGCTAAACTGAGGTGAGGTGTAAAAAGATCTATTAGCATCTAATTGTCTGATCAAACTATTTGATGGTAGAATTTTTTTTTCTATCCCTATTGAGAATCTTGTTTTCTAATATCCACAGATCAGTGAAAAAAAGCTGTTTCCCTTTGGAAAACCCAAGCTAGAGCCAGATTTCTCTTCCAAGTTAGATCAACACCCTGAAAGTCTAAAGCAGCCAGTACTCCCTTAAAACCATTAATTGCTACAAGTTTAATGATTGAAATTATATAGCAATAATGTAGATGAGCATGAATAATTCTGACACTAAAGCAGAAAGCCATTAATGGTATATTAAAAATGCAAAACTCTAAAAGAACCATATTTTCCTTAGTTTTATAAGAAATTTTTATTTAAAAAAAAAATAGTACTGTATTATGACTAGAAATATTGGAAGCCATGTAGATGCACTGAGAGTAGTATCAGAGTTTACTAACGCCCCCCCCCCCCCCCCCCCACCCCCACCCCCCCCCCCCCCCCCCCCCCCCCCCCCCCCCCAACCACCAACCCACAGAAAAAAGGACCTACAAGTTTTTGGAATAAGAAGAATTCATAGTAAAAGCAATTCGTCAGGATTCAGAAACATCTAATAACAGGTGTGCGAAGTTCTGACGTGTGAGCTTAAGTGGCACACATTTTTTGGGTTTCTAGCAAATTACTAATTACCTTCACACAATACTATTGCTGATGATATATAAAGTTTTCTTCCCCCAAACCGTAAATGATTCCCCTCCATCTGCACCCAGCCAAACTCCATCTCCCTCTCTCTCTCTCTCTCTCTCTCTTAACAGCTGGCACATTGTATCCAGCATCTTTGGCATGGCATCAACGTTATACTCCTGCATCCACCAGCTCCCTCTGTCTCTCTCAATGAAAATCTCCATCAACCACACCACCTATTTCCTCTCAAACCGTAAGTCCACCGTGCCACATGAAGCAATAGAGTCTTAAATTTCATACTTCAGATATGGATTTTATGATATTTCAAAAATCCATGGTTGCTTTGAAAATATTAATAAAATAAAGAAATAAAGGCATTTTGGGTGCTTAGAAAATAGAAAGATTTTTTTTGTTTCTGTAAGTGCTATGTTTGGTTGCCAAAAACATAGAAAATAGAATGTCTTGGGGTAGATTTTCTCAACCCATTGAAGTTTCCAATCAAAGCAATCATAAATTGAATTGGCTTTCGATTAATTTTAAACAATTTGAGGTCTGAGGTTTGGCAAACCGACAACGCCAATCCCATTGAAAATTTCCCCTAAAGCTGATAAAACTAAACGGATGAACACCCTACATTTTAATCATTCTATCATTTCTGCATGCACATTGTTACACAGATTTGTGGTATCGCCATATTCAACAAAGAAAACTAAACTAAGGATGTCTATTTGAAATATGGCTTTATTTAGGCAACTGTTAAGGAATAAAAAGGGATCTGTATATGCCATCAAAACCCCAAAAAACTTGCACAAATCATATGTAGAACATGTTGGACTCTTTAAATGTACGGGAACATCTTATCAAAAAATTGAAAGTTGGGAACATCTAAACAACACCATGCTTCCCTGATATTCACTACTCCAGCTGCACATGACAACTAAATCTTCAAAGCAATGGTTTCAATGGTCACAGAGCCAAAAGAACCTCCCCTACTTTCCCATTTAGGCTTCACAAAAGTCTCAACAGCTGAGGTCACCTTTATATTTAGAACTTTTTTACAAAAAAAATGTACCCAGAGTACAAGGCTCTTGCTTATGCAGGGTCTAGGACAGGTAGTTGGTAGGCAATGTGCTTTTGTTATGAGGAAATATTTTGAAATCATTCTTGAAGACTCCTAATTCGACAGGGCCTGAGAGAAGTGGTTTAATAAGGCTGCCTACAAGGATTAGGATCACATCACATGGACCACAGGAGTCTTATGCACCGGTTACTCCGAATTAGGATCACATCACATGGACCATTGGATCACAACAAGGATTTGCTCTCAATTTAGAATGACTAAGCCCTATGTATAGACCTCATGCACTCCTTCCAAAAGAGCCACAATTTCAGACTTAATGGCATCACCCATTTCAAGTAGGTGTAAAAAGGAGAGGTATGATCTCCAAAAATACCCTGATGACCAACTAACCTGGATTCCCAAACAAATCTGTTTCCCTAAAGAATTAATCTCTTATTATCTTGATATTTTACAATTATGAAGAGTATAAAGAGACCATGTGATGTGATCCAATGGTGGATTTTTCAAAAAAACTTATCCTATTCAAAGTTATTAAGTGGTGTAACATTGACAAAAATTACTCCAAGTGTAACTTGAACATAAGGGAACTAATTTTTTGTGGGACTCATTCATATATAATGCAAATGAGTTGCAGCTCAAGTGGCACGTCCTGCCTTAAAATAATGAGATGGAATAAGATTATAGGTTCAAGACTCCTTGGTTGCATGTTTAAAAAATATACAACATACATAAATACATACATATATTCTTTTAGAAAACTCTGATAGTTTGATGTCCAAAGGAACTTTTTTTTTTTTGTGGAACTCAGTGGCGGAGGGAAAAGACCGGGGGCCATGGCCCAGTATTGGTCAAAGCGCACTTAAAGCGCAAAGCCTGAAGCGCTTTTTTGCACCTAAAGCAAGCGCCTTTGGCTAAGCAAGCTTTGTTGAGCTTTTTTAATAAGCACAAATAATCATGCTCTTAATTTTCAATTTGATATATCACATTAAATTTAACTGTTAGATCTTAATACTATAGATGTGGACCCTTAATTTGTTATATAAAATAAAGACCAATCTTATGGTGTGATACAAGACACATAATCCCACCACTCAATCCTTCATTACAAATGCTAGAAGAAGACATTAAATAAGCCTAACTAGCATAATGTAGACCAAGAAAGTGAAAAAGTTATGACTTAACGCATACCAACACCCTAACCACTAGCCGTAATACCCAAATTGATCATTTTATCTAAATTTCTGCCTCTCTCTTGACAATAAGCATAAAAAATCTTTAGTTAAATTTTAATTTAAACAGATTTTTATTAAAATATATTCTCGAATGAGTTTTTCATAAAAAATGAAGCCTCGAGAGATAAAAAATTTAGACAGAATGATCAATTTAGGTAGTTCTCAAAGTTTAAGGCTTTGAATTTCAAATTAGAAGGTAAACCACCGCCAAAAATATATAATAAATAAATAAAGGACAAGTGCAGGTTTCTACAACCCGAAACAACTAATTTCAACCCATCATATCTTTCAACCAAAATAATCAGCAAAAAAAATCAAGACAAAGTTGATCAAACCACAGCTAAAAGTCAAGCAACAGTCAAGTATGAATGTTCCATAACATACTTAAGATTCACACCTATCACGTACAAAAAAGATATACAAAAGCAGTATTGTTTTCCAATAAAGACCCATATTCCTTAAAGTCAACTCAAGTAGATCAATTATTAGCTCAATCCCAATTCACAGAGAGAGAGAGAATTGCACACCATAAGTGCTCAAGATTTAACAGCACAATTTGTTAGAACCCATTAACCATTAAAATTCCACATACATAATACTAACAATTCCATATCCAAAGTTCAAGCAACCCAATAAAATTCAATCAAATTTACTCCATACCCAATAAAATTCAACCAAAATTACTTCATCATATATCAATAATTCAATGAAAAAACAGAAACCCAGATGAGATCTCACATATAAGAATTGAATCAGACCCACTTACCTCATTGGGAACAGGCTCTCTTGAAAGACAAACAGGAAGCCCAGCCCAACTCAGAGAGAGAGAAAAAGAGAGAGATCGTTGAGAAGAGAAGACAAAAGAACAAAGAGAAACAAGAAAGGAAAAGATTTGGTTGGGTCTGTTATACTTTCGGTATTTGTAAGAATACCTTTCTTGGAACTGTCGTGGAAACTGGGAAACTGGAATCCTTAATACTTCGCTTTCCCAGAAATACAAGACTTTTACACTTACGCTTCTAATCTTTTTAATCCACTAACCTAAGCTGCAAACAATCTTGTAACTTGCAAAGTATAAATTATTTCTCATACAATCAAAAAAAAAAAAAAATTTATTTCTCATCACAAAAATGCCCCTCATATTTTTCTTTTTCTTTTTCTTTTTTAAAATAAAAATAAATTAAAAATGGATTTTTTTTTTTTGATTGATAAATTAAAAATGGATAAAGCTAGCTTAATGCTTAACCAAAAAAAAAAAAAAAGTTAAATATACTCTTGGTCTTTAACGTTTACCCAAGTTGCACGTTTAGTCCTTAACGTTTAAAACGTGCAAAAATTGTCCATAACGTTTCAAAATCATGTACTATTAATCTTTCCGTTAGTCTCCGTTAACTTTATGTATACATAGCTAATGGATTAATGACATGACAAATTTTTAATTGAGATGGGTTTTTTTTTTTTTTCATTTACAATTAATTAGAATCTGACATGGCATACCCGTTTAAAATAATAAAACTCACCTAATCCCTTATTAAAAAACTCGATTACTACCAAATAAAACCCACCCAATTAATTTTAAGCACATTAACTGTACTGGACATAACCATTCAGATATTCCCTGAGAATAAAAAGATATTGTTACTGTTTAAACTTTAAAGAAGAAGCATCACAAATCTAAATCCAGAAAAGGCCACTATTTTCCAAACAGATTCAAATTATTTTCCACCACAATTTGAGGGTCACATTTCTACAAATACCCAAAGAGTAGACAAAACAAAGGTTGAACATATGAGTGTTCTACATGTAATTTAATGTGAATGAACATAATGGATTGCCTATGAGTTAACCAGCCAAGGGATGGTTATAGATGTATTCAATCGCGAGATTACTGGAATCAATCTTATCAGCTTCTTTGTCTGGAATCTCTAGCTTGAACTCCTCTTCGAGAGCCATTACGATCTTCACGTTGTCCAAGCTATCCAAAGCCCAAATCCTTCTATCTGGAAATGAACATCACATCAGGAATGATCTCAAAAAATATAAAATTGTCTTAGATGAACCTAACTCCTAGAATTACTTTAAAATTGTCTAAGATGAACCAAATCTTTTTGGGTTTAATTTTAGGGTTTTTTTGGGGTAATCAGGTTTTTTTAATTAGACAATCGGGTTGGATGGGTTGTATTTGATTTTAAGCGGGTATGCCATGTCTTATAAATGAAAAAAAAAAAAAAAAAAAATCAATTAAAAATTTGTCACGTCATCAATCTATTAGCCTCATATATACAAAATTAACAGAGACTAATAGAAGGACTAATGATATATGATTTTAAAACATTAAAGACCATTTCTGCGCTTTTTAAACGTTAGGGACCAAACGTGCAACTTGGGTAAACGTTAGGGACCAACAGTCCAGTGTATTTAACCCAAAAAAAAAAAAAAAAAAACAGAAGAAGAAGAAGGTGAAAATGCATTTTATGAGATATTAACAATCAGATCTTAATCAATAAAACAACTAGCTACTTTTTCAATAAAAATAATTAAGGCTATTTTGTCCGTCGAGTATTTATTGTTCCATCAATTGGGCCCTGTGTGTTTTGAATATGATTTTTACCGTTAAATTAAAATAAATAAATAAATTATCAATGCTATTCTCTTATATGTATATAGAAAATGCTTTTCTTATAAATAAATATAATTTTGAATTATCAAAGACTTTATTCAAGAAAGCAGCAAAGCACCATGATAACATGATTCCAAAAAATAAATTCTTTTTCTATTTTTCTATTTTTTTGGTTCTATTGTGACTAGATAAATAGGAGTTCTGTTTATGTTATTGTGATAGTACTATAGTAGATAAATAGATTTTTTTTAATAGTTCTCTTTATGTTATTTCTCTCTTTCTTCCATTATTTTCTTTGCAAAAAAGTGCTAATAGACAAGTGGATTTGGTGGTAAGAATAAAAGTCAGTCAACCACTTGCTTATGAAAAGGTTTTACTTTTACTTTTTAGATGATCCATCAATTGAGCCTTCGGAAATTGATCCAGTTCGGAAACCCATTCATTGGACAAAGTTTATTGACCATAAGAAAGCAAGTCCACATGCCCATCATCATCGAGCTTGTTCGTGGGCCCTTACTATCAAGCACGATATCAGACTTTTTTCTTCTTCTTTTTTGCTTGAAAATGAGACTCGGGCTTGATTCATTATTAGAGAGCAAACGATAATTCTCAAAATCATTTATTAAGCCTAATCTAAGCTATTCACGAATTATTGAAAGGCTAGACACAACATGGCGAATTTTTAGTCAAATAACCAACAGAACATTATTATAATTAATTTATTATTACTTTTACAATTATTACATGTAGCATGGTGAAGTTAGATTCTGATTCAACCAACTCCTGCATCTTAGCTTCTTGAAATTTAACCCCTTCTGTTGTGTTAACTTCTCTACATTTTTAAGATAAATTAATTTCTCCGTGATCCCTTGAATTCTGGCACAACCGGAGTTATATAAACAAACTGAGTTGAGGTGATATCTGGAACTCAGAGAATGGCACCAGACAAGAACCGATGATTGAGTACGGCCTCTGCAATTGGCCGTTTTCTGAAGTCAGGATTCAACATTGCCTACACCAAGAACAGCAATTTTCAGAACACAATGGAAACGAATAATCCTCAATGAAAAAAAAAATCAGGTTTTAATTTCAAATTCTACAAGAGAACCTTATGCTTCATGTCAGTAAAAAAAAAGCTAGGCAACAAATCATAGAAAATCTGAGTCCACTGAAAGATTTCTTAACATTGGAAAAATGAAACTAGGGGAAACAATTACTATTACAATTGCCAAATAGCCATACTTTTGTATACACCAGAAATATGGTTCACCAATCAATGGCACATTTGGTAGTGGAGTGAAGTGAAATGTACAGGTGGAATTGAATATCCTATGTGGTACCACCGCACCACAATTTTATAAGCAACTGAACAACTCTTCATCTTTTTGAATGATTGAAAGTGGTGGTATATCATATATAGTTTATTCAACCCATTCAAACTGCTCAGGACTGGGAAAATATATCCTTCTAAAATATTCTAGCCTGTCAAAAATCTATACCAATCTAAACAAATTCCAACTATATTTGTGTTCTTTCCATGTATGGTCTTCCTTCAATATCAAGCTACTGTAATTAAACCCACCATGACAGTGACTGAGATAATCTTTTTGGAAGATTTTATTATCTATGATAGATGTCCATGTATTAACTAATATTTTTATCGGCGCATACATGTTTAATTTGTACAAGTATTTAGCATGTGGACAAAAAAATATAATGGGTGCACCAAGTTATACTCATCATAATCAGAAAATACAATAAGACCTGGAGTAACTCCCAGCCAGCACCATCACCAAGATCCAGGAATCTGATAGCATCTATTAATCGATCATCTGCTAAACAATACCTGCCAAAAGAATAAAAATGAAAATATAAAGCAATAACTAAGAAAGCTGAAGAGCAAAAATAAAAAAAACCAGAAAGAAAGATCGTAGTCATACAGGTAAGAAATCCCACAAAGTTGAGTAGTTAATGGAATAAGCAAAATTTTCAAATTCTATCCTGCCTAAATGAAACAAAGAACAAGGACAATGCTTAAAAGGTCTGTGAAGACAAGTTTGGCTCAATCCAATAATCATATTTCTTAACCACAAAATATTCATATTAGTGAGACAAATGGCACTGGATGTTTACAGTAATTTAATATTGTTATTTTCGCTTAAAGATATGTGTAGCCCCATTGATGAAAAGATGGGGGATAGTCGCTTAAGATGGTTTGATCATGTGCAAAGGAAAGCAATTAATGTACCAGAAAAGAAGAGTGAGTTGATTCAAATGAAGGGAACGGATAAAAAAGATAGAAGAAGTATCCCCATCATAACTAGTACTTGAATTGTAGGATATAGAAGGCATCTTACTCTCTTGTAGCTTCAACATCAAGCTGGAAAGTGCTCTCCAGAAGCCTCTGCAAATTCACAAAATAAACAATTAGGATCTAGAAGACTTGCTAACATCAAATTCATAAAGAGAAAAACATTTCTAGAGAGAAAAGTACAAACCCCAACAAAAAAAAAAAAAACTGAAAGTATAGCTTACTTGCAAGGAAAGGCTATCCATTATGCCTGCTTCACAAAATGGAACAAAAGCTAAATACGCAAAAAGAAGACCCGCTTCATAACTGCAGGGGAACAAGAAAGAAAATGGTAAAATGGAATATATAGCTGAACCAAACTACGAAGATGAACCCATGTTTCAATAAATTACATATCATCTGCTAATCCAAAGGCCCTTTTCTCCATTGGTGTGAAGGCACCAGCAGCAGTTGCTCGTCTCCAAAGTCCCTCAGAGAGTGTTCCAGGAGCCTCATCTAGATATGAATATCTGGGAAGCCATGTAGATAGAAAACTATTTTAAGTTACACTGTACCTGAAATTTTATTTTAAAGAAATAATTTGCAAATTAAATAAACAAAAAAGGAAAGAAAGAGATTACTTCCTGAGGTAGTTATGATGTTTCTGCAATAAATGAATCGTGATAACAATTGCATTATTTCAGAATAGAAATTGACATTCCCTGACCCTCAACAAGGCCAAGTACCCAAAACATTGATTATGTTGCTACAAAATGGTAAAAGAACAATTCCAACAGAAGCTTAATATGGTTCTGTATTAACATAAGGGATTGGTATCCCTACGGTGTAGGATACACCTACAGAAAACATATAATTCTTCTTACAGAAATTATAAAGCAGAGTTTTCATTTTTTTATGAACAAAATGTTGAAGCTTAAACTACGTTTAAAAACAAAACAACATTACATACCTAATGTCAACAGAAAAGGCTAGATCCCGAAGTCGTGGAACTAAGTAAGCAGCATCTCTTTCAAAAATTGTACTGCCATTAATAAGCCAAACTTTGAGTCACATATAACTGAATTAACAGAACAATCCTACTAGAACCATACAGAATATCCAAATTGAATATTTCCAAAATACATACTTAAGAACAATAGAAGATGGTCCAAGACTCTGGTGTAATCTATCATGTTCATGCATGAAAGCTAGACCTCTCATGGCACCCTGAAGGAGCTTAACGACAAAATCTCTTCTGCGTTTAATTGTTTGCGCTTGTTCAAATGGATTCCAAGATATCTGTTCTCCTAGTGCACGATTTTTTGATACTCTTTCACTAGTAACTTTTGCATAGTCTGCGGCACTATATTTCCCATCATTACGGAAAGCAAGCCACTGTGCAGGATGATTACACTGTAAATCTATCTACCAAAAATACTCCCAAATTTTTTACATGTGAAGATAATTGACATCACGTGACAAACCTGTTCCCCAGTTTTTGTCTCAAAACCACCAACAAGTATCAGGAGATTCTGACAAATACCTTTTGAACTGCTCTGCGAAAAATTTATCAATAGGACTCGTTCAGTGCTGCTGACAATGTGTAATTAAGGTTATTTATAGAGTAAGTGAAAAACATCTTATCCTACTTGAAGGAAAGAATGAGCATTCAACTCATTTGCAGCCATCATATCAGCCTCCATACCACCAGCTCGTTGTCCAGGATAAACCTTCATATGTAAAATTGCTATTCTCAATAAAGTATATTGAGTCTAAAGAACTGAATTGAAATATAGTATCAGAAAACCAGCATAGAGAACTGAATGAATAAGTTGTAAATAAGGAATTTTTTTTTTTAAAAAAAAGGAAAAGCATACTTAAAACAAATCGTTTTCTCAATGTTTAAATGGGATGATGTTGATATAAAGGGAAAATACATTGGTTAAATGGGGTTAAGTAAGACTTGATTAAACTAAAAAGAGAAGGTCCATTTGCAATAATATATCACTAAAAGGCCCAAAAATGAAGGCAACTTTCTACTAAAAAACATTTAAAAAATCAACCTTCACTTGATGGTGTTTTTTTTTTTATCTTCAGAATAATGATAGGAATAAGATTTTTGAATTATACTCATTCTTCAATAATCTGCATGTCTTTTTCCCTAACTCGGGCTATATAGAAGGAGAACTGTCTAATCCTTGAAGACTGTTTATATGTTATGGTAAGTTATTTGTTATCTAGCATTGTGCTCATTTATCTTGAGTCATGATTGCCCAAAGATACTTTGCATAATAGATCAAGGGTTAACTTAGGTACAGACATACAATGCATTAGGTTACTCAATTAAACACATGATTGAGTTGAACAATAAAACCATAGCAGTGTTATCTGTTCTAGGACAATTAAATTCAATGAAGCTATTTGTTTGAATTAAAATAAGAAACCTAATATATTGTACTTAAGACCATGTACCTAAGTTGTCCCCATAGTCAAATACAAGCCATGGTTTGCTAAAAGCTACATTTAAAAAAAAAAAAAAAAAAAAAAAAAAAAAAAAAAAAAAAAAAAAAAAGGACATGTTGAAGGTTACATCTTTTGTGATCCTCATGAATTATAAACTATAAAGACATGTTGAAATGGTTAAGAGTTTGTGTGAAATAAAATCGAACAACAACAATATCACCTTAAAAAGAACTGGAGTTCCACTACGTGGACCCTGAGAAATTCTCCCTTCGTAAAGACTGCAAAGAACTGCCTTGGACAATATCAATATCAAGAAGAATAACACAAATTGCATTATTTATTTACATTATGAAAATGTCTATGACCATTCAAAATTTACCTGATCTTTACATTGCCTTCCCCCACATCTTGAACTCTCAATCTCCCCAAATCTCCAGGCGAATATTCAACATCTGTCCCTGATTGGAGCCCTGAATAGCTGGGGACAACAAAAAAGAACCTATTAACCATTACATTGAGATCAAATTCATTTCATAACTAAAACTCTGAAAGTAACCCACAACCAAGCCTTAGTCCCAAAATTGAGACTAGACCACATGTCATTTATTTCTATCTGAACTCAGATTCTCTGTTATTTTCTTAATTAACATTTCCTTTTTTACTACTTACTGAGCTTTAATTCAGCTGTCTGAGAAATTTTCTTTTGTTTTTTTGTATTTAATTTTCTCGGCAACCAAACAGAAAGCAAAGGCGAAAATAGAAACGTGAATAGGCGATACCTCTTACCTAGTGATGTTCATGAAGCCATAACTCCCAAGTAGTCGGCCCACCTCGAAGGAGTCGGAGTTGGTGATCAGATTCAGTGTCGCTTTGCAGTTACAGAGCCGACGCGTCCGAGTTGGGCTCACTGAGTTCGAAGTCGAGCCACTGGTGGTGGGATTGTAACGGAGCGAAGTGAGGCAATCAGGTACGGCGAGGAGCATGGTTGGTCCAATGGTCACTTCTGCACTGCTCGGCTCGGCTCTGCTCTTCTTATGGCGCCAACGGATGGACATGGATCAAAGAAAGGGATAGGCGGCCCGTTTTTTATTTTTTTCCATGCAGTTACGCGTGTACAGTTCGTTAAATTTTTCAAAACAATATAAGCCACGTCGCTAAAGTGAGACCATGATTTCTTTGTGAGCTCCTCTTTCCCTTCATTGTTTCTCATTTATTTGGAATAATTTCTTTTATTCTCTATTTTTTATAATACCCCAAAATTTCGCATAAGCTGGGAAAAATTGTAGAGACTGAATTCCTACAAAGTTGTTTTATTTATTTATTTATTTATTTTATATTGATAGAATATAAATCTATGATATCCACTTCATGATCATTATGTTTGAATAGAAGAAAATGAATAGAGGAGTAGAGGGAAGAGAACCAGGAGGTTTAATGAACCTTATTTGAGAGGTTTTTTTAAGTGAGAGGGTAAAGGATTTGAGGGAATTAGGAGGGGTACGATATCTCTCCAAACCCCTCATTTTTAATTCCCCCAAATTGGGGTCATTTGGAGGGGAGTGATTCCACTTATATTTAAAAAATTTAAATTGTCAATTATGTCCTTATGATATCAACGTATTGCTTTAAAATTATCAAATTTGGATCATAATTGTCAATTTTTATGATCACTCCTCTTTCCTCTCATTTCCTCTCCATACAACTTTCAAACAGAAGGAAGAGATATTTATTTACCTCCCACTACTTTATTATTAAAACATCCAAACAAGAGTAAGAAGTAATCATTCCCCTCCCCTCTCCTCCCCTTTACTCTCTTTTTTCCCCTTCCACCCTACTCTCCCCTCCCTCAAAACTTCCAAACATAACAAGTACTAATTGATTTTTGATGTAGACAAGATTCCTACTGAGTTTAGTCATTGACACATTCACACATGCCAATCTTTTTTTTGCTAAATTATACTTAGCTATCTTAGAATGCAAGTAATTCCAAAGAATTCTGGCATGACTTTTGATATCCGGCAACACTTTAGGGAGAGATGGAGGCAAAAACCAAAAGTTCTCATTTTTTAAAATAAAGCAAAGAATTTTTTTTATGGTAAATTATAAGCAAAGTAACCCCACTTAAGTTGTTTAACGAGAAGAGTAATTCACATTACTCCATAGGAATAGAACTTAGTCCAATGCATATGAGGACTGGGCTAACATCCTCCAATAGGTGTAGATTTAAACGGATAAACTCCACGTGACAGGGAAGTAGATATAATGATGCTGATGCTGCAAAACAGAACATAATATACTTTGACACTTCACGATAGCTTTTCCATCAAAGGACTAATAACCAGTCTTTGCTCATATCATTATCAAAATACAACTTTACATGACAATTTTTCAGGGTTCTCATAAAACAAAAGAGAGCTGTGAACTTTAAATCCCAATAACAAGGATCCAACAATTTCGACATAAATCATTACTTAGTTTCTGATGAATACCAAACGCTCCTGAGGCTTGAGAGCTCTATTGAGTGCCTAATGCAAGATCATGCCAAGTATCTCCACCAGCCTGTTGAGTCTCCTGATCTGATCAATGTGGCCAATCCAAGAAAAGGCATTAGAAGGAAAGTTACTAAATCAAATAAGCTTTTCATATTAAAAAAATAAAAATAAAAAAACCTTCATTTGAAGAAAGCAACATGCTTAAATTGACAGCATCAGAGTAAACAGAAGTATTTATATCAAAACACAAAGAATTTTCACTTTTCCCAATCTCGCAGCCACAAAACAAAGCAAGACACCGGCATAATTTCTAGACATTTTCAAATACCTCAACTTTTAAAACTATGGATACTAAAAATATACTTAGATGTATAGAGAACTCAAAGACATAAGATGGTCATTTGAAAAACATACACTTCTCCATTACTTATCACTTAAAAAAAGGGAGTAATCTAATCAAGTATACGTACTTGAGTCCTCATTATCATCAGTCCTAACAACCATAACTGGTGGTAGTGGAAGATCTGCAATATTAAGTGAAAGACAAATTAAACAACTGGGCTACAAAGATACATAGGAGAGAAATATTTCTTCATGATGCATATCCATATTGGTAGGTGGACATACCATCATTAGGCAAGGTGTCTCTCATCCAATCCTCATCCACAATATCTATGAGTATCCCCAGGCTTATTTCTGCCATGTTTGATGTCTAGTAACAAAAGCAGCATAACTTAACAAATCAGTCTCTTGTGGCTTAACAAACCATAACTATTCAGATTTAAGCAAGTCACTGAAATAGACTAACACCTAGCAGTTCATCAAATTAAAAGGAAAAGCACTTACATTTACATCATAGGTCACAACACATGCTTATGATATCTAACTGATTTCGTACACCAATGATAACATCATCATAAAACTCATGCGCATGATACATAAGCAACAATGTATAAGAAAGGCTAATATCAGAAACATTCAGAATAGCCTAATAAAAACAAAACACTTAAAGCTCTCAAGTTATCTACACTATTCAACAACCCATGTTGAGTAACCTTAAAAATCCCCCAAGGCTTAATTGAGAGAAGATTTTTTACTCCTAAAATCCACAGAAAAAGTTAAGATGCCGAATAGCAATATAAAGTGATGACCTGATTTAAGTCCAAATGACAACTTTTTTTTTCACACATCATGCACATTTTAAATAGCAACAGCACATCACATCCCACCACTTACAATGTCTCAAAGCAGAACCTAGTAGACCAGCATCATCAGTTCCAAGTATACAGATTATGTATGACAGCATGCAATATGTAATAATGTTCACAAATATAGCCTCAATAATACTAACGAAAATGCTTGTGAGAGCCTTTGCCCAGGTGGTAAAAGGACTCAATGGAATTGCAGTGGGTATGACGCCCATATCTTGCTTTAAACAGAAAAACGAGTATGTTGAAAACCAACTTCATAACTTAATCAATGACATTACAGGTGAGTTTGAAATATTTCTAGATTCCCTCAAGATATAAAAAGCTAAAAAATTAGCTCCCCCAAACTTCTGATTAATATTGAGGTTTCTCTAAAGTATGGTTTCTTTCTTTTTCTTTTTTAAGAACTAAAGTCTGTTTCTGCATATATATAATTCCCACATATATTAAATTTACATCTATCTACATACATAACATATACACCTGAGCACAGGTAGGTAACTAACTTTTAATCACCAAAAGCATGTGTCTAATCACTCAGTCTGACCCATATTTATATTCTTATCTAAGTTTTATGATAATAATTCATATTAGGAGAATGGAATTTGAAATTTCATTACACATTAGATTACAATATCATTAAAGTTACAGTAATGATATTACTCATAACACTTATAATTTTAGTATTTTCGACGATGTTAACATAGTAGTATGTCTATAAAGGGGACAAAATTTCAAACAATGTTAAACCCTTTTTTTATCAGGGAGTTCATTGATCAAACGTTGGAACCATTAACTGAATTCACGAAATTTGTTATGCTTAAATCTCAAATAATGTCTGAAGTTACCTAAAATAAAACAAACTCATGCTTAAAAATAAAAATAAAAACTTTGAAAGGTTAGAAGAGAAAAACTACCTGAGCAAGTTAGGTTTTTTTGAGAAAGAGGCGAGACTCGAGAGGCAGTACCTGTGAGTTTTCAGAGAGACCAGAAATTTGAGAGAGAGCGAGTGAGTCAGAGAAAGAAGTTGAAATAATGGGGGGGGGCTGGTTCGGCTTTGATGGGCCTACTTTTTAGAGCCCAATTTCTAGGCATTTTTTGCAAAGTTGTAGATTCCGTTCCGTTCCGGCCGGAACGGACGGAATATCTCGTCCGGTATGCAAACCGGTACGAAATAACCCCCTATTCCACCTCGGGTTCAATTCCGGGTCGTTCCGGTCAATTCCGGCCGAAATTAGTAATCCGGCCGGTACACAAACAAATAAGTTTTTTTTAGGATTTCTTAATTCTTACCCACAAACGTTGCCTTCTTCTTCTTTGCAGCTTCTTCTTCTTTCTTCTTCTTCCGTTCTTCTTCAGTTCTTTGCTGCTTCTTCTTCAGTCAGTTCTTTGCCATTTCTTCTTTCTTCTTCTGCCACTTATTTTTCTTCTCTTTTTGTCTTTTGCTGACCACCCTTTTTCTTTTCTTTTTGTTTTACGTGCCCATCTACCCATGTCAGTAAGTCACTTTATCTTTTAAAATTTACTATTATTCTAATTTTATTTATTTATTTTATAAACACTTAATTCTCTTGAAGCATTCACATCCTATAAGTTAAACTTCCTATTTAGTTATTTTAACTGTTACTGTTGCAAAAAATCACACAAATATATCTCCCATCCGGTCCTTTACTTTAGCTCAAAAATATACCAGTTGCTACAGTACTCGGTAACAATACCGAATACTATTTACAAGAGGTAAACCATTTTTTTCATTTTTTATTCCTCTATCCTCTATCCTCTCTCCTATCTCAAACTCTTTCTCTCCCATCTCTTCCTCATCAAAAATTTCTCTCTCGGCGTCTTCTTCGTTTGTCCTATGGCATCATCGGAAAGTATTCTCGAAGGTGTTGGGTTTCTTTTGCAGACATGGGTTTGGTGGTTGGGGTTGGGTTGCCGGTGTGGGTTTGGTGGTTTGGTTTTATGTTTTTTGGCGTGGATTTGGTGGTTGGGTTGCCGGTGTGGGTTTGGTGGTTTGGCTGGATGTTTTTTGGCGTGGATTTGGTGGTTGGGTTGCCGGTGTGGGTTTGGTGGTTTGGCTTTATGTTGCCGGCGTGGGTTTGGTGGTTGGGTTTTGTTGCCAGTCTCGGGCTCTCTTTCTCTCATTCGCACAAGCACGAGCATCCATTAGCAGAGAAGCCAAGGTGTGATTTTTCATTTTCATTTTTAATATTTTGTAGTTTATTCCGTGGTTTATGCCATTTGAGTGTGGCGGCTTTATCAAAATCTGGAAATTTTGTGTGTGCATCTGCATGTGTTTGTGATATCTAAGCATTAGATATTTAGATAAGAACAAAACGTGGTGCATCTGAGCTGCCATGGCCGTGGGTGAGGGGTCAACATCTTGATTTTTTTTTTTTTTTTTTTTTTTATGGGTATGAAAAGGTTATGGAGTTTGGTGTTAAGATTTATGATTTATGGTTGATTTGTGAGTATGGTTGAAGATTTGTAGTGGTTGTTGTGATTATTGGGGTTTTGAAGGAATCTGGCGGGGGCCATCTAGTTGGGGGCGAGGGTGTGGTGGTTCCTGATGAATTTGTTTTGGGATGTTTGGGAAAAATTATTAAAATAAATTATTGTTTTATAATATTTTAATAGGATGTAGTGTAAAATAGATAATAGGATGTGAGGTGTATTA
The DNA here is from genome assembly GCA_907173295.1 of Fagus sylvatica. Taxonomy (NCBI): domain Eukaryota; kingdom Viridiplantae; phylum Streptophyta; class Magnoliopsida; order Fagales; family Fagaceae; genus Fagus; species Fagus sylvatica. The sequence continues at coordinate 23,434,214 of OU015763.1, forward strand.
TAAAGTTAATAGGTAAAATAGAAAAAGTAAGTTTTTGAAGAGGTATAATAGATAACTTTTACATTACGGGATGCGAATGCTCTTATGCCTATACATAGTTAGGTACATGTATAGTCATGTGAACATAAAATTTTATGAAGATAGATGATGTGTGTCCCCAACTCCCTATACATTATCATTTGATTTGTAACTTATTTAAATTTATTAATTAATTTTTCCCTTTTTATTATTGACCAATTATTTTATCGTTTGAAGTTTTTTGGGTTTTATTTATTTTATCATTATCTAAATAGTTCTTGTTTTGTTGTCTTTTTTAGGTTTTATATTTTTATTATTTATTATTCAAATACTACTTTTATTATTATTATTATTATTATTATTATTATTATTATTGGGTTGTAATTTTAAAGATTCCTAATAAATTTATATATATATATATATATATTAGCGGTAAACCCGAAACGGAATGCCGGTATTGACCGGTACCGAAATATTTCATTCCAATTGCCAAACCGAAACGGCCACCGAAATGATATTTACAACTTTGATTTTTTGTCCAATAACGCATTTTTTTAAGTTATATAGTCAAACGAGCCACTTTGAAAGTTATATCAAAACATAGGCAAATTTTGAAAATCGCTTGAAAAGACGATTTCTGTTGAATTTTTAATATATTTTTTTTTAATTTTAATGCCTTTTTAATATAAAAAAAATTGTGAAATCGTCTCTTCAAGAGACAATTTCTGATGAATTTTTTATATATATTTTTTTAAATTTTAACGCATTTTTAACATATTTAATTTTAAACAAAAATAAATAAATAAAAATTGTAAAATCATCTCTTGAAGAGACGATTTTGGTCATTTTATTTTTAATTTTTTAAAAACCAGATATTTTTTATTATTGCATAAAAATAAAAAAATAAATCGGAAATCGTCTCTTCGTCTCTTCAAGAGACGATTTCAATCTTTTTATTTTTTTACTTTTACCTTCACCTTCAATCACATTTGTAGCACTGTTGGAGTATCAGGTTAGCTAAGCGTAGGTGTAGTAGCCTCATCAAATCCTATCTATACATAGGTTACCGTGTCATTTTCCTGATCATAATTTCTTGGCCAAATTACACATTACACCCTATAAGTTTGATTAAAGTCCAATTCAGTCCTCTAAGTTTTGACCGTGTCAATTCACTCCTCTAAGTTTCATTACATTTCAATTAATGATTTTCATCCATTTCTGTTAAATCCTCTGTTAGTTTCCAATTTAACTGATTTTAAGCAAATACCCATGTACCCGATTGAACATATGCCCAGACAAAAAAATCCCAAATTACGCAATACCCATGCTCTGCTGACTGCTGTGATCTCCAAAAGCCGATCCCCAACTCGCGTTTATTTTTGTTGTTGCTTTTTTCAAGATCCTTCGCATATATATATGAACTAAGACACCTATTAGCAGTGGCGAATTTTTCTTAACAAATTCTATAGGCGTCTCATCATCATTTGCATTAATTTCAACATATTTTTGAACTTCACTAGCCAAAGCCTCTGCAAGTTATATGACTCTGGATGAATTCTAGTATCATCCAAAAGATGAAAATCACTGCTAGAAGCTGCCAACCCACTGCATTTCTAGCAGCCAACCCACTGCATCTTACACGTAAGAAACCAACTGCATTTTTCAACACCTTTTTTTGTACCAAGCCCATGAGCAATCAATTCCCGTCAAGAGTCAAGAGGTAATTGCTCTAGCTCTAACTAATGCCCTCTATAAAGAACCAACTTCCCTAGGTCCAAGCCCAGATACAAATTGTAAAGGGGCAAAAAGCTAGTCATGGCTTGCAGCCAAATTTCATTCTTGTCCACATCCACCATCACTTGTTCAACCATTTCATTCTTCTCATCGGGAGTAAGAAAATGCTCTAACAAGCCAAGATTCCATGATAATATCTCTCTCTCAAGCCTGCATAGTGCCGCAATCATGGCCAATGGATTTTGAAGGAAGCGGCCAAGAGCCACAGCTTTTGGAGAGCACAACAGAGCATGGGTATCACGTAATTGGGGATTTTTTTGCCTGGTCATTTATTCAATCGGATGTGGGTTTATGGGTATTTGCTTAAAATCAGTTAAATTGAAAACTAACGACCTAACGGGGGATTTAACGGAAATGTGGATGGAAATCCTTAATTGAAATGAAAGGAAACTTAAAAGACTGAATTTACATGGTCAAAACTTAGAGAACTAAATTGAATTTTGACTAAATTTAAAGGGTATAAATTGTAATTTAGCCTAATTTCTTTTTATACAATACTATAAGTAATGGAGGGATCCCACATGCTGCCACTAAATATTCGTGGTTAGTTTATGAATTTCCTTTTTGTTCACATTTTTTACATTGGTTGAGGAATTGCGTGAACTACGTATGAAGTTTCTCTTTTCTGAGATATGAAGTGGTTCCTACATATCTCCACTACTTAGCAAACACGTACCGGTTCCTACATGTTCATGTCCCACCCTTACACCCTTCATCTAGTTGCTGTCAACGGAGATTGACCTGCTATTGTTCAACACAACAGGCTCCATATTTGATGTTGGCAAGGCAGAGGAATTCTAGTGCGAGAGCATTGGCTGAATCTTCTAAGTTTTGTATTATATGAAAGAGCCAGGCTAGGAGTAGTTGATGTTGCTTGTGAAGGAAGTGATCAACTTAATTTTAACCTGCATGAGTAGCTTATGGAACTAACTTCAGTTACTTTTATTTCCTCGTGGTATTTGGACAGTAATACTCATATGAAATAAAAACTAATCTGAATGAAAACTGCAATATATGAATGTCAAGGAAATTAATTCTTAAAATCTTATATTGACGGTTGATGATGCTAAAAGTACTGTTTTGTTCTGTCAATAATACAGGCACATATCACATTGGTGTTAATTATAGAAGAAATGGAATCTCAAATTCATTACTCTTCAAGCCAGACTTCCAACCAATGCCCAACCTCTTCTTTCATACCCAACTAATCAGCTTTCTTTCAAAACAAAAGAAGAAAAAAATGAAGAAACCATCTGCCATCAAAATTTGGAACTTGTCGGATCTCTTGGGTGATAGAAAAGTATATCAAGCTTCAGAAGATCCAGAGTCAGGTGAGCTCAACTCAGAGGATGCTCCACCCAAGCTAGTGAAATGAGATTCAGACAGCTTTAAAAGCATTGGCTGCACACCTCAACATAGTTTTGTCTGGTTCTTTTCCTTGAGCTGCACAAGAAAAAGTGTACACAAAAAATAAGTAAAAACTACATTAGTAAATTGCTGTAACAAACCTCTTATAATAGCTTTTTAACTTATATAGTTTAATAGTGCATGAACTCTCTCAGTTGAATCAGCCAGAGGCATTAACATGGTCACTAACTACTCGAACCCTAGCTTGATATATCCAAAACTCTAGTAAGTACAATAAAAACTATTCTCCTCCTATGTAAACTTTGCCTACAAAGGTTCCCCACTATGTACTTAAACAAAACAATTATGATACAGATCCAAAAATAAATAAAAGCATCAATAGCTTGCATAGAGAGGATATACTTATCAATAATTAATATATATTTAAAAGAAAACACACACACAGAAATGGAAAGGATCAAATGTAAGTTAGCAATAAGGTGATAAACCTAGAAATTATGTCTCTGGCCAAAGAATAGAAAATCCTCAAATCACATCAATATGCATATTCAACAAAAATGACTCAAAGCCACTTGGGTATTCGGCCCAGTGGTAATCCCCCTTACCAAAAAGCCCCACTCCTCTAAGAGGGTGTGGGTTCAATCCCCGGGGTCTTCAAATATTAGTGTGTGTGAGTTTAGATTAGAATTTCTATCATATATCAACAAGTAAAAAAAAAATTCAAAAATCTGGTATGCAAAAAAGTTGAATAATGAAAGCCTGAATAAAGCAAAATTGTACACAGTTCATTACATAAATCTAAAATTTAAAATAACGATAATAATGAATAAAACAATGCTAAGTTCTAAACACTGCTAGAAGAGTTCCACAATTTTTTTTTTAAAAAAAATTGAATCTAGCGCGAACGCGTCTCTTCAACACTAAATTGTTTAAAACAAAATTAATGTAGCTCGAGTTCCACTAAAATATATTGGACATATTTATGAGAACAGGTGAGAGAATTTATGAGAAAAGTGGAACTTGTCTCTTCTAGAAAAGAAAAGAAAACGCCCTAAATAAATCTCATATTACTAAAAGACATCTTAATAAAATATACTTCTCTAAGAGATAAAAAATGTCAAAACCCTAAGAGATAAAAAATGTCAAAATCAATTTTTTTTTAAAAGAAGTCGCAAACTTCTTGAATATTTTTTTAAAATCTATCATTGACACATTTTATTAAAAAAATCATAAATAAATCTCCTATTACTAAAGGACATCTTAATAAAATATACTTCTCTAATATATATTAAAACAATTAGTTCAATTTAACGATTAACACCAATCTTAAAAAATAAATAAATAAATAAATCTCCTACTAAAAGACATAAATTTTATTACTTTCTTTAGTTTTTTTTTTATAGAAATTCTAATATAAACTCACACACACGGATCCTGTGAATCGAACCCACACCCTCATCGAGAGGTGAGACTCTTTGGAAAGAGAAATTACCACTGGGCCAAATGCCTAGGTGGCTTATTACTTTCTTAAATGACACAACTTTTAGAGATATGATTTGAGATTATCAGACATATGATGAGAAAGTTTAACTCTAAACACCCTAAAATGATTTATATTTTTTCATGTGCCTATATTGAGAGTTTAAACTTTTGTCACATTTATTTTTGTAGACTATCAGTTTCTAATGTTGGACCAGTTCTAATGGATCTTTTTACTTTGAAGTGCATACACTTTTTTGTTTTAGAGGACTATTTTAATAGGTTAGATATCTACAACACTATTCAATTCTAATTTGAAAGAAGTGCTTAAATTAAATTTTTTTTAAAAGAAAAATAAAAGTAAGAAATTATAACATGCCAGAAATGTAAAAAATATATTCATTATATATATAGAAATTATAACATGCCAGAAATGTAAAAAATATATTCATTATATTAGTTAAAAACAAATCATACCTATATGCTAGTTATTATTAAGTTTGAAGGCCAGGATTGCCCTGACTACAAATTAAAACATTGGGGATTCCAATTTGGGCCTCAAACCCATAGCCCAGGCCCATCCCATTATCCACACGCCTATTTAAATCTCCCTCCCAAGTCCCCAACTCCAGTTTAATCTCTCTCAACTCCATTTCACAACTCCATTTCAATCCTTCTCTGTCATCATGAAAATGAAAAGTGGAATTATCTTGTTCGGCACAATCATCCTCATTGTCCTTTCGGTCTCGCTTCTAATTACAGCAGAGATTAACAACTACTACAAGGTTCTTTTATGTTATTCACTTCTCAATTTTATTTGTTCTAAATCTTTTGTACAATTTCGAATCGCAGACTTCTTTACTGTATGTATGCACCTTTATGTATATATATTCTATTTCAATTATGGTCCCTACTTTTTGTTTCACTTGCATTTTTAATATATTACAGAGCACTAATTTTGTGGATATTTCAAAAAAAATTTAGGTACTTGGAGTTGAAAGAAACGCAACCCCTTCTGAAATCAAGAAGGCATTTTATAGGTAATATTTCTATCTATTTTCACTGAGACATGCATGTATTTCTTTAATTCTTTTCAGTCTTTTGTTTCTTTTCGACTATTTCTTTTGTTTCTTTAGGCTTTTCTCTCATACCTGTTTCTGTGCAGTTTATCCCTACTTTACCATCCGGACAAGAACCATACAAAGGAGGCGAAACAAAATTACGTTGAAATCCGCGAAGGTAAGGAAAAAAGAAGAAAAAAGATGCATACTTTATTATGATTTGAGTATTTATTGGAAATGTTGCTTATCTTTTTCTTGTTTTCATCAGCCTATGACATCTTAAAGGAGAAGATTAAATCATTCTCCGGAGATCAGTTGCCAAAACAAGCTGATTATACAGTAGAGGACTGCGGAGAAATAAACTCATATAGGAGGGAAGCAGGATCAATTTGCTCAGTTGGTCCAATAAATAGATTCATGTGCCTGAAACAGCTTCCTAATCAAACAAACACCATCAACCAAACCATTCTTGAACTCAATCCAGGATACTGTTTATAATCCAAAATTTTTTCATTGCCGCTTTTCACTTAAGCTTCCCCCTTTTTTAAAACCCATTTGTTTAGAAACCCACTCAGTTCTCTTCTCTCTTCTGTAATCAAGGTATCTTATTTCTTGCTCCGTTTTCTCTCTATCAATTTTATAAATATGGTGCCTTACAACTATCAAGTTAAATTTGTTGATCTATACATATTTTAAAGAGTAAAATAACTTTTGGAGAAAGCTTTAAGTTACACCGGCACCTTGGCTGGGATTTGGTGGTAGTGGAACAGAGTTCTATGCTCTGTTCTTTTTCATTTCACGGCTTTATTTTTTTACACACTTCCATTCCAAAACCTCTTGAATTTATAGAAGGGTTAAGTCGATTTAGGACTTAGGAGCTTCCGGAATATGCTACAGAGCAAGATGATTTCTAGTGTAGTTAAGACTCCTAGAATACACCACTCTAGAACTTTATAGAAAAGACCACCTTTATCAATATAACCGACTATGTGCTATAGCCTCAAGACTCCTATTTGAGTTTTACTTCTTTATAATGCTGCCACCCTGCCGAAGTATATATGTTTTCAAAATAAGATGATTTCTAGTGTACTCCAAATGTTAGCTTAACAAGGATGCTTCAAGTAATGATTAATTAAGTCATTTAAGCTAATAAGTCAATATACTTACTAATTCCTTTTTGATTCTCAATTATTTTTGCTATTCGTTATGATTATATTTTTTGTATCAATGCTAAGTCAAATGTCTATTTTAAATTTTGCAGGATCCCTTCTCAAATGGTTTTAGTCATCTGATTCATCTTGGAAGATTTTTAATGAGTAGTCAATGACTCAATGTTGAAGATTAAGCTTGGATTGATGATTGGAGGAGTGAAAGTTACAAGGAATGTTTTTGTATTTTGGAGGCAATGTAAATAAGACTATTTAGGACTTTTGTGATAGAAAATGTTAGGCCACACGTTTCTTTTTCCACCTTTGCTAATCCAATTCTATATAACCAATATTAATGAATAGTATTTTCACTTCAAAAGTTGCTTGTAAGCAATTTTTGCGACTTTATGTGAGCTTGTGGTGTGGGTAATTGGTTATCGAAAAACTAGTTTTTAACATTTTGTACTAGCCGACTCACACAACCTCACTATATAAGGCTTTATCACGTGTGGGCTGGACTATTGGTGTTCATGCACCCCAACATATATCCCAAGGGGTTTTCAAAGGCAGAATCATAGGTCATGGCTCATGCTATAGATATTTGTTCATGCTTAATTTCCTAGCTGTCTTAATTTAATTTTTCTTCAACTTCCTTTTCAAGAAACCATGGCTTAATTTGATTTGGATGGTTACATGGGTTCAACCATATCCCATACAGCCCTTGTATCTATAGGTCAAGCCCACTAGCATGAGTATGACCATGACAGCTTTGATTTGATGAATGATGAAGCCCATTTCGTTTAACCCGTATCTTTTTTTTCTTTTTTTGGCTAAATTCGTTTAACCCGTATATTCTCCTCCCTTTGTGGAAAAAAACATATTCAATTTAAAAAAAACATGGTGTCAAGTGAGCGGCTAATGCTTATTGTTTAAGGAAACCATAGCCCACTTGAAAGAGTGTTCATCAAAAACTAAATTCATTTAGCAGGTCAACAATGATGTACATTTAAGAATATTGTTTGCACGGTTGACGAGTTGGTGGAATTTAAGAATATTTTTCAGAATGTATTTGGATACATTAACATAATAGTTACATGGACTTATAAATATATAATTTTTCTCTCCCCTTATCAATGTGGGATTCAGTTTTTTTCGAAACACTAACTCCTCACTTTAAAACCATTAACCACATGAAACTCTCATATCTTCACATTTAATTTTTCAATTTAAATTAATATTATTTCAAATTAATATTAAAATGTTACAACATTATTGCTTCTCTCTATTGATAATGTGGCCCAAGATCATTATTTGTTCTTTTTTTTGCCTACGTGGCAGAGCATAAATGGGTGAGGCCACTCAGTTTGGCCGGTCTGACTTCTTAGTAACACTTGAATATCTCTCTGCTTAAAGGGCACGTACGCGTGTCCCAATCATGGGTCATTCTCGCCCCGATTTTTTTTACATTAGTTTTCAATGAACTAAAAAACAAATAAAAGTTTTGTGTGTACTCATGAGTAATTTAAAAATTCAATATATTACACAACTATAAGTCCAATATTTGTTGGTTTCTTTCCCTTCTATACCTAGTTGAAGAAAATAACAATAATTATACAAACATAAATAAACTTAGAGAAAAATTGGAAGTTTGTTATCATCAAGAACATGCAAGAAACAATAAAAATTTGACAATGTGAATATGTGATAACAAAAATATAAATACAAACTAATTCCAATATAAATTCAAATTGTCACTATTCATAGAGGAGAAAGTGTAGGGTAGCTCTCAAAACACAAATTGCAACATAATGCTTTATAAAGAAAATGCATGACTATCATCTAAAGAGGAAAGGTAATAGCCATAGGCCATTTCAAATTATTGTGGAACTTGAAATAAATTTGTCCACTAAATATAATATGGGGGAAATATCTTACATATACATCTTCCATTACATTTGATTCGTATTCAGTTTTCATCCCAATAAATATTAAATAATCCCACAGGAGTGGGAAAAAAGACAAAAAATGTTCTACTAATCAAATCTTACTCCAAATTATTAACGAAGAAAGCAATAAGTCATTCCTCCAACCAAAAAAATTATAGGCCTTAAAATTGGTTTTTTATGACTTTTTTCTCTTTTTCCACCTTTAACTACAACTAGTCGCAAACCCGTGCGATACATGGAAAAACTATTGAAAATGAAATTCTGAAGAAACTGTTGGCCCAAGTGGTGAAGGCTTTGGTCTTGGAAGTATGCTTCCTTCAAGGTTCAAGGTTCAAGGTTCAACCCCTCTTAGGTGCAAACAATTCCTTGAGACCATACCCCCTAGTGAAAAGCCAACACCTTGATCCGTGTAGGGAAACTTCTGGGGGTGTGGTGCACGGATTCTGTGGGATTAGTCGAGATGCGCCGAAGGTGACCCCGACACCCAAGGTTATAAAAAAAAACACGTGTAATAATGGTTCACATATTAATATTGTTGCTCTTTTAAGGTTCTTTTTTTTAGCATAATTACGATATCTGTTGGGTTGTTTGTTTTATTATATCATTGTTCAATTTATTTAATTTAAATGATATCTTGCAAAATAATTACAACTAGTTGGTAACCTGTGCAACGCACGAGAAAGTTTAACATAATATGATTTTTTTTCTCTCTTTTATTTTTTGTATAAATGTAAAAATTGATAATCGTGATATTTATTAAAAGACATTTATTATTATTGTGTTTATATATAGAATATATTCTATTATTAGACATTTATTATGATTGTGTATTTATATATATATAACAATATATTCTTTCTATTAAAGAAAATATGATGTCAAGATTCTAATGGAAGGTTTAATTATATAATAAAATTTAAATTCAATTAGAAAATATATATTAAAATAATGATGTGTAAAATTGTGATAACTCAAAAGTTTATATGGCGCAATATTATAAGGTGAACCAAAAGTAAAAAAAAAAAATTTCGATTTTACATTATAGTTAGATTAGTATATTATTAAGCTCATTTACTCATTCCAAGCATTTTAGGAATTTAAGTAAAATTTCATACTAAACTATAATGATATGATGATTGAAACAATTTTCAACTTACACCACTATCTCAAACTACAAATTTAAAGAGACATATTTAATAGAGGAAAGAGAAAGAAACCAGATTTTTTAGTTTCCTATAATCTTATTTTCAATAGCTATAATTATTTCATACTGTGCATGGAAAACAAACATAAATCTGTTTACGACTAGTTTCCTATAATTCTATCTCAATGGCGAAACAACCCTATTTCATGCCTTTGTGTTATCTTACGTAAAAGCTATAATTATCAAGAACAAACCGGAGAAAGAGAGAGCAAAATTCATTATCTTACAAAGAGGAAAAGATGTACTGATGGTGTGTTTAATAAAAGCTATAATTATTCCAACGGCTAAAAGGCAGCCCATTATGGGCCAAAACGTGGACCCACACGTGTAATATAAATAAACATCTCCAGGCCCTAATATCTGTTCATAGAAGTTTATCGGCTCTCTTCTAATTTGCTAAAAGAAATCAAAGTGTTTGGAACACACCTACACCAACACTTCCTATCCCCGTTGGGTTTGAGGAAGAGTGTTAAGGATAAAGCCAAAGACTCATCTCAAGCAGCAGATATTCACACGGTGCTAAACAACTGAAGTACTCATTCCATCATTCGGTTGAGTTTGATTCAAACTCAATCTCTTGTTTATAGTTATCATTGTAACACTCTTTGTAATCTATAAGTATATATATATACATATACGTGAACTTTGATTATCTACTTCTACAGCCCTCAATTTCAATCTCTCGTGCTTTCGAAACCTTATTCTCTTATAGAAAAGAAATAATGAGGGGAGATAAGAATATGAAGACTCGCTTAACCTTGGTTTCGCTTTTCATTTTAATCACAGCAGCGAAAGCCAAGGTAAGCGTACTGGTCCCTATTATTGGTTCTTCATAATTTTCTTCATATAGTTCCCTATTATTGGTTCTTGATAATTTTGTTCATATAGTTTATGTGCACGAGTCGTGTTTTGCGTTACAATTATGTCAATTTAAACTTCTTTTGCATAACTTTGGTCTAACTGTTTCTTTAGAAAACTTTTGTTTTTTTCATATAGTTCCCTATTATTGGTTCTTGATAATTTTCTTCATATCGTTTATGAGCACGAGTCGTGTTTTGCGTTACAATCATGTCAATTTAAACTTCTTTTGGATAATATTTGCTAATTGTTTCTTTAGAAAACAATAAAGTTTGTTTTGTGTTTTTATTTTTATTTATTTTATTTATCTTGCTTCGATTAAATTGATAATGGGAAATCTTTACTGAAATAATTAAGAACAGAGCTGACTAAAAATATTACAAACTGGCCAAACTGTATCCAATAATTAATATGAGTTATTGTATTATAAAATGGCCAATAATTAAACTAGTATGTATGTATGGATGTATGGATGTATGCATAACAGATCCTTTTGTGGATTTTTTAAATTCTTGTTAGGTTTTTGCATTTGAGGGAACTGCAAGTCAACCACGTGAAATTCAGGACATGTAAGTTTCCTTTATTTTTTTAATAATGAAAATTTCGAAAATTTTGTGTTTGTATCAATTTATCCAACATTTTGATAATATAAGGTTTCTTTTCACAGAGAGGGTTCTCAAGAAAAGTTAGTTGAAATTAATAACGGTATGATTTTTTATTTTAATTCTTTGTGCATCCTCTGAATTGCATATCATAATAATAATTTCAATTAATGTTCAAATTAATGATCAAAAGCTAAATATGGTTTATTTTCTTTTGGAATAGTTGGAAAATTTGACTTTACCTTCTTGTTTTCATCAGCATATGATATATTTTGAGGAAGATAAGAGAAAAAATTATGATATGTATTTGGAAGCATTCTTGTTTTATCTGTGAAGATAAGGAAAAAAAATATGTATTTGGATGAGAAGGCTCTGGTGGTACAATCTTCAGGACCATAAATTCACAGGTCTTTCAGAAAGAAATAGCTGACCAAGGGATCACTTGGCTTTTGTTGTCTTACACGCCCACTTTGAAGGGGTACCAACATATTGAATCAATCATAGAGGAGGTTGGCAGTATAATGCGGGGAGCTTTACAGGTACTCCAGTGTTTTCACTTTTTATTTTTATTTTTGTTGTCATTTGACTTTCCTTTGATCATTGTGTATGCTTATTTTGTTTTCCCTCTAACAGGTTGGAAGCATAAACTGTGAAACAGAACCATCTTTCTGTAAGGACCTTGGCATATATCCTCGTAGAGTACCCAGGGTATTCATTTATTCATACGTAGCAAGTGACAAGGGTTCTTTGGTGGAGTACAATGGTGATTTGGCTGTGTTCTAAGGTTGACATTATGTGCCTTTTAAATGGAAAAAGGCAAGGCATTCTAGGATTGTTTAGGTGTGTAGGTCTTGTGATAAGAATTTACTCAGAAACCATACATTTTTACCATTATTATTATGCCCTTATTGTGGTCTCTAGTTTCTTTTGTATTTTCTGTATGCATATATATTTCTTTGACTTGCATTGACTGAGGAATACCAATATTGTTGTTGTTTTTTAGTCTAATCTTTCTATCATCTCTTTGCATTCTTTTATAATGCTCAACATACTATTTAGTATTTTATTTTTTCTTTTTCATAAGTAGTTGTTCAGTATTGTACTAATCTCATGGCATCATATATGGAATCTAATATTGGGAAATGTATCTTGTTAAAGATTCTCAGCTAGTCAGCTTGAATAAGTCTAGTTAATAAAGGTAAGACTATCTCTTGGTAAGGGTTTCTTGTTTGGTAGTTGCTAGGACATGACTTGGGGGATTGTTGAATAAAGTAGCACCTATACCTCCTTTCAATGTGACCCAAAGGAAACTATCATTACATAAAGGAAACTATCATCTAATTTTATGTTGTATACTCAAGGGACTTTGTTCTTCTTTTATAATCTCTAGTAATACAAATATTATGAGTTGATGGTGCTCAGGGCTGGCTCAACCCATTGATCACTTAGGCCATGGCCTAAGGCCCTCAAGTGGAACAAGATCCCCAAAAAAATAAAAATAAAATAGAGTATAATCTTTGAAAAAAGAAAATTCTCAATTATAAACTAATAAAACCTTTTGGGGAATGTAAAAAAAAAAATCCCTATAGTTTTAACATTATGACAAATTAAAACCCATATTTTTAAATGTGATTGTCCACCACTCATTTCTCATTTATAAACTAATAAAATCTTTTGGGGAATGTGAAAAAAAATAAAAAAAAAAAAAAAAATCCCTATAGTTTTAACATTATGACAAACTAAATCCCATATTTTTTAAATGTGATGGTCCACCACTCATTGCTTGCCACTTCAAAGTTGCAAAATTTGTGGCATAAAAGTTGTGTCGCTTTCTCTTTAGTTAATAAATTAAAATCTCCATCTTAGTAGGTTTTGCACTTTACTTTATCTTACTTTTTATTTTAGACTGTTTAGATTTTTCCATATGCGTTCTGAATTTCCTACACACACCTACACTTAAAATTATGGCATCACTTAAAGTACGAATTATTGTTCCTCAATAAAGCCTCACTTAAAATTACTCGAGCCGGCTCTGATGGTGCTTTTTCATTCATATTGCATGTTGATTAGCAAGTTAAGCAAGAATAATTTTAAAGAAAGTGGAAACCAAAGAGTCCTAGTATTTTTTTTTTTGTAGTTTTTTGTTTTTTTTTTTTTGGACTTTGGTGCTGAATTTTTAGTTGAATTATTTAATTTTAAATGAAGAAAAAAAAATCGAATATGGAGATAGAAAAAAAGTGAGAGCCGACCAAACTATTTTCCTTTTTGTCTTGCCTTTTTTTTTCTAAGTAATTATTTGAAAAGTTATCTATTACTATTAAGATGATTCCTTCCCCTCATGTTCATTTTAATGTGCTCCCCAAAATACCCCTAATATTAATCCACGTTATTGGTATTAAAAATAGATAAATGAGGGTGAAAAGGTAATTCACCATGTCTTAATATTAATCCAATATTTCCACTTAACAAAAAAGGATATATTTAATATTTAAAGTGTTTGAACAAAACTAAAATTTATAATTAATTAAGTTTATTAATCAGTTTTATCCAAACTAACACTTAATTAATTATCCAACTTTTGTAAATAAAAGGTTGTGTTTGGTCCGAATTATACCTTAATGATAAAGGACTTGGTTCGATCCAGAAATAGTAAACTCTAACTGATTTACTTATGATTTTACTGTAAAAGTTAATATTAAGAAATCTCTAAGACAAATCTGTTCACAGATTTGATCTCGAGATCAAAGTTTACAGTTTATTCTTTTATAAATGTAAACTACTTAAAGTTTAACAATACAGTAAACAATAATAAACAGTAGAATATAAATATTGAATGATAATCGAGTACAATCACTTTGAATATGAACAAGAACAACATAAACTTACAAAGGAGAAATCTCCTATTACTCTCACACACTTCAAGAACTCGAACTGCAGATTCTAACTCTCAATCGAACTAAAAACACACTTAAAACACTTTAACACACTTGAATTACACTGTTTTACACACTTTTGAACACTCGAACACACTTTAGAACACACTTAAACACACTTGAACACACTTTGAATAAAAAATAGACTCCTGAACTCTGGAAAATATGCGGGGTGATAACTCTCTTCTTTTCTTCTATTTATATCTTCCTCGAGCAGCAGTTTCCTTAATTGGACAGTTATTTTCTCATTTTGAATTTCAAATCTTCAGTAAACCTTATCTAATACAAAGACACACTCTTCTTGGAGATGATAACACCTGTCATATATGCATCCAAATTGTTTAATAAACTGTTACTTAGTAGTTTCTTAAAATCGAACTGCTTTGTAACTGTTTTTAGATAAGTTTGGATGTTGCCTCGAAGTATAATCGGGCTTTACCATGTGGGCTTCTATTTAAATTAACATAACTTGTTCCACTTAGGCCCAAACAGTAATTCTAATCTTTTTAATAAATAACTTATCCAGGCCCAATACCGTTCGTAGGCCCAAAAGTTATTTAATGTGTAAACACATGCCCCCAGCACATGAATGGTGTATGTAATATGCCACTAGCGTGTATAACCGCCATTTTTCAAAACAAAAAACTATAATTTCAAAAGTTTTAAGACTCTCGAACTCACTCAGAACTTCAAAAGCTCCATAACCCTATACTGAGAGAACTTCTAACCTCGAATCCTCTGTTTCCATGGCGCGATCAAAGGTTTCTTCTACTGATTCTCCATCATCGAGTAGTGCTCCTACTACAGATGAAAAAGAAAGGGCTCGACAGATTATTATTCAAATGAATAGTAAGTCTGTTAACCCTAATCTTTTCATTCATGATGCTTCATTTCCTAGGCAAAACTCTTTGGGTTTTGCTTCAAATGACCCATTCGCCTTAGGTCCCATATTTGTTGATCACTGCCCACAAGAATTAGTTGATATATTTCCTTATTCTGAAAATGTTTAACCTTTATATCAACATAAAAATGCCAATTGGGGTCCTTGTAACACTGAAATCAAGTTCGAACCATGGCCCCTCCCAAAATCTAATTGGTTCACTTAGGTAGACAGAATATACATAGGTTTAAAAGATAAATGGGAATACTTAGGCATAGCTGATGCCATATTAACTTCCAAATCTCCTATTAAACTGATTTTAAAAAATAAAAATTATGGAGTCGATATCACTACACTATTCGGTAAAGAAAATAAGGGGACACTAAGAAATATCTAGTGCTTATGCATCATTTCAAACCGAAGGTAAAATATTTTCTTTTTCTGATTTGAAATCCAAACTTGTTTAACCAAAGGAGAGCATGAAATATTTTCGTAAAGCAAAGAAATACAAACTTGAAACCTACATATTGTGAGAACCTCGCCCCTTTTCTCAAACCCGAGGCGAAAACCCCAAAATTTGTTTAAAGTGATTTTGGTTTCGGTTTGGAAATTAAATTGGTAGCGTGTCTCAAATGATAGGATGAAAACTTTAATGTTTTAATCGACCCTCGAGGTTGAAAGTCGATGTGACATGTTGTTTGTGGAGTCGCCACTTAATTTATTTTAAAGGACAAATTAAGAAATTCCAAAGACAAGAGTAATGTAATCCCCTTTTATTCCATTTTAGAATTTGTACAATTGCTAAATGAAATAGTGTGTGTAAATGTTACAAATAAAATTCCCCTAGAATACAATCTAAGAAAATAATATTGTATGAATTTCCTAGTTACAATCTATGTAAAAAGAAAATAAAATGTTGTTGTAAGGCACTATGTATGCAAACCAAGGTTTTGGTTCGGAGGCTTGGTTACAAAATGGGAAGGTATTAGGCACCCCATTTTGCCCGATTTACATCGGTCCTCTTATATTAAAAATGGCCAAGCATGTTGTAATGTCAATGCATGTATGTGTATGTTGTGCAAACAAATTAATTTTAATTGTCCATGTTGTTATTATGTTGGTTGCAATATGATGTTCATGTTATAGTTGTAAGCTTAAACACATAATCATAATGAACTTGTAAATATAAACACAAGAAATTAAAACATAATGTAAGAACAATAAATTAAAGCATAATGTAAGCACACAAAAATTAAATCATAATGGGTTAGAGAACTAACCCGCATGCAAAACAAAATTAAAATCAAGTATGTGCTTCACAACTTGTGTGGTTGTGAGCTTTGTGACTCAATGACTTTAAGGATGTGTATACAATTTGTGGGTTGTATGGGTAATCCTAAGAAGTGTTTGAGTATGTGGGTTGGTGGAAAAATAATTCCAAACCTAAGTTGTAAAGATGATGAAGGGTGAACCAAATCAAAATGATTTTTTCAACCTTCAAAACCTTTAAGACTTTTGGAGAGGAATTTTGGTTTAAGAAAGCTTAAGTGCAAATATTTTCCAAGTCTTGGTTCCAAAGATAATGAAGGGTGAGTTAAATCTAAAAGATTTCTCAACCTTCAAGAGCTTTAGAACCTTGAAGAGGAGGGTTTGCTTCAAAGAATTTTTCTGCTCAAAACACTCTTGAAAACTCTCCCTATTTCTCTCTAATTTTTCTCTACACTTTCCAACCCCCTTGCCATGAAAACCATGGTTGTATTTATAGAGAAAGAAGGGTGTGAAAGGGTCAAAGAGGGGTGGAAGGGGCTGCTTTTTTGCCCCCCACCATGGGCTGCCTCACGTGCATGCCAACCATGCTTTGTCCCCCTTTGCTGAAAAAAAGACAAAAAAAGTGCAGAAATGGGTCCAGGGACACAGTGCCGGTCGGCACTGTGTTTTAAAATCCAAGTGCCGGCCAGCACTTGAATTAAATTTTTGAGTGTCGGCCTAAAAATTGGAGTGTCGGCCGGCACTGTTTTGAAAAATTAGAGTGTCGTCCGGCACTCCATTTTGGGTTATTTAAAACATTCTTTTTTTTTTTTACTTTTTTCAACTTACCTCTTTTGGCCATACATTGTGGAACGTGCATGGGCAGAAAAACTGATTTTTCTGCCCTTCCAAAAGCATTTTTGGCATGCATGAGTGAGATATAATCCTATGTATGCATGCACATTTAAGCTAACGCGAACCCGAAATGTTAAAACTTCAATTAGCGATAACTTTCTCGTTTGTGGTCCGATTTGAGTGTATGACACGTCGTTTTGATCGTGCTGACCTAAGGACTCATTTAAAATTATTTTGGGGTCGATCAGATGTCCCGAGAAAAATCGGGTTGAAACCCTAGAAATGCACGGATTTTCGTGCCGAAATGCCCGGAGTCCAAATCGAGTGCAAGTCGTGTCGTTGTGATCGTGTTGACCTAACGACTCGTGTGAATGTATTTTTATATCAATCGGATGCCCAGAACAAACTGGGACCAAAAACCCTAAATGTGCACAGATTTCCGTGTCAGGGTCCGTTTTTTGGATTTTTAGTCCGTAAAGCCCCATTCACGTTATAATTGTAATGTAGGTGGCAAAATGAGGTGTCTACAGAATGCCCCTCATTGGCAGAGCTTGTAAAGCGAATGTCAATGTATGAGAAAGACACCAGTTTTTGCCATCAGAATGTAATGTGTTTCGGGCTTCTTGTGGGGAAGTCCGAATAAATTCGTTGGAGAATTTTTTAAGTGTCTTAACAACCCAAGAATTAAAATGTATTCAGGAAAATTTTTACGAGTTTAAACAACCTGAAGTTGTGTGTTGTTGTGTCGGGAATTTTAGCCAGAAGCGTGATTCCGAAGAAATTCTTTCAAGGAATTAATGGGGGACGAGTTTGTAAGCCCAATCCAAAAAAAGTCAGCAAAAAGAATTGCTTTGAATTGTTTGCAACCGAGCCTTTATGGGGCTGCCTACGTACCTCCTTTTGGGAAGATCAGGTTTGCCGTAGTTCCAAAATAAAGAAATTTCTTGTGGGAAATTTCGAAAAGTGTTGTGAATTTCTTGTGTGAGAATTCGAGAATTTTCAACTGGGGAAAATTTTAATTTGCAGAAAACAACCCAGAAAAATTTGTAAGTCATGGAATTAATTTTACATTGCTATAGAAAAACCCAATTTGATT
This sequence comes from Fagus sylvatica, assembly GCA_907173295.1. Lineage (NCBI taxonomy): Eukaryota > Viridiplantae > Streptophyta > Magnoliopsida > Fagales > Fagaceae > Fagus > Fagus sylvatica. The sequence continues at coordinate 23,452,704 of OU015763.1, forward strand.
TGATGTTGTGAAAATTCTTGTTAGAATTCGAGAATTTTTAACTGGGAAAACTTTTACGTTGCAGAAAACAACCCAGAAAAATTTATAAGTAATGGGATTAATTTTACATTGCTACGGAAAAACCCAATTTGATTTGTTGTTGTGAAAATTCTTGTTAGAATTCGAGAATTTTTAACTGGGAAAAATTTTATGTTGCAGAAAACAACCCAGAAAAATTTGTAAGTCATGGGATTAATTTTACATTGCTACAGAAAAACCCAATTTGATTTGTTGTTGTGAAAATTCTGGTTAGAATTCAAGAATTTTTAACTGGGAAAAATTTTATGTTGCAGAAAACAACCCAGAAAAATTTGTAAGTCATGGGATTAATTTTACATTGCTACAGAAAAACCCAATTTGATTTGTTGTTGTGAAAATTCTTGTTAGAATTCGAGAATTTTTAACTGGGAAAAATTTTACGTTGCAGAAAACAACCCAGAAAAATTTGTAAGTAATGGGATTAATTTTACATTGCTACGAAAAAACCCAATTTGATTTGTTGTTGTGAAAATTCTTGTTAGAATTCGAGAATTTTTAACTGGGAAAAATTTTATGTTGCAAAAAACAACCCAGAAAAATTTGTAAGTCATGGGATTAATTTTACATTGCTACAGAAAAACCCAATTTGATTTGTTGTTGTGAAAATTCTTGTTAGAATTCGAGAATTTTTAACTGGGAAAAATTTTATGTTGCAGAAAACAACCCAGAAAAATTTGTAAGTCATGGGATTAATTTTACATTGCTACAGAAAAACCCAATTTGATTTGATGTTGTGAAAATTCTTGTATAGAGTTATGCCAGGAATTTTTAGCTAAAAAAGCGTGGTTCCAGAAATTTTTGTAAATCAGGTCCAAAATGTAATGGGCTTGGCCATGTTTTTGATCCATTTTGAAAAATGAAATTTGTGGGCTTGATTTCTTTAAAACAAAAACCTTGGGCTATGAGATGTGTAGATGGGGATTTGTGTAAGCGGATGTGGGACCGAGCCTTATGGAAGACTGCCTACGTACCTCTATCCGAGAGGATCAAGTCCAAACGTAGTTCAAAAAGTGAACTTCTTGTTTAGAAATTCAAAATATGTGTGTGGACTTCTTGTTTAGAAGTTCGAAATATGGGGTTGTAAGCAGATGTGGGACCGAGCCTTATGGAAGACTGCCTACGTACCTCTATCCGAGAGGATCAGGTCCACACGTAGTTCAAAATGAAGAAATTTCTTGTTTAGAAATTCTAAATATGTGTGTGGACTTCTTGTTTAGAAGTTCGAAATATGTAGTTGTGAATCTCTTGTGTGGAAGTTCAGAAACATTTAATTGAGAAAGTTTTTAAGTGTTTGCAACAACCTAAAAACAGTATGTCGGGAAAGATTTTATGTTCTAACAAACAACCCGAAAATGTTTGTCGTTGTTGTTATTGTTGTTGTGTACCTTGACTTGTGATCTCGGTTGTGTACTTTGATTTGTGTCTTTGGTTTGTACCTTAATTTTTCAAGAATGAAAAGATGGATTTTTCTAAATGGATGCAATCCGTTATGTAAATGAGAATTTTGAGAAAACATTGTTTTCTTGGGAAGACATGTTTGACAAACCCAAGGTTGCAAAACAAAACCGTTCTCTTCCACTTTAAAGGAATTAAAGTCATTAAACCCTTATAAACACTTTCGCCTTTCACTTTAAGCTTGTAAGACCAAATCCTTTAAAGGCAATTAAAGAGATGAAGTGATTGAAAGTTCTCTTGAATCTAGCAGATTTATGAAAGAGTAATGACTTTTTGAAAGGTTTTGGATGACTTTGCTAATCAATATTGTTAAGGGCAATGATGGAGGTATGCCTTTTAACTTGAAAATCTAACCAATCGAGAAATGAGGGCGAATGCCCTTAGTTTCGAAGACATGTGATCTTGTGTGGATCATGTTGAGGGAGGACTGTTTAATCGACAAACTAGGGAGAATGCCCCTAGTTTGGAGATGTATGATCTTGTATAGATTATGTTGAAAAGAGAATCGACAAACTGGGGAGAATACCCTTAGTTTGAAGATGTATGATCTGGTGTAGATCGTGTTGAGAGTCGACAAACGAGGGTTGCCCCTAGTTTGGAGATGTATGATCTTGTGTAGATCATATTGAGAGAATCAACAAATGAGGGTGAATGCCCCTAGTTTGGAGATATGTGATCTTGTGTAGATCGTGTTGAAGAGAGAATCGACAAACTAGGGAGAATGCCCTTAGTTTGGAGATATATGATCTGGTGTAGATCGTGTTGAGAGAATCGACAAACGAGGGTGAATGCCCCTAGTTTGGAGATGTGTGGTCGAAGTCACGGAGAGAGACTAAAATGATCGCAACGAGAAAGTGTGCCTCGGGTTTGAACTTTTTGCAACAATTCATATTTCCAAGGCAAATTTGATTGGTGTTTGGACCATCCATCAATATTTTTATTTTTTGGCTCTAAATTTTGCCTAGGCCGCCCTTTTCGGGTTTTCAACCTAACGAGCTTTTTTTTTTTTTTTTTTTTTTTTTTTTTTTTTTTTTTACTTCCAATGGAAAAGCTAACTTCATGTCTTGAGCAAGCAAAACCTCAAAGAGGGCTTGGTTTATCAGTTGTAATGTAGGTCGGGTTTGGGCTGTGAAAAAGAAGGATATACAGGCTCAAATTCCCCAATTGTACCCCTAGTGTGCATTCCAAGGATTGAATCTTGCCTTGTGACTTCTTCTCTTTGCTTTTGTCCATCACGTCTTCTTTGTATTTGTGTTGACGCTTTCAACATTTCTTGTCTTCGTGTGACGTCTTTGTCAGACTTCTTTTTTTGTATGTTGACGTCTATATCAAGTGTTCTTTTGTCTTTCTCATTGTTGAAGATAGACGTCTCTGTTCTTTTGTTCTTTTTTCTTTGACATTTTGATCTTGTGAAAAGAAACCATAATCTCCTTTTTGTGCACATCTAGAATTCCCACCCCGAGTTTGGTTTTTTGGGTTTCAAGAAAGAAAAGGCTCACATTTTTTAAAGGCCCGAGTTGGCTAGTAATGGATTGTATTTGTCATGGATTGACAAGGATGATTTTTGGTTCAATGAAAAATGGCCTCCTATCCTTGGTAGAGCTTGCTTTTGTCATGGAGCGTTTGAGCTCTTTTTATAAGTTCCGTCTTGGAATTTTGTTCTTTTTTTTTTTTTTTTTTTTTTTTTTTTTTTTTTTTTATCTCTTTGTGGAGCCCTAATTTTTGCTTAGGCCGCCCTTTCAGGTTTTCGACCTACCGGGCTTTCATTTCTCTTTTGCATGGATGGTCTATTGTAAGCCCAATTATTAGGACACACTTTTGAATGAATGTGCAAGAATGTGAAGATCATGACCGGATGTCGAAGAAGAAATTTGGAAGAAGCGACTTGAGATTCCTCGATGACTTAATTTCCTTGATTGCCTTTTAAGATCCATTCTTTTATTGTTCCAAGTGTTTGGCGACAATTTTTATATGAATCGAATGAAAATGATCCCATTAACAGTGTAAATTGATTGGTCGAGTTATATGACCTCACGATTTGTCAGTGTTACCCAAGAACTCATTTTTTTATCAAAAGTATTTTTCAAACAAAATTTTGAATTTTTTTTTTTTTAAATGATATGAGGAAGTGGGAGTCTTGAAGAATGTTATCTGTTCAAAATTCCTTTTGATGATTGTGATCAAATTTTGAGCAAATGAATTTTAACCATTGAAGTGTAATTCAAAAATGTGAATTTTAACCATTGAGGTGTGATTCAATTTATGATTTTTCGTAGCTTGAGAAATGTGTCATCTTAAAAGATGTCTTTCTTGATCCCAAAATTTCACACTACACATCTATAAGACAGACAAAGCCATTCAAACAAAACATTCAACATTCAAAGTAAAACCAAATGATGGATTGATGAAGTTTTCATGCATGAGTAATGTTGTTTGTCCTTGTGGGACGTTGATGTAGGGGGAAGCCCATGGGTCAACCTTGTCGGAGGAAGAGACTTCTGAGGCCTTTGCGGAATGGCCGGCTTGAGCGGCCTTGAGCTTGAATCTTAAAACTCAAAGACTTGTATGGTCTTTATAGAACGATTGGCTTGCATGACCTTGAGCTTGAATTTTGAAGACTTGAAGACTTGTGTGGTCTTTGTAGAATGGTTGGCTTGCTTGGCCTTGAACTTGAATCTTGAAACTTAGAGGATTGTATGGTCTTTATAGAACAGTTGGCTTGCGTGACCTTGAGCTTGAATTTTGAAGACTTGAAAACTGTTTAGGAGTTTGGGTTTTGTGTGACCATTTGTGGAGTATGGGTTATGGTGAAATTGGGCTTGAGGGACCTTTGGCAAATATGGGTAAGTGTTTGGGAAATTGGGCTTGTAGGGCCTTTTGTGGAATATAGGAATGGTGAAGGTTGTGTGGCCTTTTGGTGGAGTAAGTGACTGTTTGGGCTTGTGTGGCCTTTTGTGGAGTATGGGGAATGGTGAAGGTTGTGTAGCCTTTTGGTGGAATAAGTGACTGTTTGGGCTTGTGTGGCCTTTTGTAGCATAGGTGATTGTTTGGGCTTATATGGCCTTGAAGCTCAAGTGTTGTGGGCTGCCATTTGAGAGGCTTTGAACTTCATCTTGTTTTGTATCTTGTTTTGTACCTGTCTGTAAAGCATCCTCAATTTGGGTACCAGCTGCACCTTGTTTGGTACTAGGATCTCTCCTTGCTTTGAATTGGTTGGGATTGGTGTGGGAGTCTTTCAAATTGAGAAACCATTCAAAGCCACCCCTGTAAGGGTGTTTTGAAATAGTTGTGCAATCACCCCAACGGGTGCATGGCCCTTGTATACATTTTCAGATGGGTTACTGGGCCATTACTTGTCTAGTGATGGCATCTTGAACTTCGGAGGTTCGAACCTTGGGGAAAAGAGACAATGATTGTAGATCCACCACCTCGTCAAATCTACAGGTCTTTTTGATAACCTTCTCCATTTGCTCCACCCTTTGGAGCAGCTCTTCTCGGACTTGGTCATAGGCGAACTCGTTGTAACCAATACTTTGTTCTCGGTGTTGGACCCCCCTGGCGTAACTTGAGGTTCTCTAGATAGCAAATATTGGAAAATTTGTTGTATGTCTTCTCTCAATTGTGTTTGGCCCACGACCAAAGTGTGCAACAATTCTTTCAACTCATTGGATTTCGAATTACTACTTTCCCCCATGGCAAAAGACGGGCTCTTGGAAGAAACTGGTGATTCTTGTTCGGACTGGGAGTCACTTGGGCTTGGACTATCACTGAACAACAACCTCTTCAACTTCGAAGATGGTGAAGAACAATCTTCCAAACGTCCCCTCTCTTCACGAGTCCAAACCTTATCCTGCATACTTTAAGACTCTCATTTTAGACTCATGTTATTCAATTTGATTAGGCTTTATTGGGCCTTAACAAAAATTATTATTTACCTAGGCCATGTTGGACCTAACAGGCAATGATAATTGGTTTAGACCATGTTGAGCCTTACCGAAAAAAAGTTTTACCTAAGGCTTGTCGGGCCTAACGGCAGGTGAGAAAATGTTATTTTCTTTAAGCCTTGTTGGGCCTAACGATGTGTCGAAAAATATTGTTCTTTTTTATTTAGGCCTTGTTGGACCTACCAAAAACATGTTATTTTTCGTAGGTCTTGTTGGACCTAATGACATGTTAAAAATGTTGTTCTTTCAAACTTTAGGAAAATTTCATGTCAAGCGACAACCTAAACTTTAGGCGGTTTTTTTTCATTAAGAGTATTACCCAATGTATGATAAAATTGATGAATTTTGACTAGTTAAAGTGTAATTCAAAAATGTGAATTTTAATCCTTTAAGGATGTTATTCATTGTACGATGAAATGATGAATTTTAACTGTTTAAAGTGTAATCCAAAATGTGAATTTTAATCTGTTGAAGATGTAATTCATGATGTGTTTAAATTTTAACCATTTAAGGTATTATTAAAAATGTGGTGAATTCTAATCAATTAAGATGTAATTCATGATATGTTTAAATTTTAACCATTTAAGGTGTTATTTAAAAGATGCGGTGAATTAATCCATTAAGATGCAATTCAATATTTGATTAAATTTTAACCATTTAAGGTGTTATTAAAAAATGTAGTGAATTTTAATCCATGAAGATGTAATTCAAGATGTGAGCCGTTTTATTGAAAATGTAGTAAATTTTGATCCGTTAAGATATAATTCAAGATGTATTTAAATTTTAACCGTTAAGGTGTTATTTAAAGATGCAGTGAATTTTAATCCATTAAGATGTAATTCATGATGTATTTAAATTTTAACCCTTTAAGGTGTTATTTAAAAAGTGTGGTGAATTTTAATCAATTAAGATTAATCATGATATGTTTAAATTTTAACCATTAAGGTGTTATTTAAAAAATGAATTTTAATCAATTAAGATGTAATTCATGATATGTTTAAATTTTAACCATTTAAGGTGTTATTTAAAAAATGTGGTGAATTTTAATCAATTAAGATGTAATTCAAGATGTGAACCATTTAAGATGTTATAAAAAAATTTGGTGAATTTAATCAATTAAGATGTAATTCATGATATATTTAAATTTTAACCATTTAAGGTGTTATTCAAAAAATTTGTTTTTAAAAAATGTAATTCTATGTGTACGTTAAATTGCAACCACTTAAGGTGTAATTAAGGACATGAATTTTAATTTTACAATTATGTATACGTGATCTGTTATATTTTAACCATTTAAGGTGTTTTTTTTTAAAATGCATTTAATTTTTTTTTTTTTTCAAGTATGTATATGTCATACGTTATACTTTAACCATTTAAGATGTTTTACAACGTGTATTTTTTTCAAAAAATGTAATGCATCGTATATATTAAATTTTAACCATTCAAGGTATTATTTAAATTATGCATTTTAATTTTTCAACTATGTATATGTGATACGTTATATTTTAACCATTTAAGGTGTTTTACAACGTGTATTTTTTTAAAAAAATGTAATGCATCGTGTGTATTAAATTTTAACCATTCAAGGTATTATTTAAATTATGCATTTTAATTTTTCAACTATATATATGTGATACGTTATATTTTAACCATTTAAGGTGTTTTACAACGTGTATTTTTTCAAAAAATGTAATGCATCATGTGTATTAAATTTTAACCACTCAAGGTATTATTTAAATTATGCATTTTAATTTTTCAACTATGTATATGTGATACGTTATATTTTAACCATTTAAGGTGTTTTACAACGTGTATTTTTTTCAAAAAATGTAATGCATCGTGTGTATTAAATTTTAACCACTCAAGGTATTATTTAAAATTATGCATTTTAATTTTTCAATTATGTATATGTGATACGTTATATTTTAACCATTTAAGGTGTTTTACAACGTGTATTTTTTTCAAAAAATGTAATGCATCGTGTGTATTAAATTTTAACCACTCAAGGTATTATTTAAAACATGCATTTTAATTTTTCAAAACGTCATTTGTTATAACTAGGCCTTGTTGGACCTTATGTTAAAAAAAACGCTCATTCGTTTGGACCTTGTAGGGTCTTACGGCATAGAAAACATTTGATCATTTTGATAAAGCCTTGTCGGGCCTTACGGCGTAAAAAAAATGTTTACTCATTTGATTTATGTGTTGAACATTTTTAATGGTGTAAGCAATATATCATATAGCAAACAACAAACCAACGTTCAAACAACAAGACGTTATAATCAAACAAGGCATGAACATATTTTTACCGGGTCAAGCCTATTGAAAAGTTCTATGGTTTTTCTACATGGGTAGAAGGTAGGCAAAGAGGGAACCCACAAGCTAGGACGTTGTATCTCCCAACTTGTGATGCCATGAGCATCACGTTGGTTCAAACGATATACGGTTTATCCGTTAACGTATCGATTAAGAAATGATCAAAATCGATACTACGCTATGGGGTGGTAACTTCATCAAGGGTACCCGAGTCTCATGAAGACCGTGATCCATGACTAGGCTACCGGGGCTTCCGGGCTTTATGCATTTATTTACTTGCCAACATATGCAACTACATGGTGCATGAACAATTTTTATGGAAAGCAATAAATCACAAAAATGCAAAGACATGACAAAGCTTGGCCAAGCTTAATATATTTTATGAAGTTAAGCCCTCTAATGTCCCCAGTGGAGTCGCCACTGTGAGAACCTCGCCCCTTTTCTCAAACCCGAGGCGAAAACCCCAAAATTTGTTTAAAGTGATTTTGGTTTCGGTTTGGAAATTAAATTGGTAGCGTGTCTCAAATGATGGGATGAAAACTTTAATGTTTTAATCGACCCTCGAGGTTGAAAGTCGATGTGACATGTTGTTTGTGGAGTCGCCACTTAATTTATTTTAAAGGACAAATTAAGAAATTCCAAAGACAAGAGTAATGTAATCCCCTTTTATTCCATTTTAGAATTTGTACAATTGCTAAATGAAATAGTGTGTGTAAATGTTACAAATAAAATTCCCCTAGAATACAATCTAAGAAAATAATATTGTATGAATTTCCTAGTTACAATCTATGTAAAAAGAAAATAAAATGTTGTTGTAAGGCACTATGTATGCAAACCAAGGTTTTGGTTCGGAGGCTTGGTTACAAAATGGGAAGGTGTTAGGCACCCCATTTTGCCCGATTTACATCGGTCCTCTTATATTAAAAATGGCCAAGCATGTTGTAATGTCAATGCATGTATGTGTATGTTGTGCAAACAAATTAATTTTAATTGTCCGTGTTGTTATTATGTTGGTTGCAATATGATGTTCATGTTATAGTTGTAAGCTTAAACACATAATCATAATGAACTTGTAAATATAAACACAAGAAATTAAAACATAATGTAAGAACAATAAATTAAAGCATAATGTAAGCACACAAAAATTAAATCATAATGGGTTAGAGAACTAACCCGCATGCAAAACAAAATTAAAATCAAGTATGTGCTTCACAACTTGTGTGGTTGTGAGCTTTGTGACTCAATGACTTTAAGGATGTGTATACAATTTGTGGGTTGTATGGGTAATCCTAAGAAGTGTTTGAGTATGTGGGTTGGTGGAAAAATAATTCCAAACCTAAGTTGTAAAGATGATGAAGGGTGAACCAAATCAAAATGATTTTTTCAACCTTCAAAACCTTTAAGACTTTTGGAGAGGAATTTTGGTTTAAGAAAGCTTAAGTGCAAATATTTTCCAAGTCTTGGTTCCAAAGATAATGAAGGGTGAGTTAAATCTAAAAGATTTCTCAACCTTCAAGAGCTTTAGAACCTTGAAGAGGAGGGTTTGCTTCAAAGAATTTTTCTGCTCAAAACACTCTTGAAAACTCTCCCTATTTCTCTCTAATTTTTCTCTACACTTTCCAACCCCCTTGCCATGAAAACCATGGTTGTATTTATAGAGAAAGAAGGGTGTGAAAGGGTCAAAGAGGGGTGGAAGGGGCTGCTTTTTTGCCCCCCACCAGCTGCCTCACGTGCATGCCAACCATGCTTTGTCCCCCTTTGCTGAAAAAAAGACAAAAAAAATGTAGAAATGGGTCCAGGGACACAGTGCCGGCCGGCACTGTGTTTTAAAATCCAAGTTCCGGCCAGCACTTGAATTAAATTTTTGAGTGCCAGCCTAAAAATTGGAGTGCCGGCCGGCACTGTTTTGAAAAATTAGAGTGCCGTCTGGCATTCCATTTTGGGTTATTTAAAACATTTTTTTTTTTTACTTTTTTCAACTTACCTCTTTTGGCCATACATTGTGGAATGTGCATGGGCAGAAAAACTGATTTTTCTGCCCTTCCAAAAGCATTTTTGGCATGCATGAGTGAGATATAATCCTATGTATGCATGCACATTTAAGCTAACGCGGACCTGAAATGTTAAAACTTCGATTAGCGATAACTTTCTCGTTTGTGGTCCAATTTGAGTGTATGATGCGTCGTTTTGATCGTGCTGACCTAAGGACTCATTTAAAATTATTTTAGGGTCGATCAGATGTCCCGAGAAAAATCGGGTCGAAACCCTAGAAATGCACAGATTTTCGTGCCGAAATGCCCGGAGTCCAAATCGAGTGCAAGTCGTGTCGTTGTGATCGTGTTGACCTAACGACTTGTGTGAATGTATTTTTATATCAATCGGATGCCTAGAACAAACTGGGACCAAAAACCCTAAATGTGCACAGATTTCCTTGTCAGGGTCCGTTTTTTCTATTTTTAGTCCGTAAAGCCCCATTCACATTATAATTGTAATATAGGTGGCAAAATGAGGTGTCTACACATATAGGAAAAGGATGTCGATAAAGTGAATAGATAAATCAAGTGTTCTATGTCAGTGATGAAATTTCATTTTTTTCATCCTGCAAAGAATCACAACAATATATAAGCAACAACCCCAACAAAGCCAAGCAACATAGGGAATTAATATTAAAACATTTCAACTTCAAAGTAAAACCAAGCAACATGGTATACATTTCTATGCTTTAAAACCATACTCTTGTAATGATGGTGATATGCAGAACCAGTCCCACATCCACGAGCTTTTGTGTTTCGAATCGAGTTCCTCCTACGCCCATTGTCTAGTGCCAAAGGCGCCGATGCCGGTGGTACAGTGGTGGGTATGAGTGAGGGAGGAGGTGAATATGTCTGGGTGGAACCGGTGGGTGTCTCCTCAATATGGGGTGTGATGGGTGGCGGTGTGGGATGTGTGGGATAGGCACTAGCATGGGTAATTGGGTGAGTGAGATGTGTGGAATAGGTACTAGCTGGGGTAACTAGGTGGGTGGGCTCTGTGATATGAGGTAAAATTTCAATTTTTATGAACTTAATGTACATGAATAATAAAGACAAATCAATGTTGACCTACATTGCAGATAGTGATATCTAATATCATTTAAAATTTTCTAGTATACATTTATACTATATAATTATAGCAATGAGGAAAAAAAAAAATCAAGCATAGAGAAATAAAAACTGATTTATAGAAAGTAGTATTGTAGCTTCACTTAACTAAAAAATATTATACAGTAGTAACAATACAATTTATGTGACTAAGACATTTTGAAGTTTAATTAACAAAGAATTTTATGTCAAGAGTTTTTGGTTTAGTGATAGTTTCTAATTGGACAATTTGAGTTTAAATATGTTCTCTTTTGTAAGAAAATAAATATATATATATTATCATTGAAAATTAGAAATTAAAGGGGAAAAATAAATTTCCAATTAACTTTAAAAAATAAAATTAAAATGTAATATTAGAGACAAATAATTCACAATTTTTTTTTATAACTTATGAAAAACCACCCGACTGTGACAGCCTAAAAGGCTTTATGGACTTAGCCCCATCACTATAGACTCCCTAATCATGCACATGCAACCACCAAATGTGTGAACCCCATCCATAACTATTCGGTGAATGCTAATTGCTAAGTCCAGAAGAGGGTTCTTTTCAATCTCATGGGCCAGCAAAGAGACCAAATTTCTATTAGTTCTGAACATAAACCTACAAAATGGGCAACGAGGGACAACAACTTTAAGAAAAAAAAAAGCATCTAAGTTTCCAACCTAAAAAGCTTTAGACACGCAAAAAAGTCATGGGTTCATATTACAATGTTTAAACTAAAATCAAAATCAGATATAGAAATATTGACTGATTTAAATGGACCTACATCATGCTGTGCGACAAAAAAGCACTCATCTAAAAGAGTATGCATGCATTTGAGTACAACCACAACAATTACACATTTAGCCCATAGCAGGATAAAAGGGAGCAACAAAATGTTCAGAACAACTACTTTAACCCCCCCAAAATTTGAGATCTGCAATACTTAGCCTAAAAGGCATATGCAATGATAGTAAATGCAGTGAAAAGAACTAACTTATGCTAAATTATTCTAAAACTATCTTTAACTAAGTTGCTCTCTGATTAGGTGCTAGAAAATTATTGGTTTTTCTTTTTTTTTCTTAATCAAATCTTCTTATTATCGATTAAAAAAAAAAAACCTAAAATCCATTAATCAAATCTTTTTATTACCGATTAAAAAAAAACCCTAAAATCCTAATACCATAAAATCCATTTGTAACCTAACTAAAAATCAACCTTAATTAACTAGAAACCCTAACTAACTAACAATTAAAATTAAAATTTGAGAATGGTTCAAAGAGTGTACCGGAGTTGGTGTGGTGGAGAGAGAGAGACCAGCTGAAACAGAGAACGGCGCGAAGATCTGAGCGAAGGCCGGAGCAGAGAAGCGGAGAGAGAGAGAGACCAGCCGGAGCAGAGAAGCGGCGACAGAGAGAGAGGGATCGATCGATCGATCGTGGTGGACGGTGTAAGGTGGATTCGCATTGCCAGAGAGAGAGAGAGTGTCGCCAGAGAGAGAGAGAGTCGTTGATGAGAGAGAGATGGGAAAGTAAGTTTGGGAAAGTAAAAAAATAAAAAGATTGAAATCGTCTCTTCAAGAGATGATTTCTGTTTTATTTTATTTTTTTAACGCAATAATAAAAAATATCTGGTTTTTAAAAAATTAAAAATAAAACGACCAAAATCGTCTCTTCAAGAGATGATTTTACAATTTTTATTTTTTATTTTTTTTAAAATCAAATATGTTAAAAAGGCATTAAAATAAAATAAAAAAATATATATAAAAAATTCATCAGAAATCGTCTCTTGAAGAGACAATTTCACAATTTTTTTTAAAATTTTTTTAAACAGATATTAAAAAGGCGTTAAAATAAAAATAATATATATATAAATAAATTCAACAAAAATCGTCTCTTCAAGAGACGATTTTCAAAAGTGGCTTATGTTTTGATATAACTTTCAAAGTGGCATGTTTGACTATATAACTTACAAAAGTGGGTTATTGGGCAAAAAATGCCCAATTTCTAAGGCATTACAAAGGAAAGTGATATTTCTATACTAATATTTGATATTTCCACACAAACATAAGAAATTGTACTTTAATAAAACTAAAAACCCTTATCTACTTGACATTAAACATTTGCATACTTGATCATACATAAGGGCTTTTTAGATTTTTACAAGTGCAAATTCCTATGTTGGTGTGGAAATATAAAATACTAATGTAGAACTATCACTGGTCAAATTTGTCAAAAAATGTATTTTTTTTTATGTTTTTCGGCTAAACATGCCGTTTTTTATATTAATTTGAAAAATAGACTGATTGCAAATCGTCTTTATGAAAGACGATTTTTCGCATTAAAGCCGTCTTTAAGAAAGACGATTTTTTATTATATTTTTTGTTTATAATTTTTAATGTGTTTTTTCAAAATTTCAAAAAAAAAAATTATATAAAAGTCGTTTTTACAAAAGATAACTTTCACGTGTTTTTTCAAATTTAAAAAAAAAAATTATATGAAAGTCGTCTTTTGACTTTCATCTTTTTTTTTTTTTTTTTTAATTTTTGAAAAACACGTGAAAGTTGTCTTTTGTAAAAACGACTTTTGTCTAAATGTTTTGTTGAAAGTTGTCTTTCCTAAAGATGATTTTCAATCAGCCTATTCTTTAAATTAACATCATTAGAAACATGTTTGGTAAAAAAAACTACAAAAAAAGAAAAAAAAGAAGAAGAAGAAGCATTTTTTAGCAAATTTGGCCAACTATTACCCCCATTATAAATTGCATCCTCTTTTTGGGATAATTTTGTTTTTTTATCCCATTGTGTTTAAAATTTTGGATTTTCATCCCATACTTATTGCGTTTTAATTCGAGCCCTTCTATCCATACTTGTTAGAGCATTCACATCCGCAAATGTAAAAGTTATCTATTATACCTATTCAAAAAGTCACTTTATCTATTTTACCTGTCAATTTTACAATACACCTCACATCCCATTATCTATTTTACACTACATCCTATTAAAATATTATAAAAAAAATCATTTATTCTTAACATTTTTCTCATACATCCCAAAGCAAATTCACCGGCAACCACCACACCCACGCCGGCAACCCACGGCCCTCACAAAACCCACTATTTCATATACCACCTTAAACCCAATAGCCACCACCACCACAAACCCAAGAAATCTATCGGTAAAACCCAACAACCACCACCACAAACCCACCAAATCAATCGGAAAAACCCAACAACCACCACCACAAACCCATGAATTCTATCAGCAAAAATCAATAGCCACCACGGCACCACCACAAACCCACAATATTTCAGCAAAAACCAACAGCCACCACCACAAACCCACGAAATCTATCGGCAAAACCCAACACCTGCAATAGCCATGGCAAAGCACAGCAACACCATCGGACCAGATCGGCACCGCTTGACCCGTGGAAGCTGAAGACCAGATCGGCACCGCTTGACCCGTGGAAGCTGGAGACCAGATCGGCACCGCTTGACCCGTGGAAGCTGAAGACCAGATCGGCACCGCTTGACCTGTGGAAGCTGGAGACCAGATCGGCACCGCTTGACCCGTGGAAGCTGGAGACCAGACCAGATCGGCGAAAGGAGAGAAGGCAGTGAGTAGAGAAGAGAAATGTTTCAGAAATAAAAAATAAAAAAAAGAAAGGAAAGAGAAAGACGGAATAAAAAAAAAGTTATTTAATCGTTTACATGTGCAACAGTAGTCGGTAAAGATACCGACTACTGTAGCGTTGTGTATAAATTTGAGCAATAATAGATGACCGGATGTGAGGATGATTTTGTGTTATTTTGTGAACATGACTCTTTATTTTAGCTTTTTATGTATTTTAAACAACCGGATGCTAATGCTCTTATTGATGATGGTGAAGGCGGAACTTAGGGGAGGGGGATGTCAGTGAGGAGATGGGGAGAGGAAAAGGGGCAAGAGATGGAGAGATGACTTTATTTAAGAATAAGAATTAAATAAATAAATAAATATCAAACAAATTTTTAAAGAAAATTTTTGGTCAATTTTAGTTTAGAAGATAATTACTTATTAAAATCCATCACATGCTTTGAAAATGACCAATTAAGTCATTTCATTAAAAGCCATCACATGCTTTGAAAATGATCAATTAAGTCACTTTCATAAAGTTAGGGGATTTCAATTTCAAATTAGAAAAATATGAGTTCACTTTGATATATATATATATATATATATATATATATATATATATATATATTTTTTAATCCAAAGTTTTAAACAGTCTTTTTCACTAAAGGATAACAAGTCTAGAAAAATAAAAATATTTACAAATTATTAAGATAACAAATTGCGATTAGATTTAGGATATAATAATCTTTATTATACATACATGACAAGGTTTGGTTACAAACTAGTTTGTAACTAGTTTGTTACAACCCACTATGTGACAGTTTATAAGAGTATCCACATGTATTATTTAAAAAAGTTACATGACTCATTAAATAGGTCATGTGACTAAAGTACACGTGGATGATCTTATTAGTTGACACGTAGTGGATTGTAGTAAGTTGGCTACAAACTGGTTTGTAACCAAATTTTGTTCATACATTAATTAATCACAATCTACTATCTCAATAATTATAATGTAAACATTTGGGATGGAATTAGGGTATTAATTTCAACAATTCTCCCCAAAAAAAGAAAAGAAAAAAAGAGTTATTAAAGGATCCACCCATGTTTCTCATGATCACGAACAAGGAAAGTATGGGTTGGAGGCAATAGCATAGTTGTATATTCCGTTCCGTTCCGGCCCGAACGGACGGAAAATCTCGTATCGGTATGCAAACCGGTACGAGACAACCCCCCATTCCACCTCGGGTAAAATTTCGGGGTGTTTCGGTGTGTTTCGGCCGTTTCGGTGAATTTCGGGGTGTTTCGGCTGGTATGTGCATTTCGGCCGGTTAGCTTTTTTTATTTTATTTTATTTTTTATTTGTCTTAAGTTGTTATGTGATATTAAGACTTAAGAATTTGTATTATTTGATGTTATTTGTCTATAGTTGCTAATTATATATATATATATATATATATATATATATATATATATATATATATATATATATATATATATATATAACTTAAGAATTTGTATTATTTGATGTTATTTGTCTATAGTTGCTAATTTTATATAAGGTAAAACTTAGGTACAGTTCCTTAGGTCAAGTACGTTAGGTTTTCCAATTGAATTCAAATACATAGTTGCATTAACCAATGAAACGCAAACAATGTTATCTTTTCCAAAAATATTTAAATTCAATGAATTTGAATTCAATTAGGAACCTAACGTACTTAACGTAAGGAACTGTACCTAAGTTTTACCCTTTTATATATATATATATATAAACTTAAGAATTTGTATTATTTGATGTTATTTGTCTATAGTTGCTAATTATATATATATATTTGCAGTAAATCCGAAATGAAACGACGGTATTGATCGGTACCGAAATATTCCATTTCAATAGCCAAACCGAAACAGGTGCCGTAACGGAATATACAACTTTGGGCAACAGTGGCGTGTTCCTTACTCCCCATAACTTGATTGTTGAAAAGAAAAAGAAAAGATAAACCCCCAGAACAGAGGACAAATGAAACAAGTGAGTACTGGAGAAGTGTGACTTCGTTTCTCTAAAAAGTAAAATAAAAACTCTAAATTGACTATTAATAGTATCTACTGCTACCTGGCGCAACCGCGAAAATCCCTCCACTTTCCCCAACAAATTAAAATACACAATTATTGAATTATATTTTTATATATATCACTTCCAACTTTTTTGTAGTTTATACGTGTCAATTTCCTACTTTTCTTCCATCATCCTCTTTCTAAATTCCTCCAAACCCACAAAACCCTTCCCTGCAAAATTCACACTCTCTGTAAATCTCTGTGTGCTCGAAGAAGAATGGAAGGGACAGCGAACGATGAGGGATCGATGGCAAGCTCGAATCCCTTACCGCCGTTTCTTAGAAAGCTGTATGCCATGGTCGACGATCCCGAGACCGACTCCGTGGTGTCGTGGAGCAATGCAAACAACAGCTTTGTCGTATGGAATGCTCACGAGTTCGCTGCCAAGCTTCTACCAAAGCATTTCAAGCACAAAAACTTCTCAAGCTTCATCCGCCAGTTGAACACTTACGTGTGGTTCTTTACTTTCTTTCTCAATAATCTATGTGCGTTTCTATGGTTGTTTTGCCATGTTTTGATTTGCGATCTTTGTTTCTTGGGATTGATTAATTTATATGCACGCAATTGAAGATTTTTATGTGAGATTTCTCTGAATATGTATTTATTAGTGATTTTTTCTTTTTCTTTTTGTCTTACTATTATGTAAATGTTTGTGCTTTTGTATGGATTTGGATTTATTTTTTAATTTTTCTCTCTATTATGAAACGTATTTGGAAATGTATCTTTGTTCTCTCTTTGTGAAAAACTGAATTGTGGTTTGTAGGAGTGAAATTCACATAATTGTATTTTGATGATCGTCTGTGTTTGCATGCGAATTGTGGTTTATTGGGATGTAAATGGCTTGATTGTATTGTTAGTGTATCACGAGTTTATTTTGGTACATGAATCACAAAATTCAAAGCTTTTGGATTCTGGCCTTTGATTTCCAAGTTTCTTTACTAGTATTTTTATGTATCCGGTTGATCATCTTGCTTTCCTTCCCCCGCTCTGAAAGCCTAAAATCTTTCTTGGAATTAAGCTTGAATGAGTTGTTCTTCCCAATCCATGAATACTGTCCATTGTCCTTTACTTGTTTAGTGACATTTGTCTGAGGGCATTTGGAATTGTCTGTTTCGGTTGCCTTTTGTTTAAAACATACGTTTAACTTTGTGTTTTGGAGTCATAATCATCAACTTATGGATTATTCGGTTTTTACGATTCCTTTGTTTTTATTTTGTTGGTAAGTTACACGCACACCTAATGGGTCTTAAACCTACGAGCTCACCCTCAACCTAGAAAATTTTGAACAGAAAATTTTGCTTTAGCTGTAAGTCAGGAAAGATACAAAAAAAAAAAAAAAAAAAATTCAGCTTTGAAGTTGTCTGCTTTAAGTTTGTTTCTTTTCTTGGATGTCTGTTTCCTGTGTGTCTTTGCTTTAGTTTTTGGATTTTTACTCTTTACGAGCTTGATATATTGTACTTCTTGTATACTCTTAGTATACTGGGGTCTTTTATTCTTCAATAAAGTTTTGTTATTCATAAAAAAAAAAGGTGTGTTTCTTTTATTGACATAAGATTTATTTGAGAAATTCATTAAGATCTAGCAACTTTAAGCCAAATTATATTAAAAGATCTGAGTAGCTTGGATTGTCAAGGAGTAAGCTATGAGTTTGGCAGTTTGGAGAACGTCAAATTTTTTTTTCTGAAAACTGGTGAATTATAGAAAAGTGTGGCACATATTTAAGAGATTTGTTTGTCATATTACCAAAAAAAAGAGAGAGAAGGTACCCTTTTGGAATGTCATTGGAGCAATATCTTTAGTGTGGCTGAAATTAATTTGTTAACCAAATGTGCCATTTGTGAAACAATGGGTGGAGAGCATGATGTCTGAGATTTTAATATCAATGTATGCAATGGAACTGGCACGAGTGGTGGAATTTCTTAGACAAGAAATTTGACTAATAATGGAGTAAACTCAAAAGCACATGGGACTATGAGCATTGGATTAAAACAGAGATGATAACTTTGGGATACCATTTTAACTCTCAATTAGATGCCCTTAAATTTCTAAAAAAATTCCTTATTTGTTACATTAATGTAAATCACATTTATTGGCCTAATCTTGACTGAAATTTTCACATACTTACCATACATTCTTCTCCCATATATGGACACTTTGGTTACAATCATATAGCTGATACCTGTTGTTGATTGGGTTTTTAATTTTGCTACTGTGGCTTAATGGTAGATGGAGACCAACTTGGTTGTTCTGCATCTGACAATCAATGTGAGACCCTGATACCATCTATTTGATCGCTAATTGCAAAAGTTATCATGTTGAAAACTGCAGTAGCTGGATGGTTGCGTCTATCTAATATCAAAGCTTTCATTTGTTGGAGCTTACGCTATTATACTGATGCTGAAATCTTGATCTTGTCATAACAGTGTAGTCTCTTCATTATCTAATACTCATTTTATTTAACCTAGTTCCTATCAACAACGCAGTAAGGTCTTGTCTACACAATGGTTGTTAACTGGTGGAGTTGAATTAAATCATATATATTTTATAAGAACGCCTAGCCATCAATAACACCCATGTTGGCTTCTGTACTTCACACTTAGGAATTCATGTTTTAGTTTGTAACTTGATTGTGTATGCTGACTTCTTGTTCAAGTAAGGTAAGAAACTGCATTTCTGATTCCAGGAGCTTCCCCAAACAAGAAGAGACATTTGTTTAATAACAGTTACATTTTTGACAACATGAAACGGTTGGGGAGGTGAGTAATGTGGGCCAGCTGGCTGAGATTCTTTGCTGCCGTGTGGGTAGCCTGTCTATGTCTTATCTTGGCATGCCTTTGGGTGCATCTTTTAAAGCTTCCTCAGTGTGGAATCCTATCCTGGAGAACATTGAGCGTAAGCTAGCTGGGTGGAAGAAGTTATACCTATCTAAGGGAGGGCGCCTGATTCTCTTGAAGAGTACGTTATCCAGCTTACCTACCTACTTTTTATCATTATTCACTATCCCTAAGCATGTGGCGGAGAGGATTGAGAAGATTCAACGCAATTTTTTGTGGGGTGGCTTGGGAGATGGTTTTAGACATCACCTAGTAGGTTGGAACACTGTTTGTCGTCCTATAACTAATGGAGGATTGGGAATAAGGAGAGTGGCGGTAACAAATAGAGCTCTCTTGGGGAAATGGTTGTGGAGGTTTGGTAGGGAGGAGAATCATCTCTGGAGAAGGGTTATTGTTGCTAAATATGGGTTGGAGGGGAGTGGCTGGTCTTCTTTAAAGCCGAGAGGTTCTCATGGTTGTGGGTTGTGGAAGGGGATCATGTCGGGTCGGGATCTTTTCTTTCAACATATTGAGCTGGTCCCTGGCCAGGGTGATAGGGTGCTGTTTTGGCATGATTCTTGGTGTGGTATGACCCCCCTCAAAACCTTGTTTCCGGTGCTGTTTTGCTGTTCTTCAGACAAGTCAGCTTCCTTAGCATCCTTGTTAAGCAGGTCGGGTGAGGGTGAGAGTCGTGTTTGGAATTTATCTTTCATCCGGGACTTTAATGATTGGGAGATGGATGAGGTTTTGTCTTTTTTTAATCTCATTCATTCGAAAATCCCAAGTCATGAAGGCCCCGATGTCATGAAGTGGACTCTTAGACAGCATGGCAGATTTGAGGTAAAAGCTTTCTATCAAGCTCTTATTGGTCAGTCTAACACTCATTTTCCTTGGAAGGCAATATGGAGGGTGAAAGTTCCAAGAAGGGTTGCTTTCTTTGTGTGGACAGCTGCGTGGGGGAAAATCCTCACTTGTGACAATCTGATGCGGCGAGGTTATTCCTTGGCTGGATGGTGCTGCATGTGTAGGAAAGGGTGGGAAACGGGGGAGCATCTTTTGATTCACTGTGCTCTGGCCTCGGATCTGTGGTCAGCTGTGTTGAGGTCTTTTGGGGTTTGTTGGGTGTTCCCAAACAGCATTATGGACCTCTTATATGGGTGGTTTAACAGCTTTGGGAAGGCTGACTCAGAAATTTGGAACTTGGTGCCGGTATGTTTGATGTGGACTGTTTGGCGCGAACGCAATCACCGCACCTTTGATGATACGGAGCACTCAACCTCTAAAATTGTTGAGCTTTTCTATGGTTTATTATTTGATTGGGCTCGGGTTGGGGGCCTTACCCCCATGAATTCCCTGGCTGACTTTGTTGCTTCTTTATGTTTCAATTGTATTCTTCCTTCAGGTTCTTTGTAACTTCCTCCTGCTAGGTGCATAATTTATGCACTTGGTAGGTGTTTTGTTCTTCTATGGAATTCCTCATTACTTATCAAAAAAAAAAATTTTTGACAACATGAAAGCAGTCAGTTGGACAAAGAATGGGGAAAGTTTTCTTTTTTTTTAAGGAACATTTTGTATATCTTCTGCATAGTCCATATTTATTGGTGTAGAAAGTTAACCACACAGGAACCCTTGCATATGTCCTTATTAGATTCTATAAGATGGGAATGATCAATGAAATTACTAAGCTTTCATGCAAGTTAAAAATATACTGATAAAATGTTGGCTAGTGGTTGACCCAGGTTCGTTTCAGAAATCATAAGTTTGCTGAAAATAGGAGCCAAATTAGAAAGATTGGCAACACTAACTAACCAGGTTCAGTTCTTGAGATCTTTCTATTCAATTGTTTATTTATTATCTCAGTTTTCTCTTTTGCCATATATTGTACATGAAGTGCTCAATGCAATGCAGGTGACATATCTAGGTATGCTTATCTTTATTTAAGGACTTGCTCTATGCTTGCAAAACGAGATTGTTTTGGAAACTTTCAACTGTCTTTTAGTAATATGAATCCATGAACAAGCAATCCTCAGATGTTCATTTACACTCTTCTGTTATTTTATCAGAATGTGAAGTTGAGCTTAAACATATTTTTGTAAGGTCAGCATATTGATTAAATAGCTGGCTCATCCAACAGCTTTTTCCACTACTCACCTGAGTTGGTGGTACTCAGTTTTGAGGGGTATAATTGTTTAATAGAGACTAGGAGCATGGCTGTGCATGATATGTCACTAGAAAATTGTGAATATAGTCATATACTGTTATGCTGTTTTAGTTACTTTTAGTGAAATAGTTATGGTAAGAGTCTCTCCTATGTAGTTCTTCCCAGTTTTAGGTTAAATGATAGAAGAAACCTATTGCAACCCCACCCCATCCAAAGAGCTACTGTGGAGTGCCCACCTTGTCAGTGCCATTACTGCCCTGATGAGTACTGTAACTCTTGACCTCTCCACAGGGTACCACTTCCTATATCACCAAATCAATAGCTGGCTCACTAGGCTTTTGGAAGTGTTTCCTTATACTTCTTCTTGTGGAACTGGGACATGATGTTTTTTCAGTTACATTCCCTATGACCTAGACTCTCAGATTCTTCTTGATTCTTGTGTGGTTCTACATAGATAATGTTTTGCAATTAATATCCCCTTTAAGTGCTAATGAGGAAATAAAAATTTCTTAAAATGACAAAAAATGAGTGGTGATGTTAAGCTTGGTTGATCATAAAATTTGGTATTAAATTATTATGTAATTTTAAAGGCTGGTTAAAGAATCTGTGGATAGTTCTTGTCTGACTCCTATACATGCCCAAAGTGGATACTTCACTTAATATTGTCCATCTAATGTAATATAGCTTATTTTAGGAGGCCTTTTCTCATTTTCTGTCTTTGTTTTTTGTTTTACCGTTGCTATCCATCTAAACATGCAAGGGAGCAATCTGTCTAGGTAACCCACATGATTTTATGATTGCTTGACATGTGGATTTGGTTTGTGATAAATAATCTGAGAAGTAAAGTTTATTACTGAAGTTGGTCTGCAGTTCTAAAAGGAAATGATTATTGGTGATCTAAATTATTCTAATTAATGAGAAGAAGAGACTGGTGGATTTTTGCTCCTGTATTATCAATCTTAGTTTCAATTCACCTCGAGAAATACTCAGTTGGAGCTCCATGCCCATAAACCAGCAAATATCTTGTTCAATTCAATATCTTCTCTACTGTAACCTGACCATTGATCACATGCTGGAATCACTATCGATCATACAAGCATGCATGTAACATATATTGATAATACTCATATTCAAGATAGTTAACATATATGCTAGATGCATTTATCAGTGCCCAAGTTTGTCCCTGCAAAATTGGTAATCTGCATTTTTGTTTGCAAAATCGTCATTTTTAATAATTTTGAACGATGGATTATGCCAAAAGCAGGATCGGTGTTGATATCATTCTGGGAATATTTATAA
>OU015763.1:23475717-23497148 GCA_907173295.1 Fagus sylvatica
CCGGATAATTTGGTGTTTTAATTGATGATGTGGTATATTGCCACATCAGTGACATGTCAGTTTGTAAGTAAATAGTTGTAAAATAAGTTGCGTCTCTAACATTACTCATAATTAATTAGTACATGAAAATAAATGTATTTATCCATTAACATATTACAATGAATTAATACTTTGACATAAATGCAAAATTTGGCATGCACTAATTATAAATGTGCCACATGGTATAACCTTAGACCTGTTTTATATATAGATTACCATATAAATTTCTTTTACATAAATAATTATTAGTGTACCAATAGTCACTAGTTCGAGTCCTGAGGGGAACCTCAACTGGTCCAGTCTTGCGGTGTGATCCCAAAATCTCAATAGTCACTAGTTCGAATCTCCTCAGGACCACCTGACCAAGGCAAAACCTTGCATCCATGGGCAGATCCACACTAAGGCCAGGGTGGGCACGTGCCCACCCTCAAATATTTTTTTAAAAAATTAGTAGGTATATAGTATAAAAAATAATTGGATATTATAAAGTGTCCACCCTCAATTTTTTGGATAATTTTACAATATCCACATTTTTTTTGTGTGTGTGTTGTACTTTTAATAGAAAAAATGTCATATTGATGGTATTAGTGTCACACATGATGGTAATTACCCACATATATTGGTACCTATGATCACATTAATTGATACCCTAAATTTTTATTTATTTATTTAAATTTAATACATATAAAATTGGAGAGTATTAACATCACATTGGATAGCACTACCATCACATATGATGACAACTACATCATATTTGATAATAACAATTGAGTGGGTACCAAACTCACAAAAAGATTGAGTATTGTAGAATGATCCTAATTTTTTTGTTAAATTTTTTTCTAGTTAGATATATAACTTACAATCAAACTTACCAGTTGCGATTACCACTGTTAGAAGATCATTTTCAGCTATGAAGATTGTGAATAATCGATTACGTAGTCGGATGAGTGATCAATGGATGGATGACAACTTGTATGTATACATAGGGAAAGACATTTATCGTAGTATTAATAATAAAGTTATAATGTAACGCTTTCAAAATATGAAACACATGTCAAAATCAATTGTAAAAAGCTATAATGAGCTTCTTGTTTATTACTTTTTGGTTATATAAATAATGTATATTGGCTTTTGACATTTTTTGTATTATGTCTATTAAACTTTGGGATTAAAAGGTGCCCACCCTAGATTGAATTCCTAGATCTGCCCCTGCTTGCATCTATCGTGATATACGTGTAGTAAGGTATTGTGTGTCACGTATCTACGGAACGCTGACCCGAACACCCAAGGTTGTGAAAAGCTAAGTAAATGTAAAACTTTGCTGTTGTGAAAAGCTAAGTACTCCAATTCATTATCCAGTAATGAATTGTGATTTGGTGTGTGTGTTAGATAATAGTCTCCATATTTCACGAAATTTCATAGTCATGTCTCAATAAATGATAGATTTTTTTTTTTTTTTTTGACGAATAAATAATAGATTTTTGAATGAAAGGTATTTTAGTTATGAAAAAACTAGCAGATTGTTTGTGGCACCTTGTTAGCTCAACATTATTTTTTGATAATTCAATAGTTGGGTTGGGGGGATTGTCCCAAACTTCACAGTTCACCTGGTACTGTCTCATTTCTTTTAATAGGAGAATCATGGTTGTTAGCTCAACATAGTGTGGTACATTTGTTTTTGAAGTTTTTTATGTTATTATAGACGCTACAATGCTAAAGTGTAAACTGCAGAATTTGGCAAATATTTTGCAGTAAATGGAAAAAACTTTAAAAAACTGCAGATAAGCAAACTACTTATTTACAGAAAATGGAATGTCATTGAATAGAATCTTGCATACTTGTTGATTTTTTATCATTTCTTCAAATTCAAAGGTAGGGAAGGCAGAGAATGATCAAATATATATATTAACCAGTCAATGATGACAAAGTTACCACCACTACAAACTTATAGTTAACATCATGCAATCCATACCAAGTAGAGTTGGGTTTTAATTCATTAAAATTAATTTAATTGATAGAGCCTAATAACTGATAAGAACCACTCAGTACTCAATCTAGAGGAATCAAATGAGAAAATTGTTAAAATAGAGCTGATGATTTTATTCTTCTCCAATATGGAGGTATATAAAGCTATACAAGGGAATACATAAAAGGAAAATAATTACAATTAACTAATACAGCTAATGTAATTACTAATTAACAGCTAATACAAAAGTCAAATAATCCCTAGCTATACACACATCAACACTCCCCCTCAAGTTGGTGCATAGATATCTTGGATGCCCAACTTGACAAGTGTGGAATTTAAAACTCGACTTGATACTGCCTTTGTCAAGATATCTGCTAATTGGTCCTCAGATTTCACAAAAGGCACAATAATAATCCCATTAGTTAGCTTTTCCTTGATGAAGCGTCTATCCACTTCAACATGTTTAGTACGATCATGTTGAACTGGATTATGTGCAATACTGATAGCAGCCTTGTTGTCACAGTAAAGATTTACTGGTTTCTCAAGATTGAAACCTAGTTCCCCCATCAATATCCTTAACCACAACAACTCACAAAGACCATGCGACACTGCTCTATATTCTGCTTCTGCACTCGACCTAGCCACAACATTTTGTTTCTTGCTACGCCATGTGACTAAGTTTCCTCCAACAAATGTAAAGTATCCAGAAGTAGACTTCCGATCAGTAATTGATCCCACCCAATCAACATCTGTATATCCCTCAACCTCTAGATGACCATGTTTAGAAAACATTAAACCCTTACTAGATGCGGATTTCAGATACCTGAGAATTCGATGAACAGCATCCATATGGACTTCATTAGGTGAATGCATAAATTGACTCACCACACTTACAGCATAAGCCAAGTCAGGTCATGTGTGAGACAAGTAAATCAATCTCCCAACTAACCTTTGGTACCTCTCCTTGTTAGTTGGAACCTGATCAACACGATCATCCCCCAATTTGTGATTTTGCTCAATAGGAGTATCAATAGGTTTGCAAGCTAGCATTCCAGTTTCGGTTAATAGGTCCAAAACGTACTTTCTTTGAGATAGAAAAATACCATGCCTAGATCGAGCAACCTCAATGCCCAAAAAATACCTTAGTGCACCTAGGTCCTTCATCTCAAACTCTTTTGCAAGATAATCTCGCAGCCTTCTAATTCCTTCTTCATCATTACCTGTAACTACCATATCATCAACATATACAATCAAAGCTGTAAGTTTACCTCTATCACATTTAAGGAACAAAGTATGATCAGCTTGACTTTGTTTGAACCCATAATTCTTTATAGATTGACTGAACTTGCCAAACCATGCTCGTGGAGACTATTTCAGCCCATATAAAGATTTGTTCAACTTACAAACCTTTCCAACATCAGAGGCTGTAGTAAAACCAGGAGGAAGATCCATGTATACTTCTTCCTCCAATTCCCCATGCAAAAAAGCATTATTCACATCAAATTGCTGCAAGGGCCAATCTAGATTTGCAGCTAAAGACAGAAGAACCCGAATTGTATTAATCTTGGCCACAGGTGCAAAAGTCTCATGATAGTTAATTCCATAGGTTTGTGTATAACCCATGGCTACCAACCGAGCCTTATACCTTTCCATAGATCCATCAGCTTTATGCTTCACCGTGAAAACCCATTTGCAACCCACAGTCTTCTTGCCTTCAGGTAGTTCAACCAAATCCCAAGTAGAGTTCTTCTGGAGTGCTTCCATTTCCTCAACCATAGCACTTTTCCACTTTGGATTACCAAGAGCATTCTGTAAATTATCAGGGGTGGATACAAAAGACAAATGGTTTGCAAAAGCTATATAGGAATCAGATAAACGATGAGATGATACATAGTTCGAAATGGGATATTTATATTTTGACTGACAAGTATGGGACTGTCTCCTTAAAGCAATAGGTAAATCATCGCTGGGAAGAGCTAAGAAACACAGACTCACGAGTAAAGGAAGAAAGTTTGCAACCAGGACAATATTCTCAGGGGAAGCCATTGGCTTTTCAAGATACTCTGTTATTAGAAGACTATCCTTTTTTCTTCCTTCCGCTACTCTATGTTAGCCTCAAGGTTTCAATAATTATTAATTGGCTAATTAATCCAAGGACATTCATGTAGTTTTGATGATAACCATGATTTTAAGTTGTTCATTAATGATATTTTCATATAAACTAATGATTTATGTTTTA
Source organism: Fagus sylvatica (assembly GCA_907173295.1). NCBI lineage: Eukaryota > Viridiplantae > Streptophyta > Magnoliopsida > Fagales > Fagaceae > Fagus > Fagus sylvatica. The sequence goes on from OU015763.1 coordinate 23,479,965, forward strand.
AAGCTTAATTTTGACTATTGATTTAATTGGACCAAGATGGCCAATTCAAATATCAAGCAAATGCAAAGTTGACAAGTTGCAAATTCATTGAAGATCAAAGTCATCAAGACTCAAGACAAAGAAATCAAGCTCAAAGACAATGATCCGAGACATATGAGAAGTAAGAGTTAGGTTTTGTAAAGTTTATTAAGATTTGATCTTTAAGGCTCAACTTTAAAACCAACTTCAATTGAAAAATCTCTTAAAGTTTTCAAAGACAAACTTGATTGGTTGAAATTCAAATATAAGACAACCATATCAATTGAAAAATCTCTTAAAGTTTTCAAAGACAACTTGATTGGTTGAAATTCAAATATAAGACAACCATATCAATTGAAAAATCTCTTAAAGTTTTCAAAGACAACTTGATTGGTTGAAATTCAAATATAAGACAACCATATCAATTGAAAAATCTCTTAAAGTTTTCAAAGAAAGCAACTTGATTGGTTGAAATTCAAATATAAGACAACCATATCAATTATGGTTGAAAAATCTCTTAAGAAGAAAAGTTTTCAAAGACAAGCAATTTGATTGAAATTCAAATGCAAGACAACCATATCAATTATGGTTGAAAAATCTTAAGAAGAAAAGTTTTCAAAGAAAGCAACTTGATTGAAATTCACATGCAAGACAACCATATCAATTATGGTTGAAAAATCTTAAGAAGAAAAGTTTTCAAAGAAAGCAAATTGATTGATTGAAAATCAAGAAGAATGCAAGACAACATGATGGCTATAAATACTACCCTTTCTTCATTTCTAAACATCAAGCATACAAGAGAAATCAAAGATAGAAAAGATAACATCTTATACATCAATCCATCCTTCTCAAGCTTATATTTTCATATCATTCAAAATCCTTGATTGAAAATCAAATTTCTCTAAACACTTTTTGAGCCATATTGATCAAATCCTTGATATACTATTAGAGTGAGCATATTGTGTACAATTACTCTTTGAGAGAGCCTTATCTTGTACAACAAATACTTTGTTGAAACCTGTGAGTATTTTGTTAGGGTTTTGGTATAAATCCTAAGGAGTGAAAAGGATTTTTCACTCGGTGGTTACTCTTCACTGTGTAAGGAAGATTTGTAACGGTTTTATCTTCACCCGAAAGAAGATTGTCAAATAGTGGATTTGGGGAATCCTCAAGAAGTGTTCTTGAGGCGGGGACGTAGGCACGGAAGCCGAACCTCGATAACAATCATCGTGTTTGATTTTCTCTCTCTCTATCTCTTACATATTTAATTGCTTATATATATACTTGTGCTTGATTTCATATCATATCTATATTGCAATTGAATTGTGATCAAACATTTGCTAAATCAACATTTGCTATTTGAAGATAGTTTTTAATTCCGCATTTAAATCGAAAAAGTTTGCCTCAACCTAAATCACCCCCCCTCTTATATTTGGTTGATATTTGGGTAACAATTGGTATCAGAGCCAAGGCTCTACATATAGATTTAACAATCTTAGAGTTAAGATCATGGCAAACACACCTAGACCTCAAATGCTTGAAGGTCAATCTACTCATAGACCACCTCTATTCATTGGTAGTGATTATGGCTATTGGAAAAATAGAATGATCATGTATATTAAGGGTCAAGACTATCATGTTTGGAGAATCATTGCAAATGGTCCTCATATCCCCACAAAAACTGTGGAAGGATCAACCTTAGTAAAATTAGAAAGTGAATGGAATGAGACTGATGTAAAACTCATTGAATTAAATTGTAAAGCTATGAGTACTCTTATATTGTGCTCTTGACCCAATTGAATACAATAGAGTCTCGGGTTGTGACTCGGCTAAAGAAATTTGGGACAAACTTGAAGTTACTTATGAAGGAACTAATCAAGTTAAGGAATCTAAAATGAACATGCTTGTCCATGAATATGAATTGTTTGTTATGAAGAAAGATGAAAATATTAGTGAAATGTCTACTAGGTTTACTAATATTGTGAATTGCTTGAAGGCCCTTGGAAAAATTTATACTAACCAAGAAAATGTGAGAAAAATTCTCAGGTCATTACCAAAGAGATGGGAAGCAAAGATGACAGCAATTTCTGAAGCTAGAGATCTTAAGGTGTTGACCTTAGAGGAACTATTCGGATCACTTATGACGTATGAGCTTGAAATGAATAGTAAAGTGGAGGAAGAAGAAGTCAAACCAAAGAAAAACTTCGCCCTCAAATCCTCTCATCATGACCACGACAATAGTGAAGAGGAAAGAGACGAAGAAGAAGAAATTGCCCTGATGACTAGAAACTTCAAAAAGTTCTTAAAGAAGAAAAAGGGGTTTGGAAGAAGATTCCCTAAGAAAGGAGAAAATAAAGGAGAATCAAGCAAAACTGAAACTCCTACCTGCTACAAATGCAAGAAGCAGGGGCATTACAAAAATGAGTGTCCTCAAGTAAACAAAGAGAAAATGAAGTACAAAAAGAAAGCTCTAAAGGTAACTTGGGATGACTCCGATGAAAGTGATTCGGATAACAACTCAAGTGACAATGAAGTGGCAAATCTTTGTCTTTTGGGATACATAAATGAATCCAACATAAGTGAGGATGAGCACGCGAGCTTTTGTCCGTTAGCATTTAATGATGATGAAAGCGCCACTGAAGATCTTTGCTTAATGGCACATGGAGATGAGGTAACTTCTAAACTTAATTCTTTAGAAGATGAATCTTATAGCTATGATGAATTACAAAATGCTTTTGAAGAATTGGTTGAAGAATTTGAGAAAAATGTTTTGAAAAATAAAGTTTTTAAAAAGAAAGTCACATCTCTTTCAAACGAATTAAATGATTTGAAAAACAAAAATGAAATTCTAGAAAAACAAATTAATTCTTTGAATGATAAAAATCTGTTTTTAGAAGAAGAAATAATTAAGTTGGAAGTTAAGTCACAAAATTTTATTGAGAAAATGAAAGCAAATGATGTGGAAACATCATCACAAATTGTTCACAATTCAAATCTTTTGATTAATGAAAATAAAGAACTAAAACTCAAGGTTGAAAACCTAACCAAAATTTTGACTAACTTTACAAATGGAAAGAAAAATTTGGATAATTTGTTGGGTAGTCAAAGATGTGTTTTTGACAAAGCGGGTATTGGATATAACCCGAAAATAAAAGAAAAACATTATCAAAAATTTTTCATTAATGAAAACCTCTTGAAATCTCCCATATGTAAACATTGTGGAAAAATAGGGCATAATATTCATACATGTCCCATGAAAAATAAGATTTGGATTATTAAAGGAACCACACCACCAACTAACCCAAGAGGACCCAAGAAGATTTGGGTACCAAAGAAAGTTACTTAAATTTGTTTTGTAGGTATGCTTGATATCCAAATCTACCAAGGATAAGTGGTTTCTTGACAGTGGATGTTCAAGGCATATGACAGGTGACAAAAACAAGTTCACTTCTCTTACTCTAAAAGATGGAGGAAATGTCAAATTCGGTGATAACTCAAAAGGAAAGATCATCGGTATAGGTAATATTGGTAAAACACATTCTCTTGTTATTGAAGATGTTCTCTTGGTTGATGGCTTGAAACATAACTTGCTAAGTATTAGCCAATTGTGTGATAAAGGCTATAATGTAATATTTAAATCAATCATGTGCATTATAGTAAATGAAATTGATAATCAAGTTCTATTTGTGGCATTTAGAAATGAAAATGTCTACACTATTGATCTTGATAATATGACTTCAAAAGAATCAATTTGCCTTGCTGCCATAAATGAAAATAGTTGGTTGTGGCATAGAAGATTAGGACATGCCAATATGGAATTACTCTCAAAATTGTCTAAACTTGATTTAGTAAAAGGCTTGCCGGTTACTAAATTTGTTAAAGATAAAATATGTGATGCATGTCAACTAGGTAAACAAACTAAATCATCATTTTAAGAAAAAGAAAGTCATTTCTACTTCAAGACCTCTAGAACTCTTGCATATGGATTTATTTGGTCCTATTAGAACCGCTAGCTTAAGTGGCAAATTGTATGCATTTGTAATTGTTGATGATTACTCTCGCTATACATGGGTATTATTTCTTGCTCATAAAAATGAAGCTCATAAAGCATTTGTTAAACATTGTAGAAGAATTCAAAATGAAAAAGGTTATACAATTAACAATGTTAGAAGTGATAGAGGTAGAGAATTTGATAATCAAGATATTGAACTATATTGTGATCAAAATGGTTTTGGACACAATTTTTCAGGCACCTCGTACTCCTCAACAAAATGGAGTAGTAGAACGTAAAAATAGATCACTTCAAGAAATGTCTAGAACTATGCTTAATGAACATAATTTACCTCAATACTTTTGGGCCGAAGCTGTTAACACCGCTTGCTATGTTATAAATAGAACCATCATTAGAAACACTTTAAATAAAACTCCTTATGAACTATGGAATAATCGAAAACCTAACATTGGATATTTCAAAGTTTTTGGATGTAAGTGCTTTGTATTGAATGATAGAGATAATCTTGGTAAATTCGATGCTAAATCCGATGAAGGTATATTCCTTGGCTATTCTTTAAATAGTAAAGCATATAGAGTGTTCAATAAACGAACCATGGTTGTTGATGAATCTATGCATGTTGTTTTTGATGAGAACTAATCCATTCCATATCAAAAATAATTATGATGATGAGCCAATCTCTCTTGATAATAAAGCTAGTTCATCTAACCAAGTTGATTCAAGTGAAAAAGTCAAAGATCAAGTAGATGAACCACAAAGATGAAGAAAAAGCGCTTCCTCCAACCAAAAATGAAGAATTACCAAAAAGTTGGAACGTAGTCCATAGTCATCCTAAAGAATTAATCATTGGTGAAGTTGAACGTGGAGTAAGCACAAGATCAAAGCTCAAGAACATCTGCAACAACATGGCGTTTCTCTCACAGATTGAACCAAAGAACATAAATGAAGCTATTGAAGATGAATCATGGATCTTGGCCATGCAAGAAGAGCTAAACCAATTTGAAAGAAACAAGGTATGGACTCTTGCACCTAGACCCAAGGATCACTCCGTCATTGGTACAAAATGGGTATTCCGAAACAAAAAGGATGAAGAAGGTATAATAGTAAGGAACAAAGCAAGGTTAGTCGCTCAAGGTTATAATCAAGAAGGAAGGTATTGATTATGGAGAGACTTATGCTCCAGTTGCTAGATTAGAAGCTATACGCATGTTACTTGCTTTTGCATGTTTTAAAAATTTTAAATTATTTCAAATGGATGTCAAAAGTGCCTTTTTAAATGGTTTTATTGCCGAAGAAGTTTATGTAGAACAACCTCCTGGATTTGAAAATCATGAATTTCCAAACCACGTTTTTAAATTATCAAAAGCTTTATATGGTTTAAAACAAGCTCCAAGAGCTTGGTATGAACGACTAAGTGGTTTCCTTATTGAAAAGGGTTTTACACGTGGAAAACTTGACACAACATTATTTCTAATGTTTGATGGAAAAGACATGCTTATTGTGCAAATCTATGTTGATGATATTATATTTGGTTCTACTAATGAAAACTTGTGCAAAGAATTCTCTAAGACTATGCAGGATGAATTCGAAATGAGTATGATGGGTGAGCTAAAATTCTTTCTCGGACTTCAAATAAAGCAAACCGAAGAAGGGATATTCTTAAATCAATCCAAATATGTCATAGACTTACTAAAAAGATTTGGATTGGCAAATGCTAAAGCATATGGAACTCCCATGAGTCCTTCAACAAAGCTTGACAAAGATGAGAAAGGTAAACCGGTGGACGTTAAGCTATATCGAGGTATGATTGGTAGTTTACTTTATTTAACCGCAAGTAGACCCGATATAATGTTTAGCGTATGTCTTTGCGCTCGGTTTCAATCTTGTCCTAAAGAATCACACTTAATTGCAGTCAAACGAATATTTCGATATTTGCTTGGAACCATTGATTTAGGATTATGGTACCCTAAGTCAAATTCATTTGACTTAATAAGCTACACGGATGCGGATTTTGCCGGTTGCAAAATTGATCGCAAAAGCACTAGTGGTACTTGTCACTTTCTAGGACACTCACTAGTATCATGGTTTAGTAAAAAGCAAAACTTCCGTGGCCTTATCAACGGCGGAAGCCGAATATGTAGCGGCCGGTAGTTGTTGTGCTCAATCTCTCTACATAAAACAACAACTAGAGGATTTTAAAATTCTTTTTGATCATATTCCCATAAGGTGTGATAACACAAGTGCCATAAGTTTAAGTAAAAATCCTATCCAACACTCTCGCACAAAGCACATTGAAATTAGATACCATTTTATAAGAGATCATGTGCAAAAAGGGGACATTGAACTTGAATTTGTGAGCACCGATAGTCAATGGGCGGATATTCTCACGAAACCTCTCATTGAAGAACGATTTTGCACAATTCGACGTGAAATAGGTATGGCTAGATACGTTGATATCAAATAAGCTTAAATTTATTATCCTTCTCTTTGATTCAACTATGTTAAATCTATATATACCTTAAGAATTGAATATAAAATGATTTTATGCATATCATGTTCATAAAATTGTTCATTTTATATCTTCCTAGTTATATTGTTTGAACATTAAATTATATGCCCAGTTCTATGTATATTTGCGTATATGTTCATGCATAAAATAAGAAATAAAACTCATCATTTAAACAAACTTGAGTTTATTAAAAAGAAAGCCATAAAGGAGAAGTCACCACAAAAGGAAAAACCACTACACTTCCCACTACATTTATTTGGGGATAGAGCGAGAAGTCAATTCCTTCACCTCAGCTAGTAGCTTCTCGTACTGCTTCTGCAGCTTATTAGTGGTCTTGCTCTGCTCTGTGGACCGGATTACCAAATCATCGGCATAAGAATCCACGAGCGCCTTCAGCCTTTTGTTCTCCTCCTTGACCTCCCCTACTTTCTTCTTACTCTCCTTCAGCAACCTTTGTAAAATGGTGACTTGAGAACGCAGCGTTTTCACTTCCATATTCCTAACATGAAGACGACGTCCCATGTTAGAAACAGTGGCAGTACACTGAATCGTGAGTGCCAATGAGTCATTTATTATTTGTGGGTCAGTCCTCCCAGCTAAAACCTTTGCATCCTCCGGAGTACAAAGACCTGCAGCTACTGCGGTGGCAGTCTCACCATTCAATATCACTGAATCAGTTACTGACACAGGGCCATTAATTGAAAGGAAGTAAGGACGCCAGACTTCTGGCATCACACTAGGTGTATCATTTAGATTAATTGTTTCTGGTTTGTTTTGAGAAGAAGAAGGAAGCCATTCTAGAAAATCTAATAAGAGATTAAGCTAAAAGTTTGAAAATGATGAAGTTCATCGAAAATTAGTGTGTGTTAAATAAACCTCAGATTTTTGAACACCAGCCTGTACCTATCACCCGACTCCCGAGATTTTTCTTCAAAATTCAACGTTCAAATCTCGAGATTTAACGTATACGGAAATATCACTGACTCAGAACTCGATGCGTCGACAAAAATCTTTTTTTCTGAAAAAGCAGATATTTTTTTTCAAACTTCCTGATTTATCGGTGTCTCTGGCGTGCGCAATTGGATAAGTCAGACACGTAGCGTCTTCTGAACCATTCATTCATACTTATGACACGTAGCAAAATCTGAACCATTCATTCACACTTATGACACGTAGCAAAATCTGAACCATTCCTTCAAACAGCGCGTCTGTCCTATAAATTCGCTTCACCTCTCCACTACATACTCACACCTCTCAGATAATATTTTCTCTCATTCTTTAGATAAAACTCTAAGAGGATGCAGCATCATTTAGAGATTCATAAAATCAAATACTTGATCTTCTCAGATAGAAGCAAAATTATTATTGATCAAGTTTCCACGAAGCAAGATTATTATTGATCATGCTTCTCGGTTGAAGTACCTCTCTCATACACCAGGTTGATGGGAAGATCTTTAGCATACACTCCAAATATATCTTCCTCATCCGAATCATCCCGTTCATACAACTGTTGATACACCTGAAGCTTTGTATGACAGAAGAGAGAGAGTACATAATATATGGGCTTCATCCCATGTCCTTTCCAGATTGCTTAAATCATCAGCATTTTAGGCATATGGCAAGGGACATCATATCCTTTCCTGAAGCATCTTCAACCGAACCCTCAATCCATCCGAACCACTAGGATGAAGAATCTTACAAATATGAATATATTTGTTTTATTTCTTTATGCCAAATAAGAGAAAAATATGATATGGTGGGGTAGAAACCAAAAGGGAGAAATATATTTTTTGTTTAATTTTGGTTGTTTAAAATGTTGAGTGATGTTTGGAGATATTGAATATAATTATTATTTTTTTGATGATGCCAAGGGGGAGAAAGATATGACATTTTTTGAATGTATTGGTGAATTATCATATCTTGCAATAAAATGCGCATATATATTGATTGCTTGATAATGCCTAAATAAAAAAAAATTGATCTATGCATAAAGATAGGGGGAGATTTAAAAATCTCTAATATAAAGATATGCATTATTTTAGGGGGAGCTTTTCAAGAAAAGCTTCAAAATCATAAATCGTATAAAAATATCATATCATATGTGTCATCATCAAAAAGGGGGAGATTGTTAGCCTCAAGGTTTCAATAATTATTAATTGGCTAATTAATCCAAGGACATTCATGTAGTTTTGATGATAACCATGATTTTAAGTTGTTCATTAATGATATTTTCATATGAACTAATGATTTATGTTTTAAAGCTTAATTTTGACTATTGATTTAATTGGACCAAGATGGCCAATTCAAATATCAAGCAAATGCAAAGTTGACAAGTTGCAAATTCATTGAAGATCAAAGTCATCAAGACTCAAGACAAAGAAATCAAGCTCAAAGACAATGATCCGAGACATATGAGAAGTAAGAGTTAGGTTTTGTAAAGTTTATTAAGATTTGATCTTTAAGGCTCAACTTTAAAACCAACTTCAATTGAAAAATCTCTTAAAGTTTTCAAAGACAAACTTGATTGGTTGAAATTCAAATATAAGACAACCATATCAATTGAAAAATCTCTTAAAGTTTTCAAAGACAAACTTGATTGGTTGAAATTCAAATATAAGACAACCATATCAATTGAAAAATCTCTTAAAGTTTTCAAAGACAACTTGATTGGTTGAAATTCAAATATAAGACAACCATATCAATTGAAAAATCTCTTAAAGTTTTCAAAGACAACTTGATTGGTTGAAATTCAAATATAAGACAACCATATCAATTGAAAAATCTCTTAAAGTCTTCAAAGAAAGCAACTTGATTGAAATTCACATGCAAGACAACCATATCAATTATGGTTGAAAAATCTTAAGAAGAAAAGTTTTCAAAGAAAGCAACTTGATTGAAATTCACATGCAAGACAACCATATCAATTATGGTTGAAAAATCTTAAGAAGAAAAGTTTTCAAAGAAAGCAACTTGATTGAAATTCACATGCAAGACAACCATATCAATTATGGTTGAAAAATCTTAAGAAGAAAAGTTTTCAAAGAAAGCAAATTGATTGATTGAAAATCAAGAAGAATGCAAGACAACATGATGGCTATAAATACTACCCTTTCTTCATTTCTAAACACCCAAGCATACAAGAGAAATCAAAGATAGAAAAGATAACATCTTATACATCAATCCATCCTTCTCAAGCTTATATTTTCATATCATTCAAAATCCTTGATTGAAAATCAAAATTTCTCTAAACACTTTTTGAGCCATATTGATCAAATCCTTGATATACTATTAGAGTGAGCATATTGTGTACAATTACTCTTTGAGAGAGCCTTATCTTGTACAACAAATACTTTGTTGAAACCTGTGAGTATTTTGTTAGGGTTTTGGTATAAATCCTAAGGAGTGAAAAGGATTTTTCACTCGGTGGTTACTCTTCACTGTGTAAGGAAGATTTGTAACGGTTTTATCTTCACCCGAAAGAAGATTGTCAAATAGTGGATTTGGGGAATCCTCAAGAAGTGTTCTTGAGGCGGGGACGTAGGCACGGAAGCCGAACCTCGATAACAATCATCGTGTTTGATTTTCTCTCTCTCTCTATCTCTTACATATTTAATTGCTTATATATATACTTGTGCTTGATTTCATATCATATCTATATTGCAATTAAATTGTGATCAAACATTTGCTAAATCAACATTTGCTATTTGAAGATAGTTTTTAATTCCGCATTTAAATCGAAAAAGTTTGCCTCAACCTAAATCACCCCCCCTCTTAGGTTGATATTTGGGTAACACTCTCAATTCCCTTTCTTCAGGTAATTTAGATGGAGTTGGTGGAGTGATCTCCACTCTGAACACAATTGGTATTATCATTTCATCCCAAGACAACTTCTCTTCTTCCTTACTTCCAATCTCCCCCTGAAGAGAAGTGTTAGAAGCTCCCCTTGGAATAAGCTTCCTGTTCAAGGAAGGTAACATCCATAGATACAAACACTTTTCCAGAAGGGGGATGATAACACTTGTACCCTTTCTGAGTAGCAAAATAACCCACAAAAAGACACTTACGAGCACGAGGATCCATCTTACCACGTTGATGTTGATAAACATGAATATAACAAGTACACCCAAAAACTTTTGGTGGGATATTGAGAAGAGAAGGAAGAGAATGATACTGAGATAGAGTATGGAGAGGGGTTTTGAACTGGAGGACACAGGATGGCATACTATTTATAAGAAATGCAGCTGTGAGGATGGCATCACCCCAAAAACGTTTTGGGACCTGCATAGCAAAGCATAAAGATCGACCACTTCCAGGAGGTGACGATTTTTACGCTCAGCTATACCATTCTGTTGTGGGGTAGTTACACAAGAAGTTTAGTGAATAATGTTATTCTGTTGAAAATATGCATTGAAACCCTTTTTTAGGTACTCCCTCCCGTTATCAGACCTGACAACTTGCACCTGAGCATTAAACTGGGTACAAATCATTTGATGAAAAATTTGGAAGATAGGAAATACATCGCTTTTAGTTTTCATCAAATATACCCAAGATACTTGTGTGCAATCATCAATAAACGAAACAAACCACTGAACACCAGTATATGTAGGAATTGGAGATAGACCCCAAACATCAGTATGAATTAAAGAGAAAGGAACATCACTTTTATTGAAACTTAAAGGAAATGAAACACGATGATTCTTTGCATAAATGCAAGGTTCACAATGAAAATTAGAAACATTGACTTTAGAAAACAAAGATGGAAAAAGATGTTGCAAATACTGAAATGAAGGATGTCCTAATCTCTTATGCCATAACCAAATCTTCTCCCTAGCCTTAGACTCTTCTGTTCCCACTTGATACACATGTCCAGCCTCTAACACAGGTGCTTCTTTCAAATCCAAGTAATACAGGCCCCCACGTTCTCTACCAAGACCAATCAGCTTCTTCGTAAGAATATCCTGAAAAAGACAATGAGTAGAGAAGAAGATTGCACAACAATTAAGATGTTTAGTAATTTGGCTGATTGACATTAAATTATTAGAGAGACTAGGAACATGTAGAACTGATGAAAGAGACAAAGATGATGATAAAGGAATAGAACCAGCCCCAAGAACTGGGGTAGAAAGACCGTTAGCAACCTTAACAGTATTTCTAGGAGTAGTAGTATAAAGGGTAAATAGTTTTGAGTCATTGGTCATATGATCTGAAGTCCCTGAATCAATGATCCAAGGTTTATTACAAGAAACAAAAGTTGTACTCTCAGTGAATCCAAAATTACCTGTGTTGCCTGAGGAAGTAGAAGCATTAGCCAAAGAAACCTGTTGAGCAGATTGATCTGCCTAAGAGGGAATAGAAGCCTGAGAGCCTATAGAGATGTGATAAGCCTGGGGTCCAGAATTGTTCCCCTTTGTTTGAGCTTCCCTTCTTCTGAACAAACCATTATGGATACCCATTCAATTTAAAGCATGTTTCTCGGATATGATTGGTATCATTACAGTAGGTGCACTTCCTATTGCTAGAAATTTTGGACCCAGGAGATATTGAAGGAGGTCGAGAATTACTGAAACTCATATCTGGGACTATCGGTAGAGGCCGAGAAGAAGCACCAGCCACCATAGCAAACCCATCATGAAATTTTATAGCCATCATAGTAGCCTGACGAAGCTCTTCACGCCGTACAAAGGCAAAAGCATTACGAACACTAGGAAGAGGATCTTGAGCCAACACTTGACTCCGGACCGGGTCCAAACTAGGATCAAGACTAGCCAAAAAGTCATATAAACGATCCTCCTCAATCTCTTTTTTCTGGATAGCAGCATCTGCCGAGCACGTCATTGCACTCGAATGAAGGTAGTCCAATTCCTGCCAAATAAGTTGAAGAGCACCATAGTAATCAGCCAAAGACTTACCATTTTGGCGTGTCTCATGAGCTCGACATCGGAGTTCATACATTTGTGAAGCATCCTTGCCAATAAAATAGGTTTGAGGCATCCCAAACATCATGAGCAGTAGGGAGACGAAGAAAAACTGCCCTAACATTAGAAGTCATTGAACTAAGAAGCCAAGATTTAACCATAGCATTCTCCTCCACCCATTTAGGGTAAGCAGCATCTGTTTCAACTGGTTTGGTTTTTTTTCCAGTTAAATACTGCACTTTTCCTCTTCCTGTGATATACATCTCTACACTTTGAGACCATGTGGAATAATTCGAGCCATTCAATTTTTCTGGAGTGATTTGTAGGGACATGTTGTCTTGTTGTATAGTCACAGTAGTAGGGGAAGGGGTAGCTTCGCCCATATTGAAAAATAATAGGAAGAATAGCAGTAATCAGCAGCAATGGTGGCTAGAACAGCAGCAGTGGTGGCTGGGACAGCAACAGCGATGGCTGGAACAGCAGCAGCGGTGGCTGAGTAGTTTCCAACGACGATGGCAGCGGAAAAAACTTATAGGTATATTAGGGTAAAAGTCGCTGGAAAAAATAGGGTAATATTATAGGATTAATGCTCTGATACCATGTTAAAATAGAGCTGATGATTTTATTCTTCTCCAATATGGAGGTATATAAAGCTATACAAGGGAATACATAAAAGGAAAATAATTACAATTAACTAATACAGCTAATATAATTACTAATTAACAGCTAATACAAAAGTCAAATAATCCCTAGCTATACACACGTCAACAAAAATAATGGAGTCATAGATAACCATACCATTTGTTGAGTAACTTGCAATTCTTAGCTGAAATTTAATGTCAAAATTTAAAGTCCACAGAATCATATAGACTATAACATGCACACATATGTTTGTATGTAAATGTGCATGTATATATGATTGTTAAAATTTGACACAAAAATGAAAATGGCAACAGAAGTGAGGTTCTTCCTTATCTTCAATAAAAGGCATGCTAATCACAATCTTGTAATCCTCTATCTACCCAATGATAGAGAAAGAAGAGAAGAGGGGTGTGTGAGTCTTCCTGAATCAGCTCCCCAGCAGCCATAGATAAATTCCCAATTCCTACAAGTTCCTCTATTGTGACACATAAAGATAACTAATAGAACCCCACCAGTGAACTACATTTGATATGTGTGAGCACAAATATATACCATGTACAGTCACATCCACAAGCACAACCAAATGTATTTTGTAAAATCAAATTGCACAATCCACAATTGCCTCCATTCGTGTGAACCTCCTTGATCACTCCTGTTAGATCAGGGCATGCCTATTCTCTACAGACAATATGAAGATGGTATCAGATTTCTGAGTGTCATGACTTTCACTCATTTTCAATAAGGCATGTCTCTTACTTTGCTATTCTAATGAAGTCCAAAACCAAGATTCATGTGCCCAAACAAGAAGATGGTCCAGTGGTAAACGATTAACAGAAAATAACTATGTAAGCTAAAAAATATATATACTAAGCAAACCAAGATAAAAATTTGAATCAAACAGATGACTGCTACAGGGATCCAAAAAAACAATAATAATAATAATAGAAATAAAACAGACTAAAAGAGAAATAAATCCAAAGAAGGCCTACATTTTGAAGCACACTAATTGTAAGAGCAGCCAAGGTGATTGGTTAAGACTTAAAGAGAATCTTGGAAGCTGATAATCTACCTACATTGGTACCACTCTCCTTGAACTATAATCATCCCTTTTCAGTTTAGGGCTTGTTTAATTTCCACATATACTTTCCCTTTTTTTTTATATAAGTAAATTTCCACATATACTTTCCTAGTTACACCGCTGAAGTTTTGTGCACACAAATAAGAAAAGAAACTACATAATTTTAAGAAGATAATTTCATTACCAGAAGGTTCCTGAATTTATAAATAATCAGCATTGCTTATTTATTGAAAGAAAAGGAATATAAACTTTACAATGTGCACCACGCTAACTCTATAGAGCAGATCATACACATTACCTAATTATCATCAGTTATTATAAAGCATTAATACAAGCATCATTCTCTACCAAAACCATATTCATTTAAAGGCTGTAAGTTGCAGCAAAAAAAATTAATTAAAGGCTGTTAGATGGCTCTAAACTTGGGACCATATCTAACATGAAAAACGAAACAAAAGATGTCCTGTTTGTAAGCAGAGCAAATGCATGAAAAAAAAAATACCAAAAAAAAAATATTTGAATTTCAAATTTGTTAATACTTAGAACCTAAAACATCAAACAACATTACTAAACTTGGCCTAACAGAGTATCAACCACAATTTTCAAAATTTCTACCTTTCAATTATTTTTCTACTATTTCCTCAGCATCAAACATATGACAAATTAAGGAAAAAGCCTGAAAAATAAAAGGAAAAATGAATTGCAACACCACAATTCTAATACCTTCAAGCCAAACAATTATCAAATGCAGCCGAAGTAATTGCCTGAGCAAACTCCTGAAAATCGATACATCCATCACCATCTGTATCCGCCTCCTTGATCATCCCAGTCAACTCCTCCACCGTAAGCGCGTGCCCCAACTTTACCATCGAATGCGCCAACTCGGCCGCCGTGATATACCCATTTCCATCCCTATCAAACATCTTAAATATCTGTCTCAACTGCTCCTCTGTATAGGGGCATTTGGCTGGTATAAGGTCTGGCTCCACAAGCGCCACAAACTCCGAAAACTCAATCAATCCATTGCTGTTCTTATTCGCCTTTTGAATCAATGCATCCAGCTGCTCTGGACTCGGCTTTAGGCCAAGTGATCGAAGCAGTGATCCAAGCTCAAGTTGTGTCAAACTCCCATCTTTATTATAATCAAATGATTGAAAAATGTCACGTAATTCAGCGAGCTGCTCGTCGTCAAGCTTCACCGCATCTTTTCCACTCATCTTGGATTGGTTTTTACTCTGAAATTCCACACCTTTCAATTATCTTTCAGCTCACATTTTCACCAGCAGCTCAATTTTTTGGAATCCCCTGAAAAAATTTCCACAAATCACTCTGTTTCTCCAATTAAAACAGGACGAAATTTTTTCACTGATTGATCAAAAAGCCAATTACTTTCCACTAAACTTCAAAAAATCTGCGAAACCCAGATGTAGGATTGATCTCAATTTCACTCTGATCCTCCCAATTTCAAGTTTTCTTTTCACACTTTTGATCAGAATTTTTCCTCTGATCCAAACAGAACCTAAAGGAAACTTTTTGTACTGCCTCTAACCCTTGTTAAATTCTTCAACCCAGATAAGAAAATTCTCTGAATTTCACTTTGGTTCTTCGAATTTCAACTTTTCTTTCACTTTCTCAGTATTCAAACTAAACATTTATGACCGAATTTTGAAACCGATAGTATATATTTATGATTCAAAGAACCCGTTCTTTTTAGCTGAATTTACGGATCTGGAATATACGTGCAAAATCTTATTGATTGAAGGAAACCGAAACGCTAATCCCCGGCCAAAAAATATAAAATAAACATTTAAAAAGACAATCTCAACGGTCAGTTATTTATTTATTTTATTTATTTTTAACTAACATGGGTTAGGCCGTTTGGCTAAAGTGCGCGGGTGGAGCATTTTATGTAAACTTCACGCACCTTTGGATTTTTTTATCCATCGAAATATGAAAATCATAATTTGAGTAATTGAATGTGTTTTTAGGCACACCAAGACACTTACAACTTACAAGTATTTTTGGAGGTGAGTCTCTTTGACATGGTTTATTTGTTATGCACTTTTTTGGGAAGTCATTTATATTATTTGCTGTTTATTTTGTTAATAAAACATTAGCTTTTTTTTTTTTTTTGGTCTGTTATATTGAATTTAAGGATCCTATTGAGGAATTAGAGTGATAGTAATAGCTCTCAAATCATGGAAATGAAATCGATTTGTCACTATGAGTCATTGGTGGATTTGGTTTGGAGGTTAAAAAACTAGTACTAAAAAATAGAGGGGAAAATGTATCATTGGTTGATGTGGTTTCTAACTTGGTGAGTGGAATTGCTGAAGAAACCGACAACCTACTTGATAAAATGCTTGAACAATAAAATTGAGTGGAGCCTCACAAAGTCTATTCACGTTGACATAGCTTGTTCACATCTAGCTAGGCTTTAGTAGATCCTTTTTTTTGTTTTTATATGCTTGATAGAAATTGTAAGGAGTTGGGAATGACAAAACGTGAGTCAAGATTTGTCACAATAGTTGCAACAGGACCCTTAAAATCATTTGGGGCAATTATATATTAATGACTTATAATGGTTACAAATCCCACTTCCCACATTAGACAGCGTGACAATGGTACTTTTACATTAGTGGCAAAGGTAATGGTTACAAATCCCACTTCCCACATTAGATAGCGTGACAATGGTACTTTTAGATTAGTGGCAAAGGTAATGGTCATTTTATCTTAAAGCAAAGAAAAAGGTGAACCATGTTACTCATGGTTGAAAGTTAGAGGGATTGTAGATGTACATATTGCTAGCTTGTCTTATATGTTTGCTACCATGAACGATGAAATTACTTTAAATCACTCACAACTAAGAAAATGGCAAAATGTCAAAGGGTGAAAGTAATAAAAAGTTGAATGGTAAGATTGAGTCTCTTGTACTAAACTAGTTCTGCTTGTTTGATTCTCTACAGCATTATTCAGTCCCTGAAAAGATGGTGAAGTGTGTGCTATGGGC
>OU015763.1:23497248-23541099 GCA_907173295.1 Fagus sylvatica
GTAAACTGAAGATGTGAAGTGTTTGAATGATCCAGTCGACTGAATCAGTGGTCCAGTCGACTGGATCAGTCAGAAAGTTCCCAGACATTACATCCAGTCTACTGGACCATCAATCCAGTCGACTGGATCAGTCAGAAAGTTCCCAGACATTACATCCAGTCTACTGGACCATCAATCCAGTCGACTGGATCAGTCAGAAAATTCCCAGACACTACATCCAGTCTACTGGACCATCAATCCAGTCGACTGGATCAGTCAGAAAATTCCCAGACACTACATCCAGTCTACTGGACCATCAATCCAGTCGACTGGATCAGTCAGAAAATTCCCAGACACTACATCCAGTCTACTGGACCATCAATCCAGGCGACTGGATCTGCCAAATACATGTCATCCAGTCTACTGGATTGGTGTTTCAGTAGACTGGATTGAACAAGTACTCCAGACTTCCCAAATCTTTCTTGGAGATGTCTACTGGATATTACAACCATTTTTATATAATATGTTATGTAACATTTGGATATGAAATATTACCATTAGCATGTTATTACTTGTTTTTTTTATGTGACTAACTAATTGTAAACTACATTTAAATTAAATAGGTTTGCATATGGCACCAACTATGTATATTGTCTATCTTCGCTTCAATGGGGAGATTATTTATGGTCAACATGGAGCTGAGTATCAAGGGTCGCAAATGAAGTTCATCCGGGTTCATCGTGGGATTAGTTTTGTCGAATTGGAAACGAAGATATTCAATGCACTACAATTGGACAATCAATCTCATCGTATAACAGTTACATACCGTTGTCCTCAGGAGGTGATTTCACCTCACATTAATTACATGACTCTATTGATAACAGACGACGACGGTGTTAATCTCATGTTTGACATGTTAGATGCAACGCCTGAATTAAAAGGTATTGAGTTATATATAAGTGTGGAGGATTGTGTTGGTGAAGGTGTTGAGCCTCTTACACAAGATGATGGGGATGGATTAGTAGCGGAAGATTGTGTTGGTGAAGATGTACAACAAATGACTGTGCATGATACTGCTCCTTCGACACAACCCTCTACACTTGGAAGGTGTACACCACAATTACATGAGATACGAACATCGGTGGAGGATTGTGGTCCCAGCACTCGACATGAGTATGTTCCATACGAGGTAAACCCTTTAGCTGGAGTGCATGATACGATGATGTTGGAATGTACTGCTGATGATGAAGAAGAAAACGCTGATTATGATAATGATTCGTATTTTGATGATGATGATAATGAGTTGTATTTTGATGATGATGATGATTATGATGATGATGATGATGATGATGCTGATGATGATGATGCTGATGATGATGATGAGACAACTGATGTTCATAATGACGAAGTTGATGATGTGGTCCCTAGCCTCAAACCCAATGTTCATGAATGACCTGAATAGACGAAGTTGATGATGTGGTCCCTAGCCTCAAACCCAAATCCTCATCGTTTACTACAAACACATGGGATAATATAAATGACACTTCCTTCAATGATGAGGTGACACCACTCGATAGTTGGGATAAAAAGCAAGAGTTGAGAAAAGGGTTGTTTTTCAAGAGTAAAATTGAGGTTCAGTATGCATTGAAGGTGTACTCTTCACGCGTCAATCAAGAATATAAAGTGAAGGAGTCAAACAAAAGAAAATTACATGTATGTTGCAAGAATGGGTGTTCATGGAGAATGCGGGCATGCATGCGTAGTACACATGGATTTTGGGAGATTACAAAATACAATGGTCCCCACACTTGTAGACACCCCAACATCCGTAAAGATGGCAAGGTATTTGATTCAAATTTTATTGAAAGAGAAGTGAGGAGCTATGTAGCCAATGACCAAACTATTTCAGTGAAATCGTTGCGGCATCACATGTGTACACAATTTGGTCCATAAAATTTCTTACTACAAGGTGTGGGATGCCAAGCAGAAGGCAATTGCTAACATATTTGGGGATTGGGGGGAGTCTTATCAGTTGTTACCGAAGTTTATGAAAGCACTAATCGACTCAAATCCGGGTACACAAGTCGAATGGAAGAATGGAAGACATATTGGAGTGAAGATGCAGGTTGTGCTATATTTGAGAGTGTATTTTGGGCTTTTGGTCCTTCAATTCAGGGGTTCATGCATTGCAGACCAGTTGTCTCTATTGATGCAACACATTTGTATGGAAAATATGAAGGGAAGTTGATGATTGCCATGGCAACGGATGCGAACAATGGGATTTATCCACTTGCCTTTGCGGTTACGGAAAAAGAGTCGAAGAATACATGGCGTTGGTTTTTGCGTTTCCTAAAGAAACATGTCACAAAAAATAGAGAAATTTGCATCATATCAGACAGACATAAGGGTATCATGAATGCAATGAAGTGGAGTAAATTGCAGCCTCTAAATGCATATCATCGATTTTGCATCCGACATTTAGTCAGCAACTTCAACACACGATTTCATGACAAACGGTTGAAGAACATGATACAGAGAGCAGGTGAACACAACCAGCTAAGAAAATTCAATGCAACAATGGACTCTATTAGACAGTATAATAAAGATGCTGCTAAGATACTGGACGAAGAGACAGATGTTGACAAGTGGACATTAGCAAAAGATGGTGGACGGCGCTATGGGGCAATGACCACGAATTTGTCTGAGTGCTTCAATGGTGTTCTTAAAGGTGCACGCAACTTACCCATTACTGCAATGGTAGAATTCATTTATTTCAAGCTTGTGCATTATTTTAATGATCGCCGAGTTAAAACTCAAGCTCAATTGAGTTCTGGTCAAGCGTTCAGTACACATGCCATGGAAATCTTTCAGAAGTGGAGTGAGAAGGCAAGTTTGCATCACGTAATAGAGTTTAATAGGGAGGAAGGAACTTTTCAAATCCAAACACAACCTAGTCTAACCAGTATGAATAAGGGGAACCATAGACATGTGGTGAAATTGGGTGATAGAACATGCAGTTGTGGGAAATGGCAAGCGTATCATATCCCTTGTTCACATGTAATTGCAGCTTGCGCTAGTCAGCACATCAATGTGTACCAATTTATTGATCCATTTTATAGTCTGACGGAAATGCTAGCTTCCTATCAACCACACTTTGAACCGATGAAAGATGCCCCGTATTGGGAGGAGGACCCTAACTTCCCTATGTTGCGACCTGACCCAAGATTGCTTCGTCAACGTGGTCGTCCAAAGTCAACAAGAATTCGGAATGAGATGGATTGGAGGGAGAATCAACATAAGCAGACTTGTGGATTGTGTAATCAAGAGGGGCATAATCGCAAAAAATGTCCTAATGCAATTTCAAATCAAGAAGTGGTGTTGCCCCAAAGTTGGTAAGTGGTTACTATGAAGAATATTATACTTGTATTGATCAATTTTGTTTGTTATCACTTAACATGTCTTTTAATTATGTTCTCTCAACCTTGTTTGTGTTATTTTGGCTTATGCTTTTCTATTTCTATATTGTAGATATGTTGGATGGATAATCACCTGTGGAGCCCAAACAAGATTGCTCTTTGGCACTTCAACTTGCAAAATCTGAGAATTGACGTTGGATAATGGTTGAGAGTGATTCGAAATTTTGTGCAAGAGTCTTTTGGTTGCAAATGAAATATTTCTGCTCTTTGTAATAATGTTATGTGTAATAATATTATTCTCTCGTCTCTATGAAGGAATGTATACACTACAAGATGATTTTTTGTATCCATTACGCTTTTGTAATTGTATATGTGCTTGTAATCATGTGAAATGCTAGTATTTGATGGGGGTGCAATTAGGTTTTTTTAATTTTAAATTTTGGAATGGCTGGGAACTGCAGAATTCAAAACAAAGGCAATTCCAGTCGACTGGATTTGGAAGTCCAGCCGACTGGATTATAGCAGACCTTAATGATCCAGTCGACTATATTGGTGTACCAGTCGACTGGATCAGACAGAAAGTCCTGGGGGTGTGGTTTCAGTCGACTGGTCCATTTGTAGCCACCTGGATCAAGGATGCAGTCGCCTGGATCCCTGATGCAGTCGACTGCATCCACCTGTTTTTCAACCTTTAACTAATTTCGTCTGTAATATTTATATATTTTTTGATAAAATATTATCAAATATTATAAAATATGTATAATTTATAATAAAATTAATTTTATCATAAATATTATTAATTTTATTAAAATTTATATATTTTATTTTTACAATAATAAATATACATTTATCAATATAGACACAAAATAGATAGAAAATATACAGGTATTTATTTAGATTAAAATTTCTATTATCATAAAATGCCTTCATCACTCTTCTTCATTCTAGCCAATTAGCTACTTTCGTTGCAATTTGAGACTAGTTTGTTCATAAAAATAGATTATTCCTTGTTTCAAGCCAATACACAAAAGCTTATTAACGTCTTGTCATGGGAGGCCAGTTTGGCTACTGACCCCACTAACATAAATAAAAACTTATCTACATATCCATGAGTGGGGTTTGGGTTTCAGGTGAGCTTTTGAAGTAATCAAAGTTTTACTGACCTTGTTCTTTTACAAGTGACATCTTTTCGTTTCCCATATTTTGGTTGCACCTCACTTGTATTTATGAGAAAAATGTGTCCAGTCCATGATTGTTCTGAAGAGTTTTGATTAAAATAACCTTAACTCTTATTGCATTAGCATGTAATGATGTTCAAATTCTACATCAAATGTTCATCCAAATCAAACCCTTTTATTATACAAAAAGAATAAAGCAAACCCATTTACCATTGCCCACACTCACTTAAACTTCAAATAATAGTTACTGCAATAGATTCATCATAACTGTAAAAGAATAAACCAAAAGAAACCAGCTTGAATAGATGATAAGGAACCAATCAGTTTGACATAAAGTAAAGGTACAATCAGTTTTAATAACTATATGCCCTCGGCATCATCAAAAACAAAAAATCAAAGACAAATAACTATATGCCCTGATTAATCAAACGCTCATTGATTTCCTGAATGGATGATTTCCAAAGTACCAAACTGCTCATCATAAGTCGAGAATTTTCTAGTAACCATAGCTGAGAAGTTGTCGATGCTTGTTTGAATATTTCCCATGCTAGTGGCCAAAGAGTCCAAACGTCCAAGCACGAGTTGGAAGTTGTCCTCATTGACACGAGAGGAGCCAGAAGGTGCGCTTCGAGGCTCTTGATCCTCTTGCATTGGTTCTTCATTCCCTGCAGCTTCAGCTTCATCCATTTGTGCTTCTTCACCCACTTCTTCCATCACAGGTACATTTTTCTTAACCCAAGTGTCATCCTTAAATTCATACCTCATTTGTTTCATGGTAGTTTCTCCATAAACATCCGTATGAGCTTACGTCTCGAGTCTCTTTTTCACCACTAAAATCTACTCCAAAATGATTAAGAATAGTAGTGATATGGAGACCATATGGGAGGGCGCCATTCTTCTTCTTGACACAAGTCTCCATGTGCCAACTAATATAGAATGCAAGATCAAGTTTGACCTTGTTGAGAATAGCCCACATTATGAAAAGGTCTAGATAGGAAGTGTATTCGTATGAACCACTCCTAGGAAGGATGTTGTGGGCTATGATGTGATGAATGAGTCGGCTTTCTAATGTGAGGTCCGCAATTTTGGGTCTAGAGAGTTCTTGAATGTTAGGATTTCCACACATTTGCCTAATTGACTCTAAAGGGTCATACCCTTCAAATTGCACCCAACTATTTGTAGTATAACGTTGTGCACCGGTGCGAGGAACTCCTAATATAGAGGCTAGTGTGGAATGGGGGAGTGAAATGGATTTACCCTTCACATAGGAGCTGATTTTCCCATGGATCAATTCAAAGTGTGTGTAAAAGTGTTTAACAAGAGTGGTGTATTGTTTTTGACGCGTTGAAAGGAAATTTTCCCATCCTTGAGCTTGAAAAAGCTCTCTAATATGAATGTGGTGATTAGCAAAATAAGGGAAATCAACAATTTTCCCAAAAACTACGGTTCTACGGCTAATGTCGTCATGGAATCTTACCAAATATTCCGAAGAAGCGAAGCTCTTGTCCAATGATGGAGGTTCATCCCTTGAAGCCTTCGATTTCAGCCTTTTCTTTCTTGGATCTTCACTGCTCACGGATTTCTTTGGAGCCATTCGAATTCAAGGGTTTTGAATTGGGGGTTTTGGGAATGTGATAGTTTTGAGAGTGATTGGGAGTGATTGAGAGTGATTGGGAGTGATTGGGAGTGATTTTCGACGAAAACCCTAAGAGAGAGAGTGAGAAAACTCGAGAGACAATGAGAGAAAATGGGGAAAATGAAGTCTGTCAACACTGTTTAAAAACCCAGTGAAATCGCAGATCCAGTCGCCTGGACTCCCTGATCCAGTCGACTGGATCTAGGTCAAATCTTTTTTAAAAAGCTTTTAAAACCTTAATCCAGTCACCTGGATACACTATCCAGTCGACTGGATTTAGCTCCAAAAACTCTCTGCCTGATTCAGTCGACTGGGCACACAATACAGTCGACTGGATTAAGCTGGTCAAACTTTTTGAAAAGTTTGACCAGCTTAATCCAGTCGCCTGGAGACACTATCCAGTCGACTGGATTAAGCTTCAAAAACTCTCTGCCTGATCCAGTGGACTGGACACACAATACAGTGGACTGGATTTTGGTCAAACTTGTTTGAAAAGTTTGACCAGCTTAATCCAGTCGACTGGACACACTATACAGTCGACTGGATCAGGCTCCAGTGTGTTTTTAAAATTTTTCTGGGCATATCCAGTCGCCTGGACTCCCTGATGCAGGCGCCTGGATTATGCCCAGAAAAAAATTTCAACCAGTTTTTAAAGCATAATCCAGTTGTTAATATTGGAAAAATGGCTTTCCAACTTCCACCACAGCAATTGGGCATGTGGACATATTGATATCTTCAAATGTTAATAACATAATAAAATCCAATATATTGATCCATTTTGACCATAACAATTTACATATTAACGTCACACCATTCCCATAAGTCACCTTCTCTAGAGTAAACTTAACAATACCTTAAAAAAAAAATCATTTGTCAAATCACAAGCCATACTAATAGTAATCATTTGGAGCTAAACTGATTTCCATTTCCATTTCCAATTGGAGCTAAACTGAGTTCAATAAAAAATACAAATATAAATACATATCAAGTATAAATACATATCAAACTCACATCTGAACCTATCACTCAGTCCCACAACAAGGTTTCCTCTTATTGCGAGGTGGGTTCCTCTTCAGTACAACAGGCATATCTGGTTCTAGCCGTTTTGTACCTCTACCCCTACCCCTACCCCTACCCCTACCATGATCACCCACTTCAATATCCTGAACCAAGTCCTCTGATTGGGTGACTAAGGTTGGGACAACTGACTGGGGCACTGAGGATGGACCAACTGACTGTGTGGGTGAGAATGGGCCAACTGACTGTGTCGGTGACGATGGGGTAACATCTGAAAATGATGCAAGTGGGCTGAATGTCTGGGCCAAAAAACTGATCGTATGCTCATGGTGGGCAGCTGAGATGGGAGTAGTAGTGTGGGCAACTGAGATGGGGGTGGTAGTCTGGGCAACTGAGATGGGGGTAGTAGTGTTGGTAGATGAGATGGGGGTGGTAGTCTGGGCAGCTGAGATGGGGGTGGTGGTCTGGGCAACTGATATGGGGGTCGTAGTCTGGGCAACTGAGATAGGGGTGGTCTCAGTAACGGTGGTAGCATCTCTCAACTGGATGGGAGGCACACTCATACTACTACTCGGATCGGATGGACGTGACGGGCATTGTGCACGTGGATGTGGCGGGCGCTGCGCACGTGGACGTCGCCTCCGAGTAGCGGTTGGAGGAACAGTTGTCTGAGAATTGGTGTCTGAGTCTGTGTTAACTCTTTGCACAGAATCAAGCCGATGCAGCTCATTCGAAGCTTCTAGTGCATTAAATGCCAATTGATATGCCTCTGCTGCTAGCTCCATAAATTTTGCCGGATCCAACTCTTGTTCAGGATGAAACATTTCGCATATTCGCATGTTGCACAACGTCTGTCAAAATGCATAATATGTCAGTAAAAAATTGTGTCTCAAAGATATCCAACAGATGCACGGAATTATTAAGTTAAAAAATTTACCATCATCTCATAACAGCCGCTCCTGCGACTGATAAAGCGTCGAGTAATCCGACGGTACCAATCCATATATGGATCATGATATGACATAAGACCAACCATTTTGTCACGAGTGACAACATGCTCACGTCGATGGTCCCATATACTTATGTAATGCCTCCAACGATGCCTCCAATTCTCATGTACCTTACCCCTAAGATCACAATCATGTAGTTTCACATCAGTATTAGCAGGCTGGGGTATGTCTTGTTGCATACCAAATTGACGTAGAGCACGATTAGGTAAGTGCCACTCTACGATCTGGAAACATATTAGAGGCGTCACTGAACGCCATACCTCCTGCCCTATCCGACAATACTCAGGCAACGAACTCAACACATCATCTGTGTATGGTTCCCAAATTACCTACAAAAGCTTAAAAATAAAATGCATTAATAAATGATATATGCCCAATAACAATATAATATAATTCAAATTCACCATGTATTAAATAACAATATAATAACAATAACAATGTAATTAAAACAAGCACGTTACCTGATCAGGACGTTGCCGAGAGAAGTCCGATCGATATTGCTCAAGCACATGAGTGGACACATCCTTTATGTCCTTCGCATTGCGCCACCTACAATGGAAAGTATTCATCAATTTGTGCATTTTTCCATAACCTTATTTTCTAAGGCATAAAACATGTTAAATGTTTATACAAAAAACTAAATAATTACTTACCTAGTGCCATAAGGACCCCCTGGCAATGGTTGGGCAGCATCAGCAGGCACTTCAACATCAGCATCAGCATCATCAGCAGGCACTTCAACATCAGCATCAGCATCAACATTAGCATTAGCATTGGCATCATCCACAGCATTAACAATCGGTTGAATAGACTTTATTGCAGGTGATATGTGTGGAAATCTAGACCATGCCCACAACTGCACCAAGATTAGTGCACCAGCAATGTCACATGAGTCCGGGTCAGTGGCTCTACATAACTCTCTATATAACCATGCTAGAACTGCACTACCCCAACTATACCGTCCAGCAGCATCAAAATCCTCCAACATTGGCAAGAACATAAGGTGTACCTTCTCTCCAGACTTGTCAGCAAAATAACTACCTCCAAGGAGCTCTAATATGTAAGCTCGTGTATACTGCTGCACGGTCACCTCATTAGCATCATCCGGTAGAACAGCAAACGTGTCCTGGAGCCACTTCATATTTAAACGTGACCCATCTAACTTATTTGGAGGAGGAGAGACACCAAGTAACTGAAGACATAATCCGGACCAATTTAACTCGGTACTCCCTACCAATACTTCTCCATCAACGGGTAAACCCAACATGACCTCAACATCTTGCAAGGTGATGGTCATCTCACCGTGGGGAAGGTGGAAGGTATGGGTCTCTTGGCGCCATCTCTCAACTAATGCTGTGATCAACGCCCAATCCATTTTTATAAAACCAAGCTTGGCTATGCCATAAAAGCCAGCTCGCTGAAGGTATGGGATAAAACGGGCATGAAGTCGTCCAGATCGTTCTCTTACTGCCTCACGACGACGACAATGTAATAAAGTATACTACAAAATGAAAAAAAATATGTCAATTTATTTTATCACTAATATAAGCAAAAATCAAATAATAAATATATTAAATACATACCAATCCCTCTTCCCAAATTTTGTTGGAGATGTGTTTATCCTGTCTAGTCAACACAGAGGGGTCACTAGGACCTGGATCCATCACAAAACGGCGAGGCTCCATAAGTGAAAACTACTGCAACCATCAAATCAAAGAAATATATTAAATCTTGAATTATATAATATGGTTACATATCTTAATTAAGGAGTTACCAATTGAGAGCAAATTGATCATATTACAACATTCTTTTTCTCTTATTCTTTCTCACTCCAAATTACATTTATTTTTATTCTTAATGACTATTAGGCACAAGCTTTAACTCCAACATATATAAGTATTTTAACACTCAAGACAACTTAGATCAACCAAGTTATTATCCAACTTTCTCCTTCATATGTACATTGATCATAAACTCTTACCTATTCAAAATAAAGTACAATGACTCCCATACCCGCCAATGTTTCTCCATTTAATCTCCTTGAAATATATTCGATTCAAGAATTGCACCAATTTAATATTGATTTGAATACAATTTTTTTTATGCTACTCACAACAAAATTAGAATGAATCTTTGGCTTGGTGCTATTATAGTATCTCTGTTATTTGCAATTTTCAAGTTCTTTTAGTTTTTCATAATTTTACCATCCAATAAATGCCTAATCCAGGCGACTGGACACACTATACAGTCGCCTGGATTAGGCATTTATGTGTAACTTCTTCTCTTTTTTTTTTTAAATTTTTTTTCTAAGACAACCTTAAAAAAAACACACAACAAGTATTAATTACTCTTAAAACTTGAATACTCTAAAAGAAAAAATTTCTAAATATACATTTGCAAGGTACAATGTTATAGGAAAATTTTTATTTAAAAAGGGGAGATGAGAGAGAAATTTTTTACCTGATTTCCGGTGGTCACCGGAGCCAGTGAGAGCAAGTTGCGACGGAGAGAGAGAGGGACAGAGAGAGTTCAGACCGAGAGAGTAAGAGAGTTGAGACCGAGAGAGTTTCAGCTTTTTAAATTTTGAGTTTCAGCTTGAGTTTCAGCTTCAGTTTCAGCTTTTGAGAGCCAGAGAGTAGAGCTTCAGCTTTTGAAACCAAAGTTGAGAGAGAGACAGTTTTTCTTTTTCTTTCTGGCGGGGAGTTTTCTTCCATTTTTCATTTCATTTTAAGTGGAACTCGTCTCTAGAAGAGACGAGTTCCAGCTCAAAATTTTCCTCCAGCAGTGCCAAATGCGTGGCAAACTGACGTGGCAAAGTGAGGATGAGGTGGCAAGCTGGAAGTGCAACTCGTCTCTAGGAGAGACGAGTTCCAACTTGGAACTCGTCTCTCCAAGAGACGAGGAGGCTATCCCCCAAATTTGTTTTTCAACAGTATTTTTTTGCAAAATAGTTTAAAAAATAATATTATTAAACAAAAAAAATCATTATTAATGTATAATAAACATAATCATTTTTTTTTTTTATTTTAATACATTAACAACAGTATTTAAATCTAGTATGAAATGTACTAAAAACTTAGGGGATTAAAATGATAAAAATGAAACTTAAAGATTAAAATGACAATTGATCTAATTTAGGGGGTGTAATTTGAATTTTTTTTCCTTATTACTTTTATCATGCCTATTGTCCATTGAAAGTTTGTCTAACAACCAACAAGACTGATTATTACAGGGAAATAAAGTTGGACTGAAGTTAGAGCTATTGGCTATCATCAGCTCATCTATCTATCTCTCTTTTCCCAATATTAAGGATTTAGGTTCTGCTCAAGTAGCATGGTTAAATTCATGTCTTCTTTGTAATGGTAAATGAGCATTTCTTAATAGATTTTGGATTTGATTGTAATCCCACTTAAGAATAAGCAGGGGTGGAGCCAGAAATTTAATCTTAAGAGCACCATAATTGTGAAGCTATATGTGTATTTTTCATCCATATATATAATTTATATAATTCATAGGTTTTATCAAAATAAATGAAATTATTTTGGGAAAGAAAGATTGGTAGCTAAGCGTGGGTAAAGAAGAGAATCAATCTGCAAAAAAAAAAGGAGAGGGATAGACTTTTGGTTTGATAATGTAACTTAATCTATAAATAAAAAATAATAATGAAAAGGATTGACCTGTTACGTAACTACATGGGGTGGATTATTGTTTTATTTTAATGAAAATGTTATAATAATATAAAAACTTTCTTGCTTTCTCTTGTATACGGGTTGTTAAGTGTTTGTTGTGGGAAAGAAAAAATGGAAAAGCATATATTAAAAAATGGTGGGTACATGAGATGATATGATGAAAGAGTAGTCAAGTGAGTCACATATATATTTTATAGGGTTTAACTTTTAATAGGGAAAATTACATTTTAAATCCTATAGTTTAGGGGATGTAACAAATTAAACTCTATAGTTTTAAAAGTAACAAATTAAACCTCGAAGTTTCAAAAAATAATAAATTAAACCCTTCGAAGTTTCAAAAAATAACAAATTAAACCCCACAGTTTCAAAAGTAACAAATTAAACTTTTAAGTTTCAAAAAGTAACAACTTAAACCTCAATCATATAAGTAAAACAAAGGTTTAATTTGTTACTTTTAAAACTATGGGATTTAATTTGTTACTTTTTAAAACTTCGGAGTTTAATTTGTTACTTTATGAAACTTCGGGGTTTAATTTGTTATTGAAACTTTGGATTTAATTTGTTACATCCTAAACTATAGGGTTTAAAATTAATTTTCCATAAATAATATATATATATATATATATAACAATTGTTTAAGAAGTCAGGATATTTTTAGGACTGAACTGAGCTATGGGCGGACACTTTTTAAAAATTGAGGGCCACAATGTAGCTCCTTCCATGAGAATATACAACAAAACACTTCAAAGTTCGGGTAATCCTACAATGGACGGTTTTATTAGTTATTTTGGCCCGACATAGCTTTGTTTCCTTTGAGCGTCAAAGTCAAACGCTTGGTTCGGCTGGCGTTGAATAAAATCTCCTTATTCCTTTCCTCACAGGCCGTTAGACACAGGCAAAATATGTGCATAATTAAATAGATATATTAAGTTGAAACATAGCAATCAAGATGAATCATAATTCAAAAACCTCAGCAATTCGGTAAAAGAACATCTTGTATTGTAAAACATGGCCTGCGTTCTTGCAAGGAACATTAAATTAAAAATAAAAAATAAAAAAACAAACATGAAAGAGAAATGAACCTTGAGAGTTTTTGTCTGAAATGGCAAAAGACCATGATAAAAAAGCAACTCGTACAACTATGACCAAAACCTGGAAGAAAATTAAATGTTAAACAAAGAACAATCAATATTGATTCATCCCTATCCCTTTGGGTATTATGAATTGCGTAAGAAAAAGATTTCATTTAATTTTGAGAAGATTTTGTCTTTAAAATTGAAGTGGGCGAGTGTTACGAAAATGCGTGCATAGGAGGCCTAAAAAAAATGTGTGCATGGGTTATTGGCCGAAGAAAATCATACCACATGCAGCTGTCTCTCTAGTCTCTTATATTATATAGGGTATATGGTTTAAAAAAAGAAAAAATGGTTTGATATAGCATGACAATAAGTTTCCTTTATAAAAACCATCCATGGGATAACACGACCCAGGTGTAACTAGCTGCCTGGTTCATGGAAAGTTGCATGTAAGATTGAGGTAACAAATGCAGAATGACTTTATTCTCAACAGCTCCTTATATATTTAGGTTGTCAACATACTAGTTCAAGGAGTATCTAATAAATTTCCTGATACATACAAGAGGCAAGGTAATACAAAATAAATGGCATACATGCATGCCGCCATGCCGGTCATTTAACATCAATGGCATATTTAGTGGTCCAATATCTACTTTTCCCTAACCTCAAAGGGTAGCACAAAATGTTGGGACCAACCTCATGAAGCAGTGATCACTACTTCGAATCTCCCTTTCTCCCTCCCCTTTGAGTCAAAAAATAACTTATAAAAAAGAAAGGTACCTGCTTTCCCACGCTTCAGTATCGAAGCCTCTCTCAAGCATTCTTTAATTAAGCTAGATTTTGCAGATTCTGCAGCTATTATGCACTTTTGTTTATCTTTTAAGTATCTGGATATCTCTGTTGATTTTATCACGAGCATTGTCTACTTTCTTTCTAATATGAAGGCCAAAGTAAGCATGCGCAACTCTCTTCAAATGGTCAAAGGCAAATTTGAGAAGCAAATCTTGTGTGATATCCACAACCTTGGTGTTTATCATGCTATATATACACTCACATAATATCCCCGTGTTTGGAAAGTAGGTGCTTAAGGATAGGGCCCAACTTCAAGGTTACCATGTAATCCCCAACACTGACAACCTCTTCTTTTGGAGCCCACTTAGAGCGAACCTCGACAAACTCTTCTTCAATATTAGAGCTAACCTTGATCCTTCAAGACACTCTTAAATGGTTCGGGAATATTTGTGCCACGATCAAGAACCCGTGTGTAAGCCTTATCAGAAAACAGGAAAGCTTCAAACACACTATCTTCATGGTCATCCTCTTTAGTAATAACTATTTCCTCTCCTCCAGCTCTCAAAACACTATTCAATTGCTCAATCTCATCTTTACTCCAAGATTTCAAAAAATGAAACAGAGTCAAAGTTTTCTGGACTTGTTCTTTCTTTTCCACCATCTCCTTTGCCGTGTTTTGGAAAATCAACTTACCAGAATGTCCAAGAATACTCCTCAATTCTACATCTCCGTACTCCCCCTTTAAAAATGATTTTATCTAGAAACCAACCAAAGATTGAGTCACGTTTACAAAGCAATAGTAAAATGTTTGACGGAAAACAAAGACCATAAAAAATGCCATACTTATTCAATAACTACTTTGGTTGCTTCTTCTTTTTTCTTCTCTCTTACACTTAGCAGCTTCTTTATTTTTCCAGACATTACAGATGACTGTTACCTCGTATCTATGATTTGAGCCTTATTATCAAGGCTGAATATATCTCCATACTGAATCTCGATCTCATGCATCAATTAATCAATACTAGTATTTCGGCCGTCTATGACAGTGACTTTCATAAAGAGTAAAGTGATGAATTTAGAATCAACTCATAGTGATTTCATTTTTGAAATAAAAAGATCTTAGCTAGTAGCCAGTAAAGTTATGGTTTTAATTTTCATATCTCCAAAAATAATAAAATGTATATATAATTAAGCTGACCTCAGAGATAACGCATTTAATTTCAGCAACATAATGACATTCTGCACAATAATAAACGGGTACTAGTGGATCTCTTTCTTCCTCGCAAGTATCACAATAGAGTTCGTATGTATCATCTTCCTTTTCCTCTTCTTCCTCTTCTTCTTGGACAGGAGAATTTGTAAGTACGAGGGGATCCATATGACATTTATGTTTAATAATATATGGTAATTGACCACACCCAAGATGGAGATTGAGATCACAATAGAGACAAGTGAAGGCATATGATTCACAAATATTGTAATTGCAAGTACTCCACTTAAGTTCATCATCTGTATTATTCTCCCTGAATTGTAGAAGGTGATCATGGTGACCTTCGTATGTTATAGCAGGCATCGTGACAGTACTGCATTCAGCGTGCAAGACAAAATCGCAATCGTGACCCTGACAAATGTAGGCGATGCTATTGCAATGTGGTTCGAAGGTATGCTTAGGCTTGCGACAGGCATTGCATGTTTTCCCATGACCTGGTCGCTGAAGCAGGGCGAGAGGGTGGTATGGATGGAAGGGATGGCAGATCTGTTGCGGCAACTCAAGGCATGATTTGTGAAAGTAAATGCTCTTACAGTAAGAGGAACTTCTCCTAGAACTACTGCCACAAACATAGGTCATAGGTGGGACCTGTGCAACCTTTCCCACATACACAGCAATGAACTACTTCTTCATCAACCTTGTTCTTACGGAGTGACAATGGATGTCCGTGGAGGAAGTGTTGAATCTGTTCAGATTTGATATCATGTATAGTGTTGGGAAATAGAGTGCAACCAATATCCATCTCAAAATCATCGCATTGTTTACAGGCGGGCTTTGCACCTCTTCTTGAAGCTTTGCACATGATTCGTGCAGGCCGTAGCCACTAGCCACATTTGCTGCAAAAGTAGGTCTGACCATCACATTTTCGATAGCATGCACTGCAAGTGATGCTATTAACAGTACACACAGTTCAGCTCCATCATTCCACAAGAATCCAGCTCAAGTCTCTCTCTGCACTACACTGAAGCTTCTCTGTTTTTCTGCACCGGATATATGAAACACACCGTTTCATTAAAGCCGTGTTTAGCATCCCTGTTATCATCACACGTGTAACTTGTTGATTGGGCATTAGTGAGTGGAATTAGTTATTAGATGATGGAGTTTGTTAACACTGTTTGTTAGGCAGTTAAGCTTAACTGCATAACTGATTCTTCTTTCTGCATCTTCTTTGTAACCAACTTGTAGATTCTTTTAGCAAGATTAAGTTCTATAAATACTTAATCATTGTAATCATTTATTTTTAATGAGAAAAGAAATAAGCTCTAAGCTTCTTCACCAAAGATTGGTTTTTTCAATTTCTTTACTGCTTTCAGTTTTATTATGGTATTAGAGCCATTGAAAAGCTTTCTTTGAGTTTCATCTCAAAGCTTCCAATGGATACTGAAAATTCTTCTAGACAAGTAAATGCTTCCGCTACCCATTTTTTTAGATGATCCTCCTCCTTCGAGTCCATATTACCTCCATGCCAGTGATAATTCAAGCTTAATACTGGTGAATCAACCACTTACGGGTGACAACTACCATTCTTGGTTCAGATCTATGGCAATGGGCCTCAGCATCAAAAACAAGCTTGGATTTGTGGATGGAAGCATTGGTCCACCTCAGGAAGGTATCTCTTCTCCTCTCTATTCTCTTTGGAATAGATGTAACATTGTAGTCATTACATGGATTTTGAATTGTGTTTCCAAGGAGATCCACGCTACTATGCTCTACAAGCAGATTGCTTCTGAAATTTGGGCCATTCTGAGAAATAGATTCTCTCAGAGTAATGGACCTCAAATATTTCAGGTTGAGCAAGCTATTGGCTCCTCAAATCAGTCTCATGTTTCTGTCAGTGATTACTATACAAAGTTGCAAGGCCTTTGGGAGGAATTGTTGAACTATAGACCAATCCCTATTTGTACCTGCATTCCGAGTTGTTCTTGTGGTGCAATGAGACAGGTCTTTGACAATTACCAACAAGCATGCCTTATGCAGTTTCTAATGGGTTTGAATGAGACTTTCACTCCAGTCAGGGGTCAGATTCTACTTATGGATCCTATGCCTCATATTGATAAGGTTTTCTCTTTGCTGCTGAGGCAAAAGGAAAGGCAAAGATCCATTGGTCAAATCTCTCTCCCTCGTGTAGAGTCTACTGCACTGCTGTGTAAGAGTGATTCAGCCAGACCCTACCAGCCTAAACAAGGTTATCAGAAGAAAGATAAGCCTACCTGCACACACTGTGGTTACATTGGCCACACTATGGACAAGTGCTACAAGTTGCATGGATATCCACCTGGATACAAACCTAAAGGGAAGAGTCCAATGGTCCATCAGGTTTCTCTCAACAATTTTGGAACCAGTGCTGCTCGGACAGATGAGATGTCATCTTTCCAAATTTCTCAGATCCAGTCCCAATGTCAGCAATTGCTTGCAGCACTCAATACCAAACCAGAGCCTACTCCCAATACATCATATCAAGCTATGGCCAATACCACATTGTCTTCTCCTTTACCCACACATTCCATATCAGGTGCTTCTCTTTACCCTTCAGTTTATAATTCACAAACTTTTACACCTAATCTGTCACATTCAATTTTTGCTTCCAATGTGGTTTTACCTACATCTATGTCAGCCAATTCATGGGTTATCGATACAGGAGCTACTGACCATATGGTCCATTCATTGTCCTGCTTAAGCACAATCACATCCATGGTTAATACATCTGTTGAGTTGCCTAATGGAGAGTTAGTATCAGTAACTCACATAGGCACTGTTATTTTGTCCTCTTCTTTGACATTAACTAATGTCTTGTGTGTTCCCACTTTCCATCTGAATTTGATTTCAGTCAGTAAATTGGTTCATTCCTCACCATGTTGTCTGATTTTTATGTCCAATTATTGTCTTATCCAGGCCTTCACCCCTTGGAGGATGATTGGACTGGGTAAATTGCAAGCTGGTCTTTATTTGTTGCAGACTTCCTTCGATCCTTCTAGTGCTGCCAAATTGCATCAAACTTCTGTTTCTTCCTTCAATAAAGTTGCTTCAGTATCTGCTCCTGTGCAGTTTACACCAATGCAACTATGGCATTATAGATTAGGACATTCTTCTTTTGACAAGTTGCATTTTTTGCATGGTTGTGTACAGAACCTGCCTTCAATGAATAAAAATGCTTCTTTCTGTGATATTTGTCCTCTAGCTAAACAGAAAAGATTGCCCTTTCCAAATAAAGGTCACATGTGTCTTAATAATTTTGATCTTATACATTGTGACATTTGGGGTCCTTATTTTGTTCCTACTTTGGATGGTCATAAATACTTTCTCACTATTGTAGATGATCATTCAAGAAGTACTTGGGTTTACCTTATGCACTCCAAAAGTGACACTAGGCCTCTGCTCATTTCTTTCTTTAATATGGTTGAAACTCAATTCCATGTTAAAATCAAGTCTATTAGGAGTGATAATGGTCTTGAATTTGAAATGATTGATTTCTTCAATACCAAGGGCATCATACACCAGACTTCTTGTAGAGATACTCCACAACAAAATTCAGTAGTTGAGAGAAAACACCAACATCTTTTGAATGTAGCCAGAGCAATTAGGTTCCAGTCTCATCTCCCTTATAAATTTTGGGGTGAATGCATTCTCACAGCTGCCTATATCATAAATAGGCTGCCTAGTCCTCTTCTTCAATATAAGACTCCTTTTGAGCTTCTTATGCATAAACCTCCTACTTACTCCCATCTCAAAGTTTTTGGTTGTCTTGCCTATGCATCAACCTTGCCATCTCATAGGACAAAATTTGATGCTAGAGCTGTTCCTTGTGTGTTTATGGGTTATCCCTTTGGGACTAAAGGTTACAAATTGTTTAATCTTCATACAGAACAATTTTTTCTTTCTAGGGATGTTGTTTTTCATGAGCATGTGTTTCCTTTCTTTTCACCTCATTCATTTACACAACCACCTCCCTCAGATTCTGATCTTAGTACTCCTAAACCCTCATTTCCTTTCTGTATGGACATTGACCCTCCTTATTCTCCTCATAATTCACACAACCCTACCACTACTACCTTCACACCAGCATCCCCAGATTCTGTGTCACCAGCTCAAGCACACATACCTATACCCACTTCTTGTACCCATGATTCTGCAGATATTCCTCCCCAATTCTGCAGATATCTCCTTGTCCCCATGATTCTGCAGATATACCTCACCTTGATATTTCCCCAACACCAGAGATTTCACCACCACCACTCCAACCTACTAGAAAGTCTACTCGATCTACTACAATCCCATCTTACCTTCAAGACTACCATTGCCACTTGGCATCAACTACCACACCACCAAAACCCACTGTTTTGTACCCTATTGCTGAGACACTATCCTATTCACACTTGTCTCCTACTCACAAAGCCTATACCATAGCCATAACAGCTCCTGTTGAGCCAAGGTTTTATCATGAGGCAGTCACTTCTTCCCATTGGTGTCAAGCAATGGAGAAGGAACTTGAAGCCCTTGAGGCTAATCACACTTGGGATTTAACCACTCTACCTGCTGGAAAGCATCCCATTGGCTGCAAATGGGTGTATAAAATCAAGTTCAAATCTGATGGGAGCATAGAAAGGTATAAGGCTTGGTTAGTAGCAAAGGGGTACAATCAATTAGAAGGAATTGATTATGCAGAAACTTTCTCTCCAGTGGCTAAGTTGGTGACAGTCAGGTGTTTTGTAGCTTTAGCAGCTGCCAAGGGTTGGTTTTTAACACAACTTGATGTTAATAATGCCTTCCTACATGGTGAATTAGAAGAGGAGGTTTTTATGTCTCTTCCTCCTGGTTTTAAGAAATCTCAAGTCTCTTCTCTTCCTCCTGGTTTTAAGAAATCTCAAGGCACCTCTCCCAATTTAGTTTTCAAATTAACCAAATCCTTGTATGGTTTGAAGCAAGCATCTCGGCAGTGGTTCTCCAAGTTTTCCTCTACTATTTTAGCTCATGGTTTCAAGCAGTCCAAGTGTGATTACTCCTTATTCACCAAGATTGATGGTTCTATTTTCATTGGACTCCTTGTATACGTGGATGATATCTTGATTGCCAGCAATGACCCTGCTTCAGTCACCTTGCTCACTACCTTTTTGGATACACAATTTCAAACTAAAGGATCTTGGACCAGCCAAGTATTTCCTTGGACTTGAACTTGCTAGATCACAGAAGGGTATTTCTCTTTGTCAGAGAAAGTATGCCTTGGATATTTTGCAAGATTCAGGCTTTCTTGGTTCCAAACCAGTTAAGATTCCTATGGAGCAGCATCTTAAACTCAGCAAAGATCAAGGTCCTTTATTACCTGATCCTAGTGAATACAGAAGGCTCATTGGCAGACTGCTTTATCCTTACTCTCACCAGGCCTGATATTGCTTACTCCATCAGCTGTTTGAGTCAATTTATGTCAGCTCCTCGGATCCCTCATTTGCAAGCTGCACATAGGGTTCTTCAATATCTTAAAGGCTCTCCAGGTCAAGGGTTATTTTTTCCCTCAGCTACTGCCTTGAACTTTGAAGGGTTTCTGTGATTCAGATTGGGCTGGTTGCCCAGATACCAGAAGATCCCTCACTGGTTTTTGTATTTTTTTGGGGGATTCCTTGATTTCTTGGAGGTCCAAGAAACAAACAGTAGTCTCTCGTTCCTCTGCTGAAGCTGAATACCGAGCCATGTCTATAGCCACTTGTGAGCTCACTTGGCTTTTGTCTCTTCTTCAAGATTTCTGCATTCCCCATCCCAGTGCTTCAGTCCTTTTCTGTGATAATCAGGCTGCCCTCCACATTGCAGCTAATCCTGTTTTTCATGAGAGGACCAAGCACATTGAATTGGATTGCCACTTCCTTCGTGACAAAATCCAAGCTGGTTTATTGAAAACTTTGCATGTTTCCACAACTCATCAACTGGCAGACATTTTTACTAAACCTCTTGGGTTTGCTCAGTTTAGTTTTTTGCTTTCCAAGTTGGGCATTGTGAATATTCACTCTCCCACTTGAGGGGGGGTATTAACAGTACAACACAGTTCAGCTCCATCATGTGCCACAAGTCTGCTGCAAATGTGCTGCTCAAGTCTCTCTCTGCACTACACTGAAGCTTCTCTGTTTTTTTGCACTGGATATATGAAACACACCATTTCATTAAAGCCATGTTTAGCATCCCTATATCATCACATGTGTAACTTGTTGATTGGGCATTAGTGAGTGGAATTAGTTATTAGATGATGGAGTTTGTTAACACTGTTTGCTAGGCAGTTAAGCTTTAACTGCATAACTGATTCTTCTTTCTACATCTTCTTTGTAACCAACTTGTAGATTCTTTAAGCAAGATTAAGTTCTATAAATTCTTAATCCTTGTAATCATTTATTTTTAATGAGAAAAGAAATAAGCTTTAAGCTTCTTCACCAAAGATTGGTTTTCTCAATTTCTTTACTGCTTTCAGTTTTATTAGATGCAACGATCTCAGCGATAACAGATGACCGTGATCGAAATGTTTAATCTTCATATCTATCTCTTCCTCCTCTCCTCTCCAGTCTCCATTATTTTCCTCCCATATGAGTAAAGTGCTAAGTGAAGGGTTCCCACCATGGTCAGGTTTGATTCCTTGTGTCTGTTTCTTTCATGATTTTGTTTGCCATTTCTCTCTCTCTAGATGAGACATGAGTACCAAATAAATTTTCTAATACATACAAGAGGCAAGCTAATACAAAAGAAATGACATAAATATATGCAAGCCATGCATTTACATCCTATAATGACATATTTAGTAGTCCAGTATCTATTTTTCCCTAACCCCAATTGGTAGCACAATCTGTTGGGACCATACCTCATGAAGTAGTGATACTAGTTTGAATATCCCTTTCTCCCTCCCCTTTTGGTCAAAAAATCACTTATAAAAAAGAAAGGTACCTACTTTCCTACGCTTCAATATCAAAGCCTCTCTCAAGCAGTTCTCAATTACGTTGGATTTTGCAGATTTTGCATCTATTATGCACTTGAGTTTATCTATTATGACCAGGACACATGTCCATTTATGAGTGGTGTCACCTAGCAGTTTGGATGAATTTCTTCCAATCCGGGTTGTAGGTCAACTTATCATTATTCTTCCTCCAACCCTTCTCCTCTCTTTTGGCTTTTCTTTTTCCCATCATTCCACACCTTATCCTTACCCTCCTTCTCACAATTTGCCTCCCTTTTTTTTACTCTTATTATCTCTCTTTTTTTTTTCTTTTTCTTTTTTTCAATTTTCTTCTTTCTTTTGGTAGATTTTTTATTATTATTATTATTATTTCTTGCTTTTTCTTTGAATTGATGAGTTTTTGTGTTTTTAACAACTCTACTTAGGGTTGAGATGTTTCGGTGTTGTGTTTCTTAACTCCCCATCACCTGTCCTCGCTCTCCTTCTCTCCCTCTTTATGGCTTTGGCTAAGAGAAAATTGTTGATCATTAAAATACTTCTTTGGCTAGGTGACTCTACTTCTTCTAAAAATAGCTAATTGTAATTTATTATTTTCAACAAATTTTAGAGATCAAATTATACATCATATCACATTATAAAAAAAATTTATATATTCATATGCATTGTGTAGATCCGTGACTAATAAAAATAATAACAGGGCCATTATTAATGAGATTTTGACTTTAGGAATCAGATAATTGAATAAGGTTTTTAACTTTTGGAGGGGAGGGTTCAAGGATATCTTAATTTTTAGTATATTTTGGTCATCTTCTCTTCTCCTCTCTTTTACTTTCCCTTCATTTATCCAAACACACCAATATTTTAGGATTAATTAAGGCTTGGTTGTTGGTTGGCTTGCAAAATAGATCTCTTTAAATTTAGGTTTGAACCTACATGCAGTAACCATATGTAATTTCGAGAACATCTTGAGAATTAACTAATTAATTAAGTAGTTTTTGGAGTTCTAAAGATTAGTTTTGAAAGCACATGACATTAACAAGCCTAGTTTATTCAATAGTTAACATTGATATGGTTATAAAACATGCTATATAGAATTCTTTCCTTGTGATGAAAACTGGATTATTATTATTGTTATTTGTCTTAGTCATAAAGAGTAAAGTGATATGAATTTAGAATCTAGTTCATAGTGATTTCATTTTTTTTTAAAAAGATCTTAGCTAGAACTAGTAAAGTTAATTATGGTTTTAACTTTCATATCTCCAAAAATAATAAGATGTGTATAGAAGCTCACCTCAAAGATGACGCATTTGATTTCAGCAACATAATGACATTCTGCACAAGAATAAACGGGTACGGATAAATCTACAGTTCCCACGTGGGTACGATACCTCTAAATGGCTAACCTGTTATAGCAGGTTACTAAAACATCACATTGATGGTACTATCATCACATTTGATGGTACCAACATCACATTATTTAGTACCTTTATTTACATCACAGTTGATTGTACCTTTATCACATTTAATGGTACCTGGTACCAACATCACATATTCTGGTACCTGACATCACATTGGCTAGTACCTTAATTTTGTGTCACATTTGATGGTACCAACATCATATTTAATAGTACCAACATCACATTTAATGGTACCAATATCACATATAATAGTACCTTATCATCACATTAATTAGTACTTTAATTTTTTTTTAAAAAATGTATTATATTAAGAAATTAATCAAATTATATAGTACCAACCTCTTTAATAGTACCTATCCTCACATTTCAATAAAAATCTTTTGCCTATCTTTTGTCCTCCACCAAATTATAACAAGTCATATGTACAGTATTTCTTAAAGGGTTAACGGAGTTAATATCATCAGCCAACCCACTCCGAAAAAAGGAAAGATAGAAGACCACCATTGACGGTGGTGCAAAACAAAATTGGCCGATCCCTACCGTGTTCCAGCAGTATGGCCACCATCGAAGAATATGAAGATTAACTCTTCATGGTGCCACACGAAATAACTATTTGCACAGGTCCTTGAGAGTTAAGACAACTCATTTATGATTTACCCACTGTTATTATGGTCCAATTACATCTCCTTGGCCAAAACCCTCTATTGAGAAAAAAAAAATCCCAAACTCGTCAAGAACTAGCTCCATCCATTAACTCCTCTTTTATATATCAAAACAATGGATAGAAGGCAAAGAAACCCACGAATCCACCACTTTAATAATTTCACATCTCCTTGATTCAATGTCTTGTCTTGTGAAAAAAAAAATGAGAAAGAATAGAAAATCAGAAGAGCCTTGGCTTGCTCATGGAGGTTTACAAGATTTTTGTTCACTGCTGTCGATATCACCCTCGTCAGCTCCTCCAACGGTGGCCTTGGTGGTGGAATGCGGTAGGTAATGGCTGGGTATTTTTTTGTTATTCTTTTTGGGAAGAGAGAGAAGGAGCGATAGAGAAAAGAGAATGAATATTTTAGAGAAAACTAAAAACTTATTCTACTGGTAGGAGGTAAACCCATTTAATTAAATATACGGCTAGGATTAAGTTTATTAAAATTAAGGGTTGAGATTTGAGTGGGTACCATACCCATACAAAAAAAAGTGGGTATTGTAGAATG
The DNA here is from genome assembly GCA_907173295.1 of Fagus sylvatica. Taxonomy (NCBI): domain Eukaryota; kingdom Viridiplantae; phylum Streptophyta; class Magnoliopsida; order Fagales; family Fagaceae; genus Fagus; species Fagus sylvatica. The sequence goes on from OU015763.1 coordinate 23,521,869, forward strand.
ACCCAAATGGGTACTAGTGGATCTCTTTCTTCTTGGAAAGCATCATAATAGAGTTCGATCGTATGTATCATCGTCCTTTTCCTCTTCTTCCTCTTCCTCTTGGACAGGAGAATTTGTAAGGACGAGGAGATCCATATGACATATATGTTTAATAGTATATGATAAAGGACCACACTCAAGATGGAGATTGAGATTGCAATAGAGACCAGTGAAGGCATATGATTCACAAATATTGTAATTTGCAAGGACTGTTTCTGAACGTGATTGGTTAAAGAATGCTGCCAAGATTTGTGAACTTGTAACAAGCTCCCCAATAATTGCAGAGTACAGCAAAACACTTCAGAGTTTGGGTATGTTTAGGGGACAATGATCCTCTCCATTTGAAATGAAATGGAGAGTGTCAATTTCATGGTCTACATTAAATATCTTAGATCAAACAATATATAGACTGTCACTTATTTAAAATTTTAAATGACGAGACAGTTTGTACACCGTTAGATTTGTGAAATAAAATCTGAATCATGAAATGGACAAATAGAGAGACTTCCAAATAGAAAGACTTCCAAATAGAAAGAATCCTATTCCATGTTTAGGAGGTAGCCAGCCCAAGTCTTTCATTCTTGTATTTGCTAAATCAAACAATGTGCGGTTTTATTGATTATTTTGGCTCGACTTATCTTGTTTGGATGTTTATTTATGTAATATGAGCATGTGCTTTGTTACCTTGTTGGGTCAAACACTTGGCTCTTGAAGATGATCGACTGAGGAAAAATAAATTACCTTATTTCCTTTTCTCTTTTCCTGTTGATAATGCCTGAAAATCAGTGGGCTCGTTCACGTCTCAACTCGAACGGACGGGGCTTACACCGACGGGTGAATGCACCTGCAAAACAAAGAAACAAGTAAAAGAATACACCGGCGGTGGTCCGGTGAGGGGAGCCTCCAATGCTTAAGTTAGCAAAAATATGATTATCTGGAGAAAGAGCACGGATTCAGAAAGTGTAGAGGTCAGAAAAAGTGAAATTACCTTGGTCTGGGAATTCTGAGGGTTTATATAGTGAGGCTCCAGTCTTCTAGCCGTTTATTGGCATTAAATGGTTTTTATGTCCGGATTTGTAACCGTCTGGCCATGATCTTTAACCGTTTTGGTCCATGATTTGTGCCCCTTAATTGTGCTTTTGACTTTTCCTACGGGGTGTAAAAGCTGGCACGTTTGGCATGTGGGTCTAAAGCTGTATACAGCTGTTCGCTTTAAAGATGTCGTCTATGACGAGTCATCGCTGGGGGTTGGTCGTCGTTAGGGTTTGATTTGGGTCGGTATCAGATGCCCCCTACTCCGTATCATCGTCATGTAGTGACGACGTGCGGGGTATTGGATTGGAGCAAGGTTTTTTAAGTAACTTTGCGTGTTTCTCGGGAAGTGGAGATTTCATTCAATGATGAGTCGTCGTTTTGGGCGGCCAGTGACACGTGTCGTTATGCGATTGGCCAGCGTGCTCGAGATGTCGTTTCGTCTTAATGTAAAGGTGTCGCTTCAGGCGGTGAGCGACACGTGTCGTCACATGATTGGTCGGTGTGTCCGAGGCGTCGTTTCGTCAGGTTTTTGGCGGTTTTTTGGAATACGGAGGGTTTTTGGGTTTAGGGCTTACATACCGTTTTCGAGTTTCATTTTTCACTTTTCATTCACATCAAAAAAATTTTTGGGGTGAGCGACTGGGGTTTCTCCATTTTTTCCGGTGAGTTTTTCTTTCAACCTTTAGTTCTTTCCGATTCGCTCTTTGTGTTTTCCGTTCTGGTTCATTCTGGCTTCGTTGAGTCCTTCGTTTAAGTTGTTTTTCGTAGGCGTTTCTAGGTTTGCCGAGAATAACCTCAGGTTTGAGGGTTGGGTACGTTTCCCCCGTGGGCTCCTCCTTATATCCCGGCGATTAATTTTTAGTTTGTTACACTTTAGGGGGCGGTTCGAAGTAGCTTTGCTGTCGAGACCGAAGGTTTGTCTCGGTGTTTTCCGGAATTTTCTGATGTCGGCCTCTGAACGGTTTCGTCTGGGTTTCCCGGTTTGCTGGGTAGACAGTCCGTTAGAGGGGTTGTCTTTTTTAGTAAGGCTCACAGTCCAGACAGGCGAACGGTGTCGTTATCAGATTCCTGAAGACGTCGTCCTTAGGATTCCGGATTCTGACGAGAGGGCCTGTTGTCCTAAGTATGAGGGTGACGTGGCATTTTATGAGGCTGACCTTCGGGCCGGCCTGCGTTTCCCCATGCAACCCTTTGTGAAGGAGTTGCTGGACTTTCTGTCCTTAGCACCGGGGCAAGTGAACCCGAATGGCTGGCGGACGATCATATCCTGTATGGTCATGTGGAGGGTAAACAGCAACGGGCACGAGGATCTCACCGTGGACGAGTTCCTCTTCTGCTACGAGCCCCGCCAGATCGCGCTTTCCCGGGGTTTCTGGACTTTTAAGAACCGTGATGCCAATACTAGGGTCGTCCAGTTGCCTTCTTCTAATAGGATTTGGAAGGATAAATACTTCTTTGTATGTGGTGACAATTGGGAGAGGCTCCCACAAGAAGGCCCTAGGGATTTCGTTGGAGTCCGTAGGTCGTGGGGGACCCCTTCACCGTCTGGTGTGTGCTTTTCTTCTGGTTATTTTTCTTGTTTCTTGGAATTTCGTCAATGCCTGACTTGTCTTTATTCGGTGTTTTGGCAGTGTAGATCGTCCGTTAGAGAACTCAGGAGTTCGAGGAGAGGATTCTCATCTTGGTTGACCGGGACTGTCCCCAGTTCGGTCAAGGCTTTGGTGACTAACGGACCTGAGTTGTTTAGTCAGTGCTTGCTTTTCATTTTTTTATTTATTTTTTTTTTACTTTGGTGTGTTTCTTGCCTGTAGGTGTGGACACGATGAAGCTCAATAAGAACCGGTTGAAGCAGCTTGCGCAGTCCGGGGAGGTGGCGGTTGCTCCTATCAGTCTGAAACGGAAGAAGACAGACGAGGGATCCTCGAAGAGGGTTGAGGAGGCGCCCTCTCGTCCTTCCATCCCAGCTGCTACTCCTCCCGTCATTCCGACTACCGTCCCCTCCGTCCAGAAGGCCCCGACCGTCGTAATGGTGAATTCTGACCTCACTCCTCCGTCCGATCCTTCAGCCTCTACGATAAATCAAAGTCCTCACGTTGCAATGGACAGAGCGAAGGGTGCCATATCCTCCAGGGACATGGACGAGTATGCCGTGGCTCATACGGAAGACCTCTCGTATCTCATGGTTCATTCTCTGATGCGGGTATGGTTTTATCCTTATCATTTTTCATGTTTTTTCCTTGCGTTTTTGGTTTTCGACCTAGTTGTGTCTGCAGGGTTTGACTGAGGCCGTGGTGATGGGCCGGAGATGTGCTGCTGTGGAGGAGGATCTTGCTGCCCTTCGAGCCAGGTCTATGGCGGACGAGGCGGAGATGAAGAACGCCAAGAGAGCTATCATGGAGCTGACGAGAGAGAGGAAGGAGGCGTTGGCTGAGGCGGAGAAGCTAAAGGAGGAATTAAAGGCAAGGGATGAGGACGTCAAGGTGGCGGTTGATGCTAAAGATAAGGCCGTCGCTGACTTCAAACACCTGGTTGGTCAGATAGAGGGAGCCAAAGAGGCTGCGGTGTCTGAGTTCAGGGCGTCTGATGCTTTTGAAGATATCAACACTCGCTACTTCTTGTCTGGCTTCGAAGCCTTCAGAAAACAAGCCACCCAACGCTTCCCTGGCGTGGACTTCTCTTCTCTTCAACCTTATGACGACGATGATTCCGTGGTGGACGTCTCTCAAGATCAGGCCGGCGATGAAGACGTGTCGTCAAAGTAGGGGTGTTTTGTTTAGATTTTCTTTTTTTAAAGGTGTAAGAATTCTGAAACAATTTGTTTGGGGGCCCATTTTTAGGGCGTTTTTAAACATCTTTTGACTTGCCTTTGTTTTGTGCATGTTTCGTCATTTTCAGGCGGTGCACAGAGCTTGGTTTTGATCTTTTAATTCATTTTGACGAGAATTTTCTATCTTGGTATGTGTATGGCTTGGTCATTTGAATGTATGGCTCAGTTTTCTTATCTTGCATTTTTTGTCTCTGAGTATTTTTCTAAGTTACAGTGCTGCGTTTGGACGATACATCATGTTTGGGCGATGCTATTTTTCTAAATTAGAGTATGTTGTAGGATGATGTGTCCTAGCTTTGTGTGGGTTTAAAGGAATGTTTTTAGATGATGTAGGTTGTCTAAGTTAAAGGACCGTGTTTGGACGATACAGTCTAACTTTGTATTTTTGTCTAAGTTAAAAGATCGCGTTAGACGATGCAGTTTTAACTTTTTAGTTAAAAGATCGTGTAGGACGATGCAGTTTAACCTTTAGTTAAAAGATCGTGTTTGGACGATGCAGTGTAACTTTAGATTTTTAGTTAAAAGATCGTGTAGGACGATGCAGTTTAACTTTTAGTTAAAAGATTGTGTTTGGACGATGCAGTTTAACTTTAGATTTTTAGTTAAAAGATCGTGTAGGACGATGCAATTTAACTTTAGATTTTTAGTTAAAAGATCGTGTAGGACGATGCAGTTTAACTTTTAGGTTGTTTGCATGATATGTGAGCTGAGACGCATGATTTACCGTGGTTCGGTAATAGTGCCTACGTCCACTCTTATTCCTTTATTCGAAGTATTATATATATATTTTTTACAAGGTTAGTCCCTTTTCAGGGATAGTACTTCCTGAGGTGTTCGGCATTCCACGGGTGTGGCAGTCGTCGTCCACTCATGTCCTCTAAGTGATATGTCCCTGGTCATCGTACTTCTATGACTTTATAGGGTCCCTCCCAGTTTGGACCAAGTTTGCCTTCAGAAGGATTTCTGGTTGCTAAGGTAACCTTTCGAAGGACGAGGTCACCAATTGACAGCTGCCTGGGCTTGACTTTTGAGTTGTAGTGTCGTGCCATTTTTTCTTGGTATCTTTTCATTCTGGCTTCCGCTGTTTCTCTAACTTCATCGATCAGGTTAAGGTTGAGGCGGAGTTGTTCCTCATTTTGTCGGTCGTTGTATGCCGAAGTTCGTAATGTCGTCATCCCTATCTCGACGGGGACCACTGCTTCGCTTCCAAACGTCATTCGAAATGGTGTTTCGCCCGTTGGTATTCTGACTGTTGTTCTATAAGCCCAGAGTATGCTTGGGAGTTCTTCTGGCCACAGTCCATTTGCCCCCTCAAGTCGGGTTTTGATGAGCTTGAGTAATGACCGATTCGTAACCTCAACTTGTCCGTTGGCTTGTGGGTGGCCAGGAGATGAATAATGGTTGTGGATGCCTAGTTCTTGGGAGAACTGCCTGAATCTGGGATTGTCGAACTGCTTCCCGTTGTCTGACACAAGTACTCGTGGGATCCCGAACCTGCAGACTACTGCCTTCCATACGAAGTTTTGGATGTTCCTTTCTGTAATCGTCGCCAGTGGTTCTGCTTCCACCCATTTGGTGAAGTAGTCGATTGCCACTACTAGAAACTTGAGCTGCCGTCTTCCAATTGGGAATGGTCCCATGATGTCTAACCCCCATTGTGCGAAGGGCCATGGTGTCGTCATTGGTACCAGCACTTCCGGAGGTGAATGTAGTAGGTTGGCGAACCGTTGGCACTTATCGCAACGTTGGACAAATTTGCTAGCGTCAGCCTGCATGGACGGCCAATAGTAGCCTGCTCTGACGATCTTCCTTTGTAAAGCTCATGCACCTGAATGGTCGCCGCAGATTCCTTCGTGTATTTCCCTCATGACATAATTGGCTTCGTCTGGTGCTAGGCGTCTAAGATAGGGGAGGGAGAAGCCTTTCTTGTATAATGTTCCCTGCAACATGAGAAAACGTGAGGCGCGTACCTTTAGTCATCTGGCTTCGTGTCGGTTGTCTGGTAGTGTCCCTCCTGTAAGTATGAGACTATTGGTGTCATCCAAGAGACTTCAGTGTGAACGGGGTTCATCTCGGTTGCTTGAAGGCTTGATTGCCGGACGATCTTGATTTTGCCGTCAACTGTTGGCGACGAGGCGGATTTGGCTAGCTGGTCTGCCTCTGTGTTTTGCTCTCGTGGTATGCGGTTGAGTCTTACTTCTCGGAATTGGCTTATTTGATGCTGGACCAGGTGCAGGTACTGCTGCATACGCCCTTCCTTTGCTTCGTAGTCTCCGTTTACTTGACCCACAACGAGCTGGGAGTCGCTGAGCACATCTATTTCTGTTGCCCCCAGTGTCTTGGCCATTTTGAGTCCGGTCAAAAGAGCTTCATACTCAGCTTCATTGTTGGTGGTTGGGTATTGTAGTCGCACAGCTTGTTTGAGGGTGTCACCTTCTGGTGATTTCAAGACTATGCCCACTCCGCCTGCGTCTTTTGTTGATGAGCCGTCTATATTGACCGTCCACTTCGATGTCTGTTCGACGTCTTCCGTTGGCTCGTCATCTTTCAAGGTGAATTCTGCTATGAAGTCTGCCAGGGTTTGGGCTTTGATCGCTGTTCATGGTCTGTAGTCAATGTCGAACTCGCTAAGCTCAATTGACCACTGGATGAGTTGTCCGGCTGCATCCGGCTTGTTCATCGCTTTCCACAGCGAGTGGTTGGTGAGCAATACTATAGTGTGGGCTTGGAAGTAAGGGCGAAGTTTCCTCGCTGCCGTCACCAGGGCAAAGGCTAGCTTTTCCATAGGTAGGTATCTTTCCTCGGCCCCTCTGAGCGCTCGACTTGTATAATAGACGGGTAACTGTCGTCTATCTTCTTCTCAGATTAATGCGAAACTGACGGCTGTTGGTGAAACGGCCAGGTACAGGTAAAGTTCTTCGTCTTGTTTAGACGGGCTAAGCAACGGGGGTTCTGTTAGGTACCTCTTGAGTTCCTCAAATGCTTGCTGACACTCGTCAGTCCACACGAAGGCTTTTTTCAAAGTCTTGAAGAAGGGTAGGCATTTGTCTGTTGATCGGGACATGAACCGGTTCAATGCAGCTACTCTTCCTGTTAGTCTTTGGACTTCTTTGGTGGTCTTCGGTGGTTGCATCTCTAAGATTGCTTTGATCTTGTCTGGGTTTGCTTCTATGCCTCTTTGCGAAACCATAAAACCAAGGAATTTGCCTGAGTAAACACCAAATGCACACTTACTTGGGTTCAGCTTCATTTGGTATTTGCGGAGTGTTTCGAACGTCTCTCTAAGGTCGTCCAGATGGCCGTCTTCTTCCTTGGACTTCACCAGCATATCGTCGACGTAGACTTCGACATTCCGGCCAATTTGGTCGTGGAACATCCTATTCATCAGTCGTTGATATGTGGCTCCGGCGTTCTTTAGTCCGAATGGCATCACTTTGTAGCAAAAAAGTCCTCTGCTGGTGATGAAAGACGTCTTCTCTTGATCACTCTTGTCCAAAACTATTTGGTTGTAACCTGAAAAGGCATCCATAAACGTTAGTAGTTTATGACCAGCTGTCGAGTCGACTTGCTGGTCTATTCTTGGGAGAGGGAAGCTGTCTTTAGGACATGCTTTGTTTAGGTCGGTGAAGTCGACGCACATTCGCCACTTCCCGGTACTTTTCTTTACCATGACCACGTTGGCAAGCCAGTCGGGGTAGAATACTTCCCTGATGAAGTTTGCCGCTAGGAGTTTGTCCACCTTTTCCATGATGGCGTTGTTCCTTTCTGGTGCGAAGACTCTTCGTTTCTGTTTTACTGGGCGAAGAGAGGGGTCAACGTTTAATTTATGTGAGATGATGGAAGGGTTGATACCTGGCATGTCTTCATGACTCCATGCGAAAACATCTTTGTTGTCTTTCAGGAACTGGACGAGTGACTCTCTCATTTTTGGGGGGAGGTTAGCCCCGATTTTGGTCGTCCTCTCTGGACGCCCATCTTCTAGCTCGATGGTGTCCAGTTCTCCAGAGGGCTTCACTGCAATCTTATGTTCTTCTATGGTCATCGTTTGATTTTGTCCACCTGATCCGAGAGAGGCAAGGTAGCACTCTCTGGCTGCTACTTGATCTCCTCTGACTTCCCCTTATGCCATGTTCAGTGGGGAATTTGAGGAGGAGATGATACGTGGAGGTCACGGCTTGAAGCCGGTTGAGGGTCGGTCGCCCGATTATCGCGTTGTACGCTGACGGGCAGTTGACGACCAAGAAATCGACCGTCTTAGAGACTGTCTTTGGGTGAGTACCGACCGTGGTGGGTAAGGTCACAATGCCGACCGGGCAAACCTTGTCACCTGTGAATCCCACAAGTGGTGCATCCATGGGGCGCAGTTTGTCCTTGTCGAGCCGTATTTGCTGGTAGGCTGGGAGGTAGAGTATGTCAGCCGAACTTCCATTGTCCACCATCACTCGTCTTGTGGTGAAACCTGCAATGTTAACTGTTATTACGAGGGCATCGTCGTGTGGTTGATGGGTGCCTCTGGCGTCTTCTTCGCTGAAAGATATAATCTGGTCATCGAGGCAGACGTTCTTTGGTGGTCGTTGGACGACCATGATGTTGTGCACCTGTCGTGCATATGCTTTCCTTGAAGCTCGTGAGGTTCCCCCTGATGCTGGTCCTCCAATGATGGTTCTGATTTCTCCGACGGGCCCTGGCCTGTTGTGTTCTGCCTGTTCCCTCTGTGCTGGAGGCTTTGCTGGACGGGTATTTGCTGGGCGGCTGACGTACTTCTGCAACTTACCCTGCCGGATGAGCGTTTCTACTTGTTCTTTTAGGGCTATGCAGTCTTCTGTGAGATGCCCATGATCCCTGTGGAACCTACAATACAAGTTTTTAGGTCGGTTGTTAGGATCTGAGCGTATCTTACCTGGCCACCGAAGTGAAGGGTCGTCTTGTATCTGCAAGAGGAGTTTGTCGATAGGCGTGTTCAGGGGTGTAAAACTGCTGAATTTTACAGGGGGAGCGGTCGTCCGTTTACGCTCAGGGGTTTCGGTGAATTTAGGAACCTTTTGTTTGGATGGTTCAGGTTTACGATCCTCAGTTTCCTTACGTCTTTTCGGTGGAGGGTCGTCCATAGCCTCCAGGGCGTCTTCTGCGTTCATGTGTTTCGTGGCTTCGTACATAAGTTCTGACATTGTCTCTAGAGGGGTCCTTGCAGAGCTCATAAAGGAAATCTCCCTTTCGCAGTCCTGCCATGAAGGCGGTCACTGTGACGTCTTCTTTTGGACGGTCGATTTTCATTGTCTCTTCGTTGAAGCGGTGTACGAACGCCCTCAGTGATTCTCCCTCCATTTGCTTGACGCTGAGCAAGTGAGTTGGCGGTCGTCCCCTTCGTTGACTGCCAATGAAGTGGTCGATGAACGCATGGCTCAGCTGGACGAATGAACCAATCGACTCTGACTCGAGCTTGTTGAACCATACCCTTGCAGATCCCCTCAGTCCCAGGGGGAACGCTCGACACATTACTTCCTCGGGGACGGCTTGCAGCTGCATAATCGTTTTAAAGGCTTCTAGGTAATCGAATGGGTCCTTGGTCCCATCGAAGTTTTCCAGCAGTGGCACCTTGAATCTGGATGGGAGCGGGAAGTCGGCAATGCGTGGGATGAATGGGGAATCAGCCCGGTGTACGAGGTTATCCAAGTTTCGAGCAGCTTTCGCTTTCAGGCTGTTCTTCATGTCTCCCATTTACTTCCTCATCTCTCGTAACTCTTTCTCCAGGCGGGCCGTTTTGTCATCCGGATCTCTTGAGGATCGGGCTGAATGAACCGGTTGCCTAGATGGACTGTCTCGTCGGTCCTGTCGTTCAGGCTGCTTGGATGACCTATCCGGTCGCTCTGGCTGTTTAGACGACCTCGTTGTTTTAGCTGTCCTATGTTGGCTAGGTGGAGCGGAACTTCCTGCGCTTTCTGCCCTGTGCCTGCTCCGGGGTGGAGTTCTCTCCACTTCGCCGCCCCTACGATGGGTGACTTGATGGCTGTCAGCTTCTTGATCGTTTGACCCGTTTTCCCCCCGCGGGGGAGGTTGGTTATTGTCGCGAGGGGCTGGAGGCCCTTTCCTGATGGCCTGCCGTAGCTCCTAGTTCTGACGGGACGTCTCTCGAGCAAGGTCCTGGATGCTGGTTGCGATGACCTGCATCTGCCTCTCGATAGGGGTCATAGTGGGACCAACACTGGTTCCGTCGTTGGGAGCTCCTTCCATAATCTTTGTAGATCCGTGAGCGGCCCTTTTTGCTCTAGAAACGACAGTGGCTTACTAAGTCGTCCCCACAGACGGCGCCAACTGATAATGCCTAAAAATCAGTGGGCTCGTTCACGTCTCAACTCGAACGGACGGGGCTTACACCGACGGGTGAATGCACCTGCAAAACAAAGAAACAAGTAAAAGAATACACCGGCAGTGGTCCGGTGAGGGGAGTCTCCGATGCTTAAGTTAGCAAAAATATGATTATCTGGAGCAAGAGCACGGATTCAGAAAGTGTAGAGGTCAGAAAAAGTGAAATTACCTTGGGGTGGGAATTCTGAGGGTTTATATAGTGAGGCTCCAGTCTTCTAGCCGTTTATTGGCATTAAATGGTTTTTATGTCCGGATTTGTAACCGTTTGGCCATGATCTTTAACCGTTTTGGTCCATGATTCGTGCCCCTTAATTGTGCTTTTGACTTTTCCTACGGGGTGTAAAAGCTGGCACGTTTGGCATGTGGGTCTAAAGCTGTATACAGCTGTTCGCTTTAAAGATGTCGTCTATGACGAGTCGTCGCTGGGGGTTGGTCGTCGTTAGGGTTTGATTTGGGTTGGTATCACCTGTTTTGCTGTTTTTATTTCTGAATTGTGAAGAAATGGAACTTATATGTGGAGGAATGGTTTAATTAATTTTTTTTCTTCTTCTTTTTTTTTTTTATATACTTTTCTTATACTAATATGAAGGTTGGTTCAACTAAACAATTCAACTTCACAGATATGCCACTGATGGGACATATCTTTCCATTCATTTATATTCATTAAACATATTCTATTCCATTTCATTCTCTCTTGGAGACAAAAAAGAGTTTACAAGCTTAGTTCCAACAACATTGTTTTGGTTGAAGGAAAATCAAACACTACAACAACTACAACACCATCATCCTCTTAAAATTCTGTTAGCAAAGCCCGGACTCGTGACGGGTGGGCAAGTTGCCAGTAAGTTCGGACGTGGTGTCTTTGGTGATGAGGAGACAGCGTCGCTTTGGTCTCACCTCCCTCCAATCGGATCCCTTAACGTCCTCTTTGATTCTTGGGACTTCCACATCGATCACTTTCTTTTGTTACAGACACTCCTTATCTCTACAACAACAACAAAAAAAGTCCCTTGCAATCAGTTAATTGTTGATTCAATACATTTTGCCCCATCGTGCTTAGGTTGTAAAACATGAAACTTTCTTAAAGTTTAGACTAAATTGGAATATGTATCCTTTAAGTTTAGAATCATTTTAAATTGTTCTTCTATAGTTTTAAATTTGGATTCTTACCCCCCTAACATTATGACACGTTTGGAAAAAATTCTTTTGATCCACATATTAGTTAATAAGGTAGTCTTAAATTGCCACGTAAAGTAGTTTTTCTATTCAAAATTCCATTATTTGAAAATTGTTTCATCATTATATCATATTTTAGAGTAAACTATTGTTTTCGTCCCTAAATTTTATATGAAATTCGGTTTTCGATCCTAAACTTTCAAAAAGTTCGTTTTTACACAGGAATTTCATTATTTTGAAAAAAAAGTTCAAGATGAAATTTATGTATAAAAATAAACTTTTTGAAAGTTCAGGAACGGAAAAAAACTTTTCAAAATTGAGAGACAAAAAACGAATTTTATAGAAAGTTTAAAGACGATAGCAATTGTTTAACCTTATATTTTTAATAATGTGTTTGAAAGTTGTGAATTTTTGGTTTAAAAAAGAAAGAAAAGACATAAAACATTAAGGCTGCGTTTGGATCCTCTATTTTGGGTGGAGATTCCTGCTAAAATTTTCAGTTTCTTTAGTTAAAGACGTTTGAATTATTATTTATAAGAAAGAAGGAATTGTGTTTGGTTGGTATTTTAAAGAATGCATGTTAATTATGTAATTAACGCAAAAATACATTTATTACCAATACAAAATTAACAATGTAATAAAGAAATAAAGTATTTCGTTTGATTTAAATTAATGTCTACTAATAAAAAAAATAGATCATGATTTGTGCACATCTCCTTGCACATATTTTTATAAAATTTGAATAATAAAAAAAATAGAGAAATACTGTGCAAGTCCCACAGAGGGGGAAGGAAAATAAAAGAAAGGAAGAGAAATTTAAGCAAGGGAAAAAAGAGTCAAGTAATAAATTGTTGTAAGCATTTACTTTAGCAAAAATTAAAAGTAGAAGCCCAAAATATTTTGGATTCTCCATCATGAGAATTTGCAATTAATGCATTTTGTATTTTCCAAAATGATTTTTTGTTCATCGAATCCATAGAGGATCCAAACACAGGCTAAACGAGTGGAGAAAAAAGTTAGTTAAAGAAATTATGAAAGAAGCATGTTAACGCAGTGAGGTTTGGGGAAGGAATAGTACAAGTCCCACAGACCACAGTCCCACTCCTCCTAATGGCTGGTTCATCGATCCTCTTCCGCTCCATTTCCTCCTAAAATCCTGTTGGCAAAGCCCGGACTCGTAACTGGCGGTCCTGTTGCCGGTAAGTTCGGACGTGGCGGCTCTGGTGATGACGAGACGGCGTCGCTTCGGTCCCGGCTCCCTCCAATTGGTTCCCTGAACCTCCTTTCTGATTCCTGGGACTTCCACATCGATCGCTTTCTTCCGGTACTCTATTTCTCTGTCTCTGCAACCAAACAGAGCAAATATAATATTTGCTAATTGTTTAGGGTTAATATTTGCAGTTTCTAACGGAGAATACAGATTTTACGGTGGTGGGTGTGATTGGTCCACCTGGGGTGGGGAAGTCAACCATTATGAACGAACTTTATGGATTTGATGCAACCTCACCTGGTCAGGAATGCATTCATTCATTCATTCTCTTTCTTTCTTGCTATATGTATATATATTATTTAAAGAATAGTTATGGTTACAGGAATGCTACCAGCATTTGGAATAGAATCAGAAGATAGTAGAGCAATGGCAAGACATTGTAGTATCGGCATTGAGCCTAGGATTTCTGCTGATCGAATTATACTTCTCGATACCCAGGTTCATTATTTTACCAAACAATAATTATAGTATCTGCTATTGAATTTCACTAATCAAGTCACAAGTTGAGAATCATAGAGACCTTTTAGAGTTTAAGCAAATTTTGAAAGAAAAGAAAGAATAATGTGACTAAATAACTAATTGGACAGTAAGGCACTCTAACTTTTTTGTCTAATGGTCACAGCCAATTTCTAGTGCTGCTCCCTTTTTTAATCTGAATACTTATTAACTTGAGGGCGGGGGTTCGGTTGACAAGAGTTGTGGTGGTCTAGTGTTTTGTTCTTGGCAAGTTAGCTTTAACAGCTTGCTTTCTTTTATGTGTTTGAAGAGGCATGAGTATCATTATAAATTTCTCTCTCGGTGGAAAACAAATTAAAACCCATACTATCGGCCATCATATCAGCACTATGTCTGACACATTACATGAGGATTTGAAAGTTACACCCCTTTTTTTTATGTTTTCAGGCATTCTCTATATCTTGGAGTATTTTTTTTTATATATGATAGAAATTCTAATCTAAACTCACACACACGTATATTTTGGGGATCCCGGGGATCGAACCCACACCTTCGTAGAGGAGTGGGGCTTTTTGGCTAGGGGGATTACCACTGGGCCGAATGCCCAAGTGGCATATCTTAGAGTATTTTTGTTGTATCTTTATTCATTTATGACATATTCTTCTTGACTTGCAGCCTGTATTTAGTCCTTCTGTTTTAGCTGAGATTATGAGACCTGATGGCTCATCCACGATATCAGTTCTAAGTGGTGAGTCTCTGTCTGCTGAATTGGCTCATGAACTTATGAGTATTCAGGTAACTTTTAAGATTAAGAAGTTGTTTATTAATTTCATTGTTTACTTAAGATAAAAGAAGACATTTTGGGGTTCCTGATTTTTGCTTTTATCATTGATTTATCTTTACTGTGGTGCAATTGAGCACATGTTGATAACTGTTGAAATTGAAGGTTCTAATGAACTTGTCCTTTTCTGCCATGCTGCAAGGAATCCTTCTAGCTTGGTGTTCTCCTGGCATCCATTTGTCATGTATTGCTTGTGGTATCAGAGGGCGTTCATGATAACAACATGTGGCGTTTGATGTTGACTGTAAGACTTACATCTTGATTACTGCTTGTCATATTTTCTATTTATTTTTAGATTAACTTAGCCAATAAGCTCTTGCTCAGATTGTTTTTTCTCCTCCTACAATAATGAAATCCAGGTCGTGGATTCAAGACTCATTGATTGCGTGTGTAACATACCAAGAATTTTTTTTTTTGCCTTTCTTTGAGCGAATGCATTGATTTGTTAACAAATTCTCTGACACCCTAATTTTTTAGGTATGATATGCTTAAGATTTCTGTTCAAATTAATGTTTCAGAATTCTTTTTGTTACATGTTTGAATGTGCTTCTTGCATTCAAATGTGGCTCTCAAGCTTATCTGATGATCGATTTTAGGGTAGTTGTAAGTTGTGACTATCCACCCAAAACTATGAGGGGATGTTTCAGAATTTTTTCCTTGCATGTTTGAATGTGGTTCTTGCATTTGAATGTGGCTGTCAAGGTTATCTGATCTTAGATTTTACTAGGGTAGTTGTGCATTTAAACTATGATGTCCACCTAAAACCATGATTTTTACAATACAATCCAATTTGAGATTAATGTTAAAGTTAACAAATTAGTAGGCTGATTGGAATGGATATTGTAATTAATGGGAACTAATCCAGTAATTTTGACATATTAGTGAACCCTATTACGCAACCAACCTTCTAATTTATTAGTATTAATATTGACATATTGGTGAACCCAATCAACCCACCACCCTACTATTTAATTAATGTTGATGGTGGAGTGGACATTGCAAATTAGTCTCAAATTAGAGTGTTAATTGCAAATTTTTTTTTTTAATTTAAGATGGACATTGCAAATAATCCCATAGTTTAGGGTGGATAGCTACTATTATCCTTAGATTTTATATTTCCATAATCGTTGTTCCCGTTCTACCACCTCCCCCCTCCATAAAAAAAGATGTCTGCATTCTTCTTCTTATTATTATTATTTTTTTTTTCTTTTAATATTTTTCTGCACCTTCTGCTCAACCTTTTCTGCATTTGCAATTGTTCATATAGCTCCCATTCTCTGACAGTAGTGCACCATGAATCACCTTTAACGGGCAACACACATAGTGCTTTGGTACACTAATAGTTGGTGGTCAAAAAGGATTTCTTAATCATAACTCCATTTCCACTGTTTCTGGCATTTCAGTCTTCAGATTTGTCACAGCTCATGTAATCTACTCTTTTCCTTGTATCATTATTATTTTTTATCATGTCTACTGTCCATTGAAAGTTTGAACTTACTGGTGTTATGGTTGTGTAACAACTAACAAGACTGATTATTTCATGGAAAATTAAAGTTGGACTGAAGTTACAGCTATTGGCTATCATCAGCCTATCTATCTATCTCTCTTTTCCCAAAGGATTTAGGGCTCTGGTCAAGTAGCATGGTTAAAGTCATGTCTTCTTTGTGTTGGAAAATTATAGATTTTGGATTTGCATTAATAAATAATTGTTTTGGGGGAATGTTGTTTTCTTTGCCATATTTTTTACCCGTGATCTCTTGCATTATATCTCCGTGCAGGTTGACTTGTTGAAACATGGCATACCTGACCCATCTTCACTAATCCCTTCTCATTCCCAGAGCTCAACTTTGGGGCCTGAAAAGGAAAACGAAGATAAAGTTCATGAAAGTGAAGAGTATATGGTTGCTCCGGTTTTTGTCCATACGAAGTGAGTAATCTTTTCTCAGCTCATGTTTTTCAATATCATAAATGGAGAAATAATTACGGTTTGTTTGACATAAGGTTAGAAGTTAGAAGAAATTATTAAAATATGACAAGAACAAAGAAAGGATCGAATATGCCTTGATCCACTTTTTGTGATTTCATTCATGTTCTATTTATATCCAGCTTCATTTGTTTCTATATGATGTCATCTGTGTTTTATTTTCTATATTCATCTAAAAGCAACTAATCTATTTGTTGTTCTTTCACTGTTTGCAGACTGCATGACCAAGATCTCACTCCACGTAATATTGTCCAACTGAGGAAGGCCATTTTACAATATTTCAGCATGTCTTCCTTCATGAGAGACAAAACTGGAAATATGACCAAAGATCAACCATTTTCTTCTGTGGCTTCTAGTGCTCAGAGTAATGATCCTCATTCTATGTGGCCGAATTTGTTTGTAATCCCACTTAAGAATAAGGATGACTCCCCAAGAGGTCAATATGAAAGTTACAATTCTACACTATGGAATATGCGGGATCAGGTCTGTGTCACTGTCTCTCTCTTGCGAATGCACAAACACACACGCACACGCACACACCTAGATATAATATGTTATACATCAATTCTTTAAAATCTAGGATAGGATATGGGGAGTATGTATTGATTAAAACTAATACATAAACTTAAATTTTAAAGTAATTTTTTCTTACAGGTTATATCCATGAAGGGCCCTTCATTTGCAAGAACTGTTTCTGAACGTGATTGGTTGAAGAATGCTGCCAAGATTTGGGAACTTGTGAAAAGCTCCCCAATAATTGCAGAGTACAGCAAAACACTTCAAAGTTCGGGTATGTTTCGGAGGTAGCCCAAGTCTTTCATTCTTGTATTTGCTAAATCATACAATGGGCAGTTTTATTGATTATTTTCGCCCTATTTAGCTTATTTTGATGTTTTATATATGTATATGAGCATGTGCTTTGTTTCCTTGTTGGGTCAAACGCATGGCTAGTGTTTTTTCTGTTTTTATTTCTGGACTGTGAAGAAATGGAACTTCTAAGCTCAGGAGTGGTTTAGTTATTTATTTATCTTTTTATATATATATATATATATATATATATATATATATATTTTCTTAAACTAATATGAAGGTTGGTTCAACTAAACAATTGACCATCACAGATATGCCCCTGCCAACAGAAAAGGGCAGTATTCAGAAAAATAAAAAATAAAAATAAAAATGGCAGTAAATGTGCTCTTTGGAATTTTAAATGTGATGGATTTGCAAATGCATTGCCTTTTTTCCTGATCGAGCCCCAAGTTTCAAGGTTTAAGCACTAGCACGTATGCTCGTGTCCATGTCATGAATAGGTCTCTTATGCCCTAAAGCATTTCCTCACTAGCTGTTAGGCACAAGCAAAATATGTGCTCATTTGCTTTTTTTGGCTTATTGCTTATTGCTGAAATTATTGCAGAAAAAAGATGCTAAATGGGTGAATAAGATAAGCTGGTAGGCTTTTTGATGAAATTACTGAAGCAAAAAGTAATTGAAATGGGAAATAAGCTTAATTTTTTGCGGAACTTGCATGCTGACCCACAAAAGAAGCAAAAAACTGGCTTATAACTTGCAGCTAAGTGAAAACATAAACAATCAAGGTGAATCATAATTGAAGAACCTCACCAAATTCGGTATGAGAATATATTGTATAACATGACCTGCGTTCTTGCAAGGAACAATAACTTCAAAAAGAAAGATATGAAAGAGAAAAGAACATTGAGAGAGTTTTGGCTGAAATGGCAAAAGAACACGATAAAAGAAACTCGTAAAACTGATTAAGACCTGAAAGAGAATTAAATGTTTAGTAGAGAAAAATTAACCTCACTCATCCCTTTGGGTATTATGACTTGTGTGAGAAAAAAGTTCACTTTTTTTAGAAGATTTCGTCTCTTAATGGTGTGAACAGAGTGTAAACAAAATGTGTGCATGTCTTTATTGACCAAAGAAAATAATACCAGACATCTGCCTGGCTCTTATTTAGGGTCATTGTGGAAACATATTAGACAGGGATGGGATCGCTTCTCTTCTCACCTTAAGTTTGTTCTGGGATGTGGGTCGCGCATCCGTTTCTGGTTGGATATTTGGTGTGGGGAGGTTCCGCTCAGCAGGACTTTTCCGTTGCTTTTCCGAATTGCCCAGAGTAAAGAGGCTCGGGTTGCTGACTACTTGTGTTGGCAGAATGGGGTTCCTCATTGGGATGTTCGTTTTAATAGGTTGTTACATGATTGGGAAGTGGAAACTTTCCAGGTTATGATTGGCTTGTTATACTCCGTTAAGGTTCATCAACATCAAGAGGATCGGGTGTGTTGGGGTCCCTCTAGAAGTGGCTGTTTTGAGGTGAAATCATACTATAAGATTTTATCCTTGAATACTTCGTTGAGGTTTCCATGGAAAAGTATTTGGAAGGTGGGAGCTCCTCCCCGTGTAGCTTTCTTTGTATGGACAGCCGCTCATGGGAAGATTCTCACTATGGACAATCTGCGGAAACGTCGTATTTGCATTGTGGATTGGTGTTGTATGTGTAAGCATAGTGGGGAATCTCCTAATCATTTACTCCTTCAATGTGAGACCGCCCAGAGTCTATGGTCCATGGTATTTTGCCTTTTCGGGGTCATTTGGGTGATGCCTGGGAGTGTTGTGGAGGTTATGGCTAGTTGGATGGGGTCGTTCCGTAAATCCATCCATGCGGACGTGTGGGGTGCTGTTCCTTTATGTGTTATGTGGGTTCTATGGCGTGAGAGGAATTTACGAGTTTTTGAAGGGCAGGAGAGGACAGTGTTGGAGCTAAAGCTGGTCTTATTGCGCACTCTTTTTGATTGGCTGCACTGTAGTAGCAGCTATAGTCCCTCCTATTTTGAGGAGTTTTTAGATTCTTGTACCTTGTTGTAAATTTTCTTCCTTTTAGCACACAACCTGTGTGCTTGGGGATGTTTTCTTCCTTTCTTTAATAATACTTTCTTATTACCGATCAAAAAAAAAAAAAAAATTTTAAGGTGAAGGCAAGATGGAGATTGAGATGACAATAGAGACAAGTGAAGGCATATGATTCACAAATATTGTAATTGCAAGCAGTGCACTTGAGTTTTTTATTTTTCTCTATAATATTGTCCCTGAATTGTAGAAGGTGACCGTGACCTTCGTATTTTAGGGCAGGCTTCATAACACTACTGCATTCTACGTGCAAGACAAAACTGCAAGTGTGGTCCTCCAAACAACTGACAAGTGTAGGGGTGACCTGTG